>VWYH01006719.1:1126089-1780149 GCA_013399365.1 Pampusana beccarii | reverse complement strand
AAAAGAAAAAATAAAAGAAAAGGAAAATTTCAGCAACTATTTTCTTGAATATTTAAATGAGTTCAGTCCAGCTATATCCATCCTCTCATCTGTTAGTTCTCTGCAAACACTCTAACAATTGAGTTTTACTTACAGGGATGTTTGTAGAGAGCTAATTTCAAAGTGGCATGTATATTTGCAAATACCCACTTTTAGGTTTGCTTATGCACGTATCTGTCATGGAAATATTTGAATATTCATCCAAGTAAAGAAACTGGAAAATGTTACACGACATGTCTGTCCATGTCATTTTCATGTCCAGTCAAGATGAATGAACCCGAGGCCCAATGTTAGTAGAGGATTTTGATATCATATAGAAGTCTGTTGCAAATAAGGATGTATATGGTCCATTTTAAGCATGTTAAGTATGCTGTTGAATTGGAGCTTGCAGGGAATAGTCACCAAGTGGCTGGAGTGTGTCTGTTCCCTTCAGTTAAATGCCTGGAGCACTGGGGACATTTGGGTCTGTTGTCAGTTGTTCTGCAAGTAGCGAGACTGAATGCTGGACAAATTGTTGTTTGTGAATTATTCCCCTACCGCTTCTTATAAACGAGTAATTTTAACAGACGTAACAAGGGGAAGGGAGGAGGAGAAATGACTAACAAATTGAATGAAATAGATTGTCAATATTTATTTGCATGAGAGATTGAACGTGGAAATTTGCCACAATTTCTGATGATGCTAACACTGTGGCACTGCAAAGCAGAACTATCCATAAAACTCTACATTTAATAAGCATGTAGCATTCATCATTCTCATTAATTGTGATGAGAAAAAGAGGTATGAAAGTCAATGGGCAAATTCTCTTCCTACTCAGGAGGCTCTTAGTGTCAAGCTTTGGCTGTAGGACCAAAACAGATAAAACTGTGTGGTTTGATTTTCCCATTGCTTAATTTTGTGAAATGATCAAGGAACTCAACTGAAAGCAGCAGAGAAATACAAGGAAAAAGGATATTCCCTAATGTATTGCAGGACAAAAAGTGTGAGGGAATTTAATAAGATTTTAATAGGCTGAAAAGGATTACACAAATTAACGTGTTAAACATAACAGGCCTGGGTGCCAGAACTAGAAAACTCATGGTCTTCTAATTGCCAGGAGGCAGAACTGCAAACTGAAGGCTGTCTCCCCATTTTTTACGTTCTCTTTGTTGGCACTTCCTGCAGGTTTTGTTGGAGATCAGCTAAACAGCTGGAGGAACCTGGTCCTCACTGGTCTCCTGTTTGTAAATACAGGATTTAAATACTGCCATCACACTGAAAGAATTGCAGCTATTCAATTGAATGGCTTGTTTAGTCAACAGATCAATAATTAAGGTAATCTTTTTTACCCGGACAGTCAATATTGAAGACGTTTAAATATTTCTTTGCTTTGGCAGAACATATTCCTCTCACAAAATTGTTTTAATTAAATTGTACATTTGTATGGCATTGTGTTGATTTTTATTACATTTTCCTGAGGAAAAATATAGAACTTAAATATTTTGACAGTGTCAAAATATTCTCTTTTGATCTTATATGAACATTTTGATTTTTGGTGGTTTGAAACGACATTTTGCAAATACATTGCATATTATCAATCAGGAGATAATTATAACACTAAAATTAAATAAAAGTTCAAGTGACAGCTTGATTTTTATTGCAATAGAACATTTTGATAGCCCCACAGCAATATTTTTTCCCAATTTCAAGGAAAATTCTAAAATTTTGTTTTCCCTCAGATTGATCCAGCATGTGGCGCATGTGGCCCCTCACCCATTACACAGTGCCATCTAATCTTTATTAGCTAGAGGCTTCTATAATTTCCTGAGTTTTTGATAGCATATAACAATTATTTATATTAATTTCCTTCTTTTTCATAAACCTTCCGCATTTTTTTCTCCCCTGTATGGCACAAAACAACTCTGAGGGAGCAGCCTTATTGACACCAAAGGTCTGTTGAGATGCTGCAATGCTCTTCAGAGATACCCAACTTATTTCATCCACACCATGCAGCTCAGGTGCAAAACAAGCACAGCAGCCTGCTGAGAGCACAAAGCACCCACAACAAAGAGGAACAGCACCAGCTTCTGCCCCAGGCCTCGGGCTTTGAAAAGCTGGAGATGTTTTAGTGATTCTGAGAAGGATACCAAAATTTTACTGCAGACCTGCTGAGGTGTAACTATGAGCATCCTTATTCAGAGGAAGAAACTCTAGAGTCACTGAGGCTCCATGAGACTTTTCTTCCCATCCCTCCCCCTGCTGCCTTTGAGACTTTTCCACTCATTTATTACCAGAGAGGAGCAGCCCATGGGTCTCTGCAGACTGCTGGTTTCACAGCAATCAGTCTGCTGCAATGAGCCGCGTCTGAAACTCAGCTTCCTCGGACTGGACACATCTCCTTTACTGCATGGATTTCTGCTCTAAGTGAAGAGTTTATTCTAAGAAGGGAGCAATTGGCATACACCATGGGGCTGTTAAATCCATGGCCTGATTCTGTGGCCTGATTCTGCTCTACAGGGTGGGAGTAACTGCTCTGAATGTACTACTGCACACACAAAAGTCAGAGTTTGAGTATTCCTGCATCTATTTTTAAATAAGACTTCATGTTGTGGCAGAGGAGACCATGGCAGCCAGTTAAATTCATTATTTCATCATTTGAAAAAAGCACAACATTAAAAGAGAATTAAGCCAAAATCACCTTATTTTAAAATTCAAATTCAATTTGCAAATAATGTTGGGTCTTCATTTACTCAGTACTGCTTTGATGTACATAAATGGTGGATATTTATACATATATCTTAGCTAGAAATTGGAAAAGAACCAGAAAAAAACACTTTCCTTGTAACCTTCCCAGAATTTTAAAGCTCTTAAACATTAGCACAATGTCCATTCTAGATAGCCATGGTAACATCTGAATCTGAATGCTGATCCTCAGCAGTGTACCTGGAAATATCCTGATTGAAGGAGGCAGGAAGGAATTAAGGATGAACACTATGGACCCTTTCCAGTTCTCTCTGTCTGCCTTATTTATCCCTAATTGACCTGATGTTTATCTCCAAAGCCAAAAGTTTGGACTAGCCAATGATGATCGCAAAAAACCTCTGGAGTTCAAACTGTGTGGGAGCTTATGTATGTGTGCATGTGAACAGAGGACAGAATTCACCAGATTCAGCAATCTCTAGTATTAACCGTGTCTAATTGGAAACATTTCATTCACCTTTGATCTTAATAGCTTTTTGAAAGTGGCAGCCCAAATACCTACCGTCAGAGCACGGGCTTCAGAGTCCAGGATTGAGTGGGATAAATCTATGTCTCAGCCGCCTTTGATTTTTAATATCTCCGACTTATTAGCAGCACCTCCATCCACCCACTTCCTTGTTCCGCTCTAGCCCCAGTGTCCTTCTTGAATCCCAGCAACTTCAGGGGAATGGAAGTTGCAAAGAAGAGGGAATGGAGAATGTATATTTTTAATTAAAAAAAGTGTTCGTAAGCATTTAAAATATTCATTAGGAAAAAAAAAAAAGTCCCAGAGCTATAATTCTAAGATCAGCATCGTCAGGGAAATGCAAAATCCTGAACATTAAAATATTCTCTTCCAATTTTCCTCCTTCTAATAATAGTCAAATGTGCTCAAATCTCCAGGGATGTCCATCTGTAAAAAGAATTATGCAGCCTCCCCGCGGAAACTTATTATTTTGAAAATTTGGATTCAACTGCTCATCTGTTTCCTTAGACACTATTACAAGTAACTCAGCTGGATTCATCACTGTGTGCGAACTGATGGGATGTGCCTGATTGCAGCATCTTCCAAGCGGGATTGGAAGTTTAGGTTTAGCTTACCCACCCATAGAGAGTTTATTTTTTCTTGCTGCAAGATACATCAAGAATGATTTGAAAAACAAACACAGCAACAACAACCATAAAATCCCTCTGAAATCAGACACTTTGATCTGAGTGCCTGGGCTGTTAAGAAGATGATCTCCCAGAACAAAAGGCACGAAAGAAATCTTTATGAAATGAAAGGCTTGTTTTCAAAAAAATGACAAAGGGATGTAAGGTTGATCTTACAGCTACTAGCAAGGACGTCTTTACTTCTAGGGTAATACTAATTGTCCCGTGGGCTTCTACAACTCTTTTCACCACAACATGTATGGTCAGGAAGCTCGGTTAAGTAGCTAATCCATGTCTCAGTAAATCTGGGTTCTAACTCAAGTTCATTACAGAGATCTCATGACTTAGGTAGGTTGTGACTTTTCACCGTTTCGATGCCATTGGCATTAGCAAATTCTTGCTCCCTTGGAGCAAAACATCTATCTATTTCTAAGAAGCTCATATTCTGCATATTGAAACGGCATACTTCAGCGGGATTTAATCTCTCCTCAGATGTTTACATGTCACCTTAATATGTCCTCCCTATTTCATGGAGTACAGTATGCTTAAGCTGTTTGTTTATCACATTATCCAGTCAATAGTTATTTTGATAGAAAGCGTAACAGTTATAATTCCAAATTATTATGCTGGCATAAAAAATGGAAAACCTGGGTTTGTGAATTTCTTGTGAGAAGACAATATGAGAATTTGTAGCTGGTGGTAAAGAAATACCTTCTGATAAACGGGAAAATAAAATCTGAGCTTTTCTTCAGGGTAAGGACACTGATTATTTTCATGAGTTTAATATTATTTTATCCAAGCACTGCAGTGATGAATGAGGAATGCATTGCTCCAATCTCTGCCTTTTCATTTCAAACTCCTTACTTAGTACTTTTGACAAGAATAAAGACTGGTGCTCTAAAAGGATGTTAGTTGTAGCACCTACTAATATTCAGTCTTTACTACCTAAAATGGACACCTGGGAGCCCGAAGCACAGGAATAGGAATGTATTTCATGAAGGACACATAGGTGTCTTAAACCTGGCTAAAAAGAGAAGTTGCTGACAGCAATAGACAGCGTAATAGAATTCAGTTTAATACACCACCTTTCAAATTCCAAGTACCCCAAAGAGCTTTACAAAGTAATAAGTTAGGAGAAGGTAGCAGTGGCATAGCAATGCCATAAATAAACACTGTGGCTATTATTCAGTTTAGCAATAACTCATGCTATTCAGACATTAAGGGCTAGATTTAGCCTAGTTTTCCACCAGGCAACATCCAGGCCTGGGGTCTCTCAGGGAGAATTTCAAGCCTCAGAAGACATACATTGAATAAAGAAATCACATTTTCTGAAAAGAATATGATCCAAAGAGTTACTAGAGTTGGTGAAAAAATGAGTAGTCTCACGTTTTCATATCTGAACCAACTCCTGGTTTTGAGAAACAAATGAGATCTCTGAGGATAATTGGACCTGAAAGATTATGTGTGCCTATGAGCTGATGGCACCTGTGGAAGCAGTTACCTCACTGGTCCTTAATGGACCCCTTATTTCAAGAGGTAATGGAGACACTCTGTTAGCTTTCATCTCCATAAATAATAATTCTAAATTTAGTCCTGACTGTGTGGAGGCTTGTGGAGTTAATAAATTGCTTGTCAAAATTCTCATGAGGATAAAAGGCAGATAGGAGGGAGCGAGGACTAAACCTGGTCTGCGCCTTCTGCATGGGCCATGCTTGAGCCCTGATGAACAGCCCATGGCTCTATGTCATGGCACATAAACATGGGTCTCACTTCCCTGTACTGGAACAAAGACAATCAAATTATGCTGTGCCAGTTCTGGGTCGGAAGAGATACATATGATACTGTCTTCACTAGGTCCAAGCAATTCATGGCTCATCTGTGTGTGATCATATGGAAATCCTTTGTCCTGTCTGAGTGTGTCAATCTATCCAGGATAATGCCACAAAGCAGAGAGGACTTCCCAGAAAGCCAGATGCTGTACCAGTCCTGCTTTTCTCCTTCGAGCTGTGCTTAATGATACATCAAGTTTGTGTCATCATTCACACCGTGGCAATTTACTTCCCGCAAAGTGTAAATTCTCTTCCCTGGAGAGGGATGGCTGTAGGCTTTGCTTTGAGAACAAGAGCCATCTGCAGGTTGTCCTCCCTCTGTTCCTCCCTCTCCCCTATGAGATCAGGCATTTGTACATGCTTCCTGCTCTCCTCACAGGCTGATGGAATTACTCCCCGTGGCTTCTCCAAGGGTGATCCACTAACTCGGTGGCATATGGTCAAGCACAGCACTGCCAGTACGCAGAAAAGCAAGACTCCATGAGATTATCTCCGTGAACAGAAGGAAGCTGCACATAATGCACCATTAGAACGGAGGTTTCTGCATCCCTTTAGGGATTAAAATCTAAATAAAGGATAAAGGAGCTGCAGAGCTTCTTGTGCACCAAGGAGCTGTGTGTGAAGAAAAGGTTGGGCTCATAGGTTTGTGGGTGCACCTGTGTGTCTCACAGGTTTCCAGGTCCTTGGACATGCCCACAGTGCAGCCCCACATGGAGCACAGGCCAGGGTGATCTCTGTGGGCTTCCTGCAGGGCTGGGTGAGGATTCAGCCAGGGCCAGCTGAACATATTGGTGGGGTTCCTGGAAGGTCTCATCAGAAGTAGCACTCATGATGGTTGTGAACCAGAGCTGCAGAGCTAAAGCCAAGGGCAGCTGTCCTTGGAAGAGTGGGAAGAGGTGGAGAAGAGCAGAGGGAATGAGGAGGAGAAGGTGATTGTCACTCGTTACATACAGGGACTAAAGCAAAAATTCATCTCAGTCGTTAGAGTCTCAATGCTAGCTGCTGTGTTCAAGGTTTGAGAAGCATTTAGAAATCCTGGGATTTTCTGAGGCAGCAGAAGGCTCCCAAGCCATTGATTCATCTCCCATTCCATCATTCATCTCCTCCCCCTAATTAGCTCCTCTGTCAGCTTAGCTTCCTCTGTTTTCGAAATCCCCTCCATAATCCTAAAATGACCGGCAAGCTAGGAGCATCACGGAAGGTGTATTTGTCCTCTTAATTTATGTAAAACCAAATTACTGCTTCTCTGCAATATGATAAAAGAGCTAAGACACATGAGGTTGGAAATGAATCGAGGGCACTCCCTGCCTTTTCCAGTCTGCTGCACTGAAGAGCTGGAATCCATTACCCAGCACACCTAAAATATCTCACATTCCCACATAGATTAATTTTAGGTTGATTGGCTCATTGTTTTTACACCTTGTGTGCAGGTGTAAAACTTGATCTACAGTGTTCAAATTTGAACAGTCTATATTGCCAGTTTCTGGAATGGTGCTGGTAGGCACAAAGGATTGTCAACAAATAGTCACATTACTTTTATTTCCAATCCAAACACAACATCTTTCTTGATTCCCTCCTCTTAACCAATTCAAACAAAAACTCTTAAGGGTCACTTTTCCATGGCAGGCTGCCAGTATTGTGTGGGGATTTGATTTCTGTTTCAGACACCAAAAAGAGAATTCCTGAGATGCTGGAGAAGAGAACGAATAAAAAACCACAGGTATAGGATGGGATATACTGAGCTGGCTGGAGGATGATCCTCTATCACAACAAATCTGAAGGTTTTGTTCAGCCCTATAATAAATATCAAAGACCTGTCGAATGCAAACACCGAACTGAATGGAGCCAGCGAGGGTGCGTTTCAACTGCAGGACACATGCTGGCTGCCCCGTCTGGAAAAAGGATGTGTCAACCCAGACAGCTCTAAAGCAGCAAATACAACTTCTGTAATCACAGACATTAGCATGAACCACACAGCTCTTTGACTACAAGCTACTTGGAATGCAAGCTCTTCCCTTTGGGGATGGGGTTACCTGCAGACCAACAGCAGCACCAGGGAACACGTCCAGCTGGTCCACAGCTACAGCGGAGCTGAATAGCGGAGTGTGGCTGTGGCTGTGTCTGGGAAGCTGGACATGTCTATAAGTACTTTATTTTTCACTATATTACATGTGAAGACTGCACTATTTGGAAGCTTTTATCTATTTTGATTTTTTTTTTCCTGTCTGTGTTGAAATCAGCTTAGAGCCCTAAAGAAGCATGTATCACAGCTTGGGAAAAACAGTTCCTTGTCTCTTGTGCTCTGCCCTGCATTTAGTCTATCAGACTTCAGCATGGGGCATTAAAAAGCAAAACAAAACACGCAAGACTCAGTCCCATCATGACGGGGCAGGACATCGGTGAAGAAAAAAAAAATAGTTTCTTCTTCTTGGTTTATCCAGCTGCAAAGCAGATTGTGACTTCTGCCCTGGGGATGTTTCATGGCAGGCTCATCTGTGACCTGTGTGATACGCAAATCCCAACTGCACTGCAGTCTGTGTCTTCCTGTGGGACCTGCAAGTCCTGCCGAATCCTGTGGGAAGGTCTCCTGGCTCAAAGAGTTGCAAGATAAGGAGCATGCTGGTCTATTCACGCTACTGTCACAGCAGCTGACTGCAGTGTTATCTGAGTTAGTTTTCAACTAACTGGTCTGGGATTTAGTAGGAGAGAGCAATTAAGGCAGGATGGAGTTTAGCAGAGCAAATGATCCCTCTCTACTGCTGTGACCTGATGTTACTCCCACCCAAGGTATTAAAAACCCAGCAACCCTCAGGACTCCCCCAGGTCTTTGCAGACACCTGCACTACATCTGTTGCTTAAATTTAGGAATGCCTACAATAAAAAGAACTCTGGTTCCCAAAACAGAAGCAGCATGGGCAAATGCAGCATCCATCCAGCTTGCTGTGCACAAAAGAGGGCAATGAACTTTATTTCCTGAGCAAGTTTTCCATCATCTTTCCTTCCCCATCCCTGCTGTTGTGCCTGCTAATGCTTGTAACCACTAACCATGAAAATGGCACCCATTTGTCTCCCTCTTCACAGCGCCCCAAGTATATTTGGACTCCGGCCAACGGGAGCAGCAATTCAATGGACACGCAGCACTGCCTTGAGTGTGTATTCACGAGTGCATGTTAATGCAATTACAAGCCCAAATTAAGCTCTTTTCCCCTTCATAAAGAGCTTCAGCCCTGCAATCCTAAATCTGCAATCCAGTAAATTTGGGCAAAACAAGGGTTCTTTAATAGGAAGATGTAGTTTTCTTTTTTTTTTTTATTATTCTGTTTCTTCAACTGTGTGTGATGCTAAATGGCTTTAAGCAGCCATTTAGCCACCCACAGAGAGAAACTAGGTTTACAGATTTTCTTGTTGCATAGTTTTGCTACGTGTGCTCCCCAGAGTATTGGCATTTTGTTTGTTTTTCTCCTTAGAGAAATGGATGGATCCAATTTGCAACCTCAACAAAATTGAACAGACGTTAATTCCCCCCTCGCCCCCCTGTTTTTACAGTCTGGTTTGGTGGAGATTAAAAAAAAAAAAAAAAAAGGAAATAAAAGAAAATCAATGACAGCCATAATACACAATGTACAGAAGACAAAAGCCAGAGGAGCCCTTTTATTGCAAGAGTAAACCTGGAAAGGAGGATACATTTCTTGTGAGTAAAGGAAAATAAATGAGAATGACAAGAGCGATGAAAGGTCTACGCAACATGATTCTAAGGAAAGACTGGATGAGCTGGGGTTTTTAGCTTGAAGAAGAGAAGATACAGAGGCATGCCACAACAGCAGTTGTCCTTTAAAGAGGCAGGGAACAGTTCCCTTGCAACGATCACACTAGACACAACTGGGAATGATGGGCTTACACTGCAGCAAGGCAGATTTAAGACAGAGATTAGGAGAAAAGGGACTGCAGAGGTGAAGATGGCACAGAAACCTGAGGAACACTCTGGAGAAGGCAAGGAGACCCCACCCTGGACACAAGTTCACACACTTGCTAGGCATAGGAGTGATCCTATCTTGGACTGGGGGAAGCTCCTAACATCACCCTCCTGCTTTGGTAGGAATATCTTACTGAAATAATGTATTTTTTATCTCCTTGGGGGATGGACCTGCCTGTGCTCAGTAGATGCAGCTTCACTCTCCTTCACAGATGTCTTCCCATGCAACGCTTTCCTTCTCTGCCTGTGCCCGGACACTTTCTGTCTCTGCTATTCTTCATACAGAGTTAAAAATTCAAGGGTTGGTTTTGATTATCTTATTACTATGGTGACCAGGGTGACTTTCATGCCCATCTGCACACGGTTAGATGCTGCAAACCTTTACTTCATTGCAAACCAGGACAATTGTTACCTGTGGGTTTTTTTCCTCATAACTTAGTGCCACCTCTGTGCAGGAGCTGGACCTGCAGCATAATGCAGTTATCTGTTAAGCACCTTTTTTTTTTTTAAGCACCAGAGAGCCAGGATCTGCATGGATGTCTTTTGTTTACCAGATGGAGAGTGAGATTTCAGTTTGAACTAATGTCCACTAAAAGGTGCCAAATCCAGAGGATAAAAATGCATTTGTACAATATTTTGAGTCTTGTGAAGGAGACCAGGTTGTCATATAAAGAAGAATGTAAATCCAGACATGACTAAGGCTAAGAGCTCTGTCAAAGTACAACAGAAATAAAAAGAAGATAACTATGAAAAAAAGGAATTATGGAAATATTAAAGAAACAACAATGAGGATTGGCCTAAGATCTGGGAGATGGATAGGACTTGAGAAACAGCCTCCAAGCAGAGCTCAGAGCAAAGGCTTTAAGATCTGACTATCTCCATTTCATTATTGTTAATGGAATCTCCCATGTCCAAATGAAAGACTAATTTAAGTCTTACTTAAATATGCCTTGAGTCATCTCTATGCATTTAAGTCTTAATTAATCTTCCTTAATTCTTTTTGTCACTTCCTTTGAAAGAAAGATGAGCTTAATTAAAGGAACTGTCAACTTTATTTTAGTCTTAAGAGTTTTTTGTGGTAACTTAGAAAGGTTTGGTCATTATTGCAGTCTAAGATCTAGTAGATTAAATGTTCCTGTATCTTAAGGACATGTCAGTCCACTACTTGCCATACTTTCATTGTGCTTAACTACAACATTTGGACTGACTTCAAAGATTTCTTATGATAAGAAATACTAAGATTTTAATTAAAGCTGCATTCAGAAAAGATCTTTCATTTAACACATGCTATTTTTTTTGTCTTACAGACCAAGCCATGGAGTATAGACACTTACTTCAGATGGTTTCAACTTGGATGAGTGCCTCACCACTCTCATAGTGAAGAATTTCTTCCTTATATCTAATCTAAACCTACCCTCTTTCAGTTCAAATACATTACCCCCTGTCTTATCACTACATGCCCTTGTAAAAAGTCTTGTAGGCCCCCTTTAGGTACTGGAAGGCTATGTTCCCATTCAAATCTATGTCTCCATTTTAGAGACAAGGATGTCATGCTGGTCAGTGTCAAATGCTTTGCACAAGTCCAGCTAGATGACATCAGTTGCTCTTCCCTTGCCCTCCAAACCTGTAACCCCGTTGTAGGAGGCCACCAAATTTGTCAGGCACAATTTGCCCTCAGTGAAGCCATGCTGGCTGCCATCAATCACCACGTTATTGTCCATGTGCCTTAGCATACTTTCCAGGAGGATCTAACTCCACGATCTTGCTGGGCACAGTGGTGAGACTGACTGGTCTGTAGTTACCCAGGTCTTCCTTTTTCCCCTTTTAAAGAATGGGGGTTATGTTTCCCCTTTTCCAGTCAGTGGTCCCTCAGGTCCTGCTCCCAGACTAAATGGGGGATAAATCCTCAGTTCCGCAGGGCTGCCCCTTTGTTTCTTGTGCGCTCATTTCTTCCTCCATCAGCTGGAAACATTTGTCATTTCCAGCTTTAGCCAAGCAAATTCCAATCCACTGTTGTTTACTTTTGATTGCTTTGTCCTTAATGTAGCATACAAGGATTTTATGTGCTTCTGTTTCATCAATGTAATTCTTTTGTTGCTATGGCAATCAGCTTCAATTTTCTTTCGTTCTGGCAATTGTATTTTTATAGTCTCCTGCTCTCAAAGAGATAAGCTGTCTTGTATATCACACAGACACTAAGCATTGCCTCTATATAGAGACAGCCAACCTTTGCTTTAAGACTTCGTTGCCATTATTTGCAACAGTAGTTTACTGTTGCTGATGTCATTTTTATTCCATTCTCTGGGCTCTGTTTCAAATAAGCTGTTTGCTCAAATTTATTCATCTGTGCTACTGCTGAGGAAAAGCGGCGGTGTAAGAGGGGCACTGCTGCTGGCACTGGGCGGCTGCGGAGAGCACACAAACCCTGGGCCTGACAATACAGATGAGCACAGTGGTTTCAGCAGAGCGAGGATCACCCCAGATTCTCTGCAGCCCGTCACTGAATGTGCCGAGAATAATGGCAGCAGGAATTAAGTGTGAAAGAAAATAATTCCTCAATTTTACCAATGCATCTGAAAGCTGAATTTTCCAAAATATCATAGGAAAAAGATTTAGGGGCACCCCGTCACCTTGGGTCACAGAAAGAAATGTTATATCAAAGGTTCAAGGCTATAGCTTGCAATGCAGAGCAGGGTGTGATGACAGGAGGGCTGCTGGGCAAACTTTGCCATGGGATGAAGCCAATCCCCAAGCAAGTCCAGCACCACTGGACAGACGCCGTCCCCTCCAAGATGTCAGATAACCTGCCCTCATTAACTCTAGATGTCTGAGAAGGCATCCATCTTGAAATATTATGTGAATTTTATGAAGTTTCTGCTTTTTTAACACAGATCTTACTCAGTAGCAGTCAAAGAAAAGGAAAAGACATAGAAAGAGTAACAAGATCTCCAATGAGGAAATACTAATAACTATAAAAAGCCCAGGATTTCACACTATTGTGAAATACTCACAGGTCTTCTCTGCATAAACACATGTGTACCAAGACCCCACTTCCTATCCTCGGGAGAAAGCGGGAGAATTCAAGCACAGAGAGATTAAATGGCATGCCAAGGTCACACAGGGAAAGTATCGCAGGGATAGAAACTACATTGAGATCTCCCAAGTCCCAACTGTCCCAAGTCAAATATACAAATGACTAATCAGCACATTTTTGCAACCTGCTGATGCATTTGAAAATCTGTGCCTATTTTTTTCTCCCCTTAGGAAGCTTGTGCCATTCATTGTTAAGCTCTGGAAACGCTCCATACTAAAGTTATCAAGTCTGTCATCTCTTCAGCATGGTAAAACCAGCCTCCTCACTATCCTCTCCACCAGGCAGAGGGTGGAATAGGAGACAGAATTAACAAGGAGTCATTCTGCCAATATGCCGAGCTATGTGTTACATTCGATAGGCCATATGGCTTTTTGATCGTCCCTAATGAACATTAGGTAGCACTTAAAATTGGATAGCGTAGAATCTGAGAAATCACACCCACTTGTCTCTGCAGCTTCCCTGTGGCACGCCAAGGCTTTTCCCCGCTGACAGCCGTGACTC
This sequence comes from Pampusana beccarii, assembly GCA_013399365.1. Classification (NCBI taxonomy): domain Eukaryota; kingdom Metazoa; phylum Chordata; class Aves; order Columbiformes; family Columbidae; genus Pampusana; species Pampusana beccarii. The sequence goes on along the minus strand of VWYH01006719.1, from coordinate 1,766,843 downwards.
CCCCACACACACACAAACCACTGAAAACTTTATGGCACGACAAAGTGGACATAGGAATCAACGTTGGCTAGACTGGTCCCATTCCCAGCAATTTTGAGTGACAGGTTTTTGTTATTTGACAAGCCATGGTCATATTATGCCAGAAGATGCCTGCTTATTGAACTGAGATCCATTATAAATGACACAGAAGCTTTTTTTTTTCCCCCCTACAAAAAATCTTACAACCCAAATGCAGGGAATAAGTCATGCGGTCCCCAAGGAGGTGATCTGCCTCAATCAATCAGGCTCCCCAGGATCACCAGTCAGGAGCGGTTAACACACGAGCAGCTCTGCTGTGTGTGCCTGCTCCTGCAGAATATTCCTTGTTGATTTGGGAGAGAAGGGGCTGCACCAGATGGCAATTCATTAGAAAGGGAGTGCTGAGAAGCTCATTGAAGATCTGATGAGCGGATAATATTTTATTGATTTGGCTGATTTCATTTTTTTTAAATACATTTTTGTGCTTTGCAAAGTAGCTGTCTACTTCGACACCCAGGGACAGCGGAGATGTAACCCGCTTTCTCAGACAAGACCTGAAATAACTGACATTAGTTAACAGCCAAGAGAACTGGACACTTTCAGACTGAGAGTTTCAGACCCTGCTTAAGACAGAGACCTGAATCCAATAGTGGATTTATGCAGCTACTGATGTGTTCCAAAACCAGCAACATGCTTTCTATGATGACCATACAAAGGTGTTCAGGGTCCCATTGTTTAAGGTCCCATACATTAGAAGTGTTTAGGGAAATCTGTTTGAGAGCCCTCACCCTTTAGAGCTCTGGGTTAGATAGACAACTGTACCATTTTAGCAAAGACTTTCTACGTTCAGAAAACCCAAATCCATCGCTAACCATTGCTAATATTCTTCACTTGGAATTGAGCAAATAAGGGACCACTATTTCGGTGATATCCATTAATTTTAGTGATTTAATCACAAGTGGTTCAGCTTCTATCTGCTCAAGTGAGCTAATGTCAGAAGTCTGAGATATAAACTCCCTTACTACAATGCCCCCCCAAATTTATTCCTATAAGTGGCTCAGTGCTTCGGAAAAGGAAACAATTCTCTTCATTAGTATTTACTTTCAGCTTAATACAAATTCAAGACAAAAAGTGTGAAGACTCACTAACCTGTACATGTGCCTCCCTGTGTTGGCATGAAATACCAACTCATTGTCCTGAAAATGCAGGTAAACCTCTGCTCACAGGAAAATGTTTGTGCCTTAGTTCTAGCACCAACTGCTGATCCTGGGAGGAACTTCAATGATTTTTGAATCTTGTCTGAAAGATTGCCTTGTTTCTCTTTGTTTGTCTTTCTTCACTGTTTCCTTCCCAAATAGGAATTATCACTTTTCGAACACTGTTCTGTTGTTGTTGTTTGTTTGTTTGTTTGTTTTCCGATGGAGAAACAAAATTATTGATGAAGAAAAAGTCTTAGCGAAAATTTTAGTGGAAACATAATTTTCAAAACCTCTTGGTATTTCTCATCCCAAGACTATTCACCTACACCTTCCCATTGTATTGAAAAAGACAAAGCCAAATCCAAAGTTTCACTCACTACTGTGCAATTATACTACTCAGACTTTGGTTCAAAGTGCAAACACTGTTATTCCTCTTTTATGATTTACTGCCAGGCTCTGTGCTTGGTTGTTATTCTATATTTTTTTTTTCCTTTTTTCTTTTACTTTTTTTTCTTAAGGTGATTTAATAGATGTTTGTAGTGGTAATTACTCAATGTCATGTTAAGCCTTCATCCAATCACATTTGTAATGTTTTAAGCTTGGTTCATCTTCCCAGTTATTGCACTACATTGATCTGTGCAAGCCAAGTACATCGCTTTAGTACTCTTTCCTCTCAACTCTCTGTAGGAAAGCCTCACATTTTAAAACCATTTCCTGTGGCCTCAGGGAAGTAATGGATTTATAACAGTCTGAGTACGAACGCACATAATCATTTGATAGGTGTATAACTATAAGCACAATTCATGCAGACTGTGGATGTTGAAGGTACATGCTGATGTGTAGCAATCTGCAATAGGTAGAAGGTGAGATCTGCAGCCCCAGACAGCTCCTGCAGAAAACGCTGGCCTTGGTTTTGTCCGTGAATTGTTGTCAGACGGATGCTGATCTTTTCTGTGGCTCTTTGTTATACGAATATGTTGCCATCCCTATTTTTAAAACAAAAGAGCCGTTATGCACAGAACTCCACAGTGACCATATGCACAATCCCAAGAGGCCCCAAACTGGGCTGCTGAATGCAAACTGTGACACTGGGTCCTGTTCTCCTCCCATATTTCTTCTGCAGGTACAAATGGCTTGGCTGAAGCTCCCTGCTCTGATGCTGCCTCTCCCTGCTGCCTTCGCTGTTTTCTTCCCTCCCAAGCACCTCTGGGTATCTAATGGAGGCATCTAAGCCAGGAGGCAGGTCAGCCAAGGGCACTGCAGGACACTTCAGGTTCGTGCTCTGGTGATAACCCACTCACCTCAATGACTACAAAAGGCAGCCTGGAGTAAATACACAGATTTGAAAGAGCACCAGGTATAAAGTCCAGAAGAAATTTCCCAAAGTGGATGGATAGACAACTGTCAAAAAGTCCCACGGGAAAATCTATAAGCTTAAATTTTGAGCAAAAAATGATAATTTTTCTTCACAATGTTTTCTAGCTCTGCCTCCTTTCCTCAATCCATTTTTTAACGTTTTCCAAGTAGAAGAGGCAAATCTCCAAACTGAATGCTTCTTCATTCAAATTTCCTTGGAGCAAAGGAATGGTGAGACTTTCTTGACAAGAAATTCATCTCCTTCAGTGATATCAATTCTTCTGCACGTCTTGGTTTGAGATCCGACTGAAAAATGCTAAGTGTAATAGCACTAAACTTCAAGGACTAGCTCTCACTTGGCAGTGAAGCATTATGTTCCTTGGTTAATTCATTCGTAACATCAGTATGTCTGAAACAAGAACAGAGAGAAGCATAATTACTCATGGCAATATTTGGTTGAAGTGAGACTCATTTCTGCTACACAGATTTTTCTCTTTCTTTTGCAGTAGAACTTACATAGTGGTAGAAGGAAGAAAGAAGGAAGAAAGGGAAAGAGAGAAGAAAGGCTTTTTTTGATTTATGCTGATTGAAATATTTTCCAGAGAAAAGCAGTAAAAAACGCTTTTAAGTAGTCTTGAAAGAGCAGCAGCTGTATCAGATATCCCATCTCTTAGAAAGGACCAAGCTTTTTGTTGTTGTAGTTGGTTTCTTTTCCTGTCTCCTACTGAATTGGAATTTTCCTGTAATTGCTTTAGCCATCCAGTCTTCAATTCTGCTAAGGTTTACATTAAAAATTAGGAGAGGAAGCGCTGCTCTGCTCCCTCAGGATATGATGGAAATTTTGGTTTTGAACCAAAAACACTTAGTAAAAAGCTGGAGATTTTTTTTTTCTAGTTTCACTATTAAAAGCTTTGTGATTCTTTCACTGTAAACTGGTTTTTTACCCAGACACAGCACTTTTTTCTCTGACTGTCGTCAGAGACATTAAAGCACTTCATCGAAACAGCGAAATGATATGTTCCTGTGTGGATGATGATAGCGGAGGGACTTAGTGATTCAAAAGGAAACCTCATCCTGCCTTTCTTTCTTGGGTTGGAAAACAGGGAGATCTGCTTTAGGGGTCAGGTTTCCATCAAGTGAAATGGAGCTCCAAGGCATGCCCAAGTGCAGCAACATTTTTCAGTACTGACTGCCTTGGGTTTTCCCACATCTTAAGTGAAAAAAAGAAAAAAAAAGAGTAAATATCCTCTCTGGTACTTTTCTGGACTGATGATGTACCAAAGATTAATACTGGCCCAACAGCCCTATCAATCAGCAGCCCATGTGCTGTCTCATTTTTCACCTTTCTGTGCTTATTTTGCTATTTACTCAGTCACATTTCCCCTAGGTAAAAAACAAACAAACCAACAAAACAAACCCTAGCAAAACAAAAACAAACAAAACCCAGCAGCAACAACTAAAAACCAACCAACCAAAACCAAACACAAAACAAACACAAAACAAAGAACACAAACCAAACCAAAACGAAACAAAAAACAACACAAAAGTTGACTATTTTCATATCTATCTATCTATCTATCTATCTATCTATCTATCTATCTCACCTCGTCCACACATGGTAAGGAATATGCTGCTAGTAGGGAACTTGCAAACACGCCTATCTCTGGCATCCCTGGCTGTGCGGCTGGACCCTGCCTCTCATGAGCAGCATTGCCATGGGGGCAGCTGAATTTGGGTTGCATTTGGGTCATCACAAGAAAGCTCTGGGGGCTCCCAAAGCCTCTGCCCAGTGTCTGGGGGTTTGGAAGGAGCTTTAGCACTTAGTGCACATTACAAAATGTCTCCCAGCACCCAATCCTTTCATCTTGCTCTGCATCGGTTAGTAGTCAGAAAGAGAAGATGAGACTTTGCCATGGCACCAAAGCAGAGAGGGGATTCTGAGCAGCCGAGAGAGGGGCTGTGATCTGTGCAAGTGCTCCCGCATTCCTTAGCACTTATTTGCAGCTCCCTGGTATCCAGTAGTTATTGTCTTGGAACATTTCCAAGAGCACTTTGCTGCGTGTGAAATTCAGCTAGACACATTCTGGATGGCACAGTCTCCTGGCTGGATGAATATCACTCGTCGCACCAGGTCTCTGGCAGAAATTCTGAACTTGTGAATTCTCATTTCTGACAAATCCTCTGCAACTTCGGCTTGAGATTTGCCATTCCAACGAACTTTTCACAGGGCAGCTCATTTGCAAGAATATGGAAGAAAATAAATCTTGAAAGAAAGTATATTCACCTAGGCCATGATTTCAAAAAGCTCTTAAGCATTGGCTTAGAGTTTTCAGGAGGATTTAAATGTGTCTTCAATGTTGCCCTGCATAAGAACCGTCTTATTTCAAAAACTTGTCCTAGAAACCTTTATGGTAGCATTTCTACAGCTCTTATTGCTCTTCATAATTGCAAGGAAAAGAAAGGGGGGATGAGGGAGAGGGAACACGGAGACATGGAATTTTACAGTGAAAATATAAATAAATTATATCGTCCTGTACAATTAAAAAATGTTATTGCTAAATAATAAATAAATACTAAATAATACATTATTTTTTTTTAAAAGGTTAACAGCTGATTTCTGTAGGGAAGCCATGAATTAAACATCATGCAAAACAATTAAACTCTGGGAAATAGGATTTCTGATATAGTGGTCAACAATTAAAAATGAATGTGTCACTCCACTCCAGGGAAAAGCAGTGAGATGTCATGCTTTCATGCTATGGGGAACAAACATATCGTGTGACTCCAGCTGGAAAGTTCTGCAAAATATAAAGCAAATATGCAGTGAGTGGCAGAGACTTAATCTGAGACGCTGCCACACAAAAGATGCAGACTGCAGGCCTTGCTTCTGCAGGAGAGACAGCACTGAGAGATGCTCACTCCTCCCAGTAGCAACCTTCTACATTCTCTACATGCACTTACTTGCAAACACGATTCTTAACAGCATGGGAATCTTTACAAGGAAATCCCAATTCAGGTCTACCAACTGTGACAAGTTTGTCTAGAAATCAGTTGCTGGGAGCATAACGAAAATGCAGCCTCTCTTCATAGACAACGTCTATAGCTAGAAGACTCCTGTGAGGAGTAGGTTTAGCTAAACACACGTAAGGGTTGTGTTTCTTTGCAGCTGTCTCTGAGCAAAGTATATTAAACACCGTACTAAAAGCTGCTCTAATATGACTTTACAGCTTCTGGACTGAAGTTCATTTCCACACAACTATCTCCTTTCCTTTTTTCTCTATGCTGTTTATCTCCAGAAAGATGTGCTGGGGCACCGTACATATTAAAACAAAGAAAATGCTATTGTTTAAGCCAAAGCCAAATACCTTCTGACCTCATCATTAATAGTTTTGTAAGTTTATTTCTCCTGGAAGCACCCTGGAGAGAATTCTGTCCATGAATCCACTTCAGTGCCAACAGCCCACCTGACTGTGTTGTCCTCTGCCTGCACCTGAACTGCGCAAAGAGACGGTCTCTATTATCGGTTACCTCCCCATGCCCATTGCTTGGGGAATTGTCTGAATTGTTTACCATGGCCAATGTGCATTTGAACAGATGGTAAATATCTTCATTCCTGCCAACAAGAGTCAAGAGATGCCACTAAAATCCATTTAGAACTGGAAAAAAAAAACCAAAAAAACACACACAAAAAACCTAGTTGAGAATTTACTCAGGTCTGTTGCAGGTGAAATCTGTCAGCTAATGGGTAGATTCAAAGTGCTTGTACTGAATGGTTCATTAGAAAACTTATCTCTACCTTGGGTGCTGGTAGGAAGAAGCCCAGATGGGCACTTTTCTTCACTGATAAACAGGTTCTAGTTATATCCTGAAAGGAATTTGATTTGTTGTAGGCGCAAGTTCAAAAGAAATGCTGCATTTTCTATCTGTTCTATATCAGCAATGCACAGTATTATGGATATTATTTTAGACTTGGCAGAGTTTTCCAGAGAGAAGCAATCAAGATATAAAACCTCATGATGGCTTGGTTCACACAGCCATTTCTTTCAGCTCAGGCAACCTCATTTCTTTTCCCTCCCTACTCTGTAGGGCTTCAGGGTTATCAAATACAAACCAGTGACTGCAAAATGGGTCATTGCTTTGCAACATGTCCATTAGAGATGCCAAGAAACTTTTCCAATATCTTTCACGTCGCCATTGCTTGTGGCTTGGTTATACTGAGTTGCAGAGTTGTACAGAGCTGGCGCTCCTAAGACATTAAACTTTCATATGAAGCAGTGCGAACAGTATATCCAGACACATTTGTTCTCTATAGGATAATCTGAAACACTTTAGCTTTCCTCTCCCTTCAGTCCTCGCTGCTGTGTTGTTTCCACCTAGCTGCTTGTAAAATGGCTGGGGGGAACATGCCCCCTCCTCTTCTGTCATGTTCTAGTGTCCATCTCTTATTTCCCAAGACAGCAGTACGGGGTTGGCATGTGCAGCTTTATACCAGTGATAAACCCTTGCCTGCACTGTTGTGACACCACACCCATCTACTAACCCGACCTAGGAAGGCCCTGCTCCCCTCTCTGTCCTCTTTTCCACGGTCAAACCAGGACTTGATTTTAAAGACTGAATCTAGAAAGTCATTTATTTTGTTTTGAGGTGAACAGAGACCACATTCCCTTAGGTACTCAAAGATGAAACACTAATAAAACTCCCAGGTCTGAAAGTTCTCCAAGACCTGGAACTGAACCCATCTCATGCAAAAGACAAAATAACACTAAAATGAAACCATTCAACTATTTCCTGCCTCCTTTTTGCCTTGCTCTCTGCCAGTTGGAGTTCTAATTCCTTTTTCATGAGGATGTTGATTGCTGATATAGACAAAGTTGTAATGATAATTGAATGCAAATGAGAAAAACATCAATAAAACCTCCTTGTTGAATTTACAGGGAAAGTTTACTTCTACAGGTTTATGTTATGTGGGACTGAGGAACCTGTTTACAAAAGACAGGTGAGAGAACAAAGATTTAAAGAAATGAACTGCCCCCTTGATATGATGATTTGTGGCCCTCAAATTCCATTAAGATTTGGACCATTAGTTTAAGTTACAGAGTATGAGTCTGGTAGGGACAAACTGAAGCCGAGGAGTTCTGCACTACTGTCTCCATTAAAGAGGTGATGGATTTCACTACACCCTGTAAATGATGAAAACAGCACTAGAGATCCCATATTTTGTGTCAATGAATAATTTGCCACAAAGTAGCTACGATGTGGAAATAACTCTTGCATGTTCTTATCCTCAGATAAACACAAAGCAACCCTTCCATCAGCCCAAATCCTCCAAAAAGGCTCAGACGGGTTCTAAATTTTTATTCCAACCTGCAATATTTCACTTACCAGCACAGGCCATATTTCTTAATTCATTATATTAAACAAAAGATGCCCATCACTCTATTAGAAGAATGGTTGAGTGGATTTTGAGTCTGGACTGGTAGATTTTCATTCCAGTTTTTAGGACTAGATTTACTGTCTTGACAAGGAGTAGGCGTTACACTTTTGTCTAGTCATTCAGCATCCTGTTTTCCTGAGCTGAATCTAGGATCTTACGGACTCATCCTGTGACTAACTACGAGAGCCTGGCCAAATTTTCCATCCATTGTCCAATTCTTAATTCATACCTCTTTACTGTACTGTGTTGGTACACCTGTTACTACACTAAACAGAACATAGGCCTGTGACAGACACTGGGGTTTTTAGTGCCTTCAATCCAAGTTTAAGTGGGCCAGGGAAAAGGAAATCTCCATGAGGCCAGAACTTGGGCCAACAGTACTTTGTAGTCAAGCGGAGTTGCCTGGAAGTGAGTTTGAACAACCCACTCTCAAAGCTGTGGTTTTACCAAGCTGGACCAGACCAATCCACCTCCAGAACAATCTCCTTTCCAGTTTTCTTTCAAAACAGGAATTGATTCTGTAATTGAAACGAGATCAGAAAGCTGCCGTCGTGGTGTTATGGGAATTTTTGATGGGATGGTCTGCTCTGAAATGCACAGACCATGCGTTGAGTTTGTACAACGTTGAAGGGTATGATGCAGTTCAGATGGGGCAAGGGGGTGTGTGGAGAATCTGTTTGTGTAGGTGACACAAGCAACCAACCCTTCGTGGGAAGTAAAGCACATGTGGCCTTCATTTCCCTTGTCGCAGGCATGTGGCATCATATCAAAGCAAGCTCAGCAAACAGCACTTCTCTCAGCACCTGTGCATGGTGCCCTTCACCAGACAAGCTGTGCTTTTCCCTCTGGCTCTTCTGAACACTTCCCAGTGCTCGCTTCAGAGCTCTTTTCAAGGTAGAGTGCCCTTCCCTACCTAGCAGGAATAGGATGGAACAAAAGGATACCCGACTCTTCTTTGCAGACAGCCAAAGTCCCAGAGGAGCACAACATGATTATAATGTTTAAACCTTCCAAAAGAAAAAAAAATATACATCCACAGCCTTTTCAATGCTTTTATCCTATCCCAAACAGTAGCGCTCAAAGTCACAGAATTTCTAAAACTGACATCTAGCAACGAGGCCAAAAATCTTCTCTTGGCCAATCTAGTTCCCAGGTTATATGGCCCAGAAACATTTCAGGTTTCATTGTGCAGTGCTCAAATTAAGCCGCTCAAAACATACAGAGCTTTTGTGTGAAAGGAACCTAATCATTCAGCAGAGTGTTATATTTGCAGACATGTCCATCAATTAGTTGAGTTACCATTGTCTTGGTAATGGGAATCCCATATATATTCCAGATCACCAACATATACAAAGGTCTTACAGAGAATATCAGTATCCTCAGTGTTGAGGTAGCAAAACCAGATCACTTGGTAAACTTCAGTTAGTTTCCAGGTTACACAGACAGGAGCCCAAACTCTTGGATGGCTGAAGTTAAAGGAATGAACTCCATCCTTGAAGTTTGATTTACTGCACTGTTACAGTAGGAAAATGATGGAATACCATGGGGCAGTAAGGGTTTAAAGTTGGAGAAATGGAGTAATCAGCTGGATCTATTGGCACAGCTGCTAGAAGCAAAGAGTTAAGCAGAACAACTCGTCACTGGCCATCTACATACACGCACCACAACTGTTGTATCTCCCTCTCCTCATTTATCCTCATAAACACTGCAGGCATCTCCAATGTTTAACCTGCTTGGCAGTTCGTGAACATTTCAACTCACAACTCAAATTAATGCCAACAACAATAATAGAATAAGCCTAATTCTCTCAGGATAAATATCTGATGCCCAAGTCTGTAACACTGTGCTTTCAAAGTCAGAATGTCCATATGCTGGTTTTAGCTCTAAATGTTATAATTACACAGCTCCACACAAATTTCAAAGCATTTGCTAAGCGTGGCTGAGTTTATCATCTCCAGTTACCTCCCTCCATTGCTAGGGTGCATTCACAATCAAAAGATAGGAATCTCTTATTTGCAGTTCTTTTCTTCTCAGTAGTTTAAAAAGGACCATAGGTGGCTCATTCCTGAACTCTGCTGTCTAGACAACTTTATGCTCTCTTTTGTCCTGCTTGAAAAGCATATAAATATCTATTTACTTAACTTAGATAAATAAGTTCATACATAGGTTAATATGAATATTTCTTTGGATGTGAATGTTGTATGAACCTATTTACCCTTCTCTTGGTCTCCACTATATATGAGAGAGGGTAGGAGCTTTGAGAATAAATACAAGATTAATAGAAGTGGTTAAAAAAAGAGATTGGATGAGAAAGTTATTTTCTTTCACGTCCAACAGTTTTGTGAGGGTTTCTTAGCCCATGTACAGAGAACACTCAGATGAACACATAGAGACTGCACCTGCATGTAAATCCAGCTGCTTCTCTGCATGACTGTGTATAATGGATTTTTAGCAGCATGATAACAATTTCCTTACGCATTGCTAGCCTGTGACCCAGGCTCATTTGGAGCCCTATCCTACCTGCTTTTCTTTTCGTTTAAGCTTGCAACAGACTTCTGTAACAGCCCTGATTTGTGCCAGACTAAACCAAAACAGGCTTAGTAGCAGCCTCACGCAAATGCTGTGCCCATGAAGTTCCTGAGAGGACACGGCTAAAACCAGTCCTGCAGTTTCATGCGCAGCTATTGCTGAGAACAAGTCCCATCCTAGGGAGTCATGGAGCAAAAGCACTAGAAATTATCTGGACTTTGACTCTATTCATGCTGAGTTTCCTGATGTCTGCCAGGGAAACCATGCATTATATTGCAATTAACTGGACCAACTAAGCAAAAGACAATTTCTGAGGATAGTCCAAAGAAGCTACCATTTATCGAATAGCAATAAAAGATGCAAAGAAAAGCATCTTTACAATGAGAAACACAGAGCATAAAAATCAATTTTATACATAAATATGTATTCCCAAGCAGACACCTTATTCATTGTGATGTAAACTACCTGTCTGACCAATGTTGATAAAGAAGATATTATTGAGGTAATTAAAGGTTCTTTCCATGACCCAGCCCATGCACTTAGGTCCCTTGAAGGCAATGTATTCTCAGAGCTCTGATTAATTCAGTTTTTTAAAAATACTTTTAATAAAACAGGTTTTTGTAAGTGCTTTGTAACACTCTTTCTGACAGGAACATAAATAAGCAAAGCAAAGAAGTGATGGAGTAGGAAACACTGCTCATGTCAGCCATCTCTTCTCTTTGTACTCCCTACATATTTTAAAGGTCAGAAAGACATGGAACAATGCCTGTGTCCTGAGAAGAGTAAGGAAGGTTAAAAAAAAGTTTTGTTGCCAATGAACTTGAGGAATTTTCTTCCTTTTGCTTCACAGAGCACTGAGCTGTCTGGGTTACATGGTACTGAGTACTTTATGGTTAACATTTGCTGTGATTGGTTGAGCCACTGTGTAAAACCAAAAGGAAAGTTCACCTTTAAGATATATATTTTTAGCAACTGACCCATATGGTACAAACTGCCATCCAAAAGATATTTTTGTGGCAAGAGGCTTTAAAGTAAAGACAAGTTTTTCTTTGTTACAAAAAGTTCACTTAAAATGACAGGCAACATTTTCCAAGTGCTGGACAACACCTCTTCTCACTTTCTTGTTGGAGGAAACCTTTAAATCAGAGAAATTACTTTTCCTCCTGCCTCATCACCCTACATGCTCTACATTGTAACATTTATTCCCATTTCTCTGTTCTTCATAAAGGGAATCTTCTGGCATGTCAAACAAATACATTTTAAAGAGAGTTGTTACTTGTTTAAAGGGAAAAAAACATCAGTCAAGTGACACTGACAATAAGGGTTTCTATTTCCACAAATCCAAAACCGGAATAAAACTATTGAACAATGGCTTTATATATCTTTACAACAGCAGAGACAATAAGGACCTGAATATCTCTGTGGTTGTACCTTAATGATAAAAAAGGCCCAATGCCAATAAAAACTGAGGATCATACCACTCGCTTGCTGGTACTGCCTGGGCCCAAGCCAGGTGAACCATGCTGCAAACCCCACGGAGCTGAAGTGAGAAGATGCTCCAGGAGCAGTTTGTGTGTTGGAGATGACACCAAGCTCCCAGGGGTTCGATGGGGGAGTGACGCTCACCCATGCACACCTCAGGGTCTCACAACCTAATGAGAACCTCCACAGAGCACGGTGCCCGCCTTCCTTCGGCAGGGAGGGAGCAGGGTGGCTGGTAGGCCTGTCTCAGCAGGGAAACACAAAGCCAGGAGGCACCTTGAAAATGTCACCATGACTAAGGGAGGACCTGAGCTAACTCATCCTGAGAGGTGTTTATCCAACTGCTCCTGGAGCCTCCCCAAACAATCCTACTGCTTCTCTTCCAACCTCAAAGACAGGGAAAACTGATTACTGCCTCGGTCCTCACAGCAGCTTCACATCACACCTCTCTGTTGTGGAAGCTGTGCTAAAGCTGTTCAGAAGCTGTGTGTTGCTTAAGAGACGCAGTCTGGCTGCCCCTTTTCTAGCATTTATATCTCTGTTACCCAGCAGGCGTAGTGTACTCAGGTCTGTACCAGTCCTCCAGTCTGCCTTCCTACCAAGCTATCGGCCCCAAACTGCAGCTGTTCTACCTGTCTGCACTGAAATTAATCCAAACCTTCTGTGCGTCAGTGTGGGGGCAGAATTGCTTTTGCTCAGCAGGCTGCAAATGCACTCTCCAGTCATTCAAAGTGCTGCCTACAGCCATCTCTAATTTTACTCTATTTTGTTTATGTTGGAGTAGCTAGGCTGGTATTTTTTTCCTCCCCTCCACTTAATCTACCTTTGTCTTTCTAATAACATCTTCTAATAATATCTTTTATCCTGATTTATTTATAGCTACTGCCCTTTCATTCAGGTATTACTACTGAAAGTGATGTAAAATTGAGTCCAATTACTGTGGAGGTGCCAGAGGTAAGTCACTCATTTGCAGGTTAAGTTTCAGATTTGAAATACAATTGAGATAGATGGATTTTCTATGTTGTTCCTGCTCCTAGTCACACTGCAGCCTGGATGGGAAGGGAATGCAGAGGGGGAGAGTAGCATGGGTGTGTGCCAGCATTTCTTTCTGAAAGCTCACTATCCCAAAGGAAAAGTGACTGATAGATTATCTTTATTTGCCTGGCAGGTGGTACTTAGCATAGGGAAGTTGTATTGGACATGCCTGGTCCTTTCACGCTCCAATTGAAGGAAACAAATGGTCAACAAAAAGCACAGGCAGAAATCTATTCCAAGGATGCTTTAACATGCCATCTCGGTTTGCAAACACTGCTTGCTTATTTGTCTTTTGTTTTTTTTTGAAACAGCAAATCTCCTTGTTAGATGTTACAGCAATGTGACAGAACAAAGAGGCATCCCGCAACTTGGCAAGCAGCACCACTGGCAAAGCTCAGCGAAGGAGGTGATTCCGCAGCACAGCACAGCACAGCAAGCCGTGCCACGGGAGGTGTGGATGCTCTGGATGTCTCCGTGCCACGCTACCACTGCTGGAGATGACAGCAAGGAAGAGTTGTATGCTATGGATGGCTGAAGGACACCCCCATGCCTTCAACTCTGCAAAGGTAGGAGAGGGAATTCACCTTGGTCTCACATCCTAGGAGTAGTTTCTCCTTTTGATATTGTGCTCCATTTACCTTAGAGGTCTAAAAGCATGAGGCCAGTGCCAGTAATTTCTCCTTCTGTCCCAACACAAACTCTAGGGAAACTAAAATAAAACATTTGTTCAACCTGGTTTCGAAAACCTCCAGAGGTCCATCTTCAACACTTACTTTAAGCTCTATCTTCGTCCTTCCCACTGGAATGTTTTTTTGGTTGTTTGGTTGGTTTGGGTTTTTTAGTCATTTGGTTGCTTTTGTTGTTGTTGTTGGATTTTTTTTCACATTTTTCTTCCCCAATATCTACCTCCTATTACTTGACATTATTAGATGTAATTATCTAGGAAGTTAGCACCTGGTCCTTATGTAGGAAGCAAAATCGTCAGGAAAGCGGAGTGAACGAAGCCATTTTGCTTCATCTGTTGAATTTCAGCATGAAACGTTTGGCATGGAATTAAGGCCCTTTTTTCACACTGAATGTATGGTATGCAGGCTACTAGAAAAATTAGCTTACATATAAAAATACTCTTAATTATTGCATAGCAGCTTCATGTCTGGCAGGGTCAGTCATAACGAATGAGACAACATCTTTCTATAGAGTTTTGGCACTGGAAGTAGCAAAAAGAGCCCAGAATTACCATGTGGGGAATCTCAGATTTTTGTTACCATGAGTGTTTAACTCTCTCTTGAAAACCAGTAACCAAAATAGGCCTTGCAGTAGGTTACACCAAAATTATTCTGTGTATGTACAGCACGTAAGAAATTGAAACTCAAAAATAGAAATTAAAACAGTAGTGCTATGGATTCTTTGTGGATGCTAAGAGAAAACTATGTGGGCGAAAAGCAGAGGAATAAGAAACCATCAAGTCGGTAACACAAGGGAGGCCCCGGCACCTGGAGAATACAGAGATAGAAAGGGTTTGGCAGGAAAAAAAAAAAAAAAAAGAAGGGAAAGAAAATATAGACTTCAAAACTTCAGGAATACATTGGGTTGCCAAACCTCTAGTGAGAAGCAGCAACTGAATTCCAGCTTTACTGAAGAGTTTGGACTGCGTTAGCAAGGAGCTCATCAAATAATTCCAGTGACTGTGAACAGATGTTGCAAGACAGGAATCGGAGATCTTCGACTCAGCTTCAGGAACAGAGCTCTTCTGGCAGTATTCACAGGAGAAGAGCAAAAGCAGGGAGAGACCTCTGTATGGGTTCTACTATGGCCAACCGTGAGAAGCAACAGGAGACACTGCCAGGACACAACTGCTGCTACGACAAGAAACGCAGTGATGAGCTTGTACTGATCGACAGTTTATCCAGGGGCCAGTTGACCCTGGAGCTCAGGATCAGCTCTTAGGCTGCCATAGATCTTCATTGCTCCTTTTCAATGCACTCCACCCTACAGGAGCTTTCACCCTCAGGACCCCATTTGGTCCCTGCTCTGAGTCCATCAGTGGTAGATGATGCTGCGTGCTCCAGCCTGTTGAGGATGTCTCCTCAGTGTCCTGCTTGCAATGGTGACAGCCATCACACACCAACCTGGACTTTGTCTTTCTCTCCCTTTCCTTTCCTGGTCCCTTTTCTCTTCCCCCGTCTCTCCAAGTTACTGCGAGTCACTTCCAGGCAAGCGTTTTGTTTTAATTTACAACACGGATCCTTCTTTTCCCCATTTCTATGATTTTCAGTGTGACAAAATGACACTTCTGACAAGCAAGCCTTTCTCTTCCCCCACCTCCCTTCATTCTGTGGATGTTTTCTTAGCCAATTAATCTAACATCATGTACCATTTAGGTTTGAGAGGCTGGCGTGACTCTTGAAGGAGACAGAATGTGCTGCTGGGAACGGAGGGGCGGAGGTGATGGAGAGGGCCATGAGGAGGCTCCAAACTGCCGGAATTACTCATCGGGAGGGTGGCAACATGGAAGCCTGGAATATCTTCCTTCCAGGTCTCCTTCCTCCCAGACATCTCCGATACACAGCTGTCAATATGCGGTGGAGCCATTGTGTGTGTGTGATGAGAGGAGGCACAAAGTTCTGCTGAAATGTTATCAAGTAGATATCGTGGATGTGTCTTTCAGGGTCTCTGAAGATCCCTTCACATAATCAGCAGGCAGGAACAATGCAAAATTCTAGCTGGAGAGGGGTAGCTCTTCCCCTCTGAACAAAACTCGTTAAAAAGAATAGCCAGGTTTTCAAGATCAAAATAAATAGCTTGATGAAGAAAAAAAAAAAGAAAAAAAAAAATCCAAGATTTTTTCACATCTCATCCTTCAAGTTCCATTTTTCTGTCAGTTCGAAAATCTTTGTGCTCGAAATGCAACTGAGTCACATGGAATAACACGCGCAACATACCATACTAGAAATTGCAGCCAGATTTCCAACCCAACTATTCTACCTGAGTTCTGAAGGAGTTTGTTTAATTTTATTTGATTTTTCCCCCGACATTAGTTCCATTCTGTTGTTCCTTGTTCTGGGAAAATCATCCACAGCTTGCCCTCATAACCTACTGCCCTGTAATTCTGGGCGGTTTTAGATTGTGTTCCTGGATTTTAAGTCTTTTAAATTCACAAGGGTTAGAATCGCTCTCCCCTTGTTTTATGCTAAATCTACTGGTCTAACGTAATATTCCAGTTCTACAGATTGATGCATTAAGTTGCACTAATTGTAATAAAATCACAGGGCTCATCACTGCAAAGATGCAGGAAAAAGTCTCCAATTTCACAGAGTATCTTTTCCCCTAGGGGAAAAAAAATACCAGTTTAAGAGCAGGGTTAGGTCATCACCTCCCAAGAACAAGGTGTAAAAACAGTAGGATTTCGGCAGTGCTCTTCTGGAGGTTACAGGTTGTTCAACAATCCCAATCTGATCACTTCGTGGAAGTTTCCCTGTAAGCGATTCTCTCTTTAACCCACCTGGCAGCTGCCTGAACGCAGCCCTGTCTATGAGACTCCCGGCACTTCTGCTGCAGGGCTTCCCATTACTCTTCATTTTCGATTAGCTTACAATGGACTACTGAGTGAACAGCCTGGAGGACTCAGTGCTATTGTGTGTAGGAAGCTTTAAAAAAGCAAATGCCGGCATGTGAGAAGACTTCACAGCCTCTACTACAGCCGGTTGCACTGCTACCAGTTTCTAATAACTCATCCAATACTCAGCTCTTGTCTACTGTTTTGAAATGACAAAGGCTTTTCTGCTTGCTGTGTGAGCCTTGGGAGCAATCTTGCTCCGGATGCCATGGGAATGCTCTGGCCTCTTGCACTGGTACAGAAAAACGAAGCTGGGAAGCAGCTCAGTGTCCCTCTAGCTCTGAAATGAGGATGCTGAGCAGGGATGGGTACAACATTGGAGGAAAAAAATGAAAAATGACGCTTTTCTGCCAGCTTCAGAAAAACGAAGGAGAAGAAATTAATCTTCACTTGTGTGGCTTACGAGAGATTTAGCTTCAGCCCAAGGCAGTTCGTTTCGTTAAAAACAGAGAAAACAATTAACAATACTGGCCGAAACTTTGCTACTAAATCCAAGAGATTTTCATCTTCTTACCATGCGACATTCAATAAACAGACTGGAACAAAAAAACTAAGGAAGCTCTCCCTTTCTGTATTATTTTTGGCTTTTTGAAGGGGATTTAAAGCTATTTTAAAAGTATATGTATATGCAAATTAGCTTATGTTTTATGCGCAACATTGGGAATCTGTCAGCAGGAATGGATGCTGTGACCTTTGCTCACAGGCCCTTGAAATAATGGTCTGTGAGACTAGCAAAGAGCACGGGTGGCTCTGACACTTCTTTCATTATCCACTGCAAAAGAAAATAGATGTTGTGTAAACTAGAAGCTCGTGGGCGCTAATGGCAGATTTCACATGGAATAAACATATGTTCAGTTTGCTCAGAGCAAGTGAATTTCCCACTTTACTACAAAAAATAAAAAAGCCTTATTTTAACTGATGGAAATTTCACTCTAGAACACTCCAATTATTACTTGCAAAATTCGGTTCTCTGCCCTTGGATGTTCAAGAGTGTGATGAGAACAACAGCGTGAAATTCTGGCTACTTCCTAATATTACTATCAATCTTGAAAATAACTGAAGCATCGAAGTTTTCTGCCTTTTGTAGATTAAGATTCAATGTCAAATTTGAAGGTTGCTGAAAAATAAGACATGAATAAAACTCAAAAGGATCAGTGCTCAGCTGGAGAACAGGCCAAGGGAAGTTTGGATGTGGAATCCATTTACTTCTGTGCTAGAAGATAAAACCTAGTCCACAAATCTCAGGAGAACAACCCCCCCAAACCTTCTGTTGTTTCAAAGATGTATTGATGTTTAACCTTCAAACTGCACTACAGCAAGTTTTCTCCCATACCAGCATTTTGGTTCCTGCACTTTGAGCCAACCCAAAACTGCACAAGTGAAAGGGGGAAAACAAAGAGTGTAGGAAAAATTATTCAGTTCTTTGATGACTTCTCCAGAGTTTGGTCTGTGCTGAAAATCACAGAGGACCTTTGTTCCATAGAAAGAGGTGACAGTTTCTCTCTGGGTGCCTTACAAATTTTCAAATCATGTACCAGTTATTCTCTGCATCCCCTAGCTAGCCTGCTTTTCGAAAAAAATTGAAAAGCCTGCACAACTTGATGGTCATTCAGTGTTGCAACCTGGGTCTGGGTCTGCTCACATGAATAAGGTTGCTGAAACTCCCAAGCTGTTGTTTCAGATTCTACAGACTCAGGCAGAGAACACGACCCAACGATTTCAGTACCTCAAACTCTTGAGATTCCAGCCCTGAGACAAACCTGGATCCACAAAGGCCTTGCTACAAATTTTAACAAACACTCCATAGTGTCTTTTGACCTAAACTGGACTTATAAATTTACACGTCCATAAAGTGAGAGCTGTTTAAGCATAATATGCTGCAAAACCAGAACTTTTCTATTCATATGGCAGTACTCAAAGCTTTTTTTATGTCTGTGCAATTGGAAACTGTGGAAAACGAGACTCGGTCATAAACAAAGTGAAAGTAAGGGCAGACTACAGGGATTTGATGCTATACCTAAAGCAAGATTACATTTCAGGGACTCACAGCCTGAAATTCTCGTACCAATGTTTTTCCCCTCCATAATTTTTTACTGTGGTTTCTCACCACAGGCATTTTGTGACACACAGCAGAAACTGTGTGACTGTCAGATTCAGCATGACACCAAACCAGCAGTGAACCAAACATCAACACACCCTCACGTTCCTTCTCCCTCACTTGGCACATGGTCACGCAGAAGGGCATCTTGCTTTGGCCACTTGGTGCCTTTGCTGCATTCATCATTCCTTGGCAGTGATTCCACATTCTGTTTTTCTCTCTCCCTCCATCCTCCCACAACACATCCCCTTTGTGCACAGGCAACTCTGAGTTTTGGCTACATGCCTGCCTCCTCTAGTTCTCCCATCTTGGACCATTAACGAATTGGAGGTACCATTGACTATTGCTTTGTTGCTGGAAGGGGCACCAGTAATTCCAAGAACTCATTTTGGGGAAAATTTAGTTTTACAACAACCAAAAAAAACCTGGAACACACTTTAAATATTTTTAGACAAGTGTGGAGACTTGGTAGTGATGTTAAAGCCTGGGGATAGGTAAAAGGCAGAGCAGAACAGGAGAGGGACTTGAGTCAATGATGATAAAGCTTATGTAAATAATTACTTGAGTTGTGAAAACATTGAAGAATACCAAAGAAAATAAGGAGCCCCTCTTAGTTACCATTTCTACAATTTTCTTTTAGCAAGCAATACCTAGCTTTGCGACACATGTCACCGTGGATCTCCCACCATCTTCTCCCTCATGATACACATCTGGTGATCAAATAATGATTCCTTCCTGATGAATACACCTCTTACTGAAGAGGTGGGGCAAGTTTGTAGGGCCAGTGACAAGTGAGGGGGCATTTAAACTAAGGCTACACCAAGATAACTATGTGAACATGAAGCCCTTCAGTAGTAATTCCTGTATGACAGATCAAGGAGGAGAAGGATAGATATGGGAATAAACTGCAAAGAAGTAAACCAAGGTTATCATAGCTGAACTGGAAAATAGCCCCAGGGGATAGCGATGTGAAAGGGAAGAAGGTGGGATACTATATTTGAAGGACAAAGTAGGGAGGATTAGATTCAATATTAAGCTGAGCTAGTTTATGTTAGCCTGGCACAGCAAGAAGTTTGATCTTGCAGTGTGATTATTGATCTCTTCCTTCCATGCTGCTCAGTGCTGAAATGCCCTGAATACAAATGGGGATTTCTAATGGATTCCAGCTATTTTAAAGAAAAGTCGTAAATGTATGGTCACTTCTGAGCCACCCACATGACCACCTCATGAGACCAACACTTCCTTTCTATAAATAAAATAAAATTTAAAAAAATAAAAAGGAGAGGGGAAAACAAAAAAGGACAGATTACTGTGCTTGGCATTTGCTTTTATTCTGACAGTACCATGTGCCTAGATTCCCAGATCCTGTTCATGAGTGATGGAAAAGAAAATGCATGATGGACTCTGACATGGAGGGACCATCTGTGCAGAGTCTGAACTCAGTGTTGTAAAAGCCGTATGAGAAATTCAAATATGATGCATCCCTGCCATTGCCACACACAGAGAATGACTTAAAAGACAAAAGGCAGTGACAACTCCAAGATGTTTGCAAAGCAGAATGCTGGGAGTAGCAAGTTGGGGAAAATTTAGGGTGAAAATGATTGAGCCTCTAGACTGGCAGAAATTCAGCTTCAAGATGTTCTTCAGATCAAACATAAGATTTTGAACATGTAGTTTGTTATTATCATTCCACATGGGTACTGCAATAGTCCTGAGACATTGGCACTGGGCATTGGGAGCTGCATGGGTTCATAAGGAAGCAGAGCTCTCTGTTGTGCCACATTTAAGGACATTGAAAGGCAGAAAGAGTATCAGTATCTCAAAATGAGACAGAAGTCCGTGACAGGTAAAATCAACTATTTCTAGTGACTATATGACCAGTGACTATGTCACCAGAAATAAAACCAGGTTCTTCTGAGATGATCCAAAGGCTCCTCTTTATTTCAAACTCATTTTAGTTACACCCTTGCTGAATCTATTATCCTCATCTCTCGCTGTCTTTGGTGGCAGAGGATCAGTTACACTGACGCACAGTCGTTTTTCTCTGGAAAGACTTAACTAAAACGCTCGTCCTTTGCTTTCCATTTTCTGTCTATGAAGTAGAGCTAATGCTGCTTGCCCTTCTGACTTACTTTCTTATATCCATTTTCTTTTCAATTTTTCGGGGCAAAGATTCCCTTCTTTTATGTCTTCTGCAGTGTTAAAACATAAGCTAATAGACACTCTTGGCAGAAAAAGTGGCTTAAATGAAGAAAACAGTAGTTATCCTCTCTTTTGGAAAGTGGAGTAAAAGGGATTTTGCTATTTTGCAATGTTTCAATAAAAAGGCTTGAGTACAAAATATAAACTTCCCAGGTCTGGAAGTGCCAACCACTAGTATTACACTTACCAGACCAGGCTGGGAACACAAAGATTTTTTCAAAGTCCTCACCTGGTATTCTTCCCCACTTTCAAAAGCATTGTGTGTTTGCCATTCTCATGGAGAAACCAGTTTGTGACCTTGTTTCTTGAATTACACTTCTTCCTGCAGAAGTGACTAAAATACTTCAGAGAACAATTTATTTTTTTTTCATGAATTCTACTCCTTGGAGAAAACAAATGCCTGGACATTACTTCAGTGCAGGTGCTAATAATAGCTGAATGAGTGTCTGCGCAAATATAATGAAGAATTGGCTGCCATATAATTATTTTGGGGAATTCTATACTTTAAGGCTTTAAAAAAGGTTATCAGCTCTTAACAAGTTACAGCTTCCAAACTAGCCCCTTTCCTGTATTTTCCTTGAATACAGAATGGAGAAAAACCCTAGAAATATGATCAGAAGATTTGTCTGCAGTAAGATCGGTCACATTGTAAAATAAACTCATAAAAAGGAGTTACAAGAACCATAAATCTCGATTGCTTTACAGAAAACAAAGCAAGCCGCCCCAGACAAGGTGGTTATCACAGGGGGTGACATCAGTCAGCACACAGGAAATGCAAAATTCTTTGCAGAAATGCTGATTTCAGTAAATATTAAGATTCTCTGCAGTGTTAAGTGTTTGGAAAACTTTTAGCCTAGTTCAAAGTTAGTGGCAGAGGCAGGAGAGGACAAATGAAAAAGAAACTGATTTTCTTTTTCTTTGGGGTGGCAATTAAGAACGGAAGGACCTGTCTGAAACCACCTCTGAGGATTCATATCCCAGCTGAACTGCTACAACTTCTGGCCATGAAGAATTCAGTACAACTACAGCTCAACAAAGTACCACACAACACCATCAGTTCTTGAATTTTCTTTGTCCATTAATCTACCTGGTTCAACTGCAGACCATTAACTGTGCCTCTTGACACACTATTTGAGTATCTGGCCCTAACATTCACAAATTACCTGTATATTCCTTATCCATATCACCAAAACGGGCTATTCAATCCAAATTTATTTCTTCAGCCTCAGCACTTGGGTGATTCGGTATGGTAAAGGTGTGGTTTCCAGTTTGTTCAGACACCCAAGCTCAATAGTTGAATATCTGGTTGCATTAAATCCTGTAAACAATTGCTGTAAGCTCTTTAGTGAAACTGGAACACCCATGAGTTGAAAGAAGAGACGCTTTCAGAAAGTGACTGAGAATTGAGGCCTTTTGCACTTTAGTCCCAAGCATTTGGTCATTATTCTTTCTTGCCACAGACAAATTATTTATAGGTACCATGGGGATTTTTGTAGTGCATAAGAAGTTATCTCTCTCTCTCGCTAAGTGTTCTGCTATCCATCCCTGATGAACATCCTCTGATGTTTATCCTTTTATTTTGCCTGCTGTTTACTTACAAATATAGATTTGCTTCTCTCCCCTTCTGAGTAACCTTTGGAGCAAAGCTTTCAGTGAGGAAGGGATAGCCTGAGGTAGCTGAGTGTACAGTGTTTGCTTTGCTTCGCTAGTTGGAAGGCGCCAAAGAGGAAAGAACAGACCAAAG
This sequence comes from Pampusana beccarii, assembly GCA_013399365.1. Classification (NCBI taxonomy): domain Eukaryota; kingdom Metazoa; phylum Chordata; class Aves; order Columbiformes; family Columbidae; genus Pampusana; species Pampusana beccarii. The sequence continues at coordinate 1,744,130 of VWYH01006719.1, read as the reverse complement.
TTCAACTCTGTTCACACAGCCTCAATCTGGTATTATTTACCAACATCTCTTCTGAAGGCATCCAGAAGTCTTCCAAAGTCATGCCTACCTGTGGGATGGGGCTGCCAGAAGAATAGTAACGCTGAGATGAAAGGCATAAGAGGGAGAACAAGGAAAGGGAGAAGGTAATGACAGCAGAAGAATATAGGATGCAAAAATTTCCATCAATGGTTTAACTATTGGTTTACAAGACAAAAAACTTTTCTACCTGGAGACATAGAATGGCCAATGAGATAAGCAGACACCAACAGAGATAAATCCAACAAAGGTAAGCTGCCAGGCCTTGGAATTTGCTACATATTCTCCTGTAAATCACAGGTTCTTTTTCAAACACTCCGGCAGTGTTTATTGGGGGTTGGACAAGATGACCTTTGAATGTCCCTTCCAACCCAAACTATTTTATGATTCTATGATTCTGTGACAGAGGCAGGCAGCATGGAACTATGTATTTCTTGTCTCAGAAATTCTTCAAGCACATCAGAAGAGGTTGTAAGAAGAAATCAGAGCGGTAACATGTCAAAGGGGATGAACAAAAAAACATAACTGCTGCTTTTGGTAAGAGCATTTGTAAACCTAAAGAACGAGAAAGGGGGGAATTAACCAAAGCCAGAGATGAGTTCACATACATGTGCACACACCCACACCACACAACACACCCACACCTGCCCTCCCCATGTGCCCCCCAGCTCCTGGAAGAACTACCCAGAGATTACTAAGCATAAAGACATACACATGGCTCATAATGACTCCAAGCTATAAACTTCTGGAAGCTGAAAGAAGCACTGCTCTGTGCTTGCCCTGTTCTTCCACTCTTTTCCTAGCAGGCTCCCTTGTTGCTGGACAGTCTACTTAACTAGTTGGAGCTTCAGTCTCACCCAGTTCTTATACTATGTCATGTTCTTAACTAGGGGAAATAGAGAAGGGAGTTCCTAATACAGCTAAAGATGTCACTTACATGAAAATGCTACAACCAAAAAATGTCATTTCTAACGCTTACCGAACCGTGAAACGCATTCACACTGGAACGTGTGCCACTGGAGATGCCCAGTAGAGATTTCGTGGCACAGCTCCATGAGCTGGAATCTAACACAAATATATCTACAATTTTACATTATACTCATTTTAAAGAACATGCAGGTAAGCAAAAAACCATTTTTAATGTGATTGTTCTGGGTATCCCCCATTACTGTTGATAAAAGAGTCTTAAATGCATGGAAGGTAGGAAACATAAACTGTTTTGTTGGTGGTTATTGGAGTTGAACAAATTATTTACAATGAATAATTTATCTGACTAAATTAGATGCTTTCTGCTTGCTGAAGACTAATGTTTCTTCTAATCTATATGTATTTGAACATTTGAATGACAAACAATTCCTCTGAGTGCACGGTATCAGCGAGTTGGTGGTGAGCAGCTCTCTGACAGTAACAGGTTTCGTTGGCTGAGCGCTGTACGAGGCCAGCACAGCTTGGCTGAAGGGTAGAAGTCTTCCCATCCACCTCCACAGGGGACTTCTTTGGGCCAGCAGGTAGGAGGTGAGCGGGGAAGCGTTCTGCGTGGCACTGTGTCTGTTCTGGCTGGCTGAGTCTTCAAAGCACTTCCAGCTTGCACATGTATAATTCAGGTCCTGTGAATACCAGCTGTGCCAGTCTGGGCTACTATTTGCAAAGAATCATATTTTACTGGGAAATGATGAGCTATTTTGACCCATCTGTATATTTTGATATATTGCCAAATGAAGAATTGGGAATGGTCAGAAAAGCAAATAAAAGGTCTGAGCCAAGGCCCAATATTGGCGTATATTTGAGACAGTTTAATTAACTAGATGATTAGCTCCAATGACAATGTCCAGAAGTGATCGAAGAACCAAACTCTGAGATGGGATTCGCTCTGTAGCTCCCATCAGCACGCCGGTCCTTTCCCAGACGATGTGGAAAGAGCCAGTCTGCCCTTGAATGCAGCAGCAGAGCGATGGAGACGAAGGGCAAAGCGCAAGAGTCACAGGGAGCCCACGGGTCACGTCAGCGCGCTGGGACTGTCTGGCAGGTCGGGCATTTCATGCACACATCGGCTGAGAATTTCTCACCGCGGTAGGGAAGGAAGAGTGAGAGAGGGATGTGATGAAGGACAGTGACTCAGGATGCCATATTTGGGGTGGAGGAAGAAGCAAAGACATGAGTCACCCATCAAACCGGTCAGGAAGGGCCAGCTTTCTATCCAGAAGATTAATTTGAGACTGGCTGATTGCCAAGAGGAAATCAGATGGAGGGATGCAGGAGGTAGTGTTTCTAGAAGAGAGATGTTTCAGAGCTTGAGAGATGAGAGAGAAGATTAACCAGAAGGACCCAAGATAAATAAAAACAGAGATTATTTTGGAGAGGGAAGGGATATGAGAAGGGTGCACAGCCCTTTTCACTCTCCCCCAGAACAGCTACTTAAGGATCTGGAATATAATATACAGTTTCCTGTGTTTATCATTTCTTCTTCCCCAGTGAAACTACTGAAATCCCTCACATGATGATGCTGAGGGACCTGTTTAAGTACGTACTTTTATGAACATCCAAGAAAGAGAAGAAACCTTGGAGGATGATTTTCTGGAGCATTGACTTCACATAGGGGTACAAAATATACTGCTACCACAAGATCAAACCAGCGAGGCAGGCAGATTGCAAATGTGCTGCGTGCTAAGGTGATCCATGCTGGTGGGCAATGCAGATACCAAATGCGGGTGTCAATCAGCCACTCGCCACCGCGCTCCCAGTGCTGTGTCCCAAAGAAATGGGGCCACCAGCCTCATCAGAGGTAGTGGCTCCTGCCACAGAACAGAAGGGAGATGCAAAGAGAAAGTATAGAAGTAACCATGCTTAATGCTCTTGGCATCTCTGTTAACTAGATTGTCATTTGGGGAAAGATGCACGGGACAGATTTACTCTAAGTTTATTCCAATCCTCTTCTCACTCTCACAGGAGGCACAAAATAAGAGGCTGAGGCTAGGCCTAGCTCTGGCCCTCATCTGAAGACAAGTAGGATGTTCCATGAGCAACACGCTCACTGTCATCAAGTTGTAGTAAGGAAAAGGTGGTATAGCATGATTATGTTGCCATGACCTGGATCCAGGGAGAGGAGCAAATAGGAGGAAATCTGCCACAACCTTGAGAAGGTCATTCATGCTGTCTGCAACCACATTTCCTCTTCTACAAAACATCATTTATGAATTTTCCGTACTTCATAAGGATATTCTGAAGGTGTGGTGCATCTGAAGACAGTGACTTGAAGATGAGTGTGTTTTCACTCTGTCAAACTTTATAATTTGCTATAAACTGCAGTTTTTGGAGGTTTAAGATCTTGCTCACAGTACATTGACCGAAAATTTGATTAAGTATGCAGTGAAGAGTGCAGTGACTTCTGATCAGAGAGTGTTTTCGTTGGAACATTAGAACTATTATAGCTGTCTAAATAATATACAGGTCTGATATATATAGTATCATCAAAGATTTACATCTTGAGATAGCAATGGTTTGAGAGGACATGCTTTCCGGACCCTCCAGTCAATAACATCGCACTGAGAAAATTTCCCTGGTGACTGGTTTATATTTGTTAATACAAATTTTAAAAGATCCTGAAGCACTGGTCAAAGTAATTTCACTGCTTGACATCAAGAGGTTGCCTCCATTTTTTTAATACTCCAAATGGCATGATTTGCTCATCAGGACAGAGGACTACAAAAATTCTCCCTACAGACAGATTAGTATTTCCTCTAACCAGGTGGTTTTTGGGTTTCATTTGTTATCTGAAACAGGCCACGGTGGGAGTCACAAGTGACTATGCCAGCCACTAAGGACAAGCAGCCTTCGGCAGCTGTGACCACTTGACAAGGTCTGTGGTATTTCTCCCAATGCCCTGGGTCTGTAACTGGAGTCTGAGCCTAAAATATGGTGCAGAGAGAAAGGGTTAAGATATTTCAGGGTGTTTAAAACTACAATACTTCTGGATCCCATCCCTAGTTGAAATGCAGTCCAGCAGATGGAAATTCAACAAGCATTGACTGATGACCCCTGCCCAATCAACCACGTATTATCAGTCTCTGACACAAACATACGACCTTGCAAGACATTTCCATCTGTCTCCATTCAGTTCTTGCCTTTGCTGTCATGCTGGCCTGCACAGTAGACACTCTATTTGCAGCTCTCCAAATGGAAGTACCAAGACGTGCACACATTCCTCATGATGCCACTTGTTGCATCTTCTCTCCTTTGGCTCCCTGACCTCTGTCCCGTTGCAAAGGGGTGTCTGAGCCCTCTGAGACTGACCACACGACACACAAGCAGTTTCTCATCTCGAGCCTCTTGCTTTCTTCAGTGATGCCCTTGAAAGGTGCCCTCCGGGACAATGCGCTTTTAAAACAGCCTGTTTCTGATCCTCTCTTAGCAGCCATTCACAAGCAGGTTGTTGTAACACCTTGTTGATCACACTCACATAGGGCCCAAGGCTTCCTCCTACTCTAGGGAGCATCATTCAAGAGATCAATCTGTTGTGACATGGATTTTGTTCAATAATAGTTATAAAAACATGGCAGGAAGTGGGAGAAATAGAATGAATAGCCTGAGTTGTGGTTATTTTTCTTTCATGGAATTTCTTAATTCTGCTATAAGAAACATTTTACATTGAAGGATGATTTAGTTTCCACTTCAGCCTTCAGGTCTCTAAACACAGAGCTAACACAGAGAGCACGCATTTCTTTCTTCTATGTCCTGCTTCCACTTCTCCCTACTCCCTAATATGGTTATACTGGGGGAAAAAATTCATGGCATAAGATATGAAGCTGCAGAACCTTTCTATGAAACAGATTTTATCTGATCTTTTTCCACAGCAGCAATTTGGAAGCTAAATGAACTGTAACACACAGCTACAAAAGGATTTATCTTTTTAAAGCTCCCCATCATCTTCTACATTCGTGAGCATAACACAGTCCCTGTCCTGGGCTGGCACAGGTCAGGGGCTGCCAGATGAGAAACCAAACCTGCTGGCGCGGCTGCAGGCTTGGCAAAGGTGGGAGATTCATTGTTAGAAAATAAATTTCCAGAACCTGAAATCAACTGAAATCACTGTCACACATATGTAAAGATCAAGATTTAGAATAAGAAGCTGTTGCAAGTCAGGGTTGCTGCGTCCGTTTGCATGGTTACATCTGGATGGCAACTAGCTTTTCTAAATGTAAGAAAGAGAGACATCTGCACAAAGTATGGCTCTTCCATAATACCCTGTGCTATTGCAGCCCCCCCAGATACAGAACATAAGCAGAAAAGCCACAAGGAGACCTTTCCAATAGAGGCTCAAGGCTGTGTGACAAAAAATATTCACATCCTAGTCTCTACACTGGTAAAAGGTTTCCACAGAGCTGGGCTGCAGCTGCCTTGCCTCTTGTTAGAATTAGGCAACTGCTTGTCTGCAATATGCTACAGCTCACAAGTGAATTGAAGGTGGGTCTGTTTGTCTCCACAAAATATCACTAGGCTGACATTAGACAATCGATAAGACCAAGCTTTATCTGTCTTCTCTGCAAACAGCAGAGACTGTTCTGCTTCAGAGCCTCCCACCACCAATGCAGAGCACCAGGCCAAGTTGTTTCGCTCCCCCTGTCTCGCTGTGAGCTCAGAGCTCACCCCAGCCAGGGGCAGGGTGCCAGTACGATGCCCCAACACCCTTCTGAGTTAAACTTTTCAGCAGAAGGACTTCCATTAAAAAAGACAGAGCTAGCCAGCTGTAGTTTAGCTGAGCATGACCTGCGGAGCCATGTCTGGTTACTGAGCTGGCAGGAAGAGGTTTGCTTGCCCACAGTGATGTTGCATTAAAACCATTTGCAGGTTGGGTACAGGGGATGGGCTCACCTGGTGGGCCAGGTCAAGGGATGGGTGAAATCCTCTGGATTAAATCCAGCAGTGTGTGAACTTGACACAAAAGCAATTGCCGTCTTCCCCTCTTTGCAATCGTTATCTTCCCCTCCATTTCTGGTCATGCAAAAAGGAACAGGAATTCAAGTGGCAAGCAGTACTAAATTTGAGTGACTATATACTACAACAAGTCCAGTCTGTTGACAATGCTCAAACCAGAAGAAGGACTAAAGCTCCTTGTCCAGAGCAGGATAATCTCATCAGGCCTAACAGAATAAAAATTCATTTCTTCCAGTAAATTAAAAATGACTCAGAATAAACATGGCAAGAGATCTTAAAATAAAGAAGTGTCATAACTTCTTACTTTAGGATAAGGAGTAGAGGAAGATTAAATACTTTCATTAAATTAACTCTAATCCAAATGAGACTTTTGTTTCATTTCTAAAAGAAATCTATTTCTTTGTTGTCATTTTTTTCCTGAGTGGTAAATATAATGCAGAATTCCAGAAGCCTCATTTCTAAAGCAACAAATGTAATCAATTTCACAGAGCACTGAGACAAATCAATATGGAAGGAGTCAGAAAACCAAACAAAAGCAATGGGAGAAAAATATTACCCTATTTATATGGCCATAATACATGGAAGAAAAAGATATTTAAAATTACAGAGCTAATTTCTAAAGCAGCAAACAACACTAGTCAGTAATAAAAAATAACATTAAACTATTTCAGCTGCAGAATACCACACGTCTGTTGTGATTTTAACAACCCATGAGATGGTCATTATTGTCTGTAATATAGAAACATAAGCTATTTGGCTTCTTTTTGTTTTGCATTTGTCATTAATAGAGAATAAGAGACCAGAAAACTAGCTGTTGCCCAATTAACCCTTGTACTATCATATGACGTTCCAGCTTCACTTTCAGCTTCAAAGTTGGATTTTATAGCCTGGTGACTCTTCAGGAGAGTAAGGATAGCAACAAGACTTTACTGAAGACATGCAATACCTGACTTGACTGGAAGCTGCAAGACCCACAGAATCCACACTAAACTGGCTTCAGCGTTTAGAACCATGTCTCAAAGCTTGATTACATTGTAAGAGAAAAAAAAAATGCCATATTATAAGAGAAAAACAGAACAAACAAACAAAAAACCCAAACAAAACCAAAACCAAACTCCTTCCTTTCTCCACTCCAGAAAAAGTCATCTTTGCCTAGAAAGAGAGCAAGCCAGCTGAGAACACATGTGCTTTTCCATGTATTTCAGCAGAGCAAAAGCAGGGTCTGTGAGCTCAGGAAGTTCCTTTTGCTGCTCTCTGTTATGAAACCCTAACCTACTTTACTTTTTCCACACCTTGAATAAAATTCATAGTGAATTACATTTCTCAGCTGTAAGTCAGGAAGCAATACGGGTGGAAAACAGGAAAACGAAACAGAACTAGGAACAGAACTGTGTTCTTTTGACATCATGTTCAATGAATCTGGACGTAAGGAAAGTAGCACATGTTCACTACTGCAAAGGAAGAAAAATTACAGTAGCTACCTACAGTATGTGATTGCATTGTTTTTGGTGTAGGAATATCCCTTCTGAGTCATTGGAAAGCAGAAAAAACAAATCACCCTAAAAGAACTGATAAAGTTGTATTCCAGGAAGCAATAGAAAGGCTACAGTTACATTAAACCAAATGTTAATCAGAGCACCCATTGTTCTTATTTCAGTACAAGTGAGCCAGAAGAAAACATCCAGGGGAAAAAAAAAAAAGTTAATATTCACCTGAAGACATATTAAATGAAAATAACCACGAAGTCAACAAAGTTACATGCATATTTTCATTCTGCCATCAACTCTGTTTTACCTTTGGGCCATTTCATATCTGCTTGAGTTATAACTGGTGTAATAAATGGGTTCTTAGGCAATATATTTCTATGCAAATTGACACTGCCAGATTACTATTCTTATTACAACTCCATCATAAAGGAAAAAATAGATTAAAGGATTATTTTTAAAAAAAAATCCATATGATAAAAAAAATTAGGGTTTCAATAGACTTATCATTTGAAATATTATTTTTCACTTTCATGGAATATAAATGTATAAAATTTAATAGGAGTAGATCCAAAAAGCTTCTAGAGAAATTACACTAAAGGACTCTGAAAAAGTAACCCCGTCTACAGAATTTTTATTCTACTATAAAGAAACTAAAAGAAATGCAGTCCCTGTGATTGATTTTCATTGACTGGTTTTCAAAGGTGATCATTCCCATTCAGTTTTCCCTGTGTACTAAAATCACACGAATTGAATTAATTGTAAAACACAGTATTTTCCTTTGGAAAATTCTGACAACCAAATCAAACTAAAGTTCAAGCGAGACGTGTTTAACCGCACTTTTTAAAGGAGAGTCACGGTAACTTCAAAGGGACTGCGTAGGTGCTTAAAGTTGTATGAACTCTGAAGGGTTTTGCTGGATCAGAGCCCTGGAAAGCTGTGGATGAGAAGCACAATACAAGAGCTGAATATGGTGATTTTTCCTGTGTTTGCACCATTCTTTCACTTTCCAAAAAGCAGAAAAATTTCAATGTATTCTTTTTGCAGTTCGTGATAGTATAAAAAAGCATTTGCAACATGTGCAGCCAGTTGGCTCACTGAACTGGCTGAGAAAACCTAGCCTTATAATTTCCCCTATACTAAATGCTGACAGAAATTTCTCTGATACTGTTTCACTGCAGCTGCCTCATTGTTCTCTTTTAACGTAATCAGCACAGTGAAGACGAAGAAAAGAGTGTTAATTTTATATCAAATAAACTTTAATTGAGTCTTTCATACTTTACTACTGTATAATACATGCATATAATGGTCTCTGGAGTTAGTTCTGGTTGTGATAACATGGTGTCTCGAAAACTTGTGTTGCGTACATTACGGTACCATCCAGCTTTGTGTCACTATCCTGCAGCCTAAGCAAGAATGGTTCCTGAGACACCGTCTAATGCCATTGGAGACATCCCTGAGAAATCGTGTGCGGGTCTGTAAGAAGCTAAGCTCCTCTTCTGAGGAGTAGCTCTTCGAAATAACCAGAATGGTCAAGCTGGGTGCTGCCAAATGAGAAGGATGATGCAGAAGGGAAAATTCACTTAAGCCTAGTGGTCCATCAGAAGCACTCGATGCGTGGAGGTGAGCCGTGGCATGACTGCCAGCAGCCTTTCAAAGCCACCGATGAAGTAGCCTGTAACCCACAGTGAGGAAAGCATGGGAGTTCCTACCACCCAAAAGCTCATGGTTTCGTTTTTCAGGCCATGGATTATCGCAGTTCCTGGTACAGGGATGAATGTCCTTCATCTCTGTCTCTGCTTGCCTTTTTCTCTCGTTACTGGCAAGATGCAGTAATACAGGGGGATTATGAGACAGCTAAACTTGGTTTATGGATAGAAAATAGGTAACCACACTAAAACAGGGAAAACTTTAGTCAAAGCATGTGTAGAAAGCAGTGCAGCTACCTCCTCCTCCTCCCCCCAAAACACCAAACAGGCTTGTTTTGTTACATAGATGATGCTCAGATAACTTTCAATCTTCAGATATTATGGGCAAAAAGGAATATTCTCACTGTTAAGTTTTCACTTTCCCACACAACTTGTACCTGAATCACAGACATGGTACTAACATGGATAAAAGTCATGTTACCTATCTCCCATGTCCCAAGGTGGAGTACATTACACTTAAGGTCATGCCTAGGCTCTTCTTAAAAACCTCTGGGGGTGGAGATCACAGATGATCCCCTCTAGGTTTAATCAACCTTACGGTTAGATGATTTTTTTAGAACTTCTCAATGTTATTTTTTTTCATGGTAATTTGTCCCAGCCCAAGAAAATACAGAAAGTAGTTCATCCTCATCCACCTTCTCTAGGGATTGGGCACCCCCAGTTCTTCTCGTCGTTCTGGTTAGTAGAACTCCAATCACTCGACACTAGTTAATTCTGATTCCTTCTAAAACATAGAAGTCCGAGACAGGAGATGGTACCCCAACTTCCAAATAAAAACAGAATAAAAATAGTGTGAGAACACTACATTTTGTGCTTTTGTTTGCTCACTTGAAGAGGCAAGACTCATCAATGAAGGCACGAGCAGTGCAACAGCCAAAAGAAACCTGTCACTGATATTTATAGTTAGACCTGGACAAAAGGAATAATTTAGCTGATTAGTTTAATCTTTGTTTAATTAATTGAACTAATTCTTTGCAAATAGTTCTCGGTTGTTAGCATATTCCAAAGCACATTGTGGCAAGTATTAATTACTTCAAATTCAATTTGTTTTGCTTGATTGACCAACAAGGTCACAGTGCTCTATGGCTTTGTGTTTGGAAAAAGGAAAAGAACAAGCTTCTCAAAGAAATGCAAGTTTGCATTGCCCAAATACCCTGCAGTCATCAAAGCTTCACTCTTTCCAGAAAGACAGCTACAAACAGTCTTTGCTGAAGTAAGTACAGAATATGGGCAGTGGAAAATGAAACAAAAAAATATTCAAATACTCTCTTGCTTTCCTTCACTACTGTATCAACCAATCCCCTTCCTGCCATCATTTTCCAAATCAATTCAGGATGTCAGAGCACACAAACAGGTACATTTTGATCGGAAAATTATAAAGCCAAGGAGTAAAGTAGAACAAAGTAAACAGCTGTTGCCAGTCAAGGCTGGAGAAGAGAATTGGAATTAACATGGAATTTGTAAATTTAGCAAATCTATTCTGAGAATTCTGAATGATGAATCACTCCCCGCCTCCCTAACTTCCGATATGCCTTGAAAGAAAGTTCATTCAGCTTAACCCTGGCCCTCCGTCATCTTTTAGCAAAAATATCCCACAAGTGCTGTTTTTCCAAAGACTAGACCCTGGACTACAGGTCTAAATACATATCATAGGCTGTTGCTCTTCTCTTTCAGGACACTGTAGTAACTAGTCTATTTGACCTATACTGTAACTAGCTAACTAGCTATGCATTCACCATGCAGTATTCTTGGCTACTCACTTTGTTTCTTTGATGACCCTTAAAGATTAATTTGCCAAGCCCAGGAAAAGAGCAGGAACACTCATCAGGAAAACTGGTAGGACCCGTGTCTGGTCCAGCTGAGCCGCCCAGTGCTCCCAGCTGGTGCTAAGCGAGAGCAGTCTCCACCAGCAGTGCTGGAAAACACCAGCTCAATAGAGCAAACAGCCTAGGAAAGCAGAGATGGAGTCAGGATTTCACCACTGAGAAAAAGTGTTTCAGCTCCCGTTCTCTACCTCTTTTTTGCCCCATCCCTTATCTGACTTACCTACCTTCTCCTTAGACTGATGTTTCTTTTCCTTTTATTACTTATATATTTTTTCCAAGCATTCTTGGAGATGCCCTTTTCCTGCAAGCCCCATTCTCTCTACTGTCTTTCCCTGTTCTATAGGTGCTCTTTTTAGCCTTCTCTCTCCTCCTTTCTCCATAGCCCTTTTTTATCCTTTTGCCTTCTCTCATAGTACTTCTCTGCCCAGTAACCTGCCACTTTCTGCTCAAAAAGGAAACCATAAATCAATAGCATGCAATGTTGTAGTGCTGGGTTTTTCGTTTTATTTAAATTCTGCCCTCCTAACAATCAATTAAAAAGTACAGTATCTCAGCTGGACATGAGAAGAAGTGCATGCAAGCATTTTGTTCACATACTGTTTGAGGGCAGTGACACACAGACCACCAGCACCTGTACACATCCAGGCACGCACACAGCCTGGTGGCACTTGAAAATACAGGTGGGGTGTCGAAATTCCTGCTGTCATCTCACCTGAGGCTTTGGTCTCCTTTCGCCATCAAGGGAGCAAGCAGAAAGGAAAACTAACTTTTCCCTGCTTTCCATTTTATGCTCCTCAGAGAGGTATTTTTTTACCCAGAACGTTGTGTCAGATGACAGAAATTACAATTTGTCGTACAGCAATATTGATTTTAATTATTCCACCAAACTACTAAAAGGTCAGGCTCTGAACATATTACTCACCTCCTCATCAGTAGACACATTTGGCCACAACAGTGCCAGATACAGCTTCTATTTTGGCCAGGGGATGGATATTGTCCCTGTACAGATCCACGGAGCCCACAGAGCCAGGGACTGTCCATCGGCTGGACCAGAGCCCCATCCTGGTCCTCACAATATGTCCCTGACTATTACACCAAATATAGTCCAGGTAGTGCTGAATCAACTACCAGTCATAAAAGCAGCAAGAAATTTGACCGGAAAAGTCAGTGCCTGTGATGGCGGCTGGGAATTAATAGATTTACATCCATAATGCATCAAACCACCAGTGAAGACAATGTTCCCTATTTTTAGCGAATGAAGGAGCCTACAATAGCAAGGGTCTTAGCTCAGACTGTTCAGTTAAATGCCAAAACTATTACAGGTGGGACTAATCTGGACCCTTGTCTTTGCAACAGGGTAAATATGAGTCAGTGTGTTAGCAAAGGATAAGATCTGCTCCACTGGAGAAAACCGATTCCTTTTCAGGAGAAATGAGTTTTTAAAAAACTCATGCTGATACATACAATTTCCCATGACAGAAGTCTCTGTGATCCTGAAGTCCAGGTGTGTCTTACATAATTATTTCGTACATCCTATTAGAAAAGCATCCAGTTGCTGTTTGGTGCTCAAGCTAAATTCTAGTTGGTCCTTTAGTGGCAAATGAGAGGCATAAATCAATGGCAATTGATCAGTAATTATACAAAATTACAGTATGCTTTTGTGATGTTTTTAAAAGAAAGTGTCATTTTGCTACTCAGCCTGACTAATTTCTGGCTCATATTGAATCATTGTGCCATGTTTGCAGCTCATTAAAGCCACGCTCACAGATCTCTCACCACTTCGGCTTGTTTTCAGTAGTGAAAAGGAGGAGAAATGATGCCTTCTCCAGGCTTTTGCAGTAACTTCCGAGTTGCCTTGAGGTTGTGTGACTTTGCCAGAGTAAAGCCAGCCCCATAGGCTGAGCTAACAAGCCAGCTCAAATCCCAGCATCATAACCGAAGCAAGGTCTCTTAGCCTCTCAGATCGCCCTGATGAGGTAAGGCTTAGGGAAAGGGACTCATCCGCAGCAAAAGGCACAAATATTTTAAAGCATCATTAGGCTGCTCAATATCTGTTTTGGTTTTCTTTGTAGATCAGCCAGGCCCAAGGAGTTTGGAGCCAGAACACACACATGCATACACAAATCCATGCACTCCATAGAAAGTTTCTACAGCACAAATCCATTTCAATAGGTTTTGTTTGTTTGTTTTTTGCTTTTTTTCCTTTGTCAAACAGTCTGTGCTGAAATAAGGATTACTTAGAGCACACCTATGCTTATTTCCACTTTGAAAAAATTGGCTTCAGCCTGAGCTTTTTCTGTTTGTTTCTACTCTGTTTCAACATTCTAGGAAATTTTACTGGAGAAACAGAAAAAATAACTGAAAGTAACCCCAAAAAACAGTGTTGCCTCTTCTGGAATATCAAATCAACACATAGAACAATGAGAGGATCCTTTTCTGCACAGACCTAACGTTCCCCACGACCTCTTTTATGCCACCTCTGTGCACAGCTATGAATTATTATCAGCAAAAGTGGGCATTACAACACGTATTAGGCAGCATTTTCCAGTCACACAGTCTTGCTCCATTAAGGCCAGGGTTAGACAGCAGGACAAAAACGTGTCTGAACTCTGTTAGTATCATCAGCTTACTTCATTATATGATCCTGCTGTACTAAACGCAGTAAAAAGCCAACTGGAATTACCTTACTTTCTAGGCACTTCTGTAATAACCACACTGATATCAGCCAAGCCCAACACCTTACGCTACTTCAAGCGTTCAGAAGTATTCAACAGCTGTGATCACTCAGTCACAAACGAATTTTGGGCAAGATCAGCAGCGCTAATTGCAGTGGAGATAATGGGTGGAAGCAGTTCGTCTTTTTTCACTTCTGCACTTCAGAGTATACAAACTGTTTCATCTTGCCATGCTTCTGTGATTCATTATCGTGCCCAGGGGAAACGGTTTAGATTGGGGCTCTGTGGTATTGGCATTCTGTTTGCATAACAAGAGCAAGTTGCGTCTCTAGGAGGCTCAGAAAGAGAAGGTAAAGAAAGGCACACTTGGTATTCCTGGAACCCAGATCAAAAGTCTTCACCACAGAAAACCAAGGAAAATATTTCAGCAGAGGATACATCGTTATGCATCCTCCTTTGTTACAGAAGAGTCTAACAATTCTTTTTCAGAATGAAACTGAGTTAACATTTGGACTTACAAGCCTGTTTTCTTTTCCCAAGTACCAAATACCCAACTTTAGGTAAGATCATTGGCATCTTTGCTAAGCAGAATTATCAGGCTCCCAAATGGATTTGGGATCTTAGCTTCAGTTAATCTGCTTGACAACTTTGAAACTGGTCTGCCATCTGGTAACCAAATATACCCAGAGAATAAAAAACCCTTTGGCTGTGAGTGAAGAGACAAACAATAGGTCTGTAACATTCCCCTTCCCGCCTTCTGCCATGAATAAAAGCAGAATCTTTTGATATTTTTTTATTTTAAGTGTTTTGATGGACCAGAAACAGTAGGAATCACATGTCACACTAAAAGGCTACGAGAAATGTAGCAGAAGGAAATGAAAGCCTCTCTAGCACTTTTTTTTTTTTTGCTTTAATGAGAAAATCCAACAGTCATTATTTTTTCTGCCTTTTGTTCTTGTGTATGCATGTTTCCTATCAATTTACTTAAGGAAAGGCTTGTTAGGCCATCTTCCTTCTATGTTATACTTATATTCTGACAATTCCGAGCATGCTGGTGACTATTAACAACTCTAATTTTAGGCAATTTGGCATCAAACTTGAATGACCAGCCTAGTTAGGATTTCTGCAGAGTTTAATGAGAAAAGAGTCATACTTCTTCAGATGACAATTCACTGAAAGCACCGAACCTTCATATCCTTAGCTCACTCAGACAATGTTTTTTCTCTGCTAACTGTATTTGAAGACCAGGCTCCAACGCCTTCCCAAAGGTTTCCCCTCTGACACCAGAACAATTAAAAATGTTCTTGCACATTTCATTGGGAAATAGCCATGCAAAACCAGAGACATACGTTAAAAACACTCCTACCGCTCACATTACTCTTGATTTCCAGAGCACGCAGTTAAATATAAACCGGCATTTCTGAAGTAACATTGTGGGTGCTGTCCCCAAGATATTCTTCCATCAATAAGGACACATGATCATAAATTAAATGAAGTATACTCCATGGCAACCATAATGAACAGCATCACTTCAAATGCTGCCAAAATGGCAATATCTCAAATTTAATATTGCAATACGTTAGCTGTTAATTAAAGAGCAAGGGCTAGTTTCAAAGAGGAACTACTAAGGTTTTAAAAATATGCCAGAGATAACGTGTTCTATGCATTGCTAATTATGTAGGCATCTTTTAAAACAAGCCAGAATTAATTATGTATCTGATCCACCCACAGTAGAAGGGAATAATTTAATTTCTTACAAAATTTCGGCACAATAAGAGGCATTGTATGGGCTGCACATTCAGTGCTACACTACACACTGTGGTGGAAATGGGCTTCCATGCCGCAGTTGACTAAATGGGAAGGCTGCTGCCAATTAACACTGTTAATACATGTTAATTTAAGATTTCCCTTTTCCAACTAATTGATATCTGATTAAACGCAGAATAGGTTTTTTTAAAGTGTTCATTAAATAGCTAAAATTTCCTTACAAGTTTTGTGTTTTATATAAGGCCACAATCACAAAATATGTAGCTCATGTAATTTCCAAATCATTATAGAGTAATTGGACTTATCAGTTACATGCTAATTAAACTTCAACTGCTCTTTCTGCAATCAATTGACATTGGATAGATGCACGGTACCCATCTCATTATGTTTAAATGGAATAGCTAAGGCATTTAAAATATAGTGTGGCAGACAGAGCGTAAAAGCACGTCTATTCTGTTATGCGCACAGCACCTGCAGCTCTTACAGCTATAACAGAGAGAAAAATCCAGAAAAGTACCCAAAACAACCAGCAATTAGAGCAGGCTTCAAAACAGTTCCCAAAATCTGGATTAACACAGATATTTTGCCTGCACTGTGCTCTGTTATTCCATTATATTGTCACTAATAACAAATTTGACCAAGTTTATAGCTACTTTAGCATGTTCACAATTCACCAAAGTCTACAGTGTCCCAAGAAAATGGTTTACGTTCACTGGCAGGTTGTACATATGTCAGAATATGGGGCGACCTATTTTTGGAGACCTGCTAAACTTGCTGCTTATCTGCATGCTGCTCCTGCCATGCAACAGTGAAAAACCCATCATTTCCACAGGAAATAAATCATCCACGAAGGAAAAAAAACAAGGGAAGAATCACTGATGCTTCCCAAGTTTGTATGTGCTTTCCTCACCGGGTGGCATATTTTGATAATGATGTGGAAGATTTGGTGACATCACATAATGAGGAAAAAACAGACTTATATTCACTATGAGATTCGCTGGCTTTTGGCCAGGAGTTGCGTGATTGGATGAAGGAGTTTTTGGGGGACAAGCTGATGGCAATCGTAAATATTCCTAGTAATTAATTAGATAAAACATATAAGAAAACATCAGCGGCAGTAATGACTTTTTGAAGCTTTCTATCCGCTAGCACTTTTCGCTGACACTGTGCTTAGTATCACTTTGCTGGAGTTGGTTTTGGTGGCTGGAATCAAGAAAAATTCAAAGCAATTGTCTTTCAGGAAAAGGAGAAAAAAAAGAAATGTAAGCAAGTTTCCCTCTTGGGGAAAGGAGAAAAAACCTGCCGAGCAGCATGAGAACTTTGCCTGAATACAAATCGTGGGATTTGATCGTAAAGCTCATCAGCTGGGCTGGAGTTAGAGCTCCACTGTGGCCCAGATGCTCAAACATGAGCACGGCCCCTGTTCCTCGCTGCGGGAGCCTGCACCAAAATAAGCAGGTAAAACCTAGCGAAACATACGGATTTCTAACCCACAGTGACCAAGGCAGTGCCCAGAGGGGTTTTCTTTATTGTTTGGGGGTTTTGTGTCTGGTTTTATTGTTGTGGTGTTGTTGTTGTTGTTTTTTTAATTTAGTTTTTAAAGAATGCATTTCTACAATTAAATATTCTGTAGATAGGACTTTTCAAGCTGATATTCTTGTAGTGCTAATTTACCAGCATTTTCTGAGTTCAGAGTTGAAAGCCAAGCTTGAGTTTCATTTTTTTTTAATGAAAGCCTGAGAATTAATAGGAAGATCTAGAAAAAATGTCACAGTCAATTACTAATGTGATGCTCTTCAAATACAATTAAACATGGACGAGTATTTGCACTCATTGCAAACAAGTCATCTTAAAATAGCTAATCTGTCTGTTCAAGGGAAAGCTCATTTCTATGACCTATGTGAATAAAATCCTTTTTAAAAAAGCTCTTCCTTTAATAAAAAAAATAAAATAAAATAAAGAGATAAAAATAATTCTAAAGTGTGCCTGCAGTTAACATTAACTTCCAGCACAAGGAAGATAATTATTTGCCTGAAAGCTAAAAAGCTAAGTGCTTTATGTTCCTTATTAATGCCATAAGACTAATTGTTGAACCTTGCAAAGCTGTAGCACTGATTACCCTACCTCACTTTGGGTTTCAAAAAAAAATTCTCCAGACTTTTTGCCTCCAGAGCACCGTATCTAAACTAATCCTCTAAAGTCAGCAAGGGTCCAGGGTGGTAGCACCTCTTCGAAGGAAACCACAAGTGTGAAAACTCTGTCTGGAGAAGCTGTTGCTCACGTTTTGGTGCTGCTTTCCCTCTCAGTGACCTCTGGATGTTGGTGGCTTGGGCAGTCTCTGGTCCCAGCTCTTATTTCTTTGACTTGAGGCTGACAGGAAAGGTCAGAAATCTGCTCCCACCCTCCCCTTGCAGCAGCAGTTGCAGAACCAGAGTTGTGGAAATCAAGGGAGTCCCTGAGTTTTGGATTGCATCGCACTGCTTAAAATGATCACTCACCTCCCTGACATGCCCATCACCGCAGTAGAAACTCCTTTGCATTTGTTTATATATTTAAGTGAAAAAACAGGATTAGAGCTGACGTATACCTTATTATCTGATTACCTCTGATTTGGGTGGCAAATCTGCAAAGAGCTACAAAACTGGACAGAATCATATTTCACTATTATTCTGCTTTTTCTTTAATATCAAAACAATTCCCTTAATGGTGCACTGATTTCATTTGTGTATTGAATTTGTTTTAATTGTGCCTTCTTTTAATCTTGCAGGAACTATAGCCTTTTAAATCACTGTATTTCACTGAGAAGCTCCAAGAACATGATCTGCTTAAAGGTATCATATGCAATATGATGTACTGGTGCTATTATTGCTGTTATTAGGGGTGTATGTTATGGTGTGAATGTCATTTGATGCATATTATGTAAACAAAAATGCAAAATGAAACAAAGCCTTTTCCCCTTTCTGGTACTTTGCCCTTTCAACGTGTTTGTTTTGTTTTGGTTTTTTTGGTATATTTTTTCATTACTTTCAATAACTGTTTTTGTTTGAATGAGGGGAAAATGACATCCCCAGTGACACTGTCATCTTGGGCCATTTCACCAGGAGGAATGTGACTCGCTTCAAGCCAGCTGGGACCCAGCTAAGTGGGAAGTGGCAAATATTTTAATTTTGAGCTTTATAAATGAGTATTTCCTTGGCCTTTTCTGTATGTATGGCACACTTACTTCCTCATGCGACCCTTTGGACTTTTGCATTTGGCAATCAAACCCAATTACAACTGTCTTTAGCATAATGGAATTTAGCAAAGCCCCATAAAGATAAGGCAGACTGGCATTTTTCCTGATAAAACTTCACTTTCAATTGTCAAACAACGACTGGGACAGAAATTCTCTACCACAGTTCAGCTTTTATATAAAGTTCCAGCTCAGGCTGTTCACTACTTTACGAAGTTAAAAACAGGTAGAGTATATTGCTGCACTCAAGGCAAAATAAACTTCAGAACCATTTCTTTGAATATTTTTTCCCTTCTTTCCTCCTTTGAATCATTTTGCAGCTTCCTGTAACAGGATCCAGTACTAATATACATCTTAAATACACCACTGTTTTATACAACTGCATGCTGTTTCCACTGTAATCTAATAAATTGTCCTTTCTAATACGAATTGCCCTGCATTCACTTGACTTCATTTTCACTTGCTACCGTGCTGCTCAGAAATCTGTTTTTGCTAGAATTTTCTAGCATGAATTGGTTTATAGGTTTCTAGTGTGAATTTGGGATGAATTCAGGTAATTTTGAGTTATCCAGCTTTTTAAGGCAGCTCATATGACCACAAGCAACAGCATGGATTCTCATTCCAGCCCAGAATGGCTATTTCTCTCTATTCCTACTGATGTGCTTCCTATTACAAGTTATTTCCTTTATCCTCTCCCCTTCTCCCCATCACATGTAATTTTTATCGCTACACAACGTATAAGACTGAAAAATTCACCGTGGAATTTAAATTAAAGGTTATTGCCAATGTTTCACCTTCAAATGAATGTAGCTTTTAATAAATTATATCAAGCTTAGGAGAGGTACCATCATGATTCACTCTGGAACATCTTGAGTGCTGGGGTATGCCAACAGAAATAATTAACTTCAACAAGGCTCTCTATTAAGATGCAGCATGCACGATTAAAGGAGCTGCAGTTTTGAACAAATGGTTCAACATGTTGGTGTCAAACGGAAGCGTTCTCCCTCCTCCACCAGCTTGGCAGCCGTTGGACCTCATTATGAGGAGCAAAACATAAAAACATGCAGACAGGTGCACAGCGGCATTAAGGATTCCATAACAAGGCAGAGCAACAGCTTCGTTTTGTCTTAACAGAGCAGAGACGGAAAAAGACCATCCAGAGCCACGAAAAGGATTTGGGGTGAGCATTAGTTGAAAATAATAATAATAAATTTAATGAAAATATTAGCAATTCACTGTATGAGCACTGCGTCCAAAAATAAGGGAATTGCCAAAATATATAAAGTGATTTGTGTCTGTTGTCTTATGCGAGCCTGTAGGGATGTTTAAAACGAAATTGTATCTTGAACTGGCAAAGCAACAACTGTTTCCCAGCTTAAAGCAAAAATCAAGAATTTGGCTATTGATACCTACTGCTTAAAGACCAATTCCCTGATGCTAAATACGTATTCAGAGGCTTAATTCCCACTGAAACCAAATTACCAAAGTTCATCTCAAAGTGTCTCCTTAACTTACAGTTTTGGAAGTGCAAAATGGATGGACAGACACTTAAAACACTCACAAATCATGCAGATCAACTGGAATCAGATTTGTTCTTACAAATGAGATTCATCAGAGAGCTTAACACTACCACATCTTTCACCTATATATGAAGAAAAGCGAAATCAGGCAATTGGTCACGCAGGGCACAAGGACAAAGACCAAATTGTGATGCCTTCTGCTGCCCAGAGGAACGCGAATAATAAGCTACTAATGATATTAAGTGCCATGTTTATTTTTCCATTGTGAAATGATGCTTGCCTATGAAGAATTGCCTTTCTTTAAATAAAGCACCTTTCAAACAAGTTCATTACAAAACCATCTGAGCACTCCTGACAGTCAAGCTGGTGTGTGAGACAATGTCAAGTTACTCATCGTGAATAAATTACCAAATGAACATAGTCTCACTTTATTTTCGCTCATGTGCTAATTGTAACTCCAGTGAATTTGCCGATTCTCTTTGACTAAATAGCCCACATAAATTTGGTTTTGGGGAGTATTACTGCAGCATTTTGATGCTGTGGGTGGAACAAGGGCTTCAGCAAAGGAATGTATAAAAAACTACGAACAGAGAATGGTAACATATTCCCAGTCCCACTAAACTTATAATCTAAATTTCCAAGACCATAAACCATGCCAGGAGTGGAACCACAAGATGAGCAATACTTTTGGTTGAGTCAGTGGCTAAATCAAAACTAGATTCAGGTCTTCTGGAAACTGCTAGACTCATAGCGCACGCTAGAAGAAAATTAGGGATGGTAAAAATGGGAGATGAGTAAAGAACAGATGGATGACTTACACCTGTGTTTGAGGACCCGTGGTGAATAGAAAATCAGGTTGCAGCTAGATGATACTGACTATCTGATTTTCATCCTCCAGATTTTTCGCAAATCCCAATGAGGTACTGCTCGAAGGGGGTGAGGGATTTTTCTCTTGCACCCTTTTTACTGAAATGTTCCAAACAAGAGAACGAAGAAAGGTGAAAAGTGTGCAATTAGTGGATAACAAAGGAATAGCTGCAAAAATTACAGCAAATACACCAGACTCCAGTATTCACAAAAATGCAACAGCAAGAAGGATGCAAATGGCAGGAAAAGAAAAGTTTCATACATGCCCCAAAGCTGGCTTTCAAACAATTTTCACTGTGTCCTATTCACAGCATTTGGCTTGTTGGCTCTGAGTTTTTCTGTTTCTATTTGTTTTCCTTAAATGAGCAATTAGTCAAATCTGAGTTAATGCTTAGCAAAGTAAAACTTTGCCAAGAGTCAGCATCTTTGCAACCTTTGAGACTGAGGGAGTCTGGCATGACAGGCTTTGCTGAGTGGCTTCTCCCATCATCTGAAATCCCATTTATCAGCTCGATTTAGACATCCTTTGAAATGCAGGAGAGATGAAGAGTGAAGACACTGTCCTGTCAGGGTAGTTCATATCAATTCCTTTAGACTAAAGATTGAGAGACTTAATCTTCTCTATTTGAGATGACAGTGAACTATCATACTCTCGAATCAATAATGATCAGGGGGATGGATTAAGAGCATGCCTGAGAAAGGGCTGTTGCTCTCTATCGCTCTCCATAAGGCAATCTGGAATTGGGGTTAAGTCCACAGGGAATTACCACACATCTGGGATAAAAACTGAAAGAGCTGCTCTGATCAATAGGAGTTTCATGGCCTGAACATTTTCAGGGGAAAGAAAACTTTTTTTTCCTCTTATTATCCCCAACTGCAGAAGGACTGAGAGATGCTGGAGAGGGAATACTTTGAAATGAAAAGGCAAATGTGGTGTCCTGCTCACAACAGCTATTGCCAGCGTTCGCATGGAAAGGAATCTCCCAGAGAAAGAAGGGAAACAACAACTATTAAACTACACAGATGTACAGCAATCAGTCTGCCAGCAGAACTTCACTTCATTGATAGACTTATGACAAAAAGAGCACAGAAGCATCTTGTGACACACATGCTTTCAAATAAAGCAAATGCTTGTGTCTGCCTTGATATCTGAACCAAAGTTAGCATTAAATATTTTATGTAATTTTTTTCATTCATGTTTAACAACAAAAACAAACAAACAAAAAGCTCTCTTGGAGGAAAATAGGAAAAAGGAGAATGAAAGAATTCCTCCAGACTCTGAGTCTGTCTTCTCTCAGATGCTGGTAACATGAAGCAGTTGGCATTTCATTTGGCAAATGTGACTGAACAATCAGTCCCCAGAGCCGAATGCATGGACCTCTACACAGGAATTAAGGACTAAACTCTCGAACTGAAGGCTATAGCAGACTCCTATTTTTAGTGCATTATTCATGGTGAAGTACAACCAAGACACAGGGATTATAGGATTACATGATCACATTTTCTCTCCTGCGGAGACAGAGTCTGAACCAATGTCGGTGTCATGTGCCACCTCCTCCTCCCCATTCAGTCTCTCCATGACACCATCTGTTTCAAGGCCATATATTAAGTCACCTTTTGTAGTGCCTCCTCTTGCATAAATCATTTCACAAGCTGAAATGTATCTTAAGAAATCAATTAGCTCAAGCAAATTAACCATGTGGCCTTACACCTACCTTCTGCATTTACTCCTACCTTCTCCATTTATCGCCTAACTTCTCATGGGGAGTCTCTTTCCTGCTGTGCAATCACTGATCTCCTGAAATAATTTTAGAAATCCTGTATCACAGACCAGGATGATGCAGAACATAGTCAGGGACTCAAAGGCCTCCACCACACAGGTTGGCAGTTAACCTGTTTTGGGGCCAGATTCCAAAACAGTACAAATTCCTAAATGAACAATGAAATCATTTTACTTTCTAATTCTGGGATATTTTCCTCCATGTCGAGGAAGAGTTAAGTACTTTTGTGTTCTGTGTTCTAAGGCGCAGTAAATTTGTACAAGAATAAAGTTCTTTTTTCCTTCTGATTTCTCCTTTTCGCTGTACAGTGCTCAAACAGCTCCTTTCTAGGATTCTCTCTCCTCACCTGGGATCATCTGTGCTGGGCACTATCTAAAGAAGCAAGGTTTTGATGTGAAAAACATGCCTCTTACCTCTTTTTGTTAACCAGAAGCATGGTGATTGCAGATTAATCACAGGCTGTTAAATATATCAACTAATACCTCTAATAAACAGACAATCAATGCGCAGTCTGCATTTTCTAGAAAAATAAGAGCCAGTGTCAGCCATGTGGTAATTCATGGTAGAGGTTTCTTTTTCTTTTTTTAATGTTTTATCAGGGAAAAGAAAGAAAACAGGCACAAGCCTCCAGTTTTATACTCAGAACAGTGCATTTTCCACCTCTCCTCTTTTACAGTTATCTGAGCCTAAGAGCTGAGCAAGGACTTGCTTCCTATCAATACACTATTTTCACTTACTTTGCACAATAACGTCTAAAATATGCAGACTTCTCAATTTGCAACAACAAACATGCCTATTTCTAGGTTCAGCTATCTAAAAGATATTTACCTAACACTGTCAAACAGCCACAAGTATTAGGACCTAGGATCCTCATAGCAGCTAATTTATTTTGTGTCATCTTTATGGGCTATGCCATCCACAAATACATCTTGGAGGATAAACTGAATTTAACCTGATTTCATACAGAAGGAGATATTTGCTGAAGAGGGATATAGTCCCTAATCCCCTGGCTTTAGTTGTATACAGCAAGTGACTCTTTCCAGTACATTTTTTGGCAAGTCTTTGCTGTATGAGCCATTTCTAGAAATCCAGAGCATTTCTTAAAGAAGCTGCTCTCTGAAAACTGCAGGGGCCAAGGGATGATGAGATACTACAGGCATTGTAAAGGACCTTTGGGAAAACACAAATCAAGCCTTTCCTCAGTCCAGCAGACACATGTATAACCATAAAACCGAGAAAACATTGTAAAACGTTACCCCGTCCACAGCGAACGGAAAGTTAAAGCAGTTCTTTCACAAGTCAGCCCCCTTCAGATTCGCCGGTTTTGATTCTTATTTATTTCTTTGTTTGTCACCGTGTCGCAGCTGGATGCAAACCTCGTAGTGAAAGCATTCTCTGAAGCAGCAGTACCAAAAATAATTAACTGAGCAAAGCTGCTACCGGGTGGAGAGAAGATGGATAGCGGAATGTTCTGCTCCTCTGCCAAGCGCCCTCAGAGGTTGGGATAACAGCAGCAGGACCAAACTGGCCTGTTCTCGGGTGGCAGGGTTTTGCAGAGCTGTTGAGAGAGGTTTGGGAAATGAAATGTGTTTTGTGGGAGCTCACAATGGAATCATACAAAGAAGGGCTCTTACGATACTGTCATTTTACATCACACCAGGTTTGGAAATGGAACACTTCTCTTGTGACTCCAGAACAACAATATTTTTTTCTGATGCATCTTGTATTTTAAAATGCCCTCCCTAATTATAGCTTCACATAAGACGCAAATCTCCAAAATTCATAAATAGCGCAATTTAAATGTGTCAAGCCAGTGGCATCCAAAATTCTGTTATAAGCAGACTATAGAGCTGGTGAACAAATAGCTCTTCCCTCTCATAAAGTCACAGAAAACGTGGTTGTCATGCAACCGAAACGCAGGTGAACGTGTTCCTGTTTTTCTCCCATTTCACAGGACACTCCAGCCCACCCCAAACTCTCCCACCCCAAAAAAGAACCGATAAGAGGGAACATGGAGCAGAATCTCAGATCCCTGACTGAGGGGAGCATGAGGAGCTGGCAGCAGACATGCTGTAGTTGCTCTGGTAGGTCCAATCTGGACTATAGGATCGGGAGCTCTCTGTTAAGAAAACTATGTGTAACAGCTGGAAGCAAAAATGCTTTGAAAAAGAAAATGGTTTTCTTTTCGTAAGGCCTGGTCCCAGACCTTCTGGATTTATTTGTTCTATCCACATAAAAAGTAATGGCCGATACATCGTGAAACACAGATAAATGGTACAGGTTTCTTCATTATTCTTAATAAGGATGAGTTACTTTCTGGCGTTAAGTGATATTACGCTAAACCATGAAAGCTTTAGCTCCTATTTTTTCAGTGTATTACCTTTAATTATTTCATTTTCACTTCTGAATCACCAGTCTAAAGGAATTACCATCCCAGCAGAGTGCAAGGCCCTAATGTAGCACCTCATTTCTAGCAGCAGCAAGAAACAGAGGAAGATGCAAAATCTCAGCCACAAGCTCTTCTGAGCTCTCCCTCCAGAGGTTTCCACTGAGCCCTCCAAGGTATGGAGAAGTCTGACTGAATAGTAATTTGCAATCCTGCCTACACATCGTTTTGATTATATCTTGAATATTTTTATTTGTATTTATTCACTGTTCATGTCAAAACTTCTTAAGTTTGTCCCCTTGTTTTAGAGATTTAGGGTGAGGACTTTTGGATATCAAAAAGCTCAGAAATTTTAAGACACTTCTGGTAATCTTAGCGGGCCCAGTACATTAGGGTTTCACATTTCCTCCTTCTATTCCCTCCTCTTTACCGGGAAAGGAGGAAAGACGATGAAGGATAAAGATTTCTTGTTGAAGCTTCCTTTGAGGTAACTAATTCACACGTTTGCAGGAAAACTGAAAAGTTTCCTTTAAACAGTTTGCTATAGCAACCATTTGCCTCCCTCCTTTTCCTTCAAGTAGGAAATCTGGAAATACAAACACAGAAAATGCTTTAGTGAAGCTTTCAAAAGGCAGAAGGGGTCTTGTGGTGAGAAACAAACGGTTTGTGACGCTGTTTGAAGTCTCACTGGAAAGCACTCCTGCCTTTGCTGGCTAGACAAAGCCTTTAAAATGCTTGTATTGGCATGGCAGCTAGAGCCTTCTATAATAAACCTGGTTTTTTTCACTACCATATCCGCTTGTTGCATAGCGAGGAAACAAAATAGAGGGGCACTAAGCCACCGGAGAGTGCAAGACAGTTAATGAAGGATGTCCTAAGGAGAAAGCATGCAGAAATGTATCACTGAAATGATTGAATATCTGTAAACTTCCTTACTTCCAGCTTCCATAACAGCTAAACATGCCAGAATCCACAATGTGCATATCCTCACTGCACCCTGGAAATTGCTATTGACACATGGCAAATGAGAAACCCAAGCCCATGTATGCTGAGGGTTAGATTTTTCAAAAGGATAAAATCACAGCAGGGAACTGAAAGCAGTCCCTTGAATCCTAAGCTTATTTTTCCTCCTGCACCAGTCAGTCATTTCGTGAGCTCTGATTTATTCCTGTTAGAAAAACAAAACACAGCAAAAGAAAGCCCAAACCAAGTATTCATCTCATATTGATCCAAATTCTTTCACTTAACTCATAATTTCACTCCTTCAGAGAAAACGCATTTCTGTCCAGGCTTCAGCTAAAATGCTCCAAGAGATGTATTCTAAACATATATTCTAAAAGTTGTCATATGCCTCTGCCTCCTCTATTTGGAGAAAATGGAAAAAACAGAAAAGCTAATAGAAGAGGAGCTGAGTATTTCAGAAATTTGTATTCTGCTTCTGCAGACCCAAGGGAATGCAACAATTCAGCTAAAAATGGGTAGTCATTTGTTTTTTGTGTTTTTCATTTGCAAATCCCTGGAATATTTTGAGCTTTAATCATATCACTAAAAGGAGATATTTTCTGCATTGTGATTCACTGGATCACAAGGGCATCATCTATGCTTGGACAAAGGCTTTTCATGATAGAACTCTCTAACCAGTATCATCACCTAAAATACACACATGCTCTTGGGTGAGTGGAGCACAACACACTATTATAGTCACCATGATTTCAGGATAGGATATCATGTCATCACCATACATATTACTTTACTTCCTACATTATGCCAGGAAATTATAATAGAAAGGTGTTAACAACATCTGGAGCTGTATTAATAGACTTAAAGGCTGTGGGGAGGCAGAGCCTCCAGCACCATTAATGGAGGCTTAAAAGCAACCAACACACGAGTAATTTCTTCACTGAATTTTCAATTTCATTGATAACTCAAATGTATACACATTGGTCGTAAATAATGATAGATTCAGTATACAAAAAGAAAGACAATGGGAAAGATTATAATTAAAAGTTATTAATTCCTACAAGAAAGTACTGAATAAAGAGCTAGAGGTTCCAAAAAGGTCAAGCAAAAAAAGAGCTAAGGAGTCCTCCAGGCCCTGTTGGGAGTCCTTGAAAAAGAAAGATAAAAGATACAGACAAAGAAATAGTCTCATTCTTTGGATTATGTTAACTAAATCATGATTCCCTGTTTGAATCTGAAACTTTACTTGAAATTGAACGTTAATTTCTCTAATAAAATAATGGAAAACTGAAACAATATTACAGTTAACGACATTTTCTCCTGACCACACAGGTACATTTCCTTTTTTTTTTTTCTTTTTATTCCTGTAAAAAACACAAGCTTTATGCAAAGTAAATCAGAACCGCCATTTCCTTCGAGTGATTGGGAAGGGAAGATGCAATGGGAAGAAGAATATCCTGGAGGTACTGTATTCACTATTCAATCCGAAATTTACTGGAAGAGGATTTCCAGCACTCCTCACTTACAGGAACTACTCTAAGAAAGAAGAATTTAGGGTGAGCAAGTTGATTTTATTGGAGTCTCTTCCAGTGCATTACACTGTAAGAGAACATTCATCCATTTACAGAGAAACACATTTCCTGGGCTCTGTTTCAAAGGGGGTCATGCTTCCAATAATTAAATTGTGTACAGAAGGTAGTCACTTAGATTCCACACTGTTAATTTTATGCAAAACAGAACCCTATTGAATTCCTACACCTTCTCAGCCTTCAGCTGAAGTTACATGCACCCCATCAAGAATATGAAACAGTTTTTTTCCATTAACTGGGAGTCTAAAGAATGGCGAATTATATTTGAGCCTACAATAAGACGACGTATTAGCAGAGCAAGGAGAAAACAGGAATGAGGCACTTTACTGCAGATCTTGTGCTTCCAGCCAGAGAGTTTATTGAGTGATCTGCTTGGTAATTCACCCCAGCATATTTCTCTTTACTCAGTCTATGCAATTCCCTGAAGTGTTCAGCAATTCCAACATTGCCCAATGTAAGTTTTCGTTTTCTTTTCTTACATGGAAATATTAACAATCTCTAGAGCCATTTCTTTTAACTCATCTCTCTCTCAATAATCCATTGTCACCACCACTAGAAGGAAATGTCACTATGCAAGTGGCCAGCTGAGGACCTTTGCTGTGGAAGTAATTTCTCTTCTCTTTTAGGACATAATTTAGTTGTAAATTATTAAAGGTAGGTCTCTGTGTTGCAAACATCACAATTTAGTTCTCTTTCTTATAATTCAGTCACCCGATAGCTATTCAAAATGGAAAATAAAAATTCAAGGTTCGAACTACTGTAATTTTCCCTTTCCTTTCCCTACGCTCAAACAAACATGAGCAATAAAGAATACTGAAATACATTTTTAAAAACATATCTTTTCCTTCTAAGAAAAGCACAAGATATTTGTTCAGTGATACACAGGTTTCAGAGAGGTTACATATGCTTCACAAGAGTTTACGTTTGCAGCCAGAGCTGCAATGCAACGAATTTGCTAAAACAGATTTCAAGTACTTCAAATGGAAAACCTTGAGAGAACGTCCAACTTCTGTAGCAATTCAGAAATTGTGCCATGAACAGATCAACTTTCTAATGTAGAAGATGGGGCTTAGGCCATATATACACACACAAATCTGACTGAAAATGTCTTAAATTACATGCACATTTACAGGTATGTTTAAGAATGAGGACAGTTCATCTGCCATGAAACAATCTGTCAGCAGATTTGGGTGGGACATGTCACCAGGGTCAAGTAAAAGCAATTTTTTCACCAGTCTCAGGTTAAAACACAAGAAGCAGAGTTTTCTTTTTGGTTTTGAGTTTGGTTTGTGGTTTTGTTTGGGTATGGGTGTGTTTGTTTGTTTTAATGGCAGCTATAAAAAGCCCAGACAAATGTTGTCTCCCTGGAATATCTGATGATATAGCAAGGGTTGGATATGCAATCCGACGTTTGACTCCGTCTTTGAAAATAAGTTGGTTTTCCTTCCTCATGGGCCGATTAGAGTGATACCATTATACTCCAAATCCAATCTATACAATCAGCGTCAGCAAAAAGGCTTGTTTAACTTATCAAAATCTATGTAGGCTACCCAGAAGTGACTTGACTACAATGCATAAATATATCCAGAGGGAGAAGATATAAAGCTGTAAACGACTATTCAATATATCAAAGGCACAGTAACCACCACCGGATGGAAGATAAGCCTGACTCATTCAAATTAAAGTAAGGTACTAATTATGTAAGGACTACAAGGAAAATGGCTGGCATAGGCTGGCTAGGGAGTTTGTGGCCATCACCTTTGTGGAGATTAATAAAGGAGTGATTGGACCAACAGTCAGTAGCAATTGCTTACAAGGAGCTGTTTCTGCCTTGGAGCAGAAACTCGGAGTAGCACGCCTGTTCACCTCAAAATCCACTAAATTTGGGTAATTGGAATAAGTCGTAGCCCCCTTGAACTTTATAGCCAGCAGGATTTGATAAATAATGGGCAAGAGATTAAAAAATAGGAAGAGTGTTTTCCCAGACACTGCAAGGTGTTTTTAAATAGCAACAACCACAAGACAAGGCTGGAAAATCCATGACCTTGGATTTCCTCTGTTGCTGGGCCTGCAGGAGCATCTCTGAAAAGCTGAATTTCAGGAATTGAGCACGAACTTAACCGTTCCTGGTCATTTCTGTGAACAAAAATCAGGATGATGAATGGGAAGTGGCTGCTCTCACTTTGACAAATGCTGCTCCAAGCATACCCTGTTGCAGGGAAAGTGCTGGAACACAGTCTGCAGAACAGAGCAAACTATCAGGATGCTATTGCTCATGACCTCTGTGAAGGGTACCTGGCTTCCACATAGTATGGCAATTCAGACATAAAGGCAAGTTTCAGTAGTCCCCAATATACATGCTGCTTCCTCAACTATTCATGAACAGACAATAATACCACAGGTGACGGCACTCCTCCACTACCCATCTTTACCCCCATTTGACATGCCCAGGCACTTACAGATTCTTTCACAGCAGTCACTATAAATCCATCCCATTGGGAACATGAGAAATAAATAATGTAGCTTCATCTCTTCCCATTCAAATATTCGTTTGCATTATTTATAGATAATGAGATATCAGAGACTTCTTTCCTCTTCCCATTGTGCATGCTGTCCTGTCAAAACTGGTGCTGCTCTAGCTACTGCTCTTCATTTGTTACACTGGAACTGAAGATCAACATTTCTCCTTTTAGTCTACATTCTCTAGGGTGAAGACTTGAATATGGAAAATTAAAGAATCACTAGTCATAACCTTAAAATGAGATTAATTTCATCTGTACCTAAAATACTGAGAAATCTTTTGCAATGCTGGGAGTGAAATTACTGATCCTGATGAGACATTGGACAAAAGCACAGCTCATAATCCTGTGCTGCAGTGTCTTGGGGCTGCAAGCTCTGCTATGCATTATTGCAAGCTCTTGGCTGAGCTGGAGTAAAGAAAAGAGAAGCTGCTGATACTTTAGATACTGGAACATATTTTCTGAGCACAGGGTGTGTGTGCAGTTCTGAGCTCCACTGAAAACCTAGTCTGTGTTTGTCCACATTTACTGAGCTCTCATTGCCCAGTTAAGCACCTACATTATTCCTTTAAACCTCAGGTCCTTTTTTGATATAGGGAAGCAGATATAGGGAATCTCTATTGATCCATAGAGAGCAGAATTACAGCAATGTTAATAGACTTCAAATTCAAGCAAAGTCAAGAGTTGAACCAAGGTATATCACAACTGAGTTCATGGTCAATCACTAGTCCCATCTTTGCAGCCTTGTAGACTAACAAATTTTGAGCTCTTCAAAATAACCGACCCCAGTGGAATTATAAATCCAACCCTGAACTCTGAAGAAAAACAAACAAACAAACCAACCTTACATGAAATCAACATGGGCAGGCGGTAAGCTCCAAACAGACTCGATTCTAACCAGAACTGTTTAACAAAGAAACCAACTAGAAACGGCGTTTATCCAAAATTATTCAGCACTCCAGCAACATTTAATAAACTGCAGGTTCGATATACCAGTTGGGGATGTTGTTACTGTACGACCACATAAGAACAATGAGGATCCACAGCCCACACGCCCTCACAAAAAGCAAAGGCCTCTCAGGGGCACCCAGCAGAAATAATTACTTGCTTGGGGGAACAAGGGCTCACTCCAGGATATTTCCAGAAGAAAATCACTCACCAAGGCGCAGGTGAGGGCTCTCAGTCCCGGGAAGTCTCCTCAGATGGTCCCTGAGCTCGGGGGAGGCTCTGATCCCAGTCCCGCTGCTCACAGCAGAACAACTCCCAGCGGCTTCTGCGAGGGTCCCATCTCACAGCCCGACCGGGCCTCGTTGTGGCCGTGAGCAGCTCGGCCAGAAGCTTCTCTGGGCCTGGGCCCCTCGTTGCCTGAGGACCCATCTGTTGAGCGGGGGTCTGGCCCCTGCTGCCCCCCAGCCGAGGGGGTGACCGTGAGGAGCCACCGGGGAGCGGGGACGGGACTGTTGTGAGGACAGCGTGTCCTCACAGGACAAAAGGTGCTAATGGGCCATCAACTGCCCCACTGAAAGCTTCAAAGCTCTTTGGGCTGAGTGTGCAACTGCCGCGAAACGATATGTGAAGTTACTTAGCAAGTCTCTTAATTCAGGGGAAAAGACACAGAGGAAAATATGGCTGGTCAAACGTTGCAAACATGATAATCCAGATAGAAAACACAAGGTCATATGTGACCCACCGCTTGTGTGCGGCATGTTCGGATTCAGTCATGTGGCAGTGGGCAGCTTGCCTGATTAGCACCTGGTGCTTCCAATTTTAATGCTCATTTCCCTATCTCCCTAGGATCTTAATAGCAGTGGCTTCATTCTCTTTCATAATGTACCGCTCTCTCATCTTACACTAGGTGTTTTAAAGTCTTACCTAGCTTCCAGCAACAATATTCCACTAGTAATAGTGAGAGGTGGGTAAAACTCCTTTCTAGTACCATTACTCATGCATAAGAATTTAAACTGTGCTTTCAAGAACTGTGAGAAAAACTCAAATCACAGGAGTACCAGCCAAGAGGCAGTTGAAGCAGGATGCTCAGGTGCAGAACTAAATTAATTTTAAAAAGGCTGAGCAAGTATTTCAAGGAATAGTTTTATGAATTTAGCCAGACTCTACAAAGACTGTGAAGATTCACAGTAGAATTTGGTTTGAAAATCATGAAGTACCAGCCCTGCCTGAAGTGTTCATCTAAAGCCTCTTATCCAATGGCTTCCTCCAGGCTTCTCACTTGTCTCCCAATAGATGCAGAAAAAGTTCTGTATAAAACACACATAAATGGACAGAATCCATGACTTGCAGAGATTAGGAATTACTTTTTTAAAGCCTTGCAACCCTCCACATTCATTGCAAAGTGTATGAAAAAATAACATTCCTTGAAATGACTCTGCTATAGCTCATGAAAAACATCTTTCCTGATCACTGACATGGCAGATATGCAGCTGACATCTGCCCAGCAGTTTGAGATTGCTTTGCTGACACATAAAATTGAGTTTCACTGTGAAATCAAGATGATATCATTGGCTCTTATAATAAGTTGTTAAAGCCCATGGTAATACTTTTCCGTCTTTTTCAGTCAAGTGGTTATCTTCTTGCTTTCCTCTCTTCCTCCCACTCACTAGTTGTGAGTTTATCTTCTCAACAAAACACTCATAGAAAAAGTATTTTTGTTGTGTTTTTAAACTACTGTTGCTTTTAATAAAACTAATCTATCTTGCAGTAAAACAGTTCCATGAGTCTCCTTAGATTTCAAATGAAGCTGACCTACGCACAACAGGGTCTTCACTTGAGACTGAACATGCTCGTTAGTGTCTTCTAATAAATGAGACTACTGGGTTGTGCTGTTCATTTCACATCCCAGAAGGTACTGCAGGGAAGAAGGCTGGAATTGGGACAACTATTTTATTTCAGCACGCCCCATACCTGTGATCCTTTTCCCCATTCAGCAACAGTTAAAAGCTGAGGAAGACTGAGGAGAAATAATTGAGATGCTTACAGCTCTGAGACATTTCTGTTCAAAAACTAGGCTGAACTACAGCAACACTGGTGAGCAGTGTGAGGTCCTCCAGCATCCCCCTAGCCCAGGCACACGCATGAATTGAGGATGCTGGTTTTTACCCCCAACTCTGCAGTGTCACGGACCAACACGCTCTCATGGAGGAGAGAAGCAGCTGAGAGCAGAGTTACTCTTACATTACACCTACTCAAGGCTGTACGTAGCCCATCATTACATCCAAACTCAGATGAAGGGGAACCAATTAAGCTGCCTGTCAGTTAACACAATCAGAGTTCAAAGCTCTTTAGACCTCCTAAAAGAGAAGTTGATGAGGCAAGATTTCTCATACTTAATTGTTCTTCAGTGTAGTCAATACTGACAATTCCCAGGTAAAGAAAACACCCACATACAGCGTTTATAAAGGTGCTAATCTTCTGCCTCTACAGATAATGCAGGTTACCTGAGAAATTAATTAGACATTATTAACACCAGAAACACTCAAAGCATTTTCCTACTCAAAGTAGGAGTGTGGAGACCCCTCAAGCCTCAGCAACAAGAGTTACTGAATGGGCTTTTGTAATGGTCAGAGCCAGGGCAACAGTCTACCTGAGGAAAACCAGTTCCAGCCTAATAACTTACCTGTAAGAGATTTGTGTAATTCCAGAGGAGGCATTCATAAATTTAACACTTAGGAGCTGTTCAGAAAAGGGCCAGAGAACATTTGTGTTACTCCCTCTGTTTGGGCCAAAAGCTGTTCATAGCCCTGTTCTTTGTTTCTACAGATGGTCCAACTAAAAGAAGACCCCTAAAAAAAATGCCACCTATAAATTCTCATTTCATGAAAATGAATATCTATCTTTCTAACCTAAATAGCAGCAGCAGCATTTCTTTCTCCTGAGAGCTCCTCATACAATCTCTGTTAAATTAAACCAGAAAAATGCTCACTCATTCCTTTTTAAAAGTAGCAGATTACCCATAATCCCCTCCCTAGGAATTAATTTTTTTCTTCACCTCCTCCCCCTTAGAAAAGGGCTCAGCCAAGTCATATCTAAAAAGAGACCACTTAAAGACCTGCCATGCAGGATTAAAAAGTAAATAAAATAAACTCCTAGTAAAAATGTCTCCTTTAATTTCCTCAGTGAGAAAAAAAAGCCCTGTAACAGGATGGGTACCTAGTTACTAAACTTCATTTCCCACAAGGCCACAGGTCTCAGCTCAAATTTCACACCTAATTTCCTGCTATAAAAGGCTTTGTGGTCAGCTGAAGCTTTTTACAGATGGTTCAGGAGATGGATGATGTCATGTTATAGATGGCTATTATTACTTAGGTGAGTAAATACAGTGGTTTCTAAAAAGGTGATATTTTCTAAAGGAACTTTCATCTTATTTACTGTTGTAGCTTTTGCGGGGGTTCATAATTTAGCCTTTTAAAAATGTTTGTTGTTATTTGGAAGATGGTGATTTTAAGTTGCTATACTTGTGTGACTAGAAGATGCATAGGGTTTGAATTGCATTGCAGTTCACAGCTCTGCTCTGGTATGATGGAGGCAAGCAGCACAACTTCGAAGAAGAAAAACCTCTAAGCTATTTACAAACCAGTGTGCATGCCTCTCTTGCTTCAGGCTGCTGATCAAATTATGGTCTAGGTTAGCTGAGGATTCGGAGGCTCATGTATTTGTCAGAGTCTACTTGTAAATATAGTTAGCATCTGCATTTGAAAAACCCTAGCAGATTCATTAAACGCTCTAATAAATGGAGGAAGAAAACTGAAGCTAAATCGAAAGTCTTTCCAGTTAATATCAGCGTATTGGTATGTGTAAGGAGCTTGTTTGTTTTTAAAGTTCCAATAATGTTTTGATTGTCCACTATATTTTTTTCTTCTTCTTTTTTTTTTTCTTTCCTGGACAGTGAGGGTGGGGATTTTTTTCTGAATACAGACTAGTTTCTCTGCATTTGAATTTGGTGCTTGGAGGGGGGAAAAAAAAAAAAAAAAGACATTTAAAGTCTTTGGGACTAGGCTTATGTTCTCGAAGATAATTTGGTGCTCACAGAATCAAATATTAATACGCTGAGCTTTTTAGGTCCTGCACACTAAGGCAGATGATATCTTGAAACCACACTACTTAGCCTCCTAGCTTGAAGTGCAAAAGTCTCTTTTTGTATCATAGAGAGATTTACTGCTACAGCTGATAAAGAAATGCAAGAACACAATTAGTGTTAGTTTTCACCAAAGGCTTCATCACAGCAATCTACCTCCTCTGTTCCTTATTGTTTAACAAGGCACCTGCTGGGAGTTTTTATGTGTGGAGGTTAGGTATATTTAGAAGTATAGTCTGATTTAAATACATGTTGTTTTGATGCAGTCTACTCAATTTTAAATGCAGAACTTGGATATAAAAACACAGCTCCTCCTAAAGAACTAATATCTAGGCTTTAACTTAATAGTTAAGTACTTCCAGAAATACAGTCTTAATTAAAACATCATGGAAACCTCTTGCAGACTGCAAACAATGAAACTTGGCATTTTTTCCCCCAAAGTGCCCCTTCCTGCTTTTGAATCTTATTTCTCTAGGTAAGATGCAAGCATTTTAGTGCTGCTGGTTTCACCGATCCAAGGGGAACTCACGACCAGGATGTTTTACTCTTCCTCTGCAAGGATGGAGAATGCTGCTGCTTCCAAGGGCTCCTGCAGCTTTGAAGAAATAAGAGATCGGAGAGGGACTCCAAGAAGTGGCAGCCACCTCTGCTGCTGGAGGTCCCTGCCGTGCCCGGGGCAAGCAGACCAGCAGCCTGGGCGAGGGAAGATGCGTTCACGTGAGCCAGAGCAGTGCCCAGGCATATGCTGTCAGAAATGAACGCTAATTGCCCTGGCATCGACAGGCCAATAAAAATGATTGGTTTTTAATTTCTTGGCTCTGAGAGCCCAGCCACGTGCTGCATAAATTGAGCACTATTACCCAGGTATCACTCAAGCTGTTTAGAGATGTCAGTGGCTCTGTTGTGCTGGGAGATTTCCACCAGTGCTGCCCAGGTTGCTCCTTTCTACATCATTACCTCCCTGCCAGCACCTGGCCATCTTTGCACACTGGTGACTTCTCAGGAGCTGGTGGTTATTTTTCCTGAGAGTTAGGCTTTTGTGGAGAACAGGACAGCAAATCTGGCCTCATTTCTTCTTTTTCACATCTTTGAGGCTTTGCTCATCCCTTCAGCTTATGGTGTTTCCAGTCGAGTGTTTGTTGCAGGAATTAGTGGATAAAGGAAATGCTGTATGGGGAACCGAGAGGAGAAAGGCAAATTCAGGGAGAGACTAGCCATTGCTTACTGTTCCAGTTATAGTAAGAACAAGGAAATAGTCAGGAGGTGGAGCTCAGAAGACACAGACAGTAGTAAGAGAGGATGGCAAATTGCAGTATTGCATTTCAGAGGGATAAATAATAACACAGGCAAGTTGTCCATTCCATCTGCCTTCTACCTAGTTTGTGAAAACGTTGCAGGTGGGCAGAACACAACATCCTGTATGCACAGCATCTTGCCCTGGATTAGCACAATGCAAATAATTTTATGTAAAGTTGACAGATAAATAGAGCTGCATGTCTACAATTAACACCTACTTTGAAGTTAGCTTAGTTCTAAGTTATGATAAACTCTACTTATTCTTAGCTCACTTAACTGTGGAGAAAGAGTTATAGAGTCACTTCAAGGCGTTTAGAAATGTTTCCAGGGAACTAAGTCACCTTCTCTGTGGCACATCGAAACCTTGATGGGTGTTGTAGAAAATAAAATACCATTTATTAAGTATGGGGTTTCTTTCTTTCCCCTTTCCTTTCTCCATTCTGCTAGCTAAGCAGCTCATGTCGCTTATATTTCACAGTTGGAGAAATATGAATTATTTGTACTGTTTGAATAGAGTTTAAAATCCGGGATCAATTGTAGGAGTGGGTAGCTGGATATGCAGTTAGCAGAAAGGGCCTGGAGCTGGCATGGCAGGGTAGCACGACGAGCTGAGCAGGTTTTGAGTGTTTTACCAACTTGCCTAGATCAGGAACACGGATTTTTACCTTTTCTTGAAATGTAGTTCTGCTCAGTGAATTTGTACTTCATAAATTTGTCAAATGTTTTAAATTAGGGAGCTTCAACTTTTGCTGATTTTTAACTTACTGACTACTGAAAGCTTCCTCAAGAAGGCATGAACTGCTGTATTGTGACTCAAGGCCTGATGGACAGTAGATATGTTCCTGCTAACCTATTGCTTGCATACCCTCTGAATTAAAGCAGGGATTTGAAAGGGTGACCAGATTATAGGTAAAAACACAGTCCCTAATACTGTCGAAGAGGTATTTAGAGTAATAAGCATTTTGTAGGCATGAGCAACTACAAAAACGAGTCATTTGGGAAATGTGGGATCTCGTGGACCTGTTTTGGTCATTTCAGGTGACCAATGACTGTCTACAGCTCCAAGTCTTTTAAAGTTCCAAGTTTAAAATCTAGGAGACTTTGTCAAAATTTTGCTAATCTCT
Organism: Pampusana beccarii; assembly: GCA_013399365.1. Taxonomy (NCBI): domain Eukaryota; kingdom Metazoa; phylum Chordata; class Aves; order Columbiformes; family Columbidae; genus Pampusana; species Pampusana beccarii. Next base: position 1,706,318 of record VWYH01006719.1, on the reverse strand, counting down.
TGAGCTTTTGTTGCCTGTGGAGATTACAAAGATGTCAACACAGTTTTTGTTCAGACTTATCGCATGTGGCCATGAGATAATCCTTCTGAGCTAAAATACTTGCGGTCCATTTTTAACATTGCTATGACTTCATTTTTAGAGCATTTCTCTGACAATCTTTCTAGAAGTAGGGCTGAGGAAGAAAAAAAAAATAATAATAGGATAATACAATTTGAAAGGGAACTTGGAAGGTTTCTAATCCAACCTCCTCCAAACAGCATCAGCTCTGGGGACAGATGAGAGAAGTTGCTCAGGGCTTTACCCAGCTGGGTCTTTAAGGTTTTGAGGACCAGTGATGTCCTTTCCACCAGAAGTAGGTTACCTTTCATGAATAGTTGGAGATTTAGTGTGATAACCAGAAAGGAAATTCTACTGAGGCAAAACCCAAAGCAATTTTAGGCTAGGGTAACTGCATGTCTGGTTTTGTGTACCCTGAGTGAAAAGTCAAATGCTTTCCAGGAACAGAGCAGATTTTCTGACCCACTGCAGTCTGTATGCACTGCAAACTGAATTGCCTGAGCATGGCGAGAATATTTGAAACCTGTGTACGAATGGCATTGAGGTGAGACTAGAGCAGCTGGAAAAAGTCTGTTTTGTCACTTGGCCACTTCCCAAAAATAAATAGCAAAATAACTCATCCATCTCCAGGGTCAGAAATGACTGTGCTGATTAGCCTCAGCTTAAAGATTCTGAGTTTAATTTGGCTTTATAGCCAAATACAATCAGGCTGAGGTCAGCCAAGGCATGGGCTGGTTATGCAGGCAGGTTGTATTTTTTATAAAACTCACTGGAATCCATCTGCAATGACAGATGCCATGGAGTGCATCTGCCTAATGGTTCACCACTGATAACAGAGCTGGAGATAGCACAGTGAGCCTTCCTCATCACAAATTTTCATTGACTTTTATAGTCTTAAATATTCTCACTACCTTTATCTTAGAAATCATATTGTGCTTTTGTTTCTGTTCTGCTAGTTTTGAACGCTGTTGTTTTTAAGGGACTTCTATTTTTCCCCTTTGCTAAATTCTGCTCCTTACTCCTTAGCAAAGACAGTACAACTAAATTAATACATTGAAAACATTTTAGCTTGTCATTCATATGACTCAGGAAAGTGCCAGACTACAGATACCTTTGTTTTTTGTATGTGTGAACCTGCAATCAAAATCGACCTCTTTCCTATATTAGAAATTTTTTTTATTATTATTGTTTAATCAGGAGAAGACACTTAAAAATGTGGAGTCAGTGAATGTTGTAAAGCAGATAGCTAGCTGTGCAGTGATTTTCCTCACTTTTCGTACTTTTATATTAGTCATTACTGAAAAAGGGCCTTCTCTTCCTACAGAGAGTATTAAATTGGTATATAACTTTTCCTTGCCTCTGCTGAACTCCCATTCCTAACTGTATTAATTTTGCATATCTCCTTATGTTTACCAGATACTGTTCCTCTGTCTTCACCATCAGTAACTTCAGTCCATCTGACAAACTTCAGAGAGGCTGAGAAATAAGATTACACAGGCTTGATTCAGTTTGGCAAACAGCAGCAGATTTGCATTTGCTTTGCATTGCTGTGCTGGCTTTCCACACTCAGTGGTTATAGCCGCTCCTTGTGCAAACCTCCCCCTGCTTTCATTCACAGTCTGAGATAAACAGATGTTTGGCAAGATGTTTAGCATCTGAAATGATTAGTTTGCTCAGATTCTTGCTCTATTTTATACTGCATGGAGTGTTTTGGTTTGGGTGGGTTTTGGTTTTGTTGTTTTCATTTTTGTTTTTTTCAGTTGTTTTATGAAGACAACTTCAGTGTCCCATTGTAAGTTTCTCACTATTCAAGCTGACAGCTTATACACCACAATAAGGGAGTGAACAATGGTCCATCAGAGCTAACAAGAGCAGGAAGCAATTTAAGATGTATTGGGTAATGAAGAGCAAATGTGCTCTCATCACCACAACTACATGGAAGCTGCTCTAAAATTTTATGACCAATCTTCTGCAACAGTCCATCTGCAAAAGAAATATCTTGTGGAAGAGCAGAAATAGAAAGCTTTCATTCATCAGCACTGTCTCTTTGATGGCCTTTTCCATTTTTTTAAGGTTTAGTCAGATAAATGAATATAGTCCACATGCCAAGGTCAATGGTACACTTCCTCCTTGGAGTAGCTACGCTAGAATCATAATATTTGTGTGGGTAAGCATTGGTTTCTGTCACAACAGATACCAAGAACATGGGATTTTTTTCTTAGATCTCTGTACTAGATATACATAATATTTCAGTATAGTATACTTGCAGAGTGAATAGCATTCAAAGATGCTTGAATTGTAGAGGAAGATTTCCCTTCTTCTTTTGGCTTTGCATGAGGCCTTGTATGCTGAAGTGGGTCTGTAATTTATTAAACAAACACTTACACACTATTAGTGTTTAGGGCCAGAGAAAGACCCCATTGATTAGGTCTGTAGGCTAAATCAATGCTATGCAGGCTTGAAGAACAGTAAATCTCATTATTCTAATTATGCAGCTAAAGTGATGAGGTGTTTAAAAGTGTGATGGATAAGCTAGAAAGTAACCTAAGGAGCAAGATCTCTTTGGTTTATGAAGGGACTGAAAAAAAAGACAATAGAAATGAGAACCTGCAGGTTGGAAGATATCAGATAAGATAGTGTAGTAATTATTTGGGTTTATGTGCGTACCTAGCATAGGTAACAACTAATTCAGAAACATTTTATAGATCAGTGATAGAATAATTGATAGGAAAATGTGTGATCTGATATCTGAGAAACTGATTATGTGTCTTTGAAAGAATTAGCGAGTGGAGTTGCTTGGACTTGGTTGCTGGATGCCATGTAGTGTTTTGAACTAATTCACTAATGAATAACTGAAATAATTAATCACTGAACTAATTCATATGAGTGGTGAATTTGGACTTGAACTGTGGCTGTTGGTGGGAACAGACCAAGAGAAACAGGGACTGATGGCTGAGATGCTGTGGAGTACTCTGCATTAATATTGGCAAAGGGATAAAGAGCTAGCTATGGAAAAATAAAGAGCGAGGCATGGTGCTTGTAGTAAAGGTGAGGGAAGATGAACCCTGCTGTGGAAGTAGCAGCTACAAAGCAAATTTGACCCAATCTTAGGGTGTTCTGCTGTGTACCTTTCTAGTAAAGGAGAGGAGAGTCATGCTTGGAGCACATCCGGGAAATTTATGTTTATTTGGCAGCCACAGAGGTGTAATAGTTGTGCAATATGACAATGCACCTATTTTACTTAAAGAATTCATAAGGCTGCTAGAATATCACACACTGTATTTTTCTAGGGGCTGGAGATAGAAAAAAAAAATCCATATTATCTTCCATTACATTTTCTGGTAGAAAGGTGTCTCAGCATAAACAGAGGGGAAAAACACTCTTTGTTTTTTGATAAGAGGCCAATAACATCCCTTTTTAGTGCAAGCCTTTCTGGTTTGTGCGAACAGTGTTTTCTAGAATTAATGTAACTATTCTAGTTTGAAATGCACATTATAAGCCACAATGGCTTTCCCACTGCATTCTGTTTTGTCTCTCCCCTACTGTATTTAAATGTTTCTCTGAAATGAGCAAGCTGTACCTTTTCCTTGTTTCAGTGTACAAACAAGAATATCGTGTCAGGTCACTGAACACAATGTATTTACAACAACCGTTATTAGCAAACCAGATTAAATGTGCCATGATGCTTCGATTCTTAGTTTAATCAAACGCTTTAGATATTTTTCGAAGAGCAGGAATAGATCTCAATTATGTAACTACTGTATTCTTCTCTAGAGTTTTAAGGAAAAGCTCTTTAGAAAAAAAAAACTTAGTAGAAAAGATAGGAATATTGTTCAGAGCTTCTGTACAAGCTCTTTCTTATTGTTCCTTGCTGTCACTTCTGTATAGTTCGTATATTTTAAGTAGTGGAGTAAGAATGTAAATCTGTGGATATGTGCTTTAGTAGGATAGCCAAATAAATAAATGAATTGCCCTAAAAACTGAAAGTGCCCCTTGAGATTCACTGAGCCATTTACAATCTAAGTTTGACAGGCAGTGATTTAGCCAAACCATCTATAATTTTATTTGAAAAACAAGGACAATTAAAAATAGGATGAGGCGTTTTGGTCATGAATTATTCTGATCAGGATGTAACTAGAATTTTATTCCAATGCCTAAATGAAATATCTCCCTGTATAGCCAGTGAGTTTCATTACAGCTTCAGTTTTATTACCTCACTTTGAGAGATTTAATCCTTTTCTTGGAAATGCATTACTCTTCAGAAAGTACAAATAAAAATGAAATACAATAACAATTTTTTGGGGGGTGGGGGAGAATAACAGGAGAGAAGGAAACAAGTTTTATATGTAAGATAACTAAGCCTTTACGTTACTATTTTGTTGAGATGCTCTTAGCGTTGTCGCAGCCTTTTTGAAAACTCAGAAAGGGCAAAGTTAGAGGCTACAGATGTGCCTCAGCTTTGTGTCATGGTACCCACCCCAAGACTCAGCACCTAACCTCAGCAATTCACCTCTGTGCTTTGAAACCTCTTGGGATAACGTCTCCTGGGATGAGGGAAAAGAAGCAGAGCTGCATCAGGCCGAGTTCCTTCTAGTTACTCTTCAGAAACAGGCAAAAGACAAGTGAATTGTCTTTTCTTAGGTTGCTGAGCCCAGGGCTGGGGCAGGGAGGAGAGCACCGGCACTGCGGCCCCGGGGGACGGGGCGCTTTGATACAGCTCCTGTGTGTTGGAGTTGGAAATGTGCTCCTGGGAAGAGAAGTCTTGCTGTAGCTGAGTATGAATAGGTCCAGCACGTTTCTTTCCCATGAAAGCCACCTTTCAAAAAACTCAAGAATAATTTTTGGTTCTTGGGTAGCTTCAAAAATGTTGCTCTTCACTCTTCCTTTGCTTTCTCGCTCCAGTATCAGCAGTGTGAGGACATTTGTAAATCCAGGCTATTTTGCGCATGAAGGGTAAAGATTAATACTTCAGAATAGGTTAATCTTTTTAACAGTGCTGTAAAAGGCTGAAGAATGTTACCCCCAGTTTAAAAAAATTACATCATAGGTATTTGCTGTTTGAAAACGAATTTGCTCTTTTGAAATGTTGATAGAAATAAGATTATTGTGTTGGTAGATAAAGGTATATTTTTTAATCTGTTTTTATTGCATTTGTGCAGGCAAATGCAGCATGAGGCTTCAAATGTAACTAAAGAAAAAGGAAAAAGAAAGCAAGCCAAAGATTGAGATATAAAGACAACAAAACAGTGAAAAATTCCTGCAATGAAACCTGAGGGTAGAGTTTGCATGCAAAACACACAGGGTCAGACTTTAAAAATTAGTGACACACAGCTGTCATGTGTATTCTGCTTTTTGAAGTCTAACAATTGATATGGAAAATGGTGAGGAAAAGTAAACTGAGCCTTTTGCACACTAGTGGTGTAACGCATAGGACAGACCCTTCTGAGAGCTAAAAAGAAAAGTTATAGTAATTAAATAGATCGCAACATATTATGTACATGGCAAATGTTGGATTGAAATTGATGTTTCATTATAAGGGAAGGTAGATTTTTCACCTACTAATTGTTTTTGTTTCAGTTATAAAAGACCTAGAGGGAAATGTAAAGTCTCAATCTACAGAGAAATTTCCAAGACAGGTGACTTACAGTAAACAAGAAGTCAATGGAAATTGAACCTAAAGCACACGGATAGAAAAAGATGGGGAAAGTCTAGGTACAGGAAATTAAATGGCACCAAAGGAAACAGTACCACCTTACAGAAAGATACCTCATCCCTGTGTATTTTCTAAGCAGAGTGCCTGCAGAAATGTCTTCAACCATCACAAAGACAGAACTTCCCTTGAAAATATTAGCCAAAGCACTGACTGTACGATACCACAGAGCTGGCTGCAGTGTGCTGGGGATATGCACTGCCCGATGTCATAGCCTGCCTGTATTTTCAGAAATATGCGCTATGGGTTATGTGCACAGGTATTTAAGACAAGGGAAGATTTATCCCAGAAGCCTTTACCTACTGGCTCTCTGCTTTTTATTCCCTGCAATGGCTCCTTCTTCCCAAGATCATCTCCTTCCTTTTTTACAGTGGGTTATCTGAACATTTTCATGTAGTGGGGCTTTCCATGGATGCTGGTTATCTGAGGCACTGGGATGGGGAAAACGTGATGCCCAGATTGAGGAGCAGAGTCAGTCAAGCTCCAGCAGCGTGAAGCCCAGCACGCAGCTCATTTACCCTGCCCCGTCAGCCAGCTTGGCAGCCTGCTCTCATCTCTGTGCCGCTGCATCCAGAGCGCTGCTGGTACCCGGACTCGTTAGTTTGAGGTTTGCGTGGTTGTTTTCACACTATGCGCAAGCTGATCTTGAGCACACCCTGACCTTTCTTGTTATGCTTTTAACTCATGGAAATACTTCTGAAATATTTCCTCTTCTAGAAGAAATGATGCTTAGACAACACAAAGATAAGGTGCTACTCGCCGAAGTACAGGTCAAGACAAACTGAAAGTACCAAGAGACCTTGTTCGGGTTTGTTTCTTTTAAAGCCGTTGTCAAAAAGCTGGAGACCAGCACACCCCAGGGAACTCCTGCCTTCCTGAAAGGTTTGAGTCAGGCTGGCCATGAGTCAAGCTGGTGGGTGCAGAATGAGTAGTGCTTGCAAGCCTGATGCTGTCATAAGCGATCTCTCCTGATTTTAAAAGGTTAGCAAGCAAACAGAAATAAGAGGTTTTTCTTTTGCTGCATGAGAATTCACAAGATACAGCCTCTGACAGAACTGTACCTGTGTGTGCACACACAAACATGTGCAAAAGAAGTGCAAACGTCCATCACAGCTGAAAAATGAGGCTTAAAACAGACCTGTGATCACAGAGAGGAATAAAAAAGAGCATTATTTGCTATGATTTTAATTTTTTGAAGGCCACTTCCTTAAATAAAGCAAAATAATGACTGAAGATGGTGATAGTAAACTGGATATGTGGAGGAGACTTCCCAAGAGCTGGAGAACTGCAGAAAATTTGTCAGTGAGTAAGAAATTAAAAGTCTTCTGGTCACAAGGGAAAAACCCTTTCACCCTAATTTGAGGATGAGCAGTTTTGCAGCTATATATTTGTTTCTTGCTCTTAGGCAGATGCTGTTCTATGCCTGCTCTTATTAATACTGACAGTAGAAATCTTAAGCATATGTTTCCTATCTTGGACTCTCTTTTCATTATGGGATGGGAGGTCACCCCAGCAGTAAAACCTTTAGTTGAAAAATTGTTTAACACATTGTCATAAGTATATAAGCAGCTTTTTTTTTTTTTTTTNTTTTTTTTTTTTTTTTTTTTTTTTTTTTTGTATTGAGTGTTATGTTGATAATTAATTTTGCAGACTAGTAACAGACCTTGTATTACAGGGTGAGATTGATGTAATATAAATTCGACTCTGTCCCACAGAGAGAAGGGAAGGTTTTAGAAAGTTGCTGTGGAACATACTAGGTCTAGGCAACTGCTTTGGAGGTGCTGTGGGAAAACCTTTACTAAGGCTCTCTTTAGTGTGAGCAACAGGGATTGTAACTGATGCTCCAGATCCCACTTTCAGTCAGTGCATGTAAAAACTGAAACCTCTTGTCTTGAGCTTGACCTTTGGAAGAATGTCTAAAGAAATAGACTTAAAGGCTTTCCCCAGTCCAAGAGTTATTACAGGCCTCTTGTTTTGGAAGAATTACACTTAAATTTTGAAAAGGTGTCACCCAAACTGGGGAGCATTTAGCAATAATGTCTCCTTACTGTATGCAGAGCTATTTTACCACTTGCTCTTTTGCACAACTGCCTGGTCTCAGTTATAGCTGTCTCGGCACAGATGGCTTCCTGAAATATTGATCTAAGCCTTTCTTCTGTTATCTCACTCACTTTAAGTCCCTTTTGCCCCCAGATATTTCTCAAAGTGACAATGAGCCCTGACAGCAGAGCTATGCTAGCATTGGTTTTCAGAAGCAGTGCTGAAGCCAAACACACTGTTTCTGCACATCCTAATTGCAGCTGGGGTCACAGGTAGGGCCAGCTGCTGGGATGCCACATAGAGAAACCTTCACATATGGCCTGGGCTCCAGATGCAGGCTTAATTTCTATTCCGTTTTTGCTCCTTGGCAGGAACTCCAGGCTGGTGCCAAGCCCACAGGCCAGTTCAAGATTGCTCCCACATAGTGTGACACAGGGGTAAATAAGATTGGTCAAAAATACAAGCGTAGGAGGTTTCAGACAGCTCCTGGAAGCCAGCAGCTCAGGTTTACATAGACAAAGCTTGGGACAGCAGCCAGACATGCCATCTGCACGGGGACAGTGCAGGGCCAGCAGTTGTGCCTGTGCTGTGTTGCAAAGCCCCTGCCCACAGCCTGGGCCAGCTGTCTGCAACTGGCACCAGTAAACACGAATACTGGGAAATACTGCCTGCTAGCGCTGATGGTCTTAACATATGTGGTGTGGAAAGGTCTCCTGTGGCTATGTACTTAAGGCCTGCAGAAAGCTTTGACATGTCAAAAGCAGCATAAATGCTAAGCATTTTTATTATTGTGCATGTGAGGCCAAGTTCTGGTAGTCACTTAAGAGATTTCATTCTGCTTTGTACAGCATACTTGATGACAAAAAGTGTAATAAAAAGCCAAAGTCATTTTTATAATATCTAACAGTGCCACTAAACAGATTTTTTTGTGTTGTTTAAGGAGAAGGAAGACCTTAATCTGCTTGAAGTGCAGAGCATAGTCGGCTGCTAATTGTAGAAATAAATAACAGATGCATGCAATCTCCCCTCATCTCGCTTTGCTTTTTATTTTCAAAACGAATATATTTTTCTTTTATGCAATCTACTCTGCTAACCTGCTCAGGCACAGGTCTCTGCTTGCAAAGGAAGCCCAATTGACAGCACACCTTCTGCTTCCAGATCCATAAATCTTCTCTTGTAAGTACTTGAATATTAGTTCAGAAAGCAGGCAATGAAATAAAAATAACGGCAGAAAAGCATCTTGAGTGGCTTGAAAAAAAATCCTCCACTGAATGCAAAATAAGAAGAATAAACTGAACAAAGGTAAAGTTATCGAAAGTTAATTCTCCTGTCCCTCTCAGCTCCAACTCTGGGAATGTATTTTTCAACTCCATCATGCAAGCATTTCCTCTGTGGAGAAGTCCAAAAGGATTTGAAGTGGAGAATTAAATAGGAGGTTTTCTACAAACTGCTAGAATATGCTACAAAATTATATCCTTTCTTTAGATTTTTTTTTTTCTTCTCAATTTTCTTACCAAGCCAGAGCTAAAGCTGAAACTGCTCTTCAAAATGGCATTAGGGGTTCCTCCTACTCCATCCCCTTTCTTTAAATAGCTCAGGGAGCTGAGGAGCAATTAGCGAGGTGAAGTCGGCTGCCGCTTCCCACCACCCCCAGTGGGGCTGCGGCTGCAGATGCGGTGGGCACAGCAGGAGCCTTGAGGAGCTCCGAATTTGTCACCTATGAGCCCGGAGCTGCCCCGTGGATTCCTGAACGCCACCTGCTGCCACTTTTTAAATGACAGCCTGAGTTCCCGTCACAAGGGAGCGAATCCTGGGGAGCACAGGAGCAAATCTGCATCCTCCCCCCCACCAGCCATCCAGGCAAGGGGTACAGCAGGTCCGACCTCCCAGCCCGGGCTTCTGGGGCAACCGATGGGCTTGAATTGGTCAGTGTAAGGAACGTTTAGCGAAGGAATGTTGTTTTTACAAAACTGAGCACCTGGCACCTGACCCCGAGTTGGAGGAGGACTGAGAGACATCAGACTCTGAATCCTTAATGTAAAACAAAGTCTCTTTGAACTAATCCCGGAATTCAGACTGATTACTGTATTTGAAAAGTTAAGCTGAGGTAAAGGTAACCGNGTGTGCCTATCTTTAGGTAGAACACCCCATCTTGCAAAATATGCTTTGCTGAGAGATCCTGCCTGGGCCTGTTATATTTGCAAGGTAACTGTTTCCTACAGTCAGCACTGCCCTAACGCATGGGCACCTCTGTTTCTCCCAGGCTCAGGCACAATGCAGAATGTCGTAGCCATAGCACAAGCAGCAAAGGGCCACATGCAGGTGTGAGATACCCACTGCCCTGCATCTGTGCTGGGAGCTCTTTGTGGGAAGCAAATAGAAATGGAAATGTTTACTTCTTTATTCACTTAAATTAGAAACCTAGGAGACTTAGAAAGAGGGCAGTGCTCACGTAGCTTGAGAAGCTACAAAGCGAATAATTGGATAACACAGAACATTAGTTATAGTTGAAATTCTCAGCTAGATAGGTATCCCAAACACCTATCTGCCTGTCTGCGTGCCTGTCTATCGCTATTGTATCCTGGGAACAACGGAACAACTAATCATGCCTTTTTCTCTTCTTGTAATAATCTCAGTAATTTACTGGGGCTGTATATTAAAATGTCTTTCCCTACCAGTAGGCATTTGCATACATCCATCAGCCAGCTTGTATACGTGGGATGGTAGATGATTTAATACTGCCAAGAAGGCTTAAGATGTGGATAAATGTTTTTGTAAGGATTGTTAATACTGACATGCCAAGAGTAAGGAGGCCAAAGACTTGTCCTAGACTTAATAACTGACTCAAGAAATCCTAGAAACATCATTGTCTAGGGTAGGGGAATATCATCTTATTTAGGAAAGGTTTTAGGAAAACAATATCTAGTCAGGCAGAATAGAATTTCACTCTAATCATTTTTAATCCATATATTGAATGAAGTTTCTTGAGTGATTTTCCTAAGGCAGCTGTGGTTTGAAGCTCCAAATGTTATAAAGCTGAATATTTGTATGTTTAATCTGCCTTGACACAGGCTCAAATGAGATCTGCACATGCCTTGGAATAGCTGTTCCGTGTACAGGATGGCAATGGGGGATACCAGGAATGGGTGTAGGAGGGTATGTACCTGTGGCTGGGATAGAAGTGAATTCACGAAGCATGGACAGTCTGTAGAGGTGAAAAACAAGTAAATTAATATTAAATGCTGGTAATGATTTACATTTTGTGATGAAATTATTTTTGTTTATGTGAAATTTCTCAACTACAGTTTGAATACAGAACTCTCTTTGGGGGAAAAAAAAAGAAGGGTAAAATATTCATACAATAGATTAAAAAATGTTAATTTATATGCTTGTCTAGGTATGGCTATTTTTATTGCTACAAACCCTAAAGATTCAGGAAGCCAACAGAAAGCCAAAATCACACCATTGGACTTGTGTGCTTTGCAATCCCTGTGTGTACCCATCTTCCTGACATCTCAGATCTGCTGAATCCTCCCTTCCAGTCCACCTCGCAGCCAGGCACAAGCTATAAACCCAAATCCAACTGAACCCAAACACATGAACTTAGCTCAGACCTCAGATATGTCTTGGAGTAAAGTGGTGTTGATGCTTCAAGGTTTTGAGACAAGCAGCATCTTTTACTGCATGTTTATGGTGCATTTGTTACAGAGATTTTGAATGCTTTGAGAATGCAAACAAATAATAGTGATTTAGGAGATGTATGTCTCTTGCTAATATGCTTTACCTAAGTCAGAGTTCCAGTTGTTTGTTTGAGTGGGATCTGCAGCAGGTTCTTGTATTAATTAATTCAATATTACAAAACAGAACAGAGAAATATATGCAATTTTCTACTACACTCCACAAGAATTTCCCAGAAGAAATACCTACTGGTTTTACTAACCTGATTCTTATACTAATAACCAACAGAAAGAATTTAAAAGAATCTGAGCCTCCTTTGTCAATGAATTTAACATTATAAGCAACTACTTTTTCAATAGAATATTTACTTTTCCTACCTCAGCACTGAGAGACATTTGGAATTACAATAAGAGCCTGGTGCTTACGCCCACCTCTGCAGTGCCTTTTGCAGCACAAGATGTGCGAGCGACTCGCAGACATACTGGGAATTGGGAGCTCAGCCGGGGCCAGAAGGACCCACGTTCTTTGCTGTGTCTTTTTAATCAGTTGGCCTTCTCTTCTCCAGAGCATTGCCCAAACATGTCAGGATTTAATTCCTTAACAAAGAGGAATAATGTAGACTGTTTCACTCACAGAAGTGAGAAAACCAAATTCTTGCTGTGGAAGCTGGACTTTCTCTTGGGATTGAAGAAGTTTGGCCATTTCATCCCTAAGGATCTAACATATTACCTCTTGCTGCCGTATTATTTTTATCACGGAAAATTCATGTTTCCAATTGGCTTTGGCTTAGCAGATGGCTATTGAACTAAAAGCATTTTCTAACATGTCACTTTGCTCTTCCCTGTCTACAGTCCAATGTGTCTCAATTTCAATTTCAAATACAGCTCGGATCTCTCTAATCTTTTTCTTCCTCAACATTTTCAAGGAACTGTAAATTCCACAATTTAATTAATGGGTCAAAGAGGCTGAGCCTTCTTCAAGCAAAATAGAACCTTACGGTGATCAATTAAAATTGCTATCACTGTTCCCACTTGCTAGATAGACTTGAGCATGGCATATCTACTAAGGACATTATGGACTGCAAAACAAAGTGTGCTAAACTTAGAGAATCAAAAGGAAACATGATTATTACAAATGGGGGAATATTTTCTCCAGTATGCAGAAAACAATTTTTAAAGGACACTGTCGAGAGTTATGGTGCACTTAAATTTGATCAGCCTTAATATTTACCCTCTTATGCTGTGCTGGCAGTGTCTCTGGGGTTCAGATAGCTTTTAACCACACACCACTTTGACCTTAAAAATGGAGGAAGAACAAAAGTAATATTTACACAAACTCTGAAAAGCAACAGTGCATCATACAGTCCCCACTGGCTCTTGTAGAAGCAGCTAAGTAATGAGAACTAATTTCCAGAATTATGTCGACATGCTTTGTGTTTGCAGAAGGCAGTAAACAAAATAAACAATAATAATTTGAGATGCCATCAGACATATTAGGAGGAAATGTTTTAGTGTAGTGGAGAGACATCAGTCATTTCATTTGTCACTTACTTTAGGCCTTATTGATTAAACTTTAAGATGTTTCACTACTGAAAATAAATAAAATATTGAAAAGAATTTGAGGAATAACATGTTGGATTCTCCAAGCTTGTTTGCTTGGTTATTTAGGACAGGTAATATGTGCTTGTTTCTTTTTAATACAAACTTCCAGCTGTTTGTTTGAAAGCTTTTGTGGAGTGATAGCATTGTAATTACCATCCTGGCTTGGCTAACCTGTGTTTAAAGGACTTTGGTTTTGCATTGATTTTCTTTATGTCACAGCCACAATATCCCAGTGCCTGAAGAAGGATAAATCTAAATGCATTATCTGTTTTCTTATCAAGTTAAATTATCTGTTTTCCTACCAAGGAGATGTTCAGTTTGCAACTAGGGGCCTATGGCCAAAGCCTCAACAGATGCCTGCATGGAGAAATTATGTTAGAATATTGTCCTAATGATGTGTCTCTGGAGGTGACTTCAGGTCAGGGACTCCCTTGGTGGGAATATTGCATCACTCCCTTTAAAGATGAACCTTAAGCAACCCTTGAAGTAGATTCCATGCTGTAAACCCGAAAGTGCTACTTGGTGACCAAAGAGTGGTTTTCATCACATGCAGGACTCCCTCTGCAAGGGCTGAGGTCACACTCAATTTATTAACACATGAATATGGACCATCTGCATCACGGTCGTCATGTTGGAAGGGGAGTGGGATGAAGAGCACATCTATTCCATGGGCTGCTCTTCCCATCTAGTATAGAAGGCATGCTGAGAAAAACCTAATCTTAACCACTCTCTTGGGTCAAATTAGAGGTTTAGGAGAGCTTCTACCTATGTTCAGGGCAGCAAGTACGGAAGTATTTGTGCCAGGGTAGTATGATGGGAGGCACAAAATGCTGAAGCAGTGACACTCACCAATACAGTGCTTCATTTCTAGATGCCTTGTGCAGCTTGTCATTTGTGACTGCAGTCAGTGAGAAGTATTAAAGACTTTCTCTCGTTCACTATATGGGAAGTCTGGATGTTTCCATTGGGTACAATGAAGGGAGCTCAGTGCAGAGATCTTAGAGTGCACTTGCGGGTGTGATGGCTCTGGGCTGGTATGGTGTGGCAATGCCAGTATAGCAGCTGGGGATGAGGGAAGCCAGTAAAATGGAGGATTTTGAGTTATTCTCAATTGAACAGATCTGTCATTTACTGCGTGATTTAGTCTCTCGTGCCTTTCTCTCTAGAAAATACAGTCATTTCACTCTTCAAAAACCTTTGCTCGAGCTCCCAACGAGAGGATTCCCAGGGAGAAACAGCAGGTGAAGTTCCGGCAGTGGATAAAAGAATTCATTTCCCTTTGTGCATTTTAGAAACCCCAACTTAACCTGTTTTCCTTCCTTCATTCATCTGTACACACGCATCCTATTGCTAACAGATCCGCCCTTCAGTTAAAAGTTTAAATGCTGATCAGCATGAGTCAACTTTAATCACCAGGTAAAGGCCTCTGACAAACAGCTTTCCCAGTATGGATCCTGTACATACTTTTTCCCTTTCTACAGTGCATTTAAATTTGGAATTAACCCCCTGAGCCCCCCACTAGCATGAGATCCAAACCGCACTAGCGTTGCCATCTGCTAAATGACTTTAACAGCACACCTCAAGTCGCCGGCCGACAGCGGAAGGTGCCATTGGGTTTGTGACTCAAATCCTCCTCCAGAACATGGTCTCCCCATGTTATATTCATTCCCCCTCGCTGCTTGGTGCCGAGTCCTGGGCTCTGGCTGGACGGGCAGCGAGCGCTGGGGCTGTGCAGCCCTCGAGCACCGGGGTGCTGGGATGTGCTGGTGGGTGGGTGCCCTCGGCGCAGCACAGACAAAGCGCGGAGGCCGGTTCCCTGCAGCAGCCGGCAGCAATTGCCATGACAACCAGCAAGCTGATTACTCAATTACAGCGTTCCTTTGAAAAAGTGACATAAAGCCAAGGGACAACACATCCTCGGCTTCCCATGGTGCTTGATTTTCAAAGCATCAAGCTATGTTTAACTTTTTAATGTACCTTGTGATTATGTTTGCCAACCTAGTTCTGGATCTCTTTTTTTTATTATCGTTATAATTATTTTATCCCCGTGTTCTTTGAAATGCTGAGAAAGTAAAAAGCTACTTGAAATGTACAGTTTTTCCCATTGCAGGAAAACATGCAGGTGCAATCAACACCCAGTGTAAAAGCCCCACTGGCATGGGAGGACTGTGACAGATGCACATTCAGGAGAGTGCTGGAGCCGTGACCAATTTAGCAAAATGTGCCAAACCTGCTCCAAGAAAACTCACTGGGGCTACTCATGCTGCAGCCTCTGAAATTGATTTGTATCTCTGTGCTGTGCATCCTTTTCCTACCTAATGTGCTCCTGAGGGAACCTCCGTGCTGTTCTCAGAGCCAATGCATTTTTCATCCTTTTGTGTGAGTGTAGATTACTGGATATTTTTCTACAAAGAAAGAAGGGGGGAAAAAAATGAGTATACACTTGTGACATTGGATTTCATTGTTTTGTTTAGATCACTTAAGATTTATAACACCAGCTGTGCACGAACTAAAGAATTCCTTTGTTTTTCATAGGGATATCACTGCTGTTATAGCACCTTCAGGGTCTGGTCAAGGCTTTCCTTGTGTTGAAATTGATGGAGATGGACAGTGAGAGACATCTTTGACCAAGCAAGATAGACTAGCCAGGCTAATTCTAGGGAGGAAAATAGAAGCACAGAAATGGAAAGCAGCTTTGCTGCTGACCTTGCCTGGATTCATAGGCTCATAGAATAATTTAGGTTGAAAAGGGTGTCTACGGGTCACCTAGTCAAGTCCTCACTCAAAGCAGGGCCAAATTCAAGGTTAGATCTACTTTCAAAGTCAGTAGACCTTTTCCAGCCAGGGAAAAGGACAGCTCGGAGCCTTTTCCAGCCAAGCCTGGAGTATCTCCATGGATGGAAATGCCCCAGGCTCTCTGGCCCTCACTGCTCTCGATCTGTTCTCTGTCTGGCATCTTTCCTGTGCAGTGATGCTTTGCTATAGGTCTGCTTTATCAGATCACAGGAACATCTCTGCATGACTTCTCACAGACAATGTTCCAGAATGAAACTGTTTTCACATCTTCTGCCTCCCAAATCGGGTAGCCAGCTGAAACGGCTCTTAGATTCTGGAGAAAGCTGTCCAAAAACAGTAGTGTTATTTGCAGTGCTCACTAATGATTCAGGTAAAGAGCAAGACATAGGCTTTCAAACCTATACTTGTAAAGGACTGAGTGATACTTATTCTATCCTGAGGTAATGTCTACATTTGTTAGAAATGTTTTTACAAGCAGTTTTCACTTATCTCTGAAGCTGCTGAGAAGTTCAGGTTGTAAGTAGACTGTGTGACTCTGCAGAGACAGGTTAGCAGGATTACTGCCACCAGTCCAACAATTTCCTGACAACTGTTTCTTCTCCACTTCCTTTGTCCTCTCTGAGTTTGGATAAGCTCCCCAGATAGAAGAACAAACACTTCAGCTCTCCTGGCCTTAGACTGAGGATTCACTTACTATGTCCTAAGGAGGAACCACCTCATAATCATGTTTTCAGCACTAATGCTGTAGAAAAAGGAAGGCCTGAATATGTATTTGCTGAACAGTGGTATGTAATGACATCCCAAGATGTTGATTTCTTACAATATTCAGTCTCTCGATCTACTGGTTTACATGTAAAAGGGATTAATTTTTCTACACGACATCATTTTCATTAAAAAGGAGAGACAAACCCCTTCTTTCAGTCACATGTTGGCCTCTTACTGGTGGGGAGGCAAGGCTGTCAAATCTGGTTTCTCAAGCACAGATTTTCCTGTGTGGGGAAGGAGGGAGACTGGTCTATAGAGTTCAAGCTATGGGTGACAATTCACTTCTGGGAAAGAAGTTCCTCCCCAGCCACTTCTTTTCCATCTTGGTCACTTTGGAGCAAGGCCACTTCTCCTCAGGCTGTTGCTGGAAAAGAGGCATTGGTTAAATCTCAGCCTCTTGGGTTTCATAGCACACTTCAAAGGTCTTCTCTGTATTGTTTGTCCTTCAGTGTTCTCACTCTGTGGGATCCAGCTGAAAGTACAGCATTTAAATTTCACACTGGCTCCAGGCAGCCTGATGGGAGAAATGCGGAGTTAATGACTGGTGAATCATCTGTTGAGGTTTCATCTGAGAGGCCGAGGGGGAGTTGCTGAGACAAGCTGCTTTAACAAAGATCAAGGCTTGTTCCTGCGAGATCTTGGTCACTATGGGCCATATTGGCTCTCCTCTCACCACCCAAATATACACACTGTGAATGCATGGGTCTTTCTTTTAACTGTGTCTTGCTTGAGTGCTAGTCTTGGGAAGGAAAATCAGGCAGGCTGGGAAATCTGCTGTTTCTGATGTATATTAGACTGTGTCGGTGACACCTGGACTATGACCTAGGTCCACTCTGAATCCCTATAAGTTCCTAAATCACAGATGGTGAGGAGCTAGGAGAGTTTACTGAGGAAAAGATCACTCCATCTTTGTTGACATCTTTCCCCTAAGCACTTCCTTCTAACCGCTGTCAGAGACAGGGTAAGGTTAGACTGTTTACCTGGGTTATTACTGGGGCAGAGATGAGCAGCAGGGTCTCCGCAGGAGCTGAGAGCTCCTTTAGTTTACCGGAGTGGAAGAAACTTCCCCATCCTTCCCAAAGAGCAGAGCTGTAACCCAAGGTCCAACCCATTCAATGAATGCTACAGAAAACAGATGGGTATATGACCCTTTCCAATTCCCCCCAGTCCTCTGAAATTGACTTGCATGGATTATAAACAGCAACAACATATTGAGAGGGATGAAAAACCACAACAAATGAACTGTTCCTACGCATGTATTTACTCATACCATGTCCCTCTTCAACAATTTTAAGCTAAATCATAGTCCTAGTCAGTGAAATGATTGATTAAAAAGTGCCTAATTATTTCAGCATTATTTGCTTTGCAAACTGCATGTGGTATTTTATTTCAAAGCTACGAAAACATAATCTGATTCTCCAACCCTTGGGACAGAGTAGCTGAAGATACAGTTTTCCAGTCACTTCATCTCATTATGTGATAGAGTTGTCAGCCTGGTGCTGTGCAGACGAGGGAGCTGGCCTGCAAGCCATCTGTGTGAGGTGGTGCAAGATGTGACTTGCACAGGTGTTTGTCAAGAGGTAGGGACAAGTTTAGAACACTAAATTGCTGCTTTCTGCTCCTCATTTAATGAGTCAGCTTCCCAGCCAAGCACGCGGAGAAAGCGGAGGTAGAAGGGAGCAGCAAGAATATTATCTGAGCTGTGCTACAATCCATTTCCTGTGCCCACTCGTTAGGAAGGAGCAGAGGTGTCCTGGTCACATATGGACACATGCTAGTGAGTGAATAGAGTAGGGTGGAGGTATAGGACAGCTAACCCACAATTAGCATTTCTCCCCTTAGCCCTGACCACATGACTCCATTGTTTGCTCCTTCAGAATACACATTACATTGTGCACAAGCACATACGCTGTGCTTGTAGAGATTACGTCAGGAATAGGACCCATCTTTTTTGTGAAGTTTGCATTCTCATGCCAGTGCTCAGCTATGGAGGTGAGAGAGTGAGTGCTGGTGCAAACACTCTGAATCTCCAGGTTTCTCTTTCCACCTTCTTACTACAGCTTTTATTTTCTTTCAGTGCAGAGATGGAAAGTTTGGAACCTAACCCAAACAAATCTAATCTAACTGGCTGTAACTTTGAAGCCAGGTCTAGCTTTAAATTTGGCTCCTTGAGAAAGGATTGGACCAGGTGGCTTCCAGAGGTCCTGTCCAGCCTCAGTAGTTCTGGATTTCTGTGGCTTCTGCTGAGAAGAGGTAAGAAAGCAGCCATGGCTCCAGTGAGGTTTGTGTAGCGTTTTTCATTTATGCACTTCAGTGTCAGTCAAGGCAGAAAATACCATTAACCCAGCCTCCTTTTTAAGTGAGCTGTTAGGGTAGAGTGAGGTGAGTAGCGTAAGTCAGTGGTCACTATTACACATTGAGAGCACACTTTCTTTCAGTTGGTTGGTTGAACAACAGCAGTCCTGGGATGTGATCTGTCCTTTGTGAGGAGAAGATTAAGTTGTTTCCTCTCTTGCGCTCCTGCCTTTATCCTTTCCTTTCACCCTCAATGGTAGCTTCTTGCTTTGTAAATACACCAAATTAAACAGATCCATCCCTTCCCTTTCTCCTACCTCTATTTATTTTGCAAATGGTGATGATAAATCACTTAGGAGATCCATTTTGTGTGCAACGGGTCTCTGCATTTGCAAGTTTTCTCAGCGCATCATTATTTTCTCTCGTGGTCATAAAGCCATGTTTCTAAAGACATCTCCTGGGGATGATAAACCATAATGCTGGATGAGATGAGCAAAGGCTTCAATTTTCATTTATTCTCTCTGGTTTTTATTTTATTTATATATTTTTTTAGAAACTGGAGTTTAGACAGTTTAATAGACTGGAAAAATAATTGAAAGAAAGATCCAACTATCTTCCCCCCCCTCTAGGGACACACAAGCCACTTCATTAGAGACATACATGGTAAAGAAGTTTGCACTGTTATCATTAATGCTTTTGTTTTGTGATAACCATTGTAAAGGCAGAATTCAAAGAGAAGTGACACCTGCTTTCGCTTGTGATAGCCTTGGAGTGAAATGGGACTGCTGACTGGTAATACAGACAGGAACACAGGAGGCTGAACAACTCACGCTACAGTGACTGTCAATGCAGCTTGCAGGGGATGAGTGTTTGCATCTCCCAAGCATGAGGTGGGGCTGCATAGAGGTGGTCAGGAGCAGGAGCAATGGTGGCATTGGAGGTCTCACAACCATGGGTCAACAGACTCAAACACAGCAGAGCACAGAGCTTCACAGCTCTCAAAACAGCTGAGAGGTACCTTAGTCATCTACTGCTTGGTTTTACCTTTCCATCCTCCTTCAAACCCTGCCTCCTGTTTCTTCATCTGTGAGCTCCAACACATCCACAAGTCATCAAAATCCTATCCTTAGTCTACAAGTACACTGTTTCTACTCCTCATTATGTCCATTATGAATTGGGACCTGCAGTCAGGCTTGGCTCTTCTGGCTTCTTAAATGAACCGGTCAGCTACCTTTGTACCAGTGGTCCTCAGGTGCTGAATTTCAGTCCAACATACAGTCCACTGCACGATGAAAGACCAAATTATTGGCATTTTTATTGAAAGATGTTCAGCAAACTTTCATACACTCACTGAAATTCAGATTTGCCTTTACCATATAATTTATGATCAGGGGAATAGAGCCAATGACTAATTTATTTTACCAAACAAGTCTTTAGTCTTTAATTTCTATATATCCATGTTTAATTACTGTAATATATATTGAGGGTTGGACTAGATGATCTCCAGAGGTCCCTTCCAACCCTAACATTCTGTGATCTTACATGTGTGTAATATACATTATTATTATTATTTCAATTTAAAAGAGTGTGATTGCTATATAGTGCTTTCCAGCATTTGTATCATCCTTGTCCTTCCCCAGGTGAAGACAGCGGAGAACATCTACTTCCAAAATTCCTGCAGCCCTGATTTTCAGTCATTTTCCCTAATTCAAGTGCTGTCAAAATAAAGTACAATCAGATCCCTGAAAATGGGAAGTCAGAAAATATAACCCTGCTTGAGGGCATTGAGTTTTGTTTTACAGCCTCATTACAGCTGTTGCCCTCTATATCAATTTGGGCTGTGTTGGGACACTTCCTCTGCTCTTGTTAAATCACTATTAGCAGCAAATGCCCTCTATAAACCTTGGCACAAGAATCCTGTCAGAGACAACAGATATTAGCAAATACCGATGCTCTGACCCATATAAAGTTCTGTGGTTCAGTTCCCAAAACTGTACAAGCCAACTGTCCCTCGTAAACTTTTCATTAGAGCGTCAGTAATTCCTGAAGCAAATTGAAGATCAACAACAGCCACTCCTAATTAGCAGACTTCTCTCCTAGGATGTTATACAACAAGAGTAGAGAGAAGAGGAATCATCTTCATCTGTTCAGTAGGAGACTTACACGAGTATCTGTTCACTTGTGAGACCTACACATGAACCAGCGCCTGCTGTGAAAGGTGCTGCACAAACACACAATCTGTTGTGGGTGGAGTAATTCAGACCTCAAGAGTAAATCAACAGATAGTACCCTAAACATGGGTAGATCCACAGCCAAGCAAAGGCCCTGTCTCCAGTGACCGTGAGAGTGTAGAAATCAGACTTGTCTTTCCAGCTGTTTTATTCTCTTTTTGTTACATTGAGAGAATACAAGTAAAGATTGAGCAAAGGTGAGAGTTCTGCTTCTCTGTCCTGAAGCAGAACCGGAGCACTTAATCAGAAAGCTTCATCTGTGTCAACACTTCTGATGGCTTGAGATGGCACCGTTAATGCATGAACATCCATCATGCCTCTGTAACGGCAAGATACCTCAAGGAGTAATTTAGGGGACTTCTCTCAGGAATATTGCTCTGTGTAAAGTCAGTATTTTATCCACGTGTCCTATGGGAATATTGCTTATGACAGTTTTATACAGCTGTGGTATTACTGCTATTTATCTCCAAACCCCTCAGATGATGCTGTGTCCTCATGATGCCCTATATGCATAAGAAATCTTGGCTGCTACTTCCACTCCTTCGAATAGAGAAGGAAGCGAAGGTCCAATCTGTGACCCTGGGAGATGGTCTTTGCAATTGACTTTCAGAAACTGAGACGAAACACTATGGAAAACGTCTTTACTACCTTATACCTATTTTCCACAGCACCAGTTGAGCTGCAATGGAGTGATCCAGATCCTAGACGAGCTAACATTTTGCTTGGACTGTCAGCTGAACTGATTTGGCAGGACCTTTGGGTTTAGCTCATTAGTTATTTAAGTATCTGTGGATGTAACTGTTAAAGCTGGAGCTTTTTCATTTTAGAAGCAGTCTGAGTTTGCAAGGATGTAAATATATAGGTTGCTAAACCTCTTTAACTGATGTCAATGTTTGGGAAGGGTATTCATCCCCTACTGAAAAGTGAGCTCTTCAACAGAGTCTACCAATGTTTTGGAAACAATGGGGATTTTTATTCCTTTTGCTATGTTTAGATTATCCTTTGCAACTACATGTACAACTATGAGAGTCCTTATGCAATGCCAAAACATGGTCTCCACCTTTTAGAAAATGTTTAGTGTTTTCATGCTGTTTCTAGATTATATGTCTCAAATTAAGGCTGATATTCCAGTGATTCACTTCCAGCTTTTGATGGTCTATTTGCTGACTACAGGGGTACTTCAGAGAGAGCTGGGAAAACAGGATTTTTAATGAAATAAATCTGCAATAGTTATATATGCCAGAACAATACATTTTACAGCTATGCCCCCTGCCTTTCTCTGGGACTGTGATCATCTGATAACATGGCAGTAAGATCTCATTTGAGATCTACCTTAGCGAAACTATGAGGAATTAGGTTGCTCTGGGGATCTTCAGTCCTGACAGACTGACATGAGATTCCCTCCTCATGGTTCTTTCTGCTTCTGACTCATACCACAGATTCTTCTCGGTCCGACTAGAAATGCCAGTTTTTTGCAGTTTGAGGGGAAGGAGAAAAAGATGGTTATAAATAAGGGGGGAGGGGAAAATAAGGAAGTATTTCCTCTTCTTTAATGATAACTTCATTATATCTTCTAATTACAGTAATTGCAGGTTTAACTAAAGATTTTCCCATTGTGCACGTTCTGGAGAGGCCGGGAATTTAATAAACAGAATAATACCAAATGATGGAGGCAAAAGGCGAAATTACCACTTGGATACATTTCTTTCAGCTAAACTGTGCGGGATCAAGAGGTCACTCAGCAGAGATAATTGCTAATTACACTCGGAGGGGCAGGCAGGCAGCCAGGCAAACATCCTTGTGTTGCATTGGGTTGCCAATTGATTACAACTTCAGCCCTTGATTAAACTTTAGAAATGATTAATTGATTAATACTTACACGCTTGCCAAAAAGGACAAGAAGGAGGTGATACCGAGGTGAGGCCATCACACTCACCTCCAGGCAACCTTCAAAGCATGAAAACTTTGCAGTTTTGTCATGGTCCCATTTATGGTTATTTCACTATGTCAGTACAGGAGCAGGATAAGCTCATGGCTCAGGTACTGAAAAAGGAATCAAATAATGTGAGTTCTGTGCTGGCTCTGCAAAAGATTTGCTCTCACTAGACAGCACTTAATCTCTCTCTTCTTTCATTCATCCTCTGTAAAGTGACAATGAAAGATTGTTTTCTACAAATAGCCGTGGGCAGGGTTTCTTGCAGCACAGATCCACACACAAGACTGATTTGAGGTTGAGGGGAACAACCGGAAACTTTCAGCAGTCAATAAACATGCAACTGTTGTTAAGATGTGAAGACATGGACATGTATTGATTTACAGATTGTAAGACCGGTGAGAACGATCAAGTCTGAAACTGCCTCAAAACACAGACCACAATTTAATCTCAGCAACAAACTGCCTAGTAAGAGAGATGTCATTAACAAAAAAATTATTTAAACCAGAAACCTTTCGTGCCTTTTTTTTTTTTTAATCTGGGGTTTTGTGTGGATCCCTGGAAGCATGAATACAAGCTAAGATAGACCATTGTTGAGAACAAATATTCCATTACTTTACACTTGCTTCTCTATAAAAATATGATCACATAGTATTTATTTAGTTATTTATGTGAGATTGGACCAGATGAAGTTCTAAGCACATTTTCAGCTTTTTTAAACTATCGAAAATTTGAACTTCCATCACAATTTCTCTCAAAGCCATAGTTAGAGCACCTTTTGTCCCAAGCACAGCTACCCTCAAATTGTTCTCTCTTATCACAATCAAAACCTAGTAAAGAATAGCATACATTATTCCTCTGTCTGAACTTGCTTAAGGAATCATTGCTATCTTACATAAATAATAGTTTTCAGCAACTAAAAAGCAATGCACTGAGCTTTAAATATTGCTCCCCCAGCTGGAAAAGTACATTTACTTTGCAATGGGTTAACATGTGCTTACAATCAAATACTGAAACATTCATTAGTATGTTCTAGGTAGCAGATAAATCTGCCTAGTTATGTCCAAAGAGCATCACTGTTATTAAGTGGACAGATGCAGTCAGCAGTCCTGTGGGGGGACTGTTCAAATGTGACCCCTGATTAAATGGTGACTCACAGCAAATCCTTGGGGAGAATATTTGAAAGTGATTTCATCACCATCAGGAGTCTGGGTGTATAACAATAGGGCAGACACAGAACATCATCCTCCCCAGTGAAAGCTGTATTCAAGGTGTAACTTTTGCTTGTGGACTGGATCCCAGCTGCAATGCAGCGTAAGCACCTTGACAGATGTTTAGCTGGATGACCCAGGATGAGGAAAATCTTTTAAACTCATACATATACCTTTTCATTTATCTCTGGACCTCATAACTTGCATTATCTATATTGGTCAGCCAATAAGGTGGTTTCAGGGCAAGTGGCAAATGATAAGGTGTTCGGATACTAAAACCTGATTTATCACTGGCCTTTTGATGTATAATAGGACTATGTGTGGGAATGCCAGAACATCCCAGGGAGCTGGTAGCTATTTCTAACCAATCCAGAGCTCCAGCTCCCCAGATAAGGAGGAACACATCTAAGTGTGATAACAGAAGTCTTTATCACCACCAGTACCCTTCAGTCTAAGGCCAGGAAAAAGGACTTATCCAGGGATTAAGTGTGGTTCAGTCCTTCAAATGCTGGTGTGGCTGGGCTGTGGGGACACACTGGAGGAGAGATCTCACAGTAACACCTCATCTCTCTCCTGTTTGAAACAAGGGGACTTAGCTCTGGGACTGCTGGCCAGGGCAGTCGCCTTCCTTCTAACACATCAGGCTTAGTCAGAGTTCGTGCTGCTGGGTTTTGTCCGCATTCCTCACCTGTAAGTTTTCCAGCTTCCACTGCTCTAATTCCAATTCAGATTCCCTCTTCAGTTGTGACTCGTGGCTGTAAGTGCTTTGCAGTGATTTTGTAACGTAAAAAGTAAAAATTACTAAAATTTCTGGAAAATCAGCACATGAAGTTGAATGTAGTTTACAGCCACATCCCTGGAGAAGGGATTACCCAGTAAGGTCTTCAGCTAGACAATACTATGGGGAAAACATTATTTTTTTGATGCAGTATGTATTAAAGGACTCTGAAAATAATCACTTCCTTCTGAGCAGAACTACAGGTATACATGCACTAGAAAATGACACTGTGAACTCTGAATCAAAGATTTTCTTTCAGGAAGACAGATGTTCTTATTTAAGGGAACTGTGTAGAAAATTAAAGCAAAAGTAATTTTTGACAG
Source organism: Pampusana beccarii (assembly GCA_013399365.1). NCBI lineage: Eukaryota > Metazoa > Chordata > Aves > Columbiformes > Columbidae > Pampusana > Pampusana beccarii. The sequence continues at coordinate 1,680,900 of VWYH01006719.1, read as the reverse complement.
AGGATAGGAAACAGTGAGGAATAAATCCAATTTGGTGGTGATTTGTTGTTTAATACCTGAACAAGATCAGAGCAAGTCTGTATTATATGGCTTTCTGGAAAGCCACTCAACCCAGTACCAACCGCTCTGAATCAGAAATAGTTCCCTTCCCATCTGCATGTAAGAAAGGCAAATGAACTGGATCCTTCTCTCTTTAAATACAGGAATTTGCTCGTGTCATGCTGGCTGCAGAAGACATATATAGCGTTGTGCATATGTTTTTGGAAGAATGCAAGGAGCAGAGCCTACGGCAATGGAAAGGCAAAGGGTCTCTTCAGCAGGCTGAGTACAGAAGACAAAAAAATATTTTTCCTTGAGGGCATGGTGCAGAGATGCCAGTTTCCAATGTTCAGTCTGGCTCTGGAAGCAACACAGAATGTGCACCTTTTGTTTTCAGGACCCAAATAAGTATGTCTCTGTGGAGTTGTACTGGTCCATACACCCACACCAGCCTCCTCACATCAGGCTCAGGGGAATTTATAATGGAAAAAAAAAAAAAGGTCCTGAAATTCCAAGACACATTTCTAACTTTCAGCAGTGAGATCCTTTAGGTGATTTTGGGAATGTGAACCCCAGAAAGGGGTTCAGCTCCCTTGTTTCTTTCCCTCTTAGTCAAAGATGCAGACAAGTGTTCAGCAATTCAGTGTTATTTTATGCCTTAATTACACCATATTATTTGTTATTATTAACTTCATGAAAAATAGACCTGCTGCAAGTCTAGAATAAGTATTCATCCTATACTTCTCCTTAAGCTACTTTTCTTGCAGGCACAATATCTCTTTCTCCCTCTCTTCTGCTAGTAGCTTTATTTTAGACAGGATTTTTTTTTTTTTTCCTCAGCCAATACTGAATGAAATCCTCTGCTTTTCTGCACTGTACTGAGATGGAGAAATCTTCAGCAAAAATAGAATGCAGCTGAGTGAGAGGACAGGTGCAAACACTTCTTCTGACAAGGCTACCAAATAAAAGGGGGGCTGGGAGGGTAAAGAAAAGCTTTGCTACTTAACAAAGGCTACTGTTTAGAGAGGACTCTGTATGTGAACTATGTCTGTGTGGCTGTGAAAGCATATTCGTATGGCAGAGGCAAAAAGAACTCTATGCTGGTATGTATTGGAATCGGGGGCGGGGGGACGCATTTCCTAATTTTGGAATTGGGAGACTAACTGGGCCTTAAACATTAGAGAGTGCAAAGTTTTTAGTAGGAACAGAGATGCATTCACTTGATTAATGTATGGAGCTGCTCCCATGCAGTGGATCTCATGGAAAGCTCTTGTCTACACCACGCATGTAGTGCAGCTGATCTCATGTGCCATCAACCCAACCAGGTTTCAGGTTTGCTGCCTAGTTCTCACAGCACATGCAATGGATCTAGCCAGGAATTTCTGTCCCTCTTCTGTATCTGAGCTATTGCACGAATGTAAAAAAATCCTCTAATTCTATCTGGAGGGAATTTCTAGGTGGAAAGAAAAACGTCCAGGAAACCCAGATGCTGCTGGCATTACTGTGCAGGGCTTGCCAGGTCTGAGCAAGTCTGGGCTCTCCGCCTGCAGACCAGCTGTACCTGACTTTTTGCATCAGCAGCGGATCTGGTGAGCTACTCTGTTCATTTGCTTTCTTGTAAAATTCACGGTTCTATGGATATTAATAATTGAAGATTCACAGTCAGATACAATTGTTAGTTGTATAAGGTATTATTTTTTTCCGCTCTCTAGATCCTGTTGTCACTCCTCAATATTTGAGGTGTGCTGCTTCTATGTCTGCACCCCTGGGACCCCTGTGCTACCACAGCCCCATGTGTGTAACACAATCTATCCTCAGATCTGCAAGTATCAATACAACTGAATTACTCAGAGCAATTGCTCCTGCCCTTATCTTGGAGTGTACTTCAATCTTGCAGAAGGGTTTGTGAATTCAGTGTCTTGTTCATTGTTTTCCATCTATATTAACTGCTACAATGACAGACTATAGGCTTCAGTTCACCACAGAGCTCCAATGAGCTACTGGCATAGAAAGGATAGACCAGTAATAACTTCTGCCAATAGCAATAGTTGAGCTGTAAGACAACAATATATTCTTTTTTTGTGAAGAGGGATTTGCTTCTACAGCCAGGCTGTCACTAGTAGCTGAGCTATAAAGCTAATCTGTAAAGCTAATTTAGGTACATCTGGATGAGCTGGTCGCCAATTGTTGCATCTGCAAGATACTGCAGAGCTGCTGTTGTTTTTGAGGGAATGCAGCCAAGAGTCTGGGTAGGTTTTGCCATCTTATCCGCCAAAATTCTGGCATAAGAATAGCCCTGTGCCTTTGCAAAACATAAGCTAGGAAAGTTAGCAGCATCACTTTTGTATTTCTCCCTTGCAATTAATTTCCTCAATGTAAGTGTAACCATGAGAAAAAAATAGCCTTTCCTAAAGGGATATCTGGATACTTTTCAAATACTATCCTAGAGGGAAGCTGAGTAGCAAATATCGTATTTTCTTTTTCAGACTTCAAATGCCCATCAACCCTTAGAAAAATATCTTATTTAGCTCATTATTAATAATCTGGCTGTTAGCTTGGATTGCTAAATGAATCTGCAGAAAAATAATGTGTGTACTCCAGTCCTTTGATGTTCAGATTCATCCAAGCGTTTAAGAACTGTCAAACAAAATATACTGTATTCAAGGGAATATATTCATTGAAAGATTAAATTAGGTGCTGCAGTAAAGCCCCCCATTGCAATGGAGAGGCATTTCATGCTAACAAATAACTACGGCACTATTATAACGAGACCTAGAGGCATGTGATTTCAACTGACTGCACAGCTCTGCTCTGAGTGCCTGTAATTTTTTTCCCAGGCTGATGAAAGAGCAAATAGTGGTTGATATGGAACAGACTTGTTCTCTTAAACATTTTTGAAAGATTTTTGTAGTGTTTCAAAGATTCCCTTCAGAGTAGTTACCCTGACCCATAACTTTGGATTTACTTGCATCTACTTCTTTTGAAGCACTGTGAAGTTGAGGTTTCTCTGCATCTCCACAGTTTTGTGCCCAAGAAGTGCTGTCTCCCTGTGCTTCCTGACATGCTCCCCAGTTTTCTCTTAGCTTTCTCATGTCTTGCATGTCAGCGGGCAGCAAAGCCTTGATAACCTGTGCATCAGCTATACTCTTCAACTCTCATTTCTTAAGGCAAAAGTCTGTGCCTGACCTCCCATGAGACTTGGATACCATCTCTGCTTGTTTGTCTTTTATAACATGGGATATAATTATTCTTTAGCATTTAAAATGCCGTGTCTTTAAAATAATAGGGCCTCCTTTCTTACTTGGGTTTCAGAACATAAACCAAAGTTCACAGGAAAGCCAAAAGTCAGATTTGTGGCCAGCTGCAACTGTGGTAGCCACGATGTGAATCTAATATGACACTGTTCACGCTTGCTTGATATCCAAGGTTTAGTTTTTCCAGCTATAGCTGAGCCAAGCACAACTACCTCTCTGTTAATATATGGGGTCTAGAACAAGAAATAACCTTAAATGCTGCTGTAGAGCAGGAGACAGCTTGTAAAAAAACAAACAAACCCACAAAACAACAACAAAAAACAAACACTCCCAACCCAAAAAAAACCCCAACAAACCACAAACAAACAACGAGAACAAAAACCACTACAGGATCAAAACCAAGGTACATTCAACAATTCAGGCACTGAGCACCAGCAAAACAAATATTCATGTGGAAGCAAAAGCTTTTTGACGTGGGGTTCCATATTTCTGCCATCCTAAATACGCTACAAATGTCTCTGTGGAAAGTATCAAAGATGCTTTATAGTACAAGACATGTTATGAAGATGGTTCTTTACCCAGTTGGATACAGTGACTTAAGTGTAAATGGAGAAGGTTGAATAACAACTGCTAAATAATTTATTCAAGGAGTCTCTCAACTTCTATCCTGTAGCCCTTATTTGATGAATGTCGGTACACACAGGGACTCCTTTGTGCCTGGCTGTCATGGTGCAGTGAGGATCCAATGATGACATTTTGGAACGCAATTGCTATAGATTTCAGGTCGTTTAGGTCACTGGAGAAGTTCCACTTCCCCTCAGTGAAGTTGAGACCAAAGCGATGCTTTCAAGATGTATCCTGTATGCAGAATATGTGCATATCTGTACATATCCTGTGGCTGAAATTAGATTTACAAAGTACGAGTATAAGCAGAAGTGCCGGTGGTGACTAAGTCCCTGTTCTGGGCCATATCCTAGATGTAGAAAATACTAAGTTTCCTTCTGGCAGAGCCAATACAACACCCAGACATGCTGTATGTACATCTGTTTTGTGGACAAGACCTTTGCCTTGTAGGACTGTACGGGTGAGAGGAGCTCTCAGCAGACCGAGCCTGGGTTTCATGCACTGAATCCAAGTAGGTATGGGTGGTATAGTCCTTCCCTGGCAGGAGTTCGAGTGTTTGCTGTAGCTATATATACCTTACTGTTTGTCCACACCTAGCTCTGAAAAAGGAGCACAGGAAAGGAAACTGGAAAGGGCAACCAGTATAAATAAGAGATGACAAAAGTGGACCCTGGCATTCAATATTTCTAATCTTCCTCTTCAGGATATTGTCTAATGGCAATCTCCAGTGTTTGAGTTTGCTTCTGGCTTTATTTTTCTTTGTGCAACCAGTTTGGATGATTTTTGCCTTTTTAGGATTTTAATGCACCTTTATATTTCCTTTTTTACCCAATATCCATTCTGACTGCGTCCTGCAGGGCTATCTGGCAAGACCTGGGGTGAGCTAAATACATTTATAGAAACACAAGATAGAGATTTAGACCTGGAAATACAGGTAGTTCCAGCCTTATTTTTCTCTCAGTGGGGATTGTTGGGTCTCCCTCGATATCCCTAAGGATACAGTCTGTTTTTATCCAAGAGAATTTCTCCTCTCCAAGGTTTTTCGTGCTGTAGTCTTTCCTCTTTCAGCTGGGAAAAGACAAAAGAAATTCCTAGTCCATCTATGTCAACAGCTGCTTTTATTATTTTATGGACTCTTTCTGGAATGGACAGGGTAATATTTGATAAATCAGGGCTTGGTTTCAAGTGACATGATCTTGTTTAACCATATGATGCTGAGCCTGTCAGGCTGTGGCCAAAACGGTGCACAAATAATGTCAGAGCAGCTGAGCTGCTGCAGTCCCTGATGGTGGAGAGTGAAAAGAGCCTGGCCCTGAGGAGGCTGGACCACCACAGCAAGTTTAGGCTGTGCTCTGGCACACGTTTGGAAAGACTGACCCTGTTTACCCTTCTGCTGCAGTGGGCTCAGCATCTCTGATACCCCAACCTGCAGCTCAGTTCTTCGCAGCATCCGCAAAGCTTCTCTGTAACATCAGAACAAAACAAGACGAACCAACCGCAGACTGTAGGCACCTAATTGAAAGTTTCTGAGCCTGGCAGGCTCTGTTATCCCAAATCTCTGGTGGAAACAGTATATTCCAAGCTTCCCCCAATTATAGCTACCAGCAGCACAAGCAGCAGCTCTTGCACTCGGGCTTGGTCCTCCCACACACCCGTTCCTCTCTGTTTTGTTGCCTCGGGATGGAGTTGCCTGGCAACAGGACTCTGCAGCTTTGGGAGACAAAAGCTATTATTTCTGTCACACAGATGTGCTAATATGACTATTGACTGGGGGATGGGGGGGGACGGGGACACGACAGGTCAGATTTCAGATGCTTGACAATTCCCAGGCAAGCCGTTTTTAAGGGAGAAAGGCAGAGAATCTGAATGCAAAGGCAGCTCAGGTGGAGGGAGGAGCGGGTAGCAGGGGTAAGGTAAATGTGCTCATAGACTTTCCAGGATCACGGTTTAAAAAAAAAAAAAAAAATTAAAAAAAGAGACATTTTGGTGTGTTTTAGCTGGTGAACCTTAACTAAGTTCCTCCTGGATTCCTGCAGATGGTCTGGATGGCAGCTCATAGCTGACCCTGGTACTCAGTGGCATCTCATGGAAGAGCTGCCCTGGAATAGACCCTGGAATAGATCCCGTTACTCTAGAAATGCTGGAGATCAAACAACTGGCTGAACAGAAGCTCCCAGGGCCTTGCAGATGCTCCATGAGCACCAACCTCCCTGGCTAATCGCTTTTTTGATGCTGACAAAGATGTTCATTTCACCAGCTTTATGCTAATTTGGACCAAGACCAAATGGCAGAAAGAAAAACTTTTTTTTCCATTTTTTTTTTCCCTGCTAATCTTTCTTTCAATGTTCACGTCTATGTTAGCGTGCTGAATGCAGGGCAGCTAAGGCTAAAATTGAGTAATGGCCGTTTACTGTTCCTGGTTTGAGAGTCTGAAGGATTACACTGATGAATTTGGATTTCAAGGTAGATTTACATTTACAAGTTACTTTTTAATGAGAACCAACCAACCAAAACAAAACACAAAGCAAACAAAAACAAAACCAACCAAACAAAAACCAACCAGTCAAACGAAAACCCCGACCAAACAAAACCACCCACTTTCCATTCTTCTGGGTTTCAACTAAGCTGGCTTGTGTAATGCTGTTCTCCGGGTGTTCAGGTCTGTGGGAAGAGCTCTGGCTTTTCTTTCCAGGAGGTGCCAGCTGCTCGATGCAGCCCCTGTGCCTGACTGCAATATTGCAGCTCCACAAAACTCCACCACCTTGTTGTGCTGAGCAAAGCTGCCTCAGTATTGCAGGAGTGTTTGGTTGCTCTCAGGTGTTGAGGTGCTCTTCATACCTGCTGTGCTCAGGCCTTCCTTGATACTGTGGATGGAGAGGTATTATATGAAGGCATTTTTATCTGTGTGTAAGTCTGGGAATGAGCTATTTTTCCTGAGTTTGCACATATCTGCATTCAAATAGCTTATATGAGGGCAAGAAATTTGTGTCCCATAAACTACTAGTCTTGGATTGTAGCCAGAGCATCAAATGTAGGATTTTAGTTGATTTTCTACATGAATCAGTTTCATTTTTCTAAATTAAAGCCTTTCAACAAAAATCTACAAGACAAAATGGATGCATTTTCTTGGTGCAGAAATCCCCAACCCTGAAGCTAAATATTAATACTGACTTGTACGGTTAACTATCTAGCAAAGGCTCTGTTCTAGGCTAGGTACAACTGAGGCTCACCATGGTCATTGACTGGATTTTTCTCCATCATTACTACTTTTAAAACAAATAGGTAATAGATAATGCAACTAAAGTACCCAAGCGAATAACAAGAACAATGGGCAGGGCTGGGTAAAACTGAAAGAAACTCATTATTCACGTCATGGTTGTGTTATTTTCATGAGTGCGTAGAGTTAGGATCCTTGCAGTGACACCAGAAGCTTTGTTGCAGTTTCTTCTGCTTGCTGTTTTTCTGCATAAGGTGTGCTGTTCAGTGGAATGAGGCATGATAGATGACAAAGAAAAAGCCCTCTCAGGGAAAAGGATGGCCCAGTACTATTTCCTCAGCAAAACGGAATTCCAACGGCTAGAGCGTGAAATGCACTTTTCTGCTCTCTTAAGATCTGAATTAACAGGAGGCAGGTCAAGGCACATATCCCCTGGTCCACACCTGAAAGGTAACTCACCCCTAGTGCAAAATGCCAATCGGATGTGTAAAAGTGTGTGTGTGTGTATTGAGGACAAATATTTCTTTCCACTTTTTCCGGAGAAGTTATCCCAAGTCTGTAAGAAAGAGAGATAGGTGAGAAAGTATTTTGGGGGCTGGGGGAAGAAAAAGGAGATTCCAGTATTAGTCTCTGTTCCAGAACAGAATGAAGATTAGATCTTTAAGAGTCTGTGAAAAAACAAAATAAGAGGACCACAACATAGCAGATTGCTGGGGTAGTGTTTTTTCGGGGTTTTTTGTTGGTGTTGGTTGGTTGTTTCTTTGGTTTGTGTTTTGTTTTGGCTTCAATTTGGAATTGGATTTGGAATTTCAATTTGGAATGACTTGAAATGAACAAAATCTTTTTGTTGGAAAAAAATATATACAAAACATGTTGCTTTGTATTGAACTGAGATATTTTTCTCCTGAATTTTCAGGTGAGCTATCAAATCAGGACAATAACCATAGAGTTTATCCAGCCATGTGAGGTAAGCTCAAAAAGACCTCCTGAGTTCTGCATATATATGAAATCCATATAAGAGTGCAGCAGTTGAATGGAAGAGAGGTATCTTTAAGTGTTGCGTACTATAAAGTACCCTGTATGGATATCTCCAGATCTTAAAGAAATGTAAGCAAGCATCAGTGCTCTAACTAAACTTCCATCTAGAAAAGGGTTTCAACTTTTTCTTTTCTCACATAGCTGTATCTGTGGCTTGGGTGCTAGGATCTGAAATAACCTTCATATCGTTATAAGGGTTTACAGTATTGCTGTGTGTCTCTGGGAACTGATAAGTGAAATGGAAAACAATAGAAGAGCTCGATTAAAAAATAAAAGAAGATGGATTCTGGATAAGTTGGAGCCCTAAGAGGAGAGTAGGAAACCTGCGTACCCTTAATGAAATATTTAAACAGAAGGATTGAACTCAAGACCTGCTTCTATCCAGCAGTGAAGAAGCTGAGAATCCCTGCTGAAGGGCTGCATCTGTTATGAAAATCATCTTCCAGCCATGGCTTCAGTTTCTTTTGCAAGAAATCAATTCCTTGGTGAAGCTATTTCTCACTTACAGTGTAAGATACAATAATAGACTAGGAGAAAAATGCATTTTTGGCACCTTTTGGCTTAACCTACTTGAAAATGAACTTCTCCAGCTTCCAAAATGAGCAAACTTCTCTGCAAGAAGGGTTGCAAGAGGAAGTCAATCTGTTTGTAGAGCAGTGAAGTGCTATAATTTCAGATCTCAGAATTTTCAGTTTATTACATGGTTGCCACTCAGGCAAACTTCTCATTCTCTTTAATAACCATCGTTCTTTGACAGGAATTGAATACTGGCCTCAGGATTTGTCCAAGTAGCCTAACAAATCCTAGCAAATATTGATTAAAACTGAAATGAAGCTAACAGGAACAGTAAAAGCTGACTGCCTAATGCAAGTGATTTATTACACAACACTATGTTTTTCCTTTGGCTGGTGTGCATGTAGGCTCTGAATAGTAGCCCTGAATTACAGGAATTATTCTGTTCAGCCACTGAACAAATTCTGGCTGATGCAAATACTTCTTACTGAAGGAACTGACTCACAATTTCACAAATAAACTTTTTTCCAGTTTTAATTGCCTAAAAAAAAAAAAAAGGAACATTTGAACATTATTTCTACTAGCGCCATCTGGTGATTTCCCGGCAAGGGCTGATGCTCCCCAGCCAAATGACAAAGCCAGCCTGCAGTTTATCTACAACGCGTTCCCGAACGTGCTCTCCCAGAAGTTCGCGCAAGTATAAAATACAGGGTGATCATTTCAGCTTTATAAGTATCCACTTACTGCAGAGAAATACGAGTGGATGTTGGTTCTGTATGTCATTAGTGCTCTCTCTGCCTTACTTAGCTCAAGATCTCAGTGCCTTTTCCTAAATCTAACGAATAAATATCAGCACATCCCTTTCTGAGGGGCTGTTAACGTTCTTGGCAATATAAGCTAGAAAACAGAGATGAAGAGGAATAATCCTTTCCAGTCCATACAGCAAAGCAGAGCCCAGCCCCCAGTTTTCTGGACCTATGTTCTATCACCTAAGCATATTTGCTCTAGTATACTAACCTTTCACATTGTTAATTCTGCACGAGTTTCTCTGTTTTGTTAATAAAATCAAATGCCAGCCTTGCTGTGAGGAGAATGTACTGAAAGATATCTTGCCATAAAGCAGGCAGGCGTGTTGTAGCTTTTATTTCATAGGAGTACAAGGCAGCCAGACCTCTTGGCCTCTCTCTGCTCTGTGCAGATAGTTCCCCACTTCCCAGAGAAGTTTATAGAGAAGTAAACAGACAAGTTTACAATTTTTCTGGGTGTGCAGGTAAGGGAGAGAGGCAGAAATGGCAGTAACAGGATAGAGGAGGCTGTTTTAGGTCCCCTGCAAGCTCACAGAAATCAGGAAGGTTATGCCAAAGTCAAGGATGCACAGAACTTGCTGCTAGGCATTATAGTATTCATACAGTGCCTTATATGTGAAGAGCTCATCCTCCCCCATGAATATCAATGAGAAAAATGCATTTATCCGAAGTTGAGCAAAGATACACCAACCAATGGTAACTTCATTGCCTCTTGAAATAAATTATCTTCCTTACTCGGACCAATCTAACATCCTACATTGGAAAAGGTGGAAGATGGTGTGGATACATTGGTGTAGGTTTTCCTTTCAGTTCTCTGCTAGGAGGAAATCCCCATTGGACAGGCTGTGTGGCATCCCCACACCCGACCAAGGCTGACCACTTTGTTGTTGGGATTGAAGGAGTTGGGATGTCTTGTGTGCATTGCATGCTCCAGGATGCCCCAAACCATCTTCCTTTCTAGCTTAATCATAGAAAAGCAAGTTAGAGGAAGGCAATTTTCCACAAGCCCATCAGCATAAAGAGATGTACTGTCTAGACGCCTACCTATGATCGGTACAAAATTCAGGATAAGAAATTCAAGGAGAACTCAGCTTATAATAGAAACATGGAGTAGCAGAAGTTCTGTGTGGATTTCAAGTGTAATTCAGCACATTTTGCCCTGCTGTGGCAGACACTTTTTTTTTTTTTTTTTTTTTTTTTTTTTTTGCAAGTGTGTAACTTGCGTCCTCCCTGTTCTTTTGCCATAAGTCTCACTCCTACAAAATTTTCTTCTTTTTTCTTTTGGCTGTTTCAGGCAGTCCCAACATCACATGCATTTATTTATTTTGTAAATGAACACTGTGTCTGTATTGCATGCTGAAGCTTAGATTGTTCTGTCCCTTGTGTAGAAGGCTTTGACAACAGAAAATCATTATATCATTACATGGGTGATGGTGGAGCTCCTGTAATCTTTTGCAGGCCATCAAAATTACTTCATCCCAGCCAGTTTTCTATACTGTAAGAAACAGAGCTTGCAAATGGCAAAGCATCCAGCTCACCTCAGTATCCTTGTAAATCACAAACCCAAATTCCCATCTCTCCCTCCCTTAAAATCTTTCACTATAAGATAAATTATTTTTTCTTAACCATCATGACATTTTCTTACCTTTCTCCAGTTTTTCATGTATCCCAATAAGTTTTTTTTTTTTAACTTAATTAGAAATTTTAAATAAAATAAAACATATGTTGTGTCATTTAGGATAACTGGCAGTGTTTTTAAAAGACCATGGTGAGTTCATTTTGGATGCAGCATGTTCAAAACCAATGGAAGATATTCATGTTAGTTCTTTTTTATTTTAATTGCATGCAAATCACGGTTCCATTTTAGATACATTGAAATAAGTTCTGCAAGTGCTTGATTATGTTTAATAGGGGTATGCAAGTCCTATCCGGAGGCTGGAATGCAAGCCATAATATGCAGAAGCAATGGAAGGACTGATATAGAAGCAGAAATTAAGATCTTCTTTAGCGTTTCTGCTTTCTTTGATTTATTTAACCCTACTTACACAGAATGTAGTGCAGTTGGGAAACTTGTTTATAGGTAAGAAACCGTTTTTCTCTTCAGCAGGACAATTCACCTTAATTAATTTCAACACATTTTGAAAAATGCAGCAATTTTCGCACACACAAAAAGAAGGGGAAATGGAAAAGTTCATTGTTATTTAACACTTAAAAAAAAAAAGAAAAAGGCTATTCAATATGCAATTAATGTTTCTCTTCTAAACGCATTCATGAGTTTAGGTTGTGGATCTCAGGTGTGCATATACATGCACAGTCATGTAGAGTTAAGCTCTATGAAACTCTGACAGGCATTGTCCAATCTAGGGACATTTGCAATACTGCATTACCGTGATGCTGATCATCATCATGAAAAAGACATCACTGTTACTAACTCGCAAAAATGTGCTCTTACACATTGGTTTGGTAAACAAGTGGGATTTTCAAAGTCCATCTGATCAGGCCTTACCAGAGAGGATGCTCTGGCAAAGGTTTTTAACATAAGTATCTCTCTGGTTGATTTTGTCTCTGTGCCACAAACCAGCTTTGCCACTCTGAGCCTTCTGCTGCTGCAGCTGAACCCTTGCTCACATGTCAGTTCTGCCATCACCCAGCTCCAAATCAGCAGTGATGGTATTGTGTTTTGTTCCACATGAGAACAAATCTGAATGGCAAAACCCTGACATGCTTTGCAGAACAGAGTTCTTGATTTTTAACAAGCCTTCTCTGGGAGATCAGGATGAGCCATTACAGCACAACTTGCCTGTTAAGTGGGCAACATGCCTCCCAAGCCTTCTTTTATGAATCTAAAGCATTGCAGAACTTTAAAATGTGACAATACAAATCTTTTACATGTTCCTGATGCAGTATCACTCCAAGGCAAATATATTCCTTCAGCTCTTATTCCAAGCGATTTGCCAGGGTGCTGTTTGGGAAGGGATCTCACTGGTGAGTGCAACTCCATTCAAGCTCAAGGCATGCAGTGCTTAAGTATTTAAAAGAGAAAGCCTTCCTCAGGCCAGTTGCATTTTGTGGTTTATTCTCGTTTTTAGCTGGTAGCCCCCAAGCAATAATTCAAGAGAATGATCCTTCCCAAAACAGTGTAGGAAGGCCATGAATAAATGCCCACTTGCTGTTTGCAATGCTAAGTGGTATTTCCCAAGGAGACCGTTCGGTAGCAGCATGGGGACTCGGTTAATTGCCCCTGTCTTCTATAATAAAGCAGCTCTCCTAATCTGGAGAAAAGCTCTCAGGCCCACAGGAGTGTCTGTTCATGTTGGTCGTAATTGGGTGGAAGAGGGAGCTGGCCTAACTGTTCAGCTGTGCCATGTGAAGACCCTATCCAATTTCACATAATAGCAGCCTGTAGAATCTGAACAACTGAATGTCGAGAAGCTCATCTACATTTTAAATGAACCTGCTGATGCCTTTGGGCAATCTTGGTGTTTAATAGCTGTATCAGTAAAACATACCATTATTTTTTCCCTTTAAAACAAACAAATATATCTAAGGCATCAAAGCATCTCTTCTCTGGGTAGATGCTTTATTTCTAGTATGAGGTCTGCATTTTAAAGGCATTCCTATTGCTTTTAAGCACTTTAGAAGTCCCTAATATAGACAGCGACACTGGATTTTTTCTTTCCTCGTTAAATACTAAAGCAAAACAGCATCACACACAAAGCACTTCACAAGCATCACAGACTCCTTGTCATGATCTCACAGAGGACAACTACACACTGACATCCTCTTGCAGGGGAAATACTGTTCAATGTCACAGCGCTTTCCTTAATGCCTCACTTAATCCCTAGAGCTACTTAAAGAAGTAAATTCCACCAGTAATGGGGAGATGAACTGTTTTGCAGGTTTCCCTCCATGCAACTTGGTTTCTAAACAGGATCATTGTGAAGGGGATTTGACTACAAATGCCCATCAGCTACATTAGCTGAGATGAGCAAGCAGAGCTTTGTGTGATTAAATCTTATCTCAGAGATACCTTAGTCCATTTAAAGTGATTGCGCAGACAGTTGGCTGAAGGTGTTTTTTGTTTGCTGCTCATCCTCTCACTGCAGCTACCGTTGTAGATTGTACTCATCCATCTTCCACTGGCCAAATTTTCACCATATATCCTCTCTCCACATCCTATATCCTATTTCTGACTTCGCTGCTATTTCCTTCAAGGGCATCTGTGTTGCAGAGAAGTCATAGGTCAAATAAGCATCAAACTACCTTCTGCTTCCTAATATAGTCCACGGTCATGACCAGGAGGATTGTGGAGTGAAGATAATGGAAAACTTCAAATTTTGCTATTAGTCCAATACTCCTAGCAAGCTGGAAAGGAATACTTTTGTGAGTGGATGATTATAGGCACAGGTATGGCTATTGCTAGTCAGATGATGGTAGCTATACATCTTACAAAGTCACCACTGCCTCCAACTCCCTCAGGAAAGATGTAGACTTGTAGGCAACATAATGCAGATCACCTATAGGCAGAGTGAATGGTATTTGAAGATGGTGAGGGAATTAAAGGAAATTGTGATGTTTCCTCTGGGGGTGACAAGAGCAACAGAGTAAATCGAAACTGAACAGAGAAAGTTGCACAGCTCTCCAGGCAATTAGATGCTAAAAAGTAAGAAAAGGGGATGCCAGCTGGTCAGACAGGTTCAATGGTTCCTTGGAAGGACCCCTTGGGGCTGGTCCCATTCATTGTGCCAGCTCTCTGGAAACCTGCTGCTATAAATGTTGCCGTCCGAGCATCTGAGAGTGAACGAAGCATTCTGAAAGATTAATTTCTTGTGCCACACTCAAATGATTTTTCTAGCATTTAGCACTCTGAGCGGCAAATGTCAGCACAGTGTTTTATCCAACAGCCTCTGCAGAAGACAGAACCGACATTCTTTTAAGTGTGTCCAAAGACCACATACAAGCAAGTGTGCTGCCTTATGGTAGAGACACACCATTGCTGTGTATTGCTGAAATGAGAGGCTTTGGTCAGGCTGCATGACAGGAAACCGAGTGGGAAAATACTGGCTCCAGTTTCCCTTGAGCCTCCCACAGCAGATGGGTCGAACATTTTAATAAGTCTTCTGAGCAGATGAGCTAAATGTTTTAGACCACATAAGTGCTGATTAGAGAAGCCTTGTGTGTATCCCCATGCTAACATGTCAACTTTGCCAAAGCAAGAAGTATGAAGTTGCTGTAGTAACAGAATAAAAATGGCAAGAGAGAAATCAGTGGAGGGTGATGAAAGACTTTGAAAGAAGAAAACTCAAGCCCATCTCTTGGTTTCTACTTTTCCGGTGAGACGGGCTGAAACAGAGTGGGAGCTCAAATGCAGATTTAAGAGGCTAAAATTGATTATACAGCAAATGATAGGTTGCTAAGAGGCAAAGACCGATGAAAGTTAGACGTGCAACCTATAAGGAGAGGGGTTTACAAGAGACCTGTCTCCAGACAGTCCTGCAATTTGTTTTCCTCCAAAATATATTATTTAGTGGAGATGCCATATTGGGAACATCACTGGGAGCCCAGAACATGCTAGCCTTGAAAACCAGCTTTAGCAAGGGAAGGATGAAATAGACTGACTGTTTACTGGAAAGCTCCCTAGGGCAGCAACACTCTGCAATCTTTATCAGGAACAGAGGGAACATGTAAAATGAGTATTAATTTGTAAGGTGAAGCTTAAATGATTTGCAAAAGTATCATGTGTCACAGTTACCTTTAGCTGGTACTGTGTGACTTAGGAGTCCCTTCTTTGTCCCTCTGTGTTGCCTGCAGCATGCTCTCCCCAAGCTTCTAGCACTCCACTAGCAGGGACCAACCCAAGCAAGATCACAACTTTATTGTTTTTCCAATTACTATTGACCTGTAGAAGCTCGAGCACACCCACCCATAGTCATGAGGATGGTATGGCACTGAGATCTAGGCAGGAGTATTTGTGGGGGTGGATAATGAGAGGACAGAGAACAACCTACTACCCACAAACTAAAGCCTTTGATAGGTTGTGATCTGAGAAAAAAAGAATCTTTGAAGAAGTGAAGGAATATAAAAACAGAACATTGAAAAGATAGGAAGTAAACCTTATTTCTTTGCTGTTATCTTTTCACCCACATGGGGCAGAAAGAAATGAGGGACCAAAGCCACTCCTGGAGTTATCAGTTAAAGCCAGAATAAACACATCAGAATGGACTTAGACCTCATGGGCCAAACACTGGGAACTGTAAACTATCAACAATGTTTGCTCTTGGCATTTGAGTCCTCACTGAGGCAAGAAACTAAAGGCAGATCCATGTAGAGGTTGGGCCAACACATCACTTGGCAAGCAATGGGACTTTGAGGCCAAAATAAAGAGTTTTTCACTGGATCACTGCACTCGCGTTTCAGCTAGAAGTACTTCTTGTATCTTCTTCCCCTTGAAGCCACAGCCACTTTCCTTTCCCCTGAGGTCTGCAGAGCCGGTATCCCTTTTCAGAAGAGGAAAGTTTTCTTCCTCAATTCTCCCTTCCTATCTCAATTCATTTCTTTATCAGGAAAGTGGAAATTAGAGGAAACATTCATCTCAGCTGCGGAAATGTTCCTGAGAGTATAGTATCACATGCATTTGTCAGCCGTGCTCTCAACAGCTAAAGCGAAGAGGCTTCCATCACTTTTGCTATGGCAACCACTCCATGCACTTTAGTTAAACTTCACTTAGCTTCTTTTTCTCTGATGATATTCAGCTGGATTTGTCCTTCCCATGGTCAAAAAGCCTGCAATAGCCAATCTGAATTCTGCCTGCATGGACAGAAATCGAAGGCTAAACCAACCCAGCCACTTTGACAGTGCAAGCTGCCTAAATTAAAACAGCTGTAATGTCTATACCTAGGCAAATAAATCCAAATTAATTCAATCTTACAGAGGAAGGTTTGTTTATTCATTACACATAGCAAAATTGTGAGTCAATTTGTAGACACCTGGGCTGGTATTGGCCTTCTGACACTGCAATGTGAAACTGGCAGCCCACGTTCAGAGCGAGCTAAGAAATCTCACTCTTCCATCTTCCAGACAAACAAAGAAGAAAGGGGGAATCAATTTTAAGGTGTGTCTTTCTTTTTCAGGGGGTGATGAGTCATTAAGGAACTTTCTTCAGAGTTCACCTTCTCCATCTCGCTTCTGGTGGAGTCCAGACTTCTGAAGACAGATAACTTTTCTTGCACTTGAAGCTCAGACTTGTGCATCAACCCCCTCCTCCCTATCTGTGCTAGGCCTGTGGTCTGCCTTGTCCCCAAGATATTCCTAGAGGACGACTAATGGCACACTGATGCCAACAGGACAAGATCCCCAGACCTTGCTGTCATTGTATTATGTGCCTGTCATCCAGATTTTGGAGCCATTTTACGCAAAGGAGTGTGTAAAATTATCCTGCAATGGATGAAACAGGAAAGAAATGCAGTCATTATTGTGTCAGGAAAGTGTTGTGAGCTTCTGAGTCCTGCTGTCAACTTTTGAGGCACAAACTAAGAGGAACAGCATTTCTGTTAATTCCCTTAGAGCCATCTGCATTTATTTCCTGATTTGTTGCTAATTAATCTGTTTGTACTATTTATACATTTGAACTGGCATGAGTCTGAATCTGATCCCAACTACTTCCCAGTAAATCCGGAGTAACCTTGAGGAAATCAGAGGCATTCCAGGGGAGTTCAGATGCAAGCCTGACTTCCAAAACCTTTATCTCCCTCTGTCCCAGAGGGATCCAGGGAGTGCATGCAGTCAGCTTAAAATCTAAGTATCAGACTCTTTGCAGTGTCTAGATCCAGTGTGTTTTACTCTTCTGACTTGTCAGTACTGTTAGTCCACTCCTGCACAAAATTTTGCCTGCTAGTAAATAGATTTGCCCAGGGCTGCAGATTGCTTTGCAGCCTTTGACCTCATGATATTTGTAAGCAGAGACAGACAAACCAAGAGGTAACTGTATATATATAGACATATACATACACAAACTATTTCTGCAACTTCGCTCGTACCTTGGATTGCACATATTTAATATTAGCTGCTGCTGAAATATTGAGATTCAGTGACGTTGAGTCCTTAAGCAAGCAACTCTGAATTGTACAGAAATCACTAGAGTCAAGAATAGTGTGTGCAGGTGCTGGTGCGATTTTCTTCCACATGACTTTGCCAGTGCTGAAGGGCTCCTGGTATTCCAGCTCCGGATTCCAAGCAGACACAGTGTCATCTAGAGGAGAAAGTATGTCCATGCACAGTGAGATATAAAGGGAATAAAATTTTATGGGAATAAATGTCCTGTGTGAAACCAGTGTCCATACTGATGCAAACTGCAATTTTCCCTCCCTCATTATCTTTCTGCGTTGAGCATGTATGTGTGCCTGTGTGCATGGGGCATGACATGAGCGTCTCTTGGGAAACTCCTTTGTGATAAACCATAAAGAATATCTCATTGATCTAGGTAGTTTCTTTCTTTCTATTCTCTCCTCCTTATTTCCTGTCTCAGGAGCATAGCAGGCTAACAATAACTTCTGATACTTCAGTGACCAGTTTGAAATACTGTAGAAATAGCTTGGATAGTGAATTATTCCTTTGTAATTGGAGACGAGAGCCAGCAGGAGCCAGAAGGAAGATGATTGGCTTCCATTCAGGTTCTCCTTCTAAAGGTCTTACTATTTCTCTGCTTCTACTGTAGGAAGCAGCAAGCTGTTATTTCTAGTTGTTGAGCACAATAGGGCTTGGAAGAAATGTGTTGGGTTTATATTAACCTCTTGTATTGAAAATCTTGGCAGAGTTAACTCAGTCCTGTGCCCTTGAAAGACGCAATAGGTAAATGAAGCATTGAGTGGTTCACTGCATGGGAGGTTTTTCAATACTACTGTAGAGTAAAAGCGCTGTTCTGCATGGGCATTTCAGGTAGCACTGAACATCGTGCTGGTTTTGGCCAGAGTTTCCCTTTGCGTGTCCCTGCTGTGCAGCCTCTTCTGCTTTTGGAGAACCGGTATAATTTGTCCCCAAAGATGGATATACTTATTTTGTAAGGCACCGAGACAGCTGTCTGGCATTTATACTTCCTAATGATAGGCATTAGGAGAAGATGAAACATAGTGGTCCTGGGGTTTAGCTGCTTGATTGTGTGTTAGGATTTCATGCTGTGTAGGGCAGGGGGAAGAGGAGTAACAATAACACAGCTTTAGATTATGCTCATCACTTAAAGAAGTCTAAGAGCAGTTCCAAAAAGGCTGGCATGTGGGAGAGGCATTGACACAAACCTGGGAGGAAAGGTGATCTCAGTCCAAAGTTGATTCTGCCCAGGTCTTGGAAGATAAGCATCCATGAGCAGAAATAACTTCGCATGAGTGATTTCTTCCACAAGAATTGCAGCTGTCAAACTCATTTTGAGAGCATTTCTTCAGATGCAAACAGCTGCCTTCAGGCTTTGGAAACAGCATGTTATTTAGATATTACCTCATGGGAAAAGGGGTTTTGAAGAGCCTTTGTTTAAAAGTATTTGTTTTAACCAAGCCCAGTAATTATAGTCAAAGCTGTCCTAGGACATGCTAGGATCACAGGAGACATACAAAGATCACAAGAACACCACTTGATTTACAGCAATGAAGGCGGTGGCACTACTGGTACAAACAAAACTGAACAATAATCAAGGATATCCCTGGCAAAAACATTCCATTCAAGAAAGTACCAAAGATTCTGAGTTGCAGAGTTTCAGGACCACCATAAGGGGACGTGAAAGGTCATGAATTTGCAAGAGTGGAGGAGAAACAGCAACTCTAATGTTAATGCTTCCCATTTATAGAGAGCAAGTCTCAGTTTGTCGGGCCACTAGACCTCACCTGTGCCAAGACTGTTTCAAAAAGTTGAATTAACTATGAGTCGTCTTTAAATAATATGATTTGATGATTGGTTCCTGAGCTGGGAGGTTGTTTGCCCAGATGCTACTTATGCTCTCACTCCAGTTGATGGGACTCGGTCATCTACTTTATAATGCTTAGACTCCACAAGAATAGCAGACTGGACTTACAGTCTTCTACATCTGGTAGATTTTTCTTCAGTATCATCTGGCCATCCAGCTATTCCTATCCTGAGTATACACTGATGGCTTGGAAGAGTCACTGTGTGTTGCCCACTGCACATAATCATAATTATGCAGGTGATTACTGAGCAAATGTCTGCAGGGGGCTGCATGAAGTACCTCCTGCAAGCATGCTGATGTTTTTACTAACCAGAACTTTCCTATGCTGTAATTGTTCAGAGAAAATTAGATACCTGCAGAAGAGACAGGTGAATTGGTTCAGATCCTGATGCTTAGAGACATCTGACTGGGATAGACACAAGTATGAAATAAGAGCTCATGAGGGTGCTTCAGTTGTTATCAAGGAGAGGTGAGTATACAAATACTTTATAATAATGTGTGATCATATTCTAGGACTGGCCTGTTCCTGTAGGTTAGTAGGTACATAAATCCCATAATGACTTTCTGATAGTAAGCTAATTGCAAATAGGTTGGGGGTTATGCTTAGCATATGAGAAACCTCACATTTTGGGAAAGGGAGAAAAGTAGAGAGGATAAATCCTATTAGATCTTGTCCTCCACTAACACCGGACATTCTGCAGATCAAATCCTCTGCTTCTATGTTAATCACCCCACTCATTAAGCAGCAGGAGCTGATTAAACAAAAGTCACTTAGAGAGTCTGATGGTGGAGGGTTTGTTAAGTTCCAAAGCAGATCAAATTAGATGTCTGGATAAGTATTTGCATACATTAACATTAACTAGCCCTTTACTTTGTAAAAACCCAGGCAACATCTTTCTGAGTGCAGCCCAAATCAGCATTTCAATCATGTTCTCACATGAGTAGTTCACTTATGTTTCTAATACTGCAGGTCTGTGGCTACAGAGAGATGGTATCACATTAAAAAGTCATTAATACATATATTTTAGGTAGATGTAAACTTGATAGGCAGCTTGTCCCTTCTAGATCAACATACATGGGACAGTTAGAGATACATTTTGTGTTGCTACCAGATTCAGGAGTCACTGAGATCTAAATCAAATGACCTAGAAATTAGATGTGTTCAGTCTTTCAAGTCATCCAAACCCCATGTGTATCTGAGTACTGTATTAATATCAGTGCTGCTGCACTTCAGAGCATGGGTTATCAAATCTTGCAGTGTCATTTCAGGTCCCAGTGTTATGAAAACCTGTTGTGCCAGCTCAGGTGCTATTAGGTAACCCATATGCATAAGTACTGTTTGCCAGCGTTTTCTGCACTGTTTCTGACACGCTGAATGTTCAGGGATTCTACTGAAATCTATGGAAGCTGCATGTCTTCTGCATCCTTGAAAAGGAAAGGAGGTGCTTCTGGTACTTCCATCACGGACCACTCATCTGTGAGTGGTTGTCAGTAGGAACACACCACTTTTCATACACATTGGGAATAGGCCTTTCTGGTGTGGATTTCTCTCAGGCAAATGAATAGGAAGCACAAAGTAGGAATAAAAATATATGCCTTTACTAAGACTACTTCTTTCATTGTTCCAGTATGAGAATATCTGTGTGCAATTGTAGTCACCCTCCATTTCTGTCAACTTAGCTAGCAAATCTGTAGTAACAGGTCAGTATTGTCCTGTGTTGCAATGAGTTCCCATGTGTACTAAGATTAAGAAAAATAGCAACAAAAGAAGAAAAGGGACAAAATGCAGTTATTGGCATGTTCAGGCATCAAAGAAGGGGAAAAAAGAGAGCAGCGATAAAGCTTTATCGTTTTTTTGCTGCAGAAGAAATTCAAATACACTCTACCCTATCAGTTTTAGGCAGACAGATGACAGATGCCCTCAGACTAGAAAGGCTCAACAATATTGCATTATTATGATTACTTCTTTAGAGAGGATAACATTTCAACTATTAAAATCACTTGCTTCTTCCTGGCCTACTTTATCACCATCAGTAATCTGAATAGTAATGCTCTCACTGGATATGGTAATCAAGAATCAATTTGCAGTCTGAGCTAAGCCTATCTGCCATCGTTGTAGTCTCAGTTGGAGAGAAGTGACTTCCAAGCTGTTGATTTCTTCCCTCTCGTTTAAAAGTTGGATTGGAACAGACCAGCACCCCCTCACTAGTACATACCTGAATCTTTCTTACTGCAGAATAAGCCTGTGTAGTGCTTCTGAGATGAAACCTTGTGAAAGTCCCAGGTGATGAGGATTTGCTGTCAGACTGCAGGTAGTTGACCCTGTCAGTGACTTCTTACTGGTATCAAGAGCGGGGAAAACATCTTCCTGGAAGAAAAAAAGTATTTTTGCACTATTACCCAAAGTTTAGATGTTTCTGTGGCTGGACTGGTTGCTGGGTCCCTCAGAGAGCTCAGGTTGCTTGGCCATGCCTTCTTGATGAAGATGCAGTTGAAGTTTGGAGCCCAAGCTTTCACACTGTATATTCACATTCTGTATTATGGTCAGACAAGGAAAGTGAACTTCAGGGAAATAAGAAAGGTGGTGTTAGAGCAACTAAAAGTGTCCTTCCAAATATTTTCTTTGTAGCCAGCAGAAATGGGTATTTGCTCTCTTGAACACAGCATGAATTTCACTCATTTGTATCCAAGTAAGCATGAGCTGCTACAGTGAATTAGACTGGACAGAAGAAAACTTGTGGTTTCATTCCCTTCTGCAAAGGGACTCGGAAGAGTTTGATCGTAATGTAAACATAAAGGATTGTAGAAGGTGGTTCTACTTTCTGGATTTTGCTAGGCGTAATGCCTACAGCTGCTCTTCCTCTAACAGAAAAGCTTTCCTGGACAGCTGGTGTTAGTAATATCAAGGAAAAGAAAATTCATCCGTGTGGCTGTCATCTCAGTCACTTCTCATCTACACCCTGGCCAGCAACAGAGTGGAGCAGTTGCCTTAGAGAGACAAGGCATGTCAAAAACGCTCCTGAAGTTGGGTTTTGCCCCTTGTTTCTAATGTACCTGGAGCAGAACACAAGATTAAAGTTCTTCACACACCTTTCTGCTGAACGTAGATGATTTTTCCACTGCTCCCGGAAAGATCTCTGTGGTAATTCAGTCTGGGTCTGTTCTGCACTAGAGCTAACAACCCTTATATAGTGTGGCTTCTGAGATGAATCAGTGAATAACCATTCTTAGTTAGGCAGAAAACCAGAACCTAACGCTGTTAAGGATATATCGTGTATTGTCATTTGACCACACTGCTACCAGAAAAGTGGAAACCACATTCCAATGGCGCTAAAATAAAATAAAACATAATACAGTATAATATATAGTAATATAATATAGCAATATAAAATAATATAATATACAAAAAGTACTACTGAAATTTGCTGCAACAGAAATCATTCCCTTTATAGGGTGGCTGGTGGAAAGAAGCCAATAGTTTGAGCTGCTCCAGTTGTTCTTGCAAGTCTTTATTTCCCACTGTCACTAGATAGAAATTTTCCAAAGCACTAAAGAAGAAAGTTATCGCTCATAACTGCTCATTAAGAATTGTTATAGCTCCTTGAGTCCAGTCAGCATTTATGAGCCAGTCTTTAAACACTGGCATTACTAGGTGTATTTACTACATATTAATTAGTGCATATACACGCATGTGAGTTTACTGAGCATCTTCTGCCGAGGATATTAGACTTCTAGAGAAGCTGCTTGTCGCAGGCACAGATATCCCCCAGTAAGCAGATTCCCACTGGGCAAAGCTCATTAATTAATGAGAAGCTCTGGATTACAATTTGAAGCTGAGCATGGAAGTGACCAGCGAGGAGCAGCCGAATGAAAATTAAACGAGACTGCCTGATGACAGCAGGGCACAGCTGCAGGCTCTCCATTTCCCTGCTGACTTCTCCATTCCCCTGTGAGGATATTCAGCTTCAGCAGAATCTGCCAGGTGTTCTTTAAATTGCTTCAGGAACTCCTTGTAGCGCCTGTAATAACAGGGGAGGGAAGGGAATTTGGCAATTCAGTGACAGTGTCCGAGGTGGCTAGAAAACACTGTCAGTCTTAAGACACTGTTAATCTGGAGACCTCAAGAAGATTTTAAGCTCCTTAACAGTACCAGTCTTAAAGAGAGTAATATTATAAAAGTGTTCACAAGTAGAAAAGTCTTCTGCTGCATGGAACTTATATAGTGCTAAATGAGCTTTTCTGAGGGATAAAACAAAGGGAGAGTTGGCAACAAAATGGACCTACTGCAAACCACTACACCCTGGTGGAGAATCTCCAAGTGCTGGTGAGCAGGAGGTGATTCACCTTGGAATCACAGCTTTCACGAACACTGGTGGAAGATGATGGTTGCCCTGTGGGATCCCTGGGAGTATTGTGCCTTCAGCAGAGTGAAGACTATTCTTGTTCAGCTCAGGAGAATGACCTGGCATCTTGATGAACTGCAAGCAAACATCTGAAATGCTGATTTAAGAGGTCTCCTCTTTGCTCTGTTTGGGGCAGTGCATTATGTACACTGACTACAGTGTCATCTCAGTATTTTGTCTCAGAGAAAATATCAAAGCAGACATGTGGGTAATACCCAGCCTACAGTCAAACCACCCACCAGACTCAGCTATTACCTAATAGATTTTCAGTTTAAGCAGATGACAGATAACGTGTAAGAAAAGGACAACTTTTCCTCCTATATTCCTATATTCATTCTGCCAGATGGAAAAAACAAAATCTCGACTGACCTAAAATGCAATCAACTCTAATATCAGATTGAGGGAGACTACCTAGAACGTTGGTGTCGGCATGGCTGTCGTGAACAGGGCCAGCGTTGGTGAGGTCTGGGATGTCCTCTAGTGGCCAGCACGGTGCGGTGGGAGCTGGAGCAAAGAAATACAGCTTTTCTGGGAAGAGGCAGATAATAGCTTCCTTAAGCATTGCTTTGGCTTCCTACAGAGAGAAGTCTAGAGAGTTCCAGATACTCTTGCCTGTTGTTAAATTCAGCATACAGCTGCCATTACGGGCCCCTGTAAGAGCCTCATCATTCACAGCATGGATCCTATATTGCAACACTCAATAAAGCAAAGTACTTGCCATTCCTGCAAGAAGAGAGAAAAAATACTCCTACATTACAGAAAGGACTATAAAGCAGATTTGAAAGTACTTTGGTGCCAGGCTTCTCTGGGTGGTTTGAACTTAGTAGTGCACAGCTCTGGCTCAGTGTGAACACCTCTCTGCTTCTAGGATTAAATAAATGGGCAAGGAGCCTGAAATTAGGCCTCATCTCTAAAAAGGGAGTGTCTTGGTCACACACACAGAGTAGAAAGTTTAAGGGAAGCTCATTGTAAAATTTGGGTCACAACAGTGTGCTTAACCTGACTGATTTGTGAGGATAGATTTACTCTCTGTTAATTTTTAAAAAGCCATATAGCCAATTCAAGTTGCCAACTGTTAAGAAACACTGTAAAATTCAGCTTGTGACTCTGAGAGGAAAGTGATGAACAGCTCTAGTGTTACATTTCCTCATAACAGAAGAAATAGATGCAGTCTGAAGAAGCCAAGACTTATTTTTCACCTAAAGTGCTTAAAAATTATTTCAACTTGAACTAAATGTTTCAGTCAATTTGTTTTGCCACTATCCAACCTGATTTGTTAGTAAGGCAAAAGTAATAGAAAAAATATATTGACAGAACTGTATCTGTAGAATATAGAGCAAAGCCTGCCTGTACTCACGGGGAAGACTATTACCAATTGCTACAAGAATGTTTCTCAAAATGGTTTATAAGGCATCAGCAAGTCTTTAATTTAACTGTGTGCCATTATTACATGCTGAGTGCGGTTTATTATTGTACTAATAAACCATAAAGAAGACTCTATAACTTCATTACCACAGTCAATTGCCGTGTGCAGTGTTAATTTGCCAACAGATCATTAATTGCCGATGTTCGCTGAAATGTAGACATAAAGCAAAACTATTGGGTAGAGTTTCCCAGATTCTGTTTTGCTGACTGCAGTAAGACTGAGCGCACACAGAAATAGCTTTGATTTGACAGTAGAAAGGCTCAGCTCTCCACTGACCCCAAGGGAGAAAGAAGGCACAGAGGTTTCCAATCCCAGCAGTAATCCACTGACCTCTTGGTACAATACCTACAAAGGCAGGTTCCTAAGAAAAACCTAATATATTCCAATTGGAACCCTTAAAAATGCATGTTTTGCACTATCCAAAGATTTTACAAATGAAAATGTTTTGGCGAAGTATCATTTTTCCATAGAAGAAAATCAAACCAGAGTACTTCGTTTGGCTGAAGTAACCTTTTCAGTAAAGCGATAAACCACGTTGTCATATTGTGTCATTTTCTATGTAGAGTTGTTTCTGGGTCATCTTTGGGCACTATAATGGACAATACCACATGCATATATAGCTGTATGTTATGAACTCTGATGTTGGCAAGACGATGCCTTGGTCATTAGCAGAGAGTCAATTTTAAGTGCATTGAGGAAGCTGATGGACTAGGAAAATGCAGTTTAATGTTGAGAGAAATAAGAGATGTTTACATCAGGAAAGCAAAATAAAACATTTAAATTTTGGATGAGAGAAAATGCTAAACCACAAAAATCTCTGATCCTATGAGAAGTTCATCTTTTGTGTGATTCACAATGAACCTAAACACTGGCAGTCCAGCAGATGCACTCCCCACACCCCCAAAAGCAACAGAAACCCCTAGGCTGATGGACCACTGTGGTTATGCACACGCCCCCCTTGGTTGACAGACAGGGCCCTTGACCAATGAAATGCCTCTGTTGAGAGAAGTTTCTGGACCACTACCATAAGTGACCACAGCTCAGATTAAGCTAGGCTATAAGTAGAGCTCACTGGAGCCCACTTTTGAGTTGGTTTTTCTTAGAGGGGTAGGAAGTTAAAGACTCATCTCCTTAGACTGGCCATCTGAGGAGTGTTCCTTGAGGACTGAGATGCCTTGCTGACCTGGTAAGTGATCTGGATACCCTTGGGAGTCTTCACTTTGTAACAGGGTGGGAAGATGCACATTTTGAATCATTTCTCTAGAGTTTGGGGACCTGATCCCCTTGAGTTTGAGTTGGCTGTGTAGTGAATAACTCCTAACCGGTATTTGAGCCTGTGTTGTATGATGTTGGAGTGTTGAATAATTTTGGATAAAACCAGTTGTAGCTGGTTTTCTGCTCAACAGTGGTTAGAATGAAGCTTTTTTGGAGCTTGCTGTCTGTTTAAATTGACTTTTGGGGTGTCTCTGTGACAGGATGAAATTCCAAATTGTACTCTTCTGAGTCAGTGGATTTGTTCTAGTTTTGGAGTGAAGTATAATGGTCTTGGTGCTGCATCTGGTGTAGATCTCGCTCCTAAGGATGCCTTTGCAACAGGGAAGTTTTTAATACTTACTTTTTCCTGGAGATATGCAACCCCCTCCTTTCAAATGCACGGTGAGGTATATTAAGCTTCATAGGAGATGATTGTTTAAATTCGTAACTAAACAGTTGGCACACTAATGTCTTTTTGCAAAGCTTGTCTTACGCTTTATTACCCCATACAGAAATCTGATAGGTTATAAGGTGATAAAAAATTCCTGCCACAGTCAATGTGGGATATTCCTTCAGTTATACACCCCAGAGGATGGATATAGTGGGGGACCTGATACCCTAAGACAGAGGCATGGTGGGCAGTACTCTGCAGCTCACGCCGTTCAGAGATGGCCTTGATTCTTGTTCTGGTGAAAGAGTTGATGTCTAACTGGGAAGTTTCTGTGGTTCCAGTGACAAGGTGATAATTTAACACCATGGTCAGCTTTACCCTTAAGCATGTTTTTAACTAGTAGGAGTAAGGCAAGGGGAAAAGTACAAGCAAGAGAGCACTTGAAAGTTTAAGGACATTAATTGCCTCCCAGCTGTCAGGGTAGTAATTAAATTCAGCTTGTTGACCTCAGCTTTGTTGCGATTATGTGAAATTAATCTTCAAACACACGGAAAGCTTTCATTCCTGTTCATTTTAGTGCTGAAACCAGCAAATCCCAAACAATATGCAAAGAAGCATTGACATGCGTCTGGCAGTCACCCAACAAAAAATGTCGACTTAGAGAAACGTGGTGAAACTCTTTTCCCTGTTTGCTTTTGTGCAATATTTTTTTTCCCCTTGTTTATTGCCCTGACCAGGCCAGAACTACGTCTGTCTCTCTGGAAGGGCAGAAACTCGACTGACAGTCTTTTGAAGAGGTCACAAAAGTCCAGTTGCAATTTTTTCCCCACCCCTTAGCTCAAGCTGGATTAGATGTAAAGGATTACTTAGAAATTTCAGCTTTCAAAGAACAAATCCTTCCTGCTTGTTAAGTTTCGATTAGCACTGTCAGCCTCCCTGTGCTATGCATCACACACAATTAAAAGTGGTTTCTGCCCCAGAAAGCTAGAATTTGAACTCTCTGCTTAGTATGCAAATGCTTTACCTGACTTGCGCGTATGTGTCAAAAATTTACAGATCAAATGTAGTCAGTGGAAGTTTGCTATTAACATCAACTAGTACGCTAAGCGTTTTTTATGTGAGGCATGCATAAATACATTAATGTATTCTACATCCCTACTTCCTGAAAAAAAAAGACGTTTTGATATGAATATATAAATATTCCTGTAACTGCACTTACTATGTTAATTAAGTGATTTTCACTCTTCAACAGCGATGTATGAAGGACTAATGGGTTGGGTGGACTCTCACATCTAGGCAGAAACAATGTTTATTATTTTTGCTTGCTTCTTATAGCTATGAGGTTTTGCCTAAGAGAATTAGATCAAATTGGCAGCATGATTCAGATTTCTCTGCAAAGTTTTGATGTCATCTTCGAGAAGCCAGTAAATTCAGTAATCAAAACTTGCAGCAAGAATCATCCATGTTGTAGGGAATGAGATGATCAGGTACCACATGTTGTGCGAGATCTACGTGGAGAGAACAAACAATGCATTCTGTGTTCTGTGGGCCAGAAGGTAGTGGAAGAGTAGCAGAAGTCAGTATTGATTTCTCTGCTGAATATGGACACTCGGTTAATATTGTTAAGTTACATCCACTGAACAAGTTACTACAGGTGGGCTGAGTTGCACAACCTCCTGGGTGCTCCCTTGTACCTGCTTTAACAACAGAGCATCTCCACAAAAGGATGCCCTTTCTCCTAACCTTGGAGCACGTAGTTGGCACAAGAAGAGAACTGGGATGAAGTAGTTTGTGCTGTTGGGTTTCCTACACCTTGGGTTCCCATAGCAATATTCACTGTTAATTGCTTGGCCACTGCCAAATGAGGATGCTCCCTGGTCCCAAAGGTGTTGCGCCCTGCGAAAGAGACCTAGGAGCAGCCTGTCATGCAGTGGAGAACACTTGGAAGGGCTGGGATCTAGCTGGGTCCTCTCTCATTGCCCAGAAACATTGCTAGGGCAAAGTGCTCCATGGTCTGATTCACTGACAACTCTAGTGTCCTCTTATCTGGATAGGTATTCCCACTTCTCTGCAGCACATATCTGATTCTCTAGCTGGTCAAAGAAGGATACAGTCAATCTGCCTCTTTATGCTGTGTACAAAGGCTTTACAGGATTTCTTTGGGAATAACTATTTGACATCAATCTGGATGATGGAGAACACTATTGATTCTTTTTACCTTCAAGAGCTGCATTCAGTCCTGTAATGCTCAGTTACAACATATAAGGTGTGTTCTTTGCCTCTAATACATGATACGCTGTGCAAAAAAATGTCAATTGATAGAAGGCAGATCTCAGTTTTTCAGAGCTTGTGTTACAAGGAAAGGGTTTACATGTGAAGGCAGCTACTGGATGCCTGGCTGTTGAGATGGCCAAAGGGCAGGACCCCAGCCTTCTTTTGGAATAATTTGTTATCTTGAATCTTACCAGATATTGCCTTATAGTCCAAATTTGGAGAAGTCACAGTACAAACTGAAAAGCACTGAGGTATTTTTACCCTTCTGGCAACCCAGAATTCTTACGAGCGGAGAATCAGCCACAATTAATAATTTCAGTGCCATCGGCTATATGCCTGGAAGGCATCCATGGGAGCCTCAAAACACATGCTTGTGTTCTAACTGAAGGCAGCTCTTGGCCTTGCTGTTTGTCACCTTTCCCCTCAAGGAAAGAGCAATGAGGAATTACTGCAAACGTGTAATATTGGAGGATGTGAGTCCATCAGCAGAAGGAGCTGGGACTGGCATCTCAGATAAATCTTCCTTACTTTGTTGACTGCATCATCTT
Organism: Pampusana beccarii; assembly: GCA_013399365.1. NCBI lineage: Eukaryota > Metazoa > Chordata > Aves > Columbiformes > Columbidae > Pampusana > Pampusana beccarii. The sequence continues at coordinate 1,651,164 of VWYH01006719.1, read as the reverse complement.
GAAGTTTAGTTTGGATTTCAGAGGGAAATGCATACCTCATCTGTGTATTCTTGAGCAGCAACAGATCTTTAGGTAAACCTGTATGACAGAGATGATAGTAAACTACTAGAACTTTGGGAAATCCAATTAAATTCCCTGTGTCGCAGAAGTTCAGGTATGCTCTTTTAGGTTATTCAGACCTGGCTCCTGTCCCAGAAAACTTTAGATGTTTAACTAGGGTATCTAAGGAGCCTAATTGCTATACACTCTCTCTGCAACCTGTGGACATAAAGAAGTCTGTAAAAATTAGGTTTAGTACACCTAGGGTATGCCATGAGGATAATTGCAATAAAGGTTGTGAGGCACTGGGGTGGAGAATGAGGGTGCTGAGGGAAGACAAGCCACTGCAAAGCTCATTATGTTCTGAAAGAAATGCTGGAGTTCCTGGATTTCATTGTACCGAGACCTGCTGAGACCCTGATTAGCAGAGGTTACCACAGGCATTTGGATGTTTTTGGTTTATATTCCAAGATACCTAAGAAAAGAAACTGCAGACTCAGGGTACAACTTCTGATTTTGTGACCAAAACTGATTTACCTATGTTCCTTATATAACTTGGCTATACTTAGTTAAAAGTCTACCCTTGAAGTCTACCCTTCCAGCCTAGCAGAGGACTGCACCCATAGCTTGCTTTTGGCAGTAACACAGGGTGGATGCACACTGCTATGAAACCCCAGTTATAGCAATTGATACTGGGGAGATAGAACTCCTCTAGCACCACCTTCCCACAGGTTGTCACCTTCCATGCTACCCGAGGTCCTGGAGCTTCTCAAGCATGAGCAGACCACTCTGCAGCTGCACCGTCTTCCCCTCCTGGAGCTGGCAGCCTCTGCACTGCAGATATATCCTGGGATCTTCTGGTTGCTGTGGTTCTTAAACACAGCTTCCCTCTTACAAGGCTTTTTCTGCCTTTCCCGTTAGAAAACAGGAGAATCACTGACCCAAAATTTAACTCTAATCTTAACTCTTTAACCCCAATTTCTCTCTGAACTATTTATTTCAGACTTTTCTATTATTTTTTTGAGTGGTGCTGACGATAGTTCTGGAATACTGAAATGTCTTGCAACCATGGTAACGCAATGCGCTCATTGGAAAGTTTTCTGATACTGGAAGAATTAGTTTACCACAGCATTGTAGGTGGGTTTCCTATGAGATTCCCAGGCTCACTGTTTTGTTTAAAAGCACAGAACTCATTGACTGATCAGGTAACATTGCAGAGAATCATTCTGACATGCTACACAGCACTTGCCCCTGGAGCACCCAGCAGGACCAAGCCCAAAGGAACTGCTTATAAAAGCTATTGAGTTGGAAAAATTGGAAGTATCATCAGTAAAGGATGCTTTTGTTCTATTCCGTTGTAGAATTACCTTGCCTCAAATATATTCTTTAATTTTGCAGCAATCTATTTTGGTTTGTAAAGAGAAACAGAAGCCCTACCACTGACCACAATAAGCAATTCTTCTCCTCTTTTCACCTTGTCACCTTTTGCTTCCAGTGGGAACAGATTCCTGCCTGCTGAAATCATCAGTACATCCTCTGCAAATATTGGCTAGAGTTTACCTCTCGCCTTTCTTTGTCTCTCTCCTGAATTTATATCTAATCTTACTCTTTTTCTTCTGTATTATGCCAAATTAAAATCTCGTATGTGCATGAAAAATGGCGAATGTAATGCACGAACGACAATTAATAAAGCCAGAAGAGAACACGAAATCAATAATCTAATTCTGACAGCTTGCTTTGTCTCTGTGGCCAGGCTGTAAGGATGTACCAGTGTTTCCCTCTGTTTAAAATTAATTGAACTATTTTATCATATCAGATAAGAGTGCACTCTTTGTGCTATTGAAGTGATAATTATGACATGATAATTACAGTCTGTGGCCTGCATGATTCTGTGAATGAGTCAGCACAGGCAATTAGTTTGTGACAGCAACTTTGTGCGAATGTGTCCCTACAGACAGGAGCTACAGGATAGTCTGGCTGCTTATTATCTCTGTTCCCCAACCTTCCATATTCACAGGAGGACAGGGATTTTTGTTGTGGTGGTTGTTTTGGGGAGGCTGGGGTGTTTAATTTTTGATTTTGTTCCCAGTTTGGGCAATCCATTTAGATAAACATAATGACTGAAGGAATCGGAGACAAAGATGGAAACAGTTCCAGTCTACAAGGTTGTGGATTCTGAGCTCTGTGATCGCATCCCTTGAGAAATTCTGTTTGATGATGCTGGAATGATATGGGCTCCCCATGCCTGCTGCACCTTAGCATGATCCCATTAAAACTGGTTGGCCTTGGGGTTTTCTAAATCATCTGTCACTGTAATATTCTGCTGACAACTCTGTGGTCCTTGGAGCTGACTGGAAATCCTCAACAATGTCCTGGAAAAAGGAAGACAAAATACTAGTTAGCAGAGAAAACTATAAGCATCAAATGTTGCTGAAGAATTTCTTGCTTTTGGCAAGCTCAAAGCACAAGGGTATTTTATCCCAAGACATTTTACAATCTGAGTGAGGAGACAAGATAGAGATACATGCAGATAAGAAAAATAATGAAACAATTTTGGGAGACATGAGAGAGCCCAGTCTCACAGCAGGGGAGTAAAGTTGTTAGCTTATTTGCTTTTACAGGAAAGGCAGGGAAGGAGAGTGTTGTTTGATTTCTAGGTGTCATTTCCCTGTGTGATCTCAGGCAAAAAAAGGAATAGTCCTTGTATTCGAACAAATTAGTAATGCATTGGAATAAGCAATACACGGGGCAACATACCGGAAAAAGAGAAACCAAAATGTGAAACAGCTGCTTACTAAGTGAACATTATCCATCGTGTGAGCTGATAAGACAGTGGAACAGTATATGACTATGCAATTAATGATAATACATATCAGTATGATACAAAAGAGCTGATTTAGAGCTGTCTTTCCTAACTTCTCAGTGTTTAATTTTGCAACCCTAATTTTCTTTGAGTGTGTGTGTAATTATATCTTAGCTGTGTTCGTTTATCTCAATGTTTATTTCTAAGCTGGTTCCACCTTAGGCATGCAAATATGAATGTCATAATATCAGGCTAGATCCAAGGCAGCTCAAATGGAGAGGACATATTTTTATTCCATGAACGTTGTAGTGTGTTACCATCTGTGAAATTTCAGAAGAGGTGCCATTCCCTCATCTGAGATCCCTAGTAGATGTGATGACCTGCAAGGGAGCTGTCTGCAAGAAGGATTTATATCTAACATATTGCCTCCTGATAAAAGGAAGCAACACACATCAACACATGTACAATGTTTCGCTATTAGGTCTAGATTTGGAGTTCAAGAGACAGATGCTTTGCTCGTATCAGCAATGCTCACTTGAATTTTGTATATTCTTAGTGAGAATGTGATTCATAGAGAACCACAGGCTTTTCTCAAGGTTTGTGGGAGACCTTCTGGGAGAGAAAACTCTGTACTCTGTAACATTCAAAACAAATGCATTTTTATTTATTGTGAAAGACCAGACTGGCTTGAGAAAAACTGTGTGTTGGGTTTATGTCTTGCAGGGCAAAACCAAACTGGAAAGACTGTCACACGTGGCCTCAGTGATATCTGTTTGAGTGACACCTAACAGAACTCCTTCTGGACATGTAGTACCTGCTCTAAGGCCCAAACTCAATCACAAGAATAGATCAAAGACCAATGTCATTTTTTTTTTCAATAAGGAATCAAATTGTTTACTGTTCCTTCATTCTCTTCATGTGGCTACAGCATAATTATAAAAATCCTCTTCCCTCTTCTCCCCCTCCCCGCCACTGACATGTAAACTGTTGGACATGGTGCCTAGACACGTCTTCAGTAGCACTTTCCCATTCATTTACTTAACTGGATATGAATATTGACAATTGCTATCTCTGATACTTTGCTTGTTAACAGGTTTCAACCTGCAAAAGAATCCAAAATGCCATGCATAAAATCCTGAACACTAAAATTCTCATCCTCTCCCAAAAAGCAATATTTCTAGCTTCCCAGTTCTTTAATTTAAACAAAGAGAGGAATAAATATTATAGAATAATAGTACCAGAGAAATGTTGGTTAGAAAGGACCTCTAGTGGTCACTAATTCCAACTGCTATTTGAAGCAGGAATATCATCAGCAAAGTCAATAAAGAGGGCTCTTGAAAGCAGAGACTCTCCCCATTTGTATTTTGTAATTACATGTGCTCATTCACTTCATACAATAAAACAGGTTTCTGTGTTACTGGGGAAACCATAGCCTAGGAACAGAGTGCAGTGGTACAGGTCTTGGCAGAGGAGCTCTGAGATGTGAACAGTGGTGCCCCAAAGCTGACTTTTAGCTCGGTTCAGCTGTCCATCTGGTTGGGGTCAGCAGAAAGGAGCTCAGGTGCACAGACTGGGGCCTGTCAGCCACTCAGGGCTGCTTGGTGTCAGTGGACCATGAGATGGACACGAGGGATGGAGACCCAGCATGTGTCCTCATCTCTGGTTCTGTGGGACATGGTTGGAGCGTCACAATAAATAGCTGGTGCTATTTGAGACGGATCATGAGCTATTTGGGAAGGACACCTTCTCAGAGGTGGAGCAGGTCTTGCAACCGGACCCCTTTTCTATGCTCTGGTCATGTTATGCCAATTAAATAGATGCAAGGGGTCACTGTAAGCTCTGCTGGGATGAATGAGGAATTTTCTTCAAGTAGGCTATGTATAGGATGAATATGAGGTCATGTTTTGGCGTTCTCCTCCCAAATTCCAGGCTGGAGGAAGTAAGTTTTGCAAGTAACACTGTGGGGACACCCACAGAACTGCCCTTTGCAAGACACTGAAGGCCACCATGGCTCACACAAGTCTCCCAAGGGCTGCCAAGCTTTCTCTGCCCGTGGAACTTCATTCCCATATTGTTGCAGGAGCAGCCCTGGAGGTGGGTGAAAGCTGCACTCCTTTCTTTATGGGCTTCAAGATCAGTGGTGCTCACAGAGGAGCATTTCACTTTTCATGCACGGGGAAAAGATGAGACATGAGGAACTGTGTGTTTTATGGATAAGGAGACATGATTGCCGTGTGGCTAGCATGTAATATGTAAAAATGAACAACTTTGGCAATTTCAGCAACTCGTTTTGTATTTTGAGGCAGTAGTCCCATTGTAGAAAAGACTTTGCTCTGTCATACAGATCTGACGAAGAAAGATTCATTCCTACTTCTGAAATGCTATGCAATGATTGTTTGTAGTACGCCTGTTTACATAATTTTGAAGAGGTAATCGACAGTAGGTAAACTTTTGTGGTTATTTCCAGCACAGAGCAATCGCTCTGACAGTGGCAAAAGGGCTGTATCACTGATAGTTCTTAAAATGAGTGAGAAGAAGAAAATCAGCATTCTCTTGCAGAAATGAGTAAAATCAGCATTCTCTTGCAGAAATGAGTCTTTGGCCAAGATTTTGTTATTGAATAAGTGACTGATGTCGCACGCCATTTGTTGATTTTCACCAGTGTATGTTTTTCTGAGAGTCACAGTAGCACTGGAAATATGGCAGTATCAAGATAGTCTGTATATCTTGATATATCTGTATATCAAAAAGTCTGTACACCAGGGTAATGTTTAATAGATCAACTGATACAGATGGAAAAAAGGTAAATTAAAAAAATTATACTTACGAAGAAGCAGCACAGTTTGAACTAAGTACAGCGTGTGGCTAGTTGATATGAACTCTCCTTAGTGTCAAATCCAGCCCATAATTTTGATTGAAATTCCCTAATTCCTCTCATTATGAGTGAAGGAAAACAAGACATATGGCCCCAATGATGCCCTGTGTGGGATTTCTGGAGAACCAATGAAATAGAAATCTGAGTTTGTTTTGCGCTCTTTGAATAGCAAGTTTTTAAACAATTTATCCTACAATGACATCTGCTGGCTGTTTGACAGGAAGCTCTTGCAGAAGGATCCTACCAAGAGTTGCCTGAGGGTGAATCTTCCCGTGGCAATAATTTGCTGGGGTTCTACTTCTGGGGGGAACTGCAAATGTATTAATAAGATTGAACACTTTTGCGGTTTATAAACAGCACACAGTCCCTCCTTGAGGCCAGTCACTGTGGCTGATTGTCTTGTTGGGAGTGATTTGATGGGCACGTATCCAGCGGAGAAGTCACTGCTGCATCTGGAAGATGTACTGCTTCATTCTGAGAGCAGCTACTGTTTGGCCCAAGAATATGCTGTGACTTGTCAGAGATCAGAGCAGCCGCATACCTGTTCTGGCAGCAGAAGTTATGAACACGCTCCAGAGTCTCTGTTCCAGCCACTGAGCATCACTGTATCGGGGTGCTGGATGCTCTGCAGAGAGTGATCCCCGGGCTTGTGAGCCGTGCACCAAAGGCAGAGGGGAGTCTTCACAGATGGATTCCCTCCCCTAGCCCCAGAAGACAAAAGAAGGTACAAATAACCCTCAGTTGTCTCTTTCCTGGAGCTGGACGCCATTGCACTGGCTGGAGAAACCACAACCCTGCTGCAGCAAGGTGCCCGTTCAGGTGTTGGCAATGCCCAGCTTTTGGCTAACCCAGGAGGGTCTGCAGGGCACACCTGGGTGCCTCCCCTCGCCTCCTGGGTGCCGCTCAGATCCTCGTGACCAGAGCGTGACCCGTGGTCTTTGGATGCTTGTGCAAGTCCTTGTGGCCATCGAAGTGGACGCTTTGGAACCTGTGGCTATCACAGGTGATCTCCTGGCCACCAGGTGGAACCCAAGGTATGCCTGTCTTCTCAAAATCCCACTGCCAGCGGCTCCTTTCAGAAACTTGCAGGCAACTGAGCACTTCTATGGGTTTTTACCCTGCTGGGGTTGTTTGTGCTGAGCAGGCTGCATGGGATAATCACTGTCCTGTTCAGCGAGACATCAGGCCGATAGCACCAGGGGGAATTGCCCAAGGGAAAGCATTTGCAGACAGCAGCAAGACACGGGGTTTTAAAATTGATTTCTCGAAACAGACATTTGAAGAGGAAACTGTAAGCACACAGCTGCTGTGTGGATGAAGTAACGTGAATTATTTTCACAGCCTTTGGTCCATATTAAAATAATGTAGGCAAAGTAACAATTAAGCCCTGGCAGCTATCAGTGCCAAATATGGCATTACTTTTTAGGGAAAATAGCAGAGAACTATGGAGTTTGATCTCTGAGGGTCTCAGTTATAAAGTCAGGATTCAGCTATCCTGGTCTGTACTTCTGTCTGATACTCAGCATACTCAAGCCTAACATTATTAATTATTAAAATTTGATATTGTTTTAATTTTAATTCAAACTGCTGTGGTGTCTTCTCACTAGTTATGCATAGGTTTCCGTTTTGGAACTTCACTGGTTAATGCTGGGAAGTACTGATAGCCATTAGTATTGGCTTTTGTTTTCTACATAATTATTTTTTTCACTTCAAAATTTTACAAAAGTTCTGGAGGGTTTTGTAAAATATGTGTTTTTATAAAAGCCTAAACCGAGTTGTGTTGTTTTGGTTGTGTTGTGGTTTTGTTTTTTTCCTGATAGCCTATTAAAACTGGAAACTTCCAGTGAAAAAAATGGTATATATAAACTTTTCAACATTTCTCCAAGGTATAAGAAAGACATCCCCCTCACCCAGAGCAGGATAAGGATGAAACCAGCTGTTGCTATTTATGCTCTAGGATTGTGAAGGCTCCCCCCAGAGAAAGTATCTGAACAGTAGCTCATACATTTGGGACCCCTATAGCTCTGCTGCTGCTACAGCTCTTTTAACTTTGCTTCCCTGCTGGGACCAGCAATTATGTGCTTTCTTATTCTTCCCCTCAGAGATGAAGCCCAGAGTCAGCCCATGAGGATCATATATGGTTAAAACTCTATGCCTTGTTGACTCACACATCAAAAATAATTTCTTAATATCTTTGTACTCCTTAATGTACTGTTTCTTCTCACTACTGGTGTTGAAAGTACATCTGTGATCTCTGCTGAAAACGCTGGCTATTCAGGATGACTTGTGGGTCCATGTGACAGACACAAGACAATTTTTTATATATATATATTTTTAAAATTTATTTATTTATATGTGTATATATATTATCTATTTTAAATAATTGCAAAACATTTCGGGAATCTACAGGAAAAAGAGTTGGATTTTGGATAGAATTAAATGGATATGCAGAAGAGTAACAGATTCTATATGGAGATGTTTTTTTTTAATAGGTAAAATCACTGATCTCCACAGATCCCAGTTACTGAGAGCTTCATCCCTCTCAGTAACCAGCGTCGATGTCACCATCTGCTCCCTGGTGTTGCCATTGTGTAATAGGTGCTCCGTTTTCAGCCTTCCAGAAAGTCAATTGTTTCAAACACCTTTTTAAAAAGCCATTCTAGTATTCTAAAACAATGTCCAAAAATAAGTGAGAGGGAGTCAAAAGTTTTAGTAGGAATAGTGAGAAACAACCATAGAACACGGATAACACACTAGACTGCTGCAGGAGAAAGAAAAGACAGAAGTAGCCCCAACCAGCCCGGGCAATGTTTTTTTTTCCCTTGTGGGTTGAATTTATTTACACTTTTCTGTGCTTATATTGAGCCAAGCTAGAGCTGAGCTACCTGGTGTGGTCATTCACCCTCTGCAATCAGCTAAATTGGGTTTTGTGGAAAATGGAGGTTCGCTTCAGCTGCTTTGTGAATACGATACCTGAACTCGACACTTGCCTGCACAAAACCCGGGCACCATTCTTCAGCTCTTTCTGCTTCACTTTTCCAAGCTGTATTCTCATGTTCAGAAGCAATCTGAAATTAATTCACAGTCCTAAGGTGTAGGTGGGAGGTTTGCTGAGAAGTTGTGAACGGCCCCACTGCAGTCTTGGGTTTATGATTTGTGAAGATATTAAATGATTTTGATTTCTATTTTCCTAGGACAAAATACTTCAGGTATTTCTCCACCAGCAACTTATGTTCATTTGGGGAAAATTTTAAGATGATATTATTTCTTCTAAGAAATACAGAGTTTTCTAAGGGAAGAAAACATCTGTAAGGTTCCTGAATAAGGGAGGAGTCTGATTGTGTTCAGGTTGGAAGTAGCTGTGAAGCGGCAGCTCTATAGCTCAAAGACATGGGAACTGAACTGGGCTAAGAGAACATCCCCTGTATTGAGCTATTGACTTGAAGAAGAGCTGCTCCCTCTAGATTTGAGACGGAGCTGATAGCCAGCTTTTAGTTCCCACTGTTTGTTTTCTGAATCTCTAAAATTACAAAATATGGGAAACCTCTTGTGTTGCTGTTTCTAGTGAGAAGAAATATATGTTTCAGTTTGAATCGAACAAAATCGTGCTTGTACAGACTGCTAAAGCAACGATCCCTGGATAATTGGTACTCTTGTCAGTTTGCATGTCCAGTAACAGTGAGAAGAGTAGTTGGATTAATGCAATTACACTTTAAGCACGACACACTATTTATTTAGCTCCAATGGTACTCATGTTTCTGATAGAGCAATGTTTATTAGCAATACAGTCAATAACCTGCCCTGTGTTGCATGGGTAAGTCTGGGGGTGTTGTACTTGAAAAAGAAATTGTGCTCACTTTGTACCAACTCTGAATCATCACAGCTTTGTGATATCCTGTTTTCGTTCTGCCAGAAGTATCATAGATTGATCAAGAAATTACTGAGACTGAAGGTCTTTAGTTTCCAGTTCATACATGTAGTGCCAGGAGAATTTTATTTGGATTCAGCACCGCTATTTGGCACAACAGCAAACTACAGGGAGAAACCAATTTACCGATTCTGAACTTCACAGCAGCAGCCCAGCTAATATTTCCTGAAAACACTATTGCACTATAAACAGACTAATTGCATTGGCTGTAGGGCACTGTCTCATCTGGAAACACCCATTTCAGAGTAGTTACACAGTTAACAGATATTTCTGAAATAACTGTCTGGAATACTTAACTTTAAAAAAAAATATATACAATTGGTGCAATGCGTTTTAAATCACACAGTGCCTTCCAGGATGGAAAGGGCACCCTAAAACCTGTTACAGCCGTGTTCTCTCTGCACCACAAGCTTCTCTGTCTTGCCGCTTTTCCCCCTGCTGCGAGCAATCGCTGCGTGCACCTGGGAGGCCTCAGCTGGCTGGATTTACAGTCTGTTTGAACCAGAATGATTCAGGGCAGTCTGCTCATTAGCAACTTAATTTCTTCATCGCTTGCCCAAGGCTTGCTCCGGTGTAATTCCAGCAGCAGCGATGCGGTCAGTCCCAGCACGGCTGGCAGTGCGTTAATGTGCTGGACCACGGCCCCCAGCACCATCGCTCCCAGCCCCTCTCAGCAGGGCTGAGTCATTGGTTGAACTTTCTTTTTCTGAAGTTTTCGCCAGTGTCAAGCTTTCGTTCTGTTTTTAAAAGAGTTAATTTAGCTGCAACTTAAGGCACACTTTATTTTCGTCTGAAGACAGTCAGGGAGTGCTCATGTATTTTTTTTCTGCTATTCTTCATGGAGAACTTCAGTCCTCGGGGGAACTCAATACATGGAGAAGTCAGTAGAGTACAACCAAAGATTGAAGCAGCACAGCTCAAGGGAAGATGTCTCGCCTAAAGATTTTGATAGCAGATCTATGAAGGAATTTGCAAATGTTTTCAGCTCTAAAGATGGCTGGCACTGTTCCCCAACTTATCTGCTGTTTTTGTTGTTGTTTATTTGTTTGTTTGTTTATTCTGGAATTGGACATGCTCTTGGGAACCAAGTAAGATTCGTAAAATAATAGAAAAAAATTGCCAATACTTTTATTAGGGCCCTGGGTATCTTGTGATAATTCTTGCTTCTTGCGAGTGTAGTGCCTGGATACAGAGATTGAAAGAAACTCATTGTTCATTTGCATCACAGATGAAAAGAGGGACATAGCCAGATTGTCACTGGTTATGTCCACTTTCTGCCCAGGGAAAGGGTAAACAATGGGGTGGACATCCTCTGTGCCAACTCCATCCCATTATCTCTGGCTAGACTCTGAAAGTGGACAGTGTTATCTGTGTAGTTTTACTGGGCAAGCAACAATTTTCTGTTGAATCCTATACCGTAGTCATTGCCATCACAAAACGATCTTTCTTCGAGGGTTTTCTATGGTAATGAACAGCTGTCCAGAAAACCCTACAGCTCATTACCTCTCCAAAGACAAGGGTCCTTGTCATTCTGGTGTGACTGCAGAGCCAGTCCTTTTCTCCTCAGGACTTTCAGCAGTGTTTGATGAATGAGCTGAATAGAGCAATCTGAGTAAAAATCAGACAAAGATAACAAGACTAAACCCTGGGACTTCTCATTGGTTTTGTCTGGGGTAATTCGGACCACTTAGATTTGAGTTGCTTTGTTTGCTGTCCTACCAAGTGAAGTCAACATCAAGTGAGAGAGAACACTTAAGCCTCAAGGTTATAAGTGTTTGTAACTAGATCAGATAAATAAAAACAACTATTTTCCTTTCTTTTTCAAGCCCACGCTTTTCAGACTTTTCAGCAATCTAGAAATTCCAAAATAAATGAGTTGCTTGGTAAAATTGTCATCTCAGTACAAGGAGATCAATTCTGTTCTTTTCTCAGACCTTTTCTGTTTCATAAAGTGTTGCTATTAGGCTCAGAATCCCTTAACTTGTTAACTGTATAACATACCAAATTCAAACCATACCCTATTTAGTATTTAGACATGACTACAGATTCATAAACCATTAAAAGAAATGCATTCCTGAAATCACAACCTTTTCCAGTCTGATATTGCTGTCCACAGAAGGTCTTCTGAAATATTATTAAAATTTTAATTGAGAGTGTACATAACTGCCCTCTATTAATATATCAGGGGTGATCAGCAGGGAGCAGTTTCTGAACTGCAATAATTACAGAAGAGCTATTAACAGCTAAAGGCTATGGAAATGATACAGTTTGGGGAAAGACAAGCTACGATACGAAGTGGAAAGAAATTAATTTGTTTCTTCTACAAAAGGAAAGTGATAGGGAAAGTCTGATAAGCCTCCAGCTGCATGAAAGGTGGTCTTTACGTGGGCAGTGATCTGTGCTTTTTCATGTTCAGAAATATGGAATTTAATCTGAAGCCAAAATTATTTAACTGAGATACTAAGAAAAAAAAAATCTGACTGAGGGAAGTCAAGCTTTAGACAACGTCAAAGGACACTTGGGATTCTTCAGCATTGGAGGTTTTGAAGAATAATTAAATGTTGCAGCTGCTCCCGATAGCTATTCCTGGTTATCCTTTAAATTGATGGGAGAGACTATTTTGAGGCACCTTAGCAAACCTATGTGTATATTGTATGACAGATAAATTTAGGCTGAACTGAAACAAGTCAAGCCCTTGGTGGAATGATGTCCTGAAACAGATGTCTAGAAGGGTGCCCACATTAGAAAAGAGTCTTATAAGGCAAGATTGCCTTCAGTGGAAACAAGTCTTTAGTAAATGTGTGAGGACTAGACTCTTCTTGAAGGTGTCCTACAAAGGACCTGCCAGTCTATGGGTTGAACTATTTAGTTTCATAACATCAGTCTAAATTCTAGTGAATTTTTTGCCTCATTTTTTTCTGGACAGCTTTATCTCTGTAGAGCTTTTTATACAATATTATTTTCTTGGATTTAATAAGGAAATACTTTTATTGCTTTTGGCTTAACATGCTCACCTAAATTCCTGTCTTGAGATCTAGTAACACTGGGGGCTGAGAAGACAAGGAACTTCTGCCCTGTAACAAGGGCATGGGCAGCATAGATGTATCCCAGACTTCTTCACAGGGCTTGTGATAATGTGTTAGTGTGTTTCAGTGCAAAACAGACCTGGCAGCTGTAGCAGAGCTTTTGAAAAATATTTAGAGAAACTAAATCTCTGTGGTATGTGGCTGAGCAAGTAGCAAATTGCAACGGTTTGAAATTATAAAGGGCTGGACAATTCACCAAGGCAACAAGTTGACGTTTTTCTAGGATATTAGCTTTGCTGGGAGATATCGAACTGATGACCTTCATTTCTGATCTTCTCTGTTTATCCACAGAGTGGAGGTGGCAGTCACTGTAGTTGTGCAGGATCCGTCACATGAATTGCCAGCTCCATTATACTTCCCTGCAGAAGTGGAGTTACTGATGAGGCTTCATTTGCACTCGCATTTCTTTTCATTTAAACATTTTTCTCTTGTTATCAGAATGAAGAGTTGTGTTGTGGTTGAAATCAATTAATTCAAACCTACTGGGGCGGGAATAGACAGTGACAAACTCCATTTCCTTATTGAATCCAAGCTAAAATGTACAACTGTCTCATAATTCAATGTATTACCATCATTCAAACACTGAAGTACCGATGCTTGACTTAATTTCCATCCCTCTTCCTCTAATGGTAGGAGAAACCAAGGATGCTCTCATGATGGTCAGCTGGAATGATTCTGGTGGGCTCAATCTGTCACTTCAGTCTGGGGATGCTCATCTTCCCCTGCATCCCAGCCAGGCAGCGAGCAGGCAGGCACATCGAAAGGTGCTCCAGCAGTGCCTCCTCCCTCAACAGCACCCATGTGCTCGTTCATCCACCACAGCTGAACAGAAACTTATGTCCCTTGCAAAACTTGGCAAGTGCTGAAGAAAGAAAAGGAGATGGTGAGTGTACTTGTCCCAGTGAAATAATGTGTGCCCTGACACAGTGTGCTGCCGAATAAGGATCAGAAAAAAATCTTTGTTTTCTAGGAAGTCAGAATGTAATAAGGTTTTGTATACATTTACTAATCAGGCAATAGAAAGCTTTGCAAGCCAAGACGGTATCAACGTCCAGGAGCAAATAGTGACAAAATCTGTGTATCAGGAAACCAGTCAGTCATGGAGGGAGCATAGGGCTTTGTCTCAGGTTTGAGCCTGCACTTCCTTTTGCTGCACATGAAAGGTTATAGAGCATTATTCTGGGCTTCTTGTCATACACCCAATGTTGTGTTTGCTCTGCATGCAGCAGTTTGTGACGACCCTCGGTCTGTTTTGTAGAGGAGCTCCCTGTGCCCTCCCAGCTGGGGAGGAGTGGGTGAACCTCAGAGCCAACCTTCTGTACCTTTCCTCACACATTAAGGAACACTCCACTCACAAGGTTTACTGGTAAAATTATGAAAACATCCCTCAAATCTGCCAGGGCAGGGACTGTGCTATTAGCCTGGCACAGGGGAAGAGGCTCATGGGGGAAAGGGAGGACATGGATTCCAAAACAGATTCACAGGCACCCTGCGACTGCCACAGCCGTGCTGGCTTCAGATAAACGAACCCATGAATAATTTAATATCTTCTACCTTACCACGATGGGACAGTTGTTTGCTGAGTCTCCCTTGCTGAGAAATGACTTGGACCCACTTACCTGTCAAGCAATATGCAGCTGAAGAAGGGATTTGGAGGATTAACAGTGGCCAAATCAATATTGTCATAATTAAACAGCATCTGAAGTTACCGTTTGATGGCAGAGAGAGACAATTTGGGAGAATTACCTGCCTGTTAGAGTTCAGGCGCTGTCTTCATCTCATTTTATGACATCTCCCCATGGTCTGACCCTCTGTAGAAACAAATCATTATTCTGGGACCTTGTTTATGGTGCTTTTCTCACAATACGAGTACACGAGGTTGAAATTCATTCCCAGAGATTTTATGAATGTTGTGCGAGTTGATTGGTTAGGCTCACCTAGGCAGCAAATTCAGAGGGGGCCAAAGTGCTTAATTAACATCCTTATTTCCTGTCTGTTCTGGTATCGCTTCTAAAAATTGCTGTGATACTCTTCTTACCAGACTAAAATCTTTAAGTCTTTTCTACTTGTCTTTATAATTAGGTGAAATTTTGGGGATGCGAGTTAATGTTAAATAATATTTGTAACTGATAGCCTTTTTTTTTTTTTTCTTTGTTTGGGCTTTATATGTAAAGTCATTTTATAATGTTGGTCAAGAAATTACTTCCAAAGTCCTGCCGTTTATAGGGATGTGCACTGGGCATGTCACATAGGGATACAGTGTAAGATGCACCAACAACCAGAATGACAGTCCTGAAAACTTGTTTGGTGGGAGAGAGTTATCACCAGCAAAGCAATTCCTCTGCCAGCAGCACATACTGTGAGCTCAGTCAATCTACACATGTGCAGTAAAACCTTTATTCCTGTGAAACATCAACTGTGGGCAAGTACAGATAAATGTAGCTAGCCAGAGGCAGCTGCGATGCTGTAACATTCTCTGGCATCCCTCACTAGGAAAATCTACATGCCTGCCTAGTGGCTTTGGAGATGGCAAGTTGCTCTGATACGATGCTGTTGAGTGCTGTGCTGAGAATTGTGGGGATGTTCAAAATGAGCCCCATTTCCTTCTGATTGCATAAATGTGCTATTTCACAAATGTCTCCTGCAAAATGGCCCCATTTTGAAATAGTGGATGACGAGCTGTCGGCTAAATGGCCCAAATAGCAGCTATGTATCCTGCCAAGCAATTGACAACTTTGAAACTCATCCCGCGAACGGCGTCAGAGCAGGCACCCTTGCTCCATGTCAGAGAACACAGTCCTGAAGAAGCAAGTGGTTCTAGTGCTGACTGGACTCCTAGGCATGGCGTGCTGCTCTCTACAGATTGTCATCAGTCCATGCCGTGCTACTACTTCCCGTTTAAATGGTCACAAGGTGGTAGAATTGAAGCTGTGCCCCAAAACTTAAGTTAAATGTCACTTTGTTCAGATGGAAAATAAGAAAAGTTGAAGAAAGAGTAACTGTGGCCTTGTTCTCTTTTTTCTTCCTTTTTTTTTTTTCCCCTGAGAAGAAAGACATTATTTTGTCATTGGTTGGGGTGGGAAAGTGAGACCTACAGTCTTACAGTCTTGGGAGATCATTAGGAAATCAAATATTTGCGATGTTGGCTCACACAGAGGCTATAGAGCTCTCTGCCCCCGAGTTACGAAGTGTACAGCCTCACACTGGGCAGCTCATTCAGAGGAACCCATGTCTGAGCAATGGGATTTTCTAGGCCTTAGTTTTATGGCTATAGAAAGATTATCTTCTGATAGAACTATTATCTTTCGCTTATTGTCTCCACCAGAGGGAGAAATTCGCTGAACAGTAATAGTCCTTATTTATAGGATTATGTGAGATAGAGGCACTGTTCCTAACAGTATTTTCTGCAGCAAGAAACTAATAGATTTTGGAGGCAAAGTTTTTGCAAAGATTTAATTCCAAAAAGATGTCACATTTCCTTATCTCTATATACGCTGCATGATTTATTTTTTTTCCTACCATCCCAGAAAAGTCAGGAGATCCTTTCTTTACACAAAGCTGAAGAACCACTAAATTAGCTAATGAGGATTGAGGAAGCGTTGGCATTTGGCTAGCGTTTACCAGCATTTGTTTTGCCTCTTTAGAATTTTGTCACAGCAATTGCATCACCTTTCCTGGGAAACTGTCCCAGGGTTTACCATTCTCCCTGCTCGCATATTGGGTTTTGGTATTAAGCAGTGGCAGGAGTGGAAAGAAATGGATGCTGTTTCTAACTGGAATTTAAAGGCATTAATTACCTCTGTTTCTCTACCATGGCAGCAGGTTATTACTACCTTGTAGACAGCGCTGAATTTCTAATAGGTTGTTTCTCTTCACTGCCTACTTTCTGCTTGTCTTTAAATAATAACATCAGTGCCCTTTTTAGAATTCAACCACTTTGCCATTAAGTGGTAAACAAACTACTTGCTGATCTGCATTTCCAAAACACATCAATAATAAACTCTACATGTATCCTTCTGTCAAAGATATTAAATCATGGAAGAAATCTGCACAAAAAGTAAGCAAGTGAGAGACGAATGCTCAGAAGGTGAGGAAAAGGTCAGCTCTGGGGGAAAAAAGGTTGGAATATTATTTTTTTAGCATCTTTCGTCCTTAAGCTCTACTTTATTGGTGTCATAATGTATCATAATATATAAATTGTTAGTTCTAATCCCCTTGGGTTTATAGCAAGTTTACACACACACATATTCGTCAGGCAAGGCTGATGGGACATAGATATCAATGTTAGTATAGCAAATGGACTTAATACACTCTGTACGGCAGGTGTTATTTGATTCCTAGTTAACACCTGAGACAAAGAAGCTGTGCAAATGTCAAACATACATCTAGGAAAAAAGTTACCTAGGAATGGATGACTTTGGATGAGACACTTTACTGCGGATTTGCCGGCAAAGCACTGCAGTGGTGCAGCCAAACCCCAGCCACCCTCGTGTGCCTGCAGTTCAGGAAGAGCTTTCCATACATTTCTTCCCTATCCTGCCATGATGCTGGATATTCTGCACTGAGACATGGAAGTATGGAGGCAAGTTATGTTGGCAGGATCTTACAAAGACTTCTGTTTTGGTCTGTGGAATAAAAGAATTGCTGCAAAGGGAAATCAAGACATGAACAAGGAAAAGAGAGGCAGCAGGTTCACTTAGGGAGCCGAATGATGCTCGAGGTGCATAGCAGATGCACAGAGGAGTGGAAGGAAGATGTAATGACATTTTTTTGCAGATCTGCAACTCCGTTAGGAGGGCAGTTTACTGTAATATTTCTGGTTACCTGTGGCTAAGGAAAAACCCAATTATAGTCATCTTCAACACACACAAAAGCAGGAGAGCCTTTTGCCTTACCCCCTTACCACAACCCACTTTCATAGCAGATGAATAGTGCTTACTTCGAACAATGTAAAGCTGAGATTTTAATCCTTGTTTCTCACTGATTGCATCCTTCTGTCGGAAGTTTCTGACTTCTGATGCTTTAGTTTAGGTAGTTTAGCCAGGACTCTTTTTCAAATTATTATCTCCCTCTTCTTCCACCATTCATTTTCCTGTCCTTACATCTTATTGGTTCTAATTGCATCTCTGTGATAAAACATTTATTAATATTCTATGCAGAGAGTCGTCTTCTCTGTTTTGTATGCACAGTCCTCTAGCTAACAATAACTCAGTTAAATAACTTGTGTTTTTTAATAAATGCTGTCCCGTTTGGTTTTGGTTTGTGGTTTTGTCACTTTTTCTGTAATGGATTTATTAAAACAAGGTACTTGTCACTGAGTTCAGAAGAAAAGCAGGAGTAATTATCTCCTGAATATAGTTAGAGGTAAAAACAAGTCAAAGTCAGACCTGCGGAAGTTTGGTTATTTATCACTTTCATTTTGCTGGGCTTCTCTTGCTAGACTTCTCTTTCTCCTCCTAGAAATCTACATCCTGAACTATACATAGAAAAAGTCTAGTCCAAAAAGGGTCTTAAATATGAGCCTGACTTTGATGTAAGCATCTTGAAACATGTGCAAGTATATTTTCATGAGTTGGGCTTTTATTTTCCTGATGAATTTAAGCTGTGATAAAGACTTTTTTTTTAAATGAGAGCAGCTGTGCTGAAAAGTGTATAGATACCAGGTATTAGTACAATATTTCATTGTTTGAACTAAATTTCCAAGTAAAATTACTAGAATGTTTTTCTAAATATGCAAAAAAAATTAATGCATGTAACATTTTAGCAGTTTTGTGTGTAAATCAACTATAAATTAGATTGCCTTTTTCTTTGCTTTAAACTGCCTAACCTTAGCTTTGCAAAAACGTTTAAATTTCCCTTTTCAACCTGCAGCGGTTTCATTGCTGAAGGTATGTTTCTGAACTATCATACTCTATCAACAAAATTAGGAGATAATTTTTATCTATAGCTCAGTTAGTCATTTTGAAATTATTCCAAACAATCCCATTTTTGTCATTATGTAATCACATGTGGTTCTTAAAAGTTCCTCTTTATACTTAAGGGCATTTTCAGCATACAAGGGAAACAAATAACACAATCTAGGGAGGCAAAGAGGCAGCTGGGAACCATAAACATTGCGTTCTTATAGAAGTTGAATTACTGACCCATTTTCCAGCCCTAGGCAAGTCACAGAAGTTTTTACATTTCATTTGTCTTTATTAATGGCTTTTGTTTGTCATGTAAGGGAAAAGAAGGGAAGAAAAAATATTTTTACTTGTTCCTTGGAAAAATTTCAAAGCTGTCTGTTTTCTGTATTTGCTTGTGCTTGGTGGGTACATATCTTGATCAGAATTTCACCGAATCGTAGCTAACTTCTGAAATAAATCTCAGATTTTGAGAAGAAATGCTGCCTCTACTGTATTAATATAGACGTTTGAATCTCTTCACAACAGAAAGAGTTTAAGTGCCAGACTTCTGGCTACTTTGGAATTAACTTTTTTAAGTGTTTAGGAACAGATAGTTGAACCTGAAGCTGCACATGCTGGGGTAATACTCAGACCACTGGGCTACTGACTTTTCTTGGAACAAATTCCTTCAGTGTGCTTCTTCGAAACCCACCATGAAACAGAAAAAATGTTACATACTAAGTGTTTAAAACGAGTGCATTCTCATGAAAGCTTTGGAGTTCAACAACTTGACATTTTCTGATAACAGTTCTCTTTCTACTGAAAAAAAAACCCAACAGTTGAGTAAAGTATGTAATTAAGTTTAATGCATTCTGCATACCTTCCCTTCCCCTCACTACTTTAGGATATTGTGTCATACCGTCCCCAGTTATTACCTATACATAACTGCAAAATTATTCCAAAATCTTCAGGCAGGATCCCACAGACCTGGAAAATTCCATTAAGGGGGAAAGTGTTTGTATTTACCTGCCTTCAAGCAGTGTATTGTGCCTTTTTTTTTTCCTGAACTGAATAGGTTTACGACTGAAATCTTAAGCAGTAGATACTGTGATCTCTGCAAAAAACTGTTCTTAAAATGCTATTCCCAAAATCCTTAGAATTGATCAGCTGTATTAAACAAAAGGTGGACAGACAAATCCTCTGAAAACACCACATCTTCTGACACACTTAAAAGTAAAACAGAAATGCAGACATTAAATAAGGGGCATTGATTTGCTTTCAAACACCGCCAATGCTTCAACTTTCTTGGAGTAAGAGCAAAGCTTTAAAAATGGCTGTCAGAAGCATGAGTTATATTTTTGTCTTTCTAAATATAGATTCGTATTTTTGCAATAGTTATCTATATTTTAAAAAAATTATTCAAATACTTATATTTAGAACTAGGATAAATCACGTGAAAAGAAAAACTCTCCATTTTTATAGTTTCATAGCTACCCTTTTTTAGAGATACTCTATATACACACATATAAGTGCATACATATAGAAGTCCAGAATGTCCTTAATTTATCTTGTTCAGAGTTTAACAAGTTATCTCTGATTCCAGCCCTGCCGTTCCTGCCCTCTATTCTGTGTATAATTGAGGTCTTGCCTCACAGCTTGTCTATTTTGCATGAAAATGAAGTGTCTGATGATGCACCCCTTAAAAGCTTGTCTGCTCTGTATGTAAATGCCATCCTGCCTACCTAAAATCTCCGGATCCTATTTGCAAAGACAACTGGGGAACTTTTCAGATGTCAGATATGCACATAACCAATCTGAGATGAAGGAAACAGATGGTTATTAGAGTTTGTCAGAGTTTTGGGTTCATTGGAAAAATGAATGCTTGAAGACTTGTTTTCTTTCTGAATTAGGAGGAATAGCTGAAATCCTGAAATATTTTGCCGAGTGAAAAATTGTCTACAATTCCAATATTTTTTATAGAAGAATATAATTTTACGTATATTAAAAAAATATTCCAAGTTAACACTGTGTTATTGAAAGCAGCTATTCCCTGATAATATTTTCTGTGCTGTTCTGTTTTCTTGATTAAATTAGAAACACTCTGACAGACTTAGTGTTACTTTTCCAGCTCAATCTCTACTCAGTAGTAACTGTACTTAAAGTTTATTTTAAATGGTTAGAAAATATGTAAATGACATGTTCTGTCTGGCTGCATTTCCCAGGGTAACTTGACATGTTCCTGACAAAGACTATCAAGTAATATTTATGATGGACCTCAAAATAGTATAGACATACTCAAACTAATATAACTGAAAAGGCAAAACAATATTTTGATATTAAAACCTTATTTTGACATTTTCAAAGCAGATCACATTTTACTTTCAGAAGTTTTCTGGAGAGAAGTAATTTCATCAAAATCAGTAGCATCTCATGAGGCATGAACCCACCCTGCTCTGTTTTTCATCAAAACATTATTTCCCAAAATAAAGCTGTTTTAACCACAGGCTTATAACTAGAGTTAATTCCTACCAAGAATGCCATTATTTTAACTTCTAGGCATCCATTTGTGAGCTTAAGATGGAGTCACAAGGGGCAGGACCAATTAGTTGAACACAGATTGTCCAAGGAGAGGTTCAGGAGCAAAGAGGGTTTGTGAGCAGCTCAGGAAGGTCTGGCAAGACATCAGCAGATATTTACAAAACAGACAGAAGCAGATGTCTTCATCACATTGAAAAAGGATGAAATATTACCAATATTTTATCTTGTTTTGCTCAGGATTCAGACAGATGTGCAGCAACACATAGCAGCGTGTTTGCCAGCAATCTGGACTTGTATTCTCTGAGATTGATGCTGTCCACCGAAAAGAGACAGTACCCAGTCAGTTTTCATTCTAGTCCTGCTGAAGTTGGAAATGGAAACAGCTCTGATGGGCTGCAGCATATACCCCGTACCTGGGGCCTCTCGTCATCAAAAGTGGAAAAGGGAAATGGGTCTTTACTATTCTTTTGTGAAACTGTGAGTTCATTTCATTGAGCTGCTTGAGGTGGCTTTGTTGCTTGCTTTATCCTAAGTGCTTCAGCACAGATTGAAGCACATCTGAACCCAGTAGCAAATCTTTGAAATTAAAGTGGAAAAGCAGAAACATTTTTTTTTTGCCCAGCTAACTGGATAAACATCTATTCACCAGAATTAATCTATGTAATGGCAGAAAATAACGCAGTTTCAGAAGTGCTTTCAGCTGTTCAGTTCTTTGGATTTGAGTGTTGGGGGTTTTGTTTTGTTGTTGTGTTTGCAGGTTTTGTGTGTGATTTTTCGTGGTTTGTGTTTGTCATTTTTGTTTTGTTTTTCTTTGGTTTTTGTGTTTGCGTGTTTGTTTTTTTTTCTGTTCTGCTCTTCAGGAGGTGCTTTCACATGCTTCTATGATATTTAGCTTTTTTTGCTACAAATTTGTTTGAGCGTTTTCTATTTGAATGATGCGGTGCGTGTACTTTAGCACGCTCAAGGTAATACCGCTTCACAATGAAATACAACACTACTCAAATGAGCTTTTTTGACTAAAGAGCACATTTAATTTTCAGCTTTGTCTTTTGGGCCCACTTTTTATCTTGTAGACTAGATTAGATCTCAGAAATCTGTTTGCAACATAACAATACATCAGCTTCTTTTCTCCAACAGCATGGCTGTAAGCGTGGATGCTTCATATTTGCCTATTTTCACCCCTTTCTTTAATGTGAAGAGAGAAAAAGTGAACACCTTCCATGGTCTATATTTTTAAAATGTCAAGAGCAGTTAGAAAAAGTACCCACTTCAGTATAAATATGTATAAGGTCTGGAAAAAAAAAAAAGCCTTCAAGTTAATGTGTACAAAATCTGGTAGCAATCTAAAATTTTTCAAACCATCTTACAGCAGACTCAAATGGGCTTTAAAGTACTCCAGGGCTCTTGACATTATTGCACTTGTTGTCAGAGAAAGACATGACGTCTCTCAAAGCAGAATCTACATAATGCTTCCGAAAGGGTGAAAGGGCAGACAGCATTTCTTCTGGAAAGAGACAAAACTGCCTCACGATCTTCCTCCAGTGGGTTGCTGGTATGACACAGGGCCAAATGCCAAAAAGTTTAAATCACTGTGATTTTTGTAGAACTTTTTACTTCCTTTGTATAGCTCTGGGAGAGGGAGACAATCTTGCTTTGAAGGGCTGGGCTATTCATGTCTATAAAGCACTTGACAATCTCATGGGAAATTTTATAGCGATGCAAGGGTAGATGTACTCAGAAAGATGAGCTTTTTCCCCACTGAGCGCAGTCTTTTTAGCACCGGGAAGCACCATCTGCATTGCACTGTATAATGTGTTAGAAAAAAGTCACTGGCCAAATGCATAGGCCTTGATTCTCACATCCTGAAGACAAAATCAGGGCCTGTGCACTTCATCTGAAAAGCACCTATTTAACTTGGAGCCAGAGTGTGAGCTGGAAGTCTCATTCATAGGAAGTCTCATTTAGGTTGGTGAATGTTTCTAAAAGGATCAAAGATGTGCAGACTATTGCTCTGTGTTCTGGTTTGGACCTTTTTCCACCTAGTCAGTACAAATGGATCTTCTTCTCTTGTATCTGACTATTAGGTATCATTTAAACCTTGTACCTTCACAAATATGAGCAAATTCTCTGTCTTCCCATAAGGTTGGAGGCACATACAGTGCTGTCAGCCTCACGGATTCTCTTCATTGTTCTAGGGACTCAAAACTATCAGCAAATACGAGAGGCACACAAAGTACTACCTGCATGTCTTCCCTTTCAGTTCTGTCTTGTGTTAAATCAGTTTCATGTCAGCTCTGAGACTTCAGTTCACATGAGTGTTGTGTAAGACCATGCATTTCAAAATATGATGGTTGTCAACCAAAAGAAAGAAAGTGTAACATCTTCTGATGGAGTCACTACAGTGATGCTGGAGGGTTTGGCAGCTGTGGGACACCCCAAAGTTTTAAGAGACTTACTGATCAACACTGTGGCAATGAAAGGGCAATCAATTAAGCTTGGAGAGAGGAGCCTGGAAACGTTCAGTTCTAACACTGGAACTCTCTTAAGCCTTGAGGAAAAAGTCCGAATGTTTTCTATTCATTAGTGCTAGCAGACTATCCAGTACCAACTCAGCATGCATTATATCCTTCAGGGGAATGGCAAGGTAGATACTGAGTAGGACATTCTTAGCACTGGGGAAAAGTGTGTTATGGTGTTTTTGTTCTGTTACTGATACCGTAAGGCTAGCAACCAAGACTCTGAAACAGCCTTTAAGATTTGAAGTCTCATGAGTACCAAAGAGACTTAGGCTCCCAGACACCTCATAAATCTGGACGGTGGATACTCTTTCCTTTTTCTTCTGGGATGATTTAATCATTTCAAACAGCAGAAGAGAGAATAATGAATGACAACGTGGGACTAATCAGGTTTATGCACATTGTTATCTTGGAAATGGCAATGCTAAAGAGCCATTCCTCAAATTTTAGTGGTAACAGCTTCCACGCAGGGGAATACTGGGAATGGCAGACAAGCGCATACTAAAATAAAGCTGGATGAGGAGCAGCTCTACTGCAAAGTACCCGGGGGTGTTGGTAGAGAGCAATTGAACATGAGCCAGCTGTGTGCCTGGCAGCAGCAGCATCCCAGGCTATATTAGCAGGAACATAGCCAGTAGACTGAGAGAGGTGTTTATCCTCCCCGGATCAGACTCATTAGCCCATTATCTAGATTATTGCGTCCAGTTCTGGTTCTTCCAATGCAGGAATGGCACTGATAAACTAGAGCGAGTTTAGGAGAGGTCACCAAGATATTTGGAGCTGAAGCGCTTGCCCTGTGAAGACAGGCTGAGAGAACTTCTCTGGTTTCATTTGGAAAAGAGAAGGCTTCAGGGTCCTCGTAGCAGCCTCCGCTATGGGATAACCATGGGAGGTTATCCCGTGGTCCACCCTGTGCTCTGACTCCACAGCAGACCTTGCTCTACAAAGAACTTTGGACTAAAGACCTCCAGAGGTCCCTTTCAAGACTGCATTTCAAGCCTATGATCCTATTTCTTTACAGGTTACTCGTTACTTCATTTCTTTGTCTTCCTTCCTCATCTTTGTCTTTAACCTTATATATGTTTTTCATTTGGTGTTTTCTGTTCATTTACATATACAAAGTTAATTTTGTCCCTTTTCACTTCCAATCCCTAGCACTTCTTTGTCTTTCTAACAGGTTGTTGTTTCAGGGTTGTTAGGTCTTCTCCTCCATTTTATTTCCCTTCTTTGTCCTGCCAGCCATCATCGAGCTTTTCTTGTTTCAAGCAATGTTACTCGTTGGCCATTGATCTTTAAATAGAATTGAAAAATAAAACACCAAGCTTTCTAGTTCTGTTTTACCTACCTAATATATTTCTGATGTAATGTCAGAGTCAATATTACTGCCCATGTAAATACAGCTTGCTGTGTTGAGAGAAAAACAACTTGACTCAGATTTAAGTCATTTCTCTCTGATGCAGAAATTTGTTTTATTAAAGGTATTGTAGAATATGTTTGTCGATAAGAGATATGTTCAGCATTAAGTACAATCAGAGCAAATCAATAGAGTTTTGGGTCAGCTCAGATCTAACTGTGGATCGAAGTTTGCAAATGAGCAGATAATGGAGGTATCTTGGCTACGCAAAATATCTGTAAGTTTGGATGCTAAACTGGTCTCCCAGTAGAGAGAGGTGGACTAAGCCGAATTTGTACAGCCACTGTAAAACTAGTATTGGGGAAGAATGAAGAGAGATGCCCTGCAGCAGCTGTGGCCTCACTGGGACATGGTATAAGGAAATGTCCAAACAGCCTTTTTTTGCATCTGAAGTGAAGAGGTCACAGCCTTAATTCCTGTGTCTGTTTGCAGGCATCTGTGTGGGAAGAAGCTCCCGTGCCCCACATTCATCTTCAGTTTCAGCGAGGGGAATAAGGCTCCCAAATCAGGAAACTGATCTGAATCCTAGTGGATACAAACTGACCTACTAAAGCCTCTGAATCCAAAATTGCCAGGTCATAGGAGTGCTCAGGCCACCTATCCCCACACCCCAGTCCTGCACAGGAGAGCTCTTCTCATTGCATGGGGACTGTTCCTTGTTCTGCTCCTAAGCTCTAGAGGGCATGGATGGGTTATTTTACCTTAGTTTGCAGTTCTGCCTGGGGTCATTTCACTACTTAGTGGGCTGCAAAGCACAAAAATGTCTTTGAGGTGTACACCACAATTTGCTACAAGCTTTTCTATAAGCTGATCCAGCTTGCTTTTCATATCTAAGACATATTTGGTTAATTGAAAACTATGGTAAATTATCCCTCTGGCATGTATCTTTTTCATCACTGTTGTGTCTAGAGTTTTCTTTCTCTCTCTAACCTTGTAGCAGGAGACATTCAAAAGAACAGTACCATCCCTTGCTGCATTTAACTAAACCAAGATACGACTCTTGGGAACAGTCTAATGGGGAAAAGAGCAGGAAGAAATCATTATCTGCCAGCATATTAATGTTCCAAATTATGCACATCCTTCTTCATAAAGATGGTTTCATTAATTCCCAGTCAAATAATATCGATTCTCAATGTGACATAAAGACAGGGGATCACTGTAATCCAACTTACAAAGCAATCTGAATAGCAGCTGAGGCAGGAGGGAGTTGAAACTCTTGACAAGTGTTTTTGCCGAAGAGTCACCCTTATGAGCAGTAGAATAATACTTTTACTGGAACCAAGAAAGTTTAAACATGCATATATGATTTAAACAAGCTTTTTCTGAAACTAGAAAACAAGAAGAAATGCTGTCTTTCAGTTCCTTAAATTGCACTATTATTATTATGTAAGCAGCTCAGAAAAAACTGTTTCACCAAGTATAAACTAACACATCACTGCATTTCTGGGGGAGATAGGGAATGTATATGGTTTTCCAACAGGAGTAAAACTTTTCAAATAAACTCTGTTATTCTTACAGCGAGGTTACCTGCACACCAACCCTTAAAGAATGAAGCATTCAGAAAAGGGATTCTCTTAGCTTTATAAAGCTTGAGAGGTTTATATAGGATATGTGCTATACAAACACCATGTGTCCTATGTATTGTTTCTATTGACGGATACGGTTCTCCTGTGACAAATTCCTAAGTTCTACCACCTCCAGTAATACAAAGTATCACTGCCTTTATTTGAATAAATTAAGACTTGTCACTGTGGTTCCTTCAGTCTCATCAGTGCATATGTCTAATACCTTTCCAGGCACTAGGCAGACTCTATAATAACGCATGTTTTGTTTTGTTTTTCCAGGGGACAAAAATACTTGCACAAATCTCAAGGTGCAGAACAGAAGCTGAATATATGTGAGCTGAAAAATAATACTGATGAGTCATGTCGGGGAAACTAGTTAAGACTCTTTTGGGTCAGACAATCAAGTAAGTTGAGCTCTCCTGAGAAAACATATCCACCACAAGGAGAGGAAGAAACTGCAGTGGAGTATCAACACTGTGATAAGATGCAGAAGGCCGTAGAGAGATGCTGAATAATCTGATTCTTCCTGCGTAAATCTGAGTCCTGTAGTACCAGATCCCTCCTGACTCAGACACTCTGACTCATTCTGCACCATGCTTGCGATTTCAGTACATTCTCTACCATGACAATCCTTTCATCTTTCCCCAGGTAAATCTAAGTCACTTCGTTATGGTGGGCACATTCAGTATGAGAAGAATTTCTGCATCAGAGTTGTTTTTCAGCTCTTTTCACTGCTACCCTACATGTCAAGCCTGAATCATGTCCCCACCTGCCACCCACTGCCTCTTCAAAGCATGAGCATACACACAAACAACACAAAAACACTTACTAAAAAAGGAAGGACATCATTCCCACTAATTTCCAGAATCAACACCAATGAAGCAGTCCATGCTGGAAGCCATGTCAAGAGAGGGCAAGGGAGTGATTTTTAGCATGGGACTGTCCTCACTGTTCAGCTGCTGCCTGGCTCTCTGGCCCTGTTTTCATCTATCCCAACAGCTCCTCGAAGATGAAGCCTGTACAAGACTCCTTCTAAAGACTGGTTGTTATCAGAGGATGGATAAAACTGCACAAAATTTGGGTCCAAATTCATCTCAACTGTTTAACAAACTTGCTGTTAAGCTTTATTACCCACTTTCCCTCTGCAGACAATAGCAAAAATAAGCTACTCCATTTCATCTCTTACCTTGTGCTATGGTTTAGGACGAGTCACTTTCTGGAGATTCCTCTTTCCATTATTGACTAAAGTGGGAGCCTGAAAATTCTATGTAGACTCATTAGGCAAAATGGGTTCCGCTCTTTAAGTAGCTTGTTACAGCAGTAGCTGTGTGGGTTGCCAGCTCCTCCAGGCAGAGAGGTGCCCCCCTTGGCATTTTGTACTGTAGTCATGAAATCTACTTCTCAGGTGTGTTGATTGATGTCCTGGGGACTTCAAATATCATGCACAGCCACAGAAAAGCTATCTGTGAAGAGCCTAGATAATTGCAAAATGACTTACAATAAAGCATGGAAAAGCTGCTGCAGATCCTGTTATAGTGCACCTCGGTCCTCCAGCCCGGAGGGAGAGAAAATACACAAAATCTATCTATGCATTTGATGGAATGTTGAATGTTATGCTGAATATACTTAGAAAAACAAGGATTCACGTTCAAGCTACTGCAGTGATCCAAACAAGTCTTTCAAAGGAGAAAAGAAAAAGTCAAATTCGTGTCCTATAATTATAAATCAGTAATTTATAACGGG
Organism: Pampusana beccarii; assembly: GCA_013399365.1. Classification (NCBI taxonomy): domain Eukaryota; kingdom Metazoa; phylum Chordata; class Aves; order Columbiformes; family Columbidae; genus Pampusana; species Pampusana beccarii. The sequence goes on along the minus strand of VWYH01006719.1, from coordinate 1,622,772 downwards.
AGTGGGACTATGTTTTTGCAGCAATTGTGTTAATATATTTAGTCTAGCATGGCTTAACATTTCTGCCTACCAGCTCTATCTTTTATTTGCATCCTCTTATTTTCAGCCCTATGGGACAGAGATACTTGGTACTGTTGTGTTCTCAAGTAATTAAAACGGTGAGTTTGAACCTGCAATTCTCAGAGCAGTGTGGCTCTGTGGCAGCTCTGAAGGCTCCACGAAAGAAGTAGGGAAAGCCAGCTCAGGCTGGATAGCAGTCCCCTCACTGAATTTCTAAAGGATTTTGCACCTACCTTCAGTATCTACAAATTGGAGAAAGGGTGAAACCATTGAAGCAACAGAATCTGATGGCTGCAAATGCAAATTAGAAATGAAAGGCGTGGTTGTAATTGCTGAAGATAAAAATTAGTGCACCTGCTTGTCAAGTGTTATGGCAAACCCAAAGCCTTTTCATGCCCTTCTAATGAAGTAGGGTTTCTTTCTAAGGGTGTGTGTACAGTAAGTATTGCAGCACCTCCTTGCAAACTCTGAGTAACATCCTGTGCAGGGCTTCTCAGAGATGTCAGCTCAAGTCCTGGATGCCATGTGGCCATGTCAGTGCAGTATTGTGCCCCAGCTAATCAACATAATTAATTAGCATGGCACTCCATGGCATCAACCCAGCTATTAGTATGTTACTTCCAGTTCCACAACCAGAGGAGGCTGAATAAAGAATCTCCTTGTCTCAACTCATAGATACAAAAAAGAAAATCTTGATTTGCATTCAGAGAATTCTGCATTCTGGATGAGTGAGTATTCAAATTAGACCATCATAATGGCCCATAGTTCTTCAAGGTATATCCCTCTGTATGAGGATTCATCCACGTGTTATACTCTAGATTACCTCCACCATTCTCTGGCTCTTCTGGTGTGTCAAATTTTCTCAAAAATCCGAAATTATTCACCATTTACTGACCTAATATATAGTCACTAATGGATGCTCTTACAAGAGGTTTGAGGAACATGAAGGCACTTGAACTCACCTCTTCTGCAATGTGCACTTTGCTGCCCCTAATGGAACACAAGAATATGCTCTAGCAGGTTGCATTAGCAAAGGGAAAGACTCCACAATGCAAATGTGGTACAAGAGGTACCACCAGCATGAGGGGCATAGTCAGTGCCTAAGGAGATCATGTCCACTAGCAGTGGAATTTAACATGCCCCAAAACCTTGTCTCAGTTAATGTTTCTGAATGTTACACTGCATTATGTGGTGTGCATTACATTAATATAAGTATTACATTAATTACGTTAGTATCACATAAAACTACACAATTCCAAGGTCAGCATGCAGCACACCGCCTTCCTTTGAGTTTATTACAGCAAGCACCAATGAAGAGTGCTTTATAATGAAAAATACCAAATGCTTTAATACTACTTTCTAAAGCAAAATCTGTTTTTATTTTCTGTCTCTCTTGTAAAAATAAAATATTTCCAGTCACACAAAGCCAGAGCTAGTCTTTGGTTAGATATACTTTCCTATCCTTATTGAGACAGATATGATAAAGAATAACGAATAAAGCTTCAAGAAATGAGCTGAAATGTATTTTCCACCCTCTTTGCCCTCCCCATCTACCACTTAATTGTGGCCATAGTGTCATGGTTCCAGGGGTGACCTGCTAGACAAATAGACCTGTTTTTCTTCAGTGCTTCTAGTCCTGTAGGTTGTCAGCACCTGAGCCCAGCAGGATCAGAAAGGATGGAGGATGGAGAACAAATGGAAATAGACACAAGTGGGCCTGGCACACCCATGTTCTCAAGCCACCTGTTTCTACAGCCAATTGCTTTCCTCTCATAGACATAATGATGGGTATGGCTGCCTTGTTGGCTTTTTAGTAAATAGCTCAGTCCATTTTGGTTTCCTTTTCTATAAGATTGAATTCAAGCTGAGCAGACCTGAAGTTTTCATTTTTGATTTCTTTAAAAAGGCTAGTGTGTAAGAAGAAAAATGAAGATCGCTTTGGCAGCTTGTTTAGAAGTGGTTACTCACCCAAGTTACGATGCTGCGTAGATGGTGGTGGAACTTACTGAGGGGGTAGAAAGGAAAAATGGAAAGACATGAAATATTGTTGAGAATTTAAGGGGAAAAAACCACCTGAAACTTAAGTAGACGTAGAGAAAGTGCTTAGTCCTGCACGAATTCTCAAATGCTTGTCATCAGAATCATTTTGGTTGGAAGAGACCCTTAAGATCATAGAGTCTGATCGTAAGCTAACTCTAGCACTAAACATCCCTAAGAACCTTGTCTATGTGTCTTTTAAACACCTCCAGGGATGGTGACGCCACCACTTTCACTTGTCTTCTACTGTTCTCTGAAACACTCAATACTGGTCTTGACCAGGCATCCTACTAATGATTCCTGTTTCTACTTCTTACGGCAAGACTAGCTCAAAATCAAATTTATGTTTTTTCAACATGGGTAAAATGGAAAGAATCTCTTTAAACAAATCCTTAATGAAGGTAAAAATAGGTCAAAAGAGCACATATTGCTCACCAATCCAATGAAACCTTTCAATCTGCTGAATGAAATACCTCTGTGAAATGCTAAAATATATTGAGAATACAGGAGTCTCCATCTTTCTGATGGAGAGAGTTCATGTGCGAGATGATTTCAGCAGATTGAAAAGTCATCATCACAAGAGACATGCTTCTGTCTTCTGGTATCGTTGTTACGATACCTTCCATGCTTCTGATATCTTAAATGAACGTACAGTAAGTCCTCAGGCTCCACACATCAAACATGCCTCTGTGGGACCAAACTTTTGTTCTTTACCTCTTACTGCTATTTTAAGAGGCAGTCTGTGCTTATTACACTATTTTTTCTTGCAAGGTGATTGGACCACTACTAAACCAGAAGAAGTTAAAGAGTAAAGAAGACATGATCTAAGACATCCTTGATTCTTTGGAGTCAGAAAGCAGGTTTTGTGTGGGATCAGTTTACTGTCTAGCCATTTATAGTGGAGTAGTTTGGACTTCCTTGGAAAACTTGATTTTTTCAATATTTTGGAGGACATTCCAGCCAAAAGGGCTGTTCTTCTGCTCCTGGATGTTTAAAAATAAGCAGTCTTAGCAGCCGCAGAGACTCAGTTAAAGGGCCAAACAGAGAAAATAAGGTGGTTCTTCACACATAGATAGTAGACCCAAGGAGCTCCTTACCAAAGGATGTTAGGGATGTAAAAAGTCTACATGGCTTCAAGGAGGGGGACTGTGCAGTTACTCAGAAGTGAGAGTTAGTGAGGGGTATTGGGCACACAAATTGCATATGGAGTCGACAGTGTCCCCAAAACTAGCCCTCAGGTTTTGCACCTCTTTTATTCCAAATGGTTAAACTTTTTCTAATCTCAGAATATGACGTCCATGCACTTTGAAGCCTTTTTGTTTTCGAGAAATTCTGTATGAAATCAAGTATTCATAAGGAGCTAAATGATCTATTTTGACACAGCCATCATCCATACAGGATACATTTTTTTTTTGGCTCAGAAGGTGTTTGGAGAATGGTTGTCATTCAGGAAGAAATAAGACTTTATAAAAATTCATGTAAATTTAGTCCCAGAGGCAATAAATGTGTCTTTGGAATTAATATGGTCTTCAGAAAGATTCCCACACCAAGACTAGCTGAGAATATGGAATCAGATTCCAGCGTAACAGGAAAGTGGGAAAATATTTTTATATCAATAAGAAGAGCGATTAAAGTCCTTTGTCAGATTTCAGGAGAAAAAAAAAAGTGTTTAAAAGAAGGCTGAAATATTATTGTAGTCTAATTCTACGTGAATGACTACAAAAATGGGTTGTCTTTCTACCAATCAAACTGTTTCCAAGTACTTGCTGCCATAGACAACAGAACATAACAATCTGAAAAATAAAATCATGCCAGATCCTTTTTTTTTTTTGCCTGTGTCTCATAACTAGATGCAGCATCAATATAATTTTGTAAAAGATTTTTGGACTGAGTTTTGGGTTTGTTTTGTTTTGGTTTTTTTTTTTTTTTGGTCTGCTTTCCCACCCTCTGAGAAATACAAACATCTTGCAGTTTGTCTCACATCCTATATTTCAGATTCCCAGCTCTCTAACTCCCACAGTTCCGATTCTGTAAATGCATCTGCTACAGGAGCTGATACAAGTAGCTGTAACCTCTTCTCTTACTCTATAATCTAATGCACTTAGCGAGCCAATGAATATGTGTGAAAGGAGGGGCTTTCTGGCTAAGGGACTCCTTGCAGGGGAACAGCTGTTAGAACAGCAAAACCTCAACCGAAGCCAGGCACACACATCTCTCAGTGGCTTTGTGCATCTAGGTCTGGCAAGACAATTCCCTCCTCTCTTTCTCTTGCTGCAAAAAGTGAGAAAACTAGCACAGGGAAACTTAAAGACGATGTGATCTCAATTGTGAAACAGTTCAGAAGATATAGTAATGGCCTGGATCAGCAATATCTCCTGGTTTTATCACTTTGCTCTCCATGAAGAACGTTTCAGGAGGTACTTGAACAGCACTGAGGATTACTTAGCCTTCCTATGTGGGCCCAGACGGAGCCATCTGTTCTTGCCTATGGCTTTGGTGTACACCTTCATCTTTGTTGTTGGGGTGGTAGGTAACTTCTTAGTTTGCCTAGTAATCCTCAAGCATCGGAACATGAAGACCCCGACCAATTACTATCTCTTCAGCCTTGCCATCTCAGACCTGCTTGTGTTGCTTTTTGGGATGCCACTGGAAGTCTATGAGATGTGGAGCAACTACCCCTTCTTGTTTGGGCCCATTGGCTGCTATTTCAAGACGGCGCTCTTTGAGACGGTGTGTTTTGCCTCCATACTCAGCGTGACCACAGTCAGCGTGGAGAGATACATTGCTATCCTCCATCCTTTCCGTGCCAAGCTGAAGAGCACTCGCAAGCGTGCCCTGAGGACCATCGTGGTGCTCTGGGTCCTCTCTGTCCTCTTTGCCCTCCCCAACACGGGCACCCATGGCATCATGCTGCAGTATTTCCCCAATGGCACCCTGGTCCCCGGCTCTGCTACCTGCACTGTAGTCATGCCCATGTGGATCTACAACTGCATTGTCGAGATTACTTCTTTTCTTTTCTATGTGCTGCCTATGGGGGTTATAAGTGTGCTGTACTATCTGATGGGGCTAAGAGTAAGTCCTACTCCAAGTATGCTTAGTGTTTCCTTAGCTCATTCTTGTGTGTTTGTGTCTGTATGTGTCTTTTGAGTGATTTCACCTTTTTCTTGCCCATCTGTTATCCCTCCTCACCCCCCCCCCCCAAATGTATTTCAAAACCCTGAAAGCAGTGGATCAAACTCTTTGGTGTAATCCCATTCTCAAATGAATATAGCTACGTTGGAGAATAATTTACCCCAATCTTTTTTAAAAACTTACCGTCACTGCTGCTCACATTTGAACGTTACTTAAACATCCAAGTCTGTAGATTGATTTCAGCCTCTCAGGGATTTGCATCTTTGCAGTGGGAACTAGAAGAAAATAGAACAAAAGGAAAACATGAGAAGAACAAAAAGGAATAGGCTGGTGATTGAATCGTGTATTTGTTATCCCTCTTGTGAATGTGGAAATTCCATTGCATTACTTCATTTTTCTCCTTCCCTAGAGACAGTGATAATATTTGGTTGTTAAAACTCAGCTGTCATAAACTGAAGTGCTGCAGCTAGTAAATTGAGCAGTCATTTTTTTATATAATTATGACACAGTTTCACTGTCGATTAAGGCTACCTTAGAGTTCATATTCTATGTTCAGAAAGTGAGACTAATTTATCAAGTATTCATCATTTAAAAACACAGATAAAACAATCAGTATCACAGTATCACAAAGCTAAGTAACACAACAATGAAATGCACTGCTAACCATAGTGAGTCAATGACTTTTCTTCTCATATGTTACATATATTTAGAAATTATAAATCCTATCTCATTGCACTGAATATAATTTAAAGTTTTAAAAGCTGTGTCTGATCATATATCAAGAAAGGGGTGAAATATGCTACTAGAGACAACTTACCAAATACTGAAAGAAATTCAACCAAATGTCTGCTGGTGTCTGTATCATTTTGTTGTGCTGGCTGAATTCTACTGTTATCTGAAACTCTTTTCCTTACCCAGGAAAAACCACAAGGATTAACTGCCAGAAATTCGTAGTACACAGCAGATCTTTGAAGCAGTGAGATAAATTATTCCCTCTGCCCAGTGGCTGTTGTGAGGTCTTCACATAGTTTCATTGAAAATTTTACAAAATAAGACCTGAAGTGAGGGAAAAGTGCTGAAAATATAGCTGTTAGAAAAAGAGAAATCCCCAAACTAATAAAAAGAAGTCTTGAAGACTGCAGTAACTTTTGTTTGTGGCAGCAGATATTCCTAATCCCCATCCCGAAAGAGAAACTAGGTACCAGATCAGGGCTGCTCCCCCAGGACTTCTGTGTATTCACAGATTTGTTCAAGCTGTCTCTCCTAAGGGCTGCAGTGCTCATTGTTTATGCTGCTGCTTTTCTGTATATTCAAATTTTAAACATCACCTGTTGGGTATATCTGCATTGCACTCCAAACAGCGCTAGGCAAGATAACTTCAATATTTTTAACAGAAATTATAGAAGAGTGGTGTATATATGTATAATTTTTCAAGACAAATCAGTTTTTATCTACTCACAGAAGGTGAAATCTATGAAGCTTCAGCAAGACTCCGAAGTCTCCTGAGTATCACGTATTCCTCGTAGATTCAGAGTTGATCCGCAGGTAGTACATAAGCTCAGATTCAGCAGAGAGTTCCCCAAGTCCAGGCTTTGTGGAAGGGGCATTTTCTCACCAAAGTTTCTACCTCAAGCTTTGCCAGTGCTCACAAGAGCCTCAAGATGCAATACAGAAGGGCAAATGTGCAACATGTTAAGCAGCTGTGAGAAGGTAGCAAACGTAGGTCACATGGTAGCTGGGTTAATTTTTATTTTTTAATTATTTTATTCCTTGCAAAAAATGTATTGACAACAGAGCTCTCAGGTTAATTACCTCATGACCAGTTACCTCATGATCTATTTTGATATAATTTTAAGGCCTGATAGTTTAATACTACAATGCTACAGTCAATAGATAATCCCAGCATTAGCACAAAGAGGAGGAAAGTAATAATAACACTGTAATCTTATTAGATTTGATTGTGGAAACTTCCTGCTGCCTCTTCCATTAGGTTCTCATCACAGCTGCCTTTAGGACCAATCCCTAAATAAGCCAGGCTCTTCTTTAAACGCAGTTCAGCTGTTGAGCTACTGGTTGCAACCAATAGCCAAAAAGGTGTGGAGGAAGAGGAGAGAGAGAAAATGAGAACACAGGGAAGCAGCTGCTTGTAGAAGCTAAACCATGCAGCGGTGGTGAAGATGGGGTGGCATTGCTTGGGAAGAAGTCTGCATTGCAGCAGGATTCGGTGCAAGGGCCCTGTGTGTTTCCTTTGAACTGATCTCTAAAAGGACACAGGGACAGGTGATTAGTTGTTTAAAAGTCAGATTCTGTTTAACCAGGATTTTTGACAGTGAATGAAGAGAGTGGAGAGTCCAGAGACCCATTTATTCCACCTACTTCAGATATTTATGAGGGGATGTAGCCGATCAAATGCGACTAGATTGACCTCATCTAGGACGATTCTTCTGTTAAGAGTCCAGCAGATCTTCTAGTGTCACTTGTCCTCAGTAACATGCTGGACACACTGGTAATTTTGATTTCAACTATCTTTGAGTCAAGACAACATATTCTTGCCAATTTACAGCTTGTCCAGATTTTCTCGTAAAAATCTGTTTCACCCCCTTAAGTGCCCCGTTGTTAAAACCAGAATTGCCTGCGGACAGTTGATTGCCTTTGGCTGATTTCTGTAGAGCCCAGCGCACTGCTGGAAGGGTCTGTCCTCTTTTTATGGAGGTTGTCCTGCAAACCTGGCACCCACGAACGAGCGAAGAGTCCACCCGGGCTACAGTTCAGCAGATGGGTGACAACTGCTTCAGCCAAATCAATCAAGTAGACAGAAGTGCGTGCTTTAGCACAAGTCATGTGGTTTTTAAATACCGTTTTTTCCTTTAGCTGGAAAGGAAGTTTGATCACCGTTCATGTCATGCTTTTACTGAGTAGCCTCACTAGGTTTGCTTGGGGGTAGATGAGGCCCTGATTTTGCTCTGCCTTTTGATTTCTAGTATGAAATGCTGTAGCTAATAAAGATGCGGGGGGAGGTGGTGATGTGAATCAAATTATCAGCTTTTAATTCTCTTGCAGTGAATGGGTATCATTCATTTCTGGGCAACCCTACATAGCCCCATACATTCACAGTGATATAAAAGTAACCACTGCCTTGGCTGGAGTTCGCCCTCTATCAAACTGTTGACATGAGCTCAAGTTACAACCCTTGACCTGGACTTGTTTCCTTTTTTTTTTCCCTCCTTCTTTGTCATAACTCATTTTTTATTAAATTACAACTGCTGAGTTATTCTTACTAGTTACACCTCCATCTTATCACTTGAGGCTAAAGAGGAGCCTTATAACATCATCAAAATGACAAGAGGAAGGTGAAAAATAAAGATACATGTATGTCTGGTTTATTACAGCATCAGAGCACTGTGTTCTCTGAGGTTTTGGAATATGCCTGGAATAGATTATTGTTGAGACTGAAAACCACTGAAGGGAAACCAGAGATTTTAATCAACCTGAGCAGACATTTATCGCTAGATGTGTTTCAAATCAACAGAGTCTCTTCCTTAAGTGACTGTGGGTATGACTAAAGGTTACAGAGGGAATAATGTAAAACATGAGAGCTGAATTGCACTATAATTGAATATAATTCGATTTACATGTGTTTCCTTTTTATGGCTTTTATGAATAAATAGAACATTGAAAGAAGGTCTCATTTGGTCATCCTTACAGAAAAGTATTGTTAATCAAAAATCAGGAAGCAAAGTCACAGTGTAAAAGGCAAAATAAAATGGTACAACTATCGTGTTTTCACAAGGTTTTTACAGATCTAGGTTGATTTCTATCTTTTCCCTCATTCTTAATATTCTTTCCCATGTAATTAAAAAGTTTTCTTTCCAGTTTCAGTTGAAAAAAACATCACTGCAAATCTGTTTGCTAATCAGAAGTTCCCACTTGAGGACGCTGGATCCAATTATGAACTCTCCATAGATGATTTATTTTATAATCTAAACAATTGTCCTGATTATCTAGCTCTGGTCTTTTCACCACCAAAGCACCAGTGCTCTCATCATAAGCATATTGAGGAAGCGTTTCACAGAAGGATTAGATTATTATTCTTTATGTCCACTTTTTAGAAGCCGAGGAAAAACTACTGGAGAAGAATACCCACCTTGTTGTAACTGAGCTGTAGGTAGCTGTCTGCAAGTGAGCATGTGTGGGTTTTGTTCATTAGATGGGTCGAATATCAGTCCAAACACTCATGGCATGAAACAAACTCCCTTGAATTCTACAGGAATTTTTCTAGTGATTACAGCTGTGTTTCACTGAGGCCTCTCTAAGTATTTTTTGGATCATTGGTTTCTGCTTAATTGTGGGGAACCCTTTTAGGAAAATAAAAACAAACAATATTTTGCCAGAAGATAATGCCTAGCAAAATACCATTGAAATTGAACACAAACTGTGAACCAAATACTAACTCATTGAGAAAGGACAAGTGGGGAACTGAAATACAAATTTGCTGTAAATGTGCGGTCTCAGACACATAAAATCTGAAGATTGTTATGAACCTGAAGCTTCAGTGTTTCCCTAGACTGAAATTGAAATTCAAATGTAGATTTTTTTGTGAGTCCTGAGTTGCCCAAGTTTTTGCCTTCTCAAGCTATAGCTATCAACTATCAAACAGGCTATGTGTGGTGGGGATGTCATCTCCTATCTAAGCTGTCCTTCGGTTTCTCTCCTTTTGCCAGTTGAAAGGAGATAAATCTTTGGAAGTGGAGGAAGTGGCTGTGAACGTTCAGAGACCATCCAGGAAATCAGTCACCAAGATGCTGTGTAAGTAGTGAATCCTTCTGTGTTTTGTTTACTATGGAAAAGAGGGTGACCAGGTCCTGAAGGGTATCAAGAAAATTCACTGGATACAAGAGTTACGAGTAACTGTGACCAAAAAAAAAAAAAAAGGCTTACTGCTGTTTTATCTGGACTTACAGAGCATGGGAGTGAAACACCATGGCTGTCAAAAGACTCAGAAGGCAAATTTTCTTCCCCAGCATGAAAGGAGCTTGAGCAAAACTACGTGGCAGATGCTTGCATGGCAACTCTGTCATATTCCTCACTCCAAACCTGGCTCTTGCAGCCGTCTAGAGAGGATCCCTCTTTTTCAGAGTGCAAATAATCTATCTTGTACATTTTTAAAGGAGCGTGTACTTTTGTTTTGTATCACACCATGAACCCCGCTTATGACCAGGAAAGTCCTGCCAGGCCACATACATCAGCTACTGCTGACTTAACCACTAGGCAGATTTGCACATTGTACAGCATTCAGGAGGATTCGTGCTCCAATCACTCTGAAAGCACTCGCATAACTTCCTAATTTGGGGCTGTCTTTAAAGCAAAGATCACCTTGCTACTGAGATGGTGTTTATACAGGAAATATAAATCGCCTTCAATATTTCCTGCAACAACATTATTCTTTTAGACAGCTTAAGTCACTATCTGAACTAGGAAATTGTACTTTGAAGTCGGCCTGATTTTCTGTGCCCTGTGACTGTGACCACAGGGATTCACAGGATCCATGTCTGGAATGGCTTTGCAAGAGTCCTTACTAGAGCCAGCACAGGCCGAGTTGTGCGTGGAGGCAAAATCTTTTCCTCTCCTTCTGAGCAGTGCATCCAGAGAGACTTAATCATCAGTGCATGGTTGCTATGGCCTTATCCTGCTATGTGATGTAAAAATAGTGTGCAGAGGAAATTAATTGCAAGACACAATGGAGTCAGTGTGTGCCAGGTACCACAGATGACTCCAGATGTCTCACTGGTGGTTTCTTCATTAGGCTCTGTACATGCCACAGAATTACCTGACTGTTGCCTGCTCTTTTTGCATGTCATTTTTTTTGTGCACGCATTCAGTTATCCAACACAGAAATCAGTGGAAAGTTTGTTCTATTAGCTGTTAATGGTAAGACAGAAAGGATGCCAAAGTTCTGAATCAATGAAGTTCATATATTTAGCCTTTCATCCAGCTTTCTGAACTATCTCTGCTCTGTGCAAGCCAGTGAACCACATCCTTCCATAACTGACTTGTTTTTCTTCTTCCCTTTCTCCATGCTAGTTGTCCTCGTGATGGTTTTTGGTATCTGCTGGGCTCCATTCCATATAGATCGACTTTTCTTCAGCTTTGTTGTGGAATGGACTGAGCCTCTGGCTAATATATTCAACTTAATTCATGTGGTGTCAGGTAAAGTTTGCTTCTTCCACCTGCACAGGGGCTGGCAAAAAAAGTATTTGTGAGTGGTTTACTTGAAAAATTTAGTCATTTATTTTGTAGGTGATGTGAGACATGCATGGAAAAGCTTCTTGGTGTTTGGTGGACAGTGATGAGAATTGTGCCTGAAGTAAAAACTGCATGTAAGTTTCTGCAGCTTTCAACATCTGGGCATGTTGTCCAATACAGTTGTTTGAATATTCATAAGGAAGGAAAAAAAAATAGGGTATCATGCATCATTACCAGCTGCTTTTCCTTCTTGGGAATGTTCAGAAATGAAGTCTGCTGTCATTCGGCTGCTTTTAATGATACACCCAGCAGCAGGCGTCACCCTCCAGATGGTCTCTCAGGCAGAAGGGAAACCTTACCAAATGGCAAGAAAAGAGATGTACATACTGCTCAGAACTGGATGATACAACCAAATGTTTATGGCCCTGCTGACCGTAAAATGAAGGCTTTTTCAAAAAGGATTCTTACTTTCAGTCTGCCACGGGAAAACACTGAATGTGGCCATTAGGCAGCTCAGACAAAACCAATTTCATGCAGTTGTCCTGGTGTGTTGTAAGAAATTAGCTCCCCTTGGCTGGAAGTTATCCTCTGACAGCTCTGATGGGGGCACCAGCTGTGCAGATCCTGCTGTGAGGATGAGGGCTGTGCTGGAGGCAGGTCAGTACAGCTCAAGAGAGAGCTGGTTCCTAAACAGCTGGAGATAGTGAGCTCCAGTTAATCATCTCTCCCACTTTCCTTTCCCTGAGCTAGCCTTGGCGAGACATCCCTCTGCCTGGATGGCAGCGGGCAGACGTGCTGTCGCTGCCTCCACCCTTGCACCCATTTTAGGCAATGAAGAGATTTTCATTTTCCGAGATCGTTTCGCACACAAATGAGGTGTCTCTGTCCTCTACCCACCCCCCCTTGTTCTCCTAGGTATTTTCTTCTATCTGAGCTCTGCTGTGAACCCCATCATTTACAATCTGTTGTCCCAGCGCTTCAGGATGGCTTTCCTCAGTGTGATTTCTCCTTGCTGCAAGCATTGGGCCCCTACGCATCCCTCTAGCAAGATTCCTGCCCAGCAGAGCATCTTCGTGGTTGAGGACCACAATCTCATGGACTCTGCTGAAGACACAAGTCTCCCTGGCACCCACAGGACATCTGTCAGCAGCTCTCAGCTCTCCACTGGTCTGTGACTTTCCATGTTGTGATCCAGGTGAGACCGAAGTTAAAGAAAATTAAGAAACTAAAGGAGAAGACACCCTCCTGAAAGACTGATTTCAGCAAGAAGAGCTCACAGAGAGTGTCTTGAATGAATGAATGAGGAGTCTGTAATTAGCTGTTGATTGAGAAGCATTGTATTAACTCTTAAGCTAATAGGAGGGCTGGAAATCTCAGTTTACTGGCTGCAAGCTATGCCAGCGAAAAGCTGCTTTACATAAACAGGTCACACTCCCAATGTTACCAGCACAGGAGGGAGACACAGCTTATCCAAGTCTTACTGAATGTATTTTGTGCACTAGCCTAAACGTCAGTTTTTACTTAGTCTGAAATGGGGCAACTTGCCACACAAGTCTACCCACTTCTAGCTTTAGGTAAACCAGCCTCGCTTCTCCCTCCTACGGCCTTCTCGAGGTGTGGCTGTTGCAAGCCTCTCTCGGCAACATAAGCAAATAGGCATGAAGAAGAGCAGCTCTGAGCTGGGCCAGTAAACATCAGACACCAGCACCAGCAATAACTATTTCTGGACTAGAAAAAACAGGGAGACAACAATTGTAAAATAAATGTAAAGTGAACTTTTGCTTTGAGCTAGGTGAAGATTCGGGTGAGGGGGTGCGATTAATGCCTTGAATCACATTGTCAAAAAAAGCTACTGTTTAGAGGGTTATTTTTAACAAGTCTCAAAGTCACTGTCGTATTGCCTCACGCTTTGTCTGACAATATCTGCACAGTGTTGAAATGGCACATGCATGCCGCAAAACCATCTACATTACCTGGGAAATAGCCATTGGGGGCAGAGGGGGCTCAAGGATGTTCCTGGTGTGACTCCTTTGCTCAAAATACAGCTAGTGAGGGATAACTGCTTAGGGAAATGTGAAAAGTCTGCAGCCTTTGGAGGCTTGTCCTCTGCATCAGACGGTTTTATTTTTGCCCATCTGCCTGAACTCAGTCTGACCATGTGCAAATGGGCTGTGGTAGGTCCCTGCTATGTCCAGTGTCCTGCAGTTTGCAAGAACTACTTATAATTGCTTGAACTTGAGACACTTCTGTGAGTGAAGCCCCGTGGTCATGCCTCCTCAGACTTCACACCTGCCCATACCAAGTGGATTACCAAAGTCAGAGGTCTATATAGGGTCAGCAACCACCAGGAAACAGCCTGGGCAACATTCACAACACGTGGAATTGGGACAAAATTGCAGGATCAGAGAAGCTGATACAAAGGCAATAGGAAAAGGAGTTTTGCAGTGATACTGCATCGATTGAGTTCAGGTTTTGCCAAGAACCACAATATAAGTTCTGAGAATCTTTCCTGCATCGCAGTAATGCTAACAGATCGTGAAGGCAGTATACTTACATCCAGGCTGGTGAATTCCTGAGTTCTTTTCACTGCAAGGTCAGTATAGAGTTTTGTAAAGGGAGACTAGGGCGAATCCATTACATGACAGAGAATTTTACAAACCTCTGTGCCCCAAGTTTAAAGGCTGTTTGTTGTGTTTCAGAGAAATGCCTCCCTTGTACATCGTGACTCAGGTCTAGGTTTAGCCACCATGCTGGGCTCAGGCTTGGCACCCACTGCCACAGAAAATCACCCAGTGTTTGTCATCAAGGGGCTGGGACTTACACAGTCGGAGTGCACAGAGTTATTGTAACGAATAAGAACATTAGATCTTCAAAGATGATACACCGTATGCATAAAGGCTTATTCCGGTCTGCTCACTGGGGATCCAGATGACATTTCCCACCAAAGAAGAAAGGGGTTATTCTGCTACAGTGAGCTCATACCTTGTTTGCCCCAAAGTCTTCTGGTTTGCCTCTCCCTATGGGACTCCCGGGTGAGGTGAGAGCTGGGGTCTCATGGCACCTGGTGAGTCACCTTTTCGTGTGGAAGAAGGGGAATTTTAGCCTATGTTTTTTGTCAGATGCATTTTACCAGCTGCACTCTTCAGAAACAAGGCATGGGGAGGGTTACACACACACAAGGCCCTGGAGAGAAAAGGCAATTCCTGCTCCCTGAGGACACAGCTGAAATGCTTTGCCACCCCCAAGTGGACACTTGAGTTTTATCAGTGACGTTTACATTTCTAATCATTATTATGTGTTAACACTTTTCCCTCCACCAGACGTTACAGGATGTTTTACCTTTGGATTTGCCGTGCCGATCACGCATTACTGCCTGCGAGCTGCCCAGGTCCCTGTTCTCCACTGTCCCAGACACCCAGCCAAAGGAGTGAGGAGAGAGTATGGTTTGATGTACTCACACATCCACGGTATGTTGAAGGCATTCCTCTGCAAGATTTTGTGGCTCTTTGAATGCATCTTATGCATTTAGGACCAGGCATCATCGTGTGTTAGTGCACAGAGAGCCATCCATGAGTGATGCTGAGAACCATCCACGAGTGATGGAGCTCTCTTCTGCTCCCTTCATGGGAGAATTGCAGCCTTGACTGCAAAGCTCAGGGCTGTTAAATGCATCTCTGACTTGCAGATGAGCACACGGACCTGCAGTCAGGGCTGGGCTGTGAAGCTGTAAGGCGAAGGTTTTGTGTGATCTCAAATGAAACGGCCACATTTTTGTTCCCTAGGGTTTGTGAGGAAGTGGTGAGGGAGAAAAAGCATGTCTGGATGGGGAAATTTTAGAAGAGAAATAGACGTAAATGACCAGGAACTCACCTCCTGTTCTAAACTCTTTTTTTTTTTTTCTCCTAAAAGCAGTTTTTAGCACATTTAATTTGGTATCAGTCAAAAGAAGTGGCACTCATAACAATAAAATACTGAGACTTTTAGCCAAGCACCCAAAGGAAAGATGAAAACATGTAGTCTTGCACAAAGCCAAACGTTCTTTGAAAGCATTATTGGGGAAGACGTCAAAATTCTTCTAGATTCTGCTAAAAATAAAATAGATGCAGTGAAAAAAAATGTGGCCTGGCTTGAGGTTGAGTGCTCTGAGTTAAATTCCCTGTGACAGCATAGCTCAGTTCCCCCTTGTTCCTGAGGGCACATCTCTAGAATGTAGTCGATGTCCGCTGGAGGCTTTTCTTCCCAAAAGGTCAGTGCTTGAGTTATTTATCACTCTGCTCTGATATTTACGTGGCTGAATTCTAGAAGCTGGATCCAAACATGAAAATAGTGGGAAGATGGATAGAGATGTCATGAAAGCCAATGGTATTACTTTATTCATACATCTAGCAGCTTTCATGGCCAAATGCTGAAAAATGTTGGCAACTGGCTGAGAAAAATTTCTCTTGCAGGGAAACAGAGAACAACTCACTTTTCCCCAAAGTGGTCTAGTGTGATAAAAATATATTTATTTGAAATCAAGTGTGACTTCTAGACAGAACTGTCTATTGATTTATTTCTCTGCTTCTGTTTCCCTCCGGGAAATATGCAAGTGTATGAGCAGAAAGTGTGGAGTGCAGGGGTAGCACTCCAGCACTATGAACAAAACATGGACAGTTTGAAACAAGTTGCGAAGAAGCACTTAGAGAATTGCTTGCATTGCCAATGAGTGATACTCAGATCTAATGCCAGGTTCGATACTGGAAAAAACATAATGACAGCAAGTGGACAATTCTGTTAAGTTTATATGAGGAGTTTTTGGATACTACTGTGTTTTGAAATGTTTAAATCATGGCTTACCAGTGAAACTAAATGTATACTTCAGCTGCAGAGCTGGTTATATGTATCTGTGTGTAACATGAAAATAAATATACTAGAGACTCTCTTACTATGTCTGGTCTATCCATCAGCAATACTTTTGCTTCTCGTTTCTCCCTCTGATTTCACATGAGTACCAGAAGATGGAGATTCCTGGGATTTTTTTGCGAGCACCAAGTACAGGACACTAAAGACTTAACTACAAATCACAGTACTTCACACAAAAAAACCCCAAAACAACGAAACAAAAAAACAAACAACAAACAAAAAACCCCCATTATTTCAACTGGTATATATGCATTAATCCCAGTTGTCGCATCCAAGTTCTCCGCACAGCTGCTTCTTCAGGGGAGGGGGTTAAAAGCTGGGCAGTGCTTTCTGTTACTGTCTAGACTTTGTGAAACCCTGAAAAGTTGCAGCTGTTGTTTTTAAGTCAACTTAAATCCACTCGGTTTTAAAAGGATTAATTTTAGGACTATGGGAGCTCTTGGAATAATTTGCTTCCCACTAGGATAGCTAATTCATGAATGAAATACTGAAGTCTTTATTGTAAAAGCCCAGTAACATTTTTTTCATGCATCCTCATATGTTTGGAAATGCAGCAAAGTTCCTTCCCAGAGGAACAGGCTTTTGCTTGCATTTTTGACTAGAAGAAGGTTTTCCAAAGACCCTTAGACTCAGATGCCTCCAACATGAAGAGTTCCACCAGAGGAAATCTGGATTTCTTTCATAGTCAAAGGAGGAAAAAAAAAGTTGTGCTAAAATCGATTTATCTGACCTATTTCAGTCGTGTTCCTTAGGTGTTTTACAGGTGGGTTTTATGTATATCTTCTAAAGTTGCGAAACAAAGCTAGGCAGGTAGGTACAGGTCACCTTGAAATGTTGTATGTTCTTTGTTGCAGAGCAGGTGTGCTGGTCAGTCTCTACAGTTTCACTTCTTTATAACCCAAGAGACCCCCTTAGAAATTACTCCAAATGAGGAAAACAAATGGCTAACAAGTAACCACAAAACACTGGGAGAACAGCATCCTCAGGGGCTCATTGGGAGAACAGCATCCTCAGGTTCATTGATCTGAGGCTGGTGCCTCTGGGACACCTGGACCGTGCTCTCAGAAGCTGGGGAAATTCAAACAAAGCTCTACCCCTGTAGGATTTGTCGCATTTGTTTACAAGCTTACAGTTTTCCTTCCCTTTTATAGGAGCTGGTGAGGGCAAGAAAGATATCTGTCCTGCCACAGAACACGCTAAATAGCTGCCTAAACTCAATGGAGAGGCTCCAAAGGGAAATATTTTCATGCTGCTGCTGACTGCAGTGCAGGTGTGTTGGACAGCACTGAGCAACTGCAGCAAAGAACTACAAGCACCGTAGTTTTGGGAAATAGAACTCCCCAGCCTTTCCATGAGGAATGAAATAAAACACCAATGCAGGAACTTATAGGTATAATTATTGTTTATTTAACCGCATACAGACTAGTTGCTAATACCACAAACCTGAGCTGCCCCCAAGCCTTGCACCTCTGTTTCCTCCCAGCTGAAGTTACCTGTTCCTGCAGAAAAACAGACCACAGGTATAGCAACACACATAAATTCACGTTACAGTAGCAATGACAGAACCCTCCATTGGGACTCAGACACATGCAGCACACAGTAGGCTAACAAGGAACCATTCCTCAGCTGCCTTGCAGTAACCATCTATCTCTGTGCTCTTACCCTGAAGTGATGCAAATCAGTTTGTGTTCCCGCACACGACAAAGATGGAGAGGCAGTTGACATCAGTCCAGTGGGGCTGAGTCATGTGGAACTCTCTCTGTCTGCCTACAACAAGAAACAGTCCCTAAGTTGGGGCTGACATGGCAACCTACCAGTTCCCAGTAAACCTACTGCATTACTCCAAGGGGCAGCAGTGACTGCCATACACGATTCAGCCTTAGCACACTGCACTTCTTCACAGTGTCTCTTGCATTGACAGCACACAGCACTCATCTAAGTGTTAGCCTCAGTCTAGCTGCTTCGGGTCTCATTTCATCCCCTGTCTCCCCTCCCATGAAGAACAGGTATATTGAAAAATCATCTCTCCCCCACATCCACCCTGTCTTTTCTCCGCTAAGAAATTCCACTGAGGATTGAGTCTTTTCCTTGCAACTTTGTTTGCCAGCTGTAGGGTTTTTACACTGTATTTGTATTCCAGTCCCGATTTCAATTACCTGGCTAACCTTTTCAATTTTCACAGAGAGTGAGAATCAGAAAACAGCAGGTCCTTTATTACAGCTCACAGTGGCAGGGAATGCTTCACCCCCCTTTTCCCCCCCTGTGTTTGCAGGAAAGCTCTGTCAAATTCAAACAAACTCATTGATCATAACTTGTCTATTTACTTGTGCTTTGCTGACTGTTAAGTATTCTGGTCCTTGCTGCAGACCTCTTTTCCATTCTCCTTTTGGCTCGAACGTGCTGTTTTTTATATAACTCCTAAAAGACATGGAGAAACAGTCTTAAGTCTTCACCCTGGTGCTTGACCCCCGGAGAGCTCTCACCAGCATCAAACACTGGAGAAGGTGAAAGCCTTGTGCTTTGAGAGGGGCTATTTGTTGATCTTTGGTAAGCAAGACCTGGCGGTAGCCAGTCCCAGATCATTTCCCAATGGAGACTCAGAGTGCTTGGAGCTGTTCCTTCAGACCAAAACGCAAGTCAGGCACAGGACACCACCCTGCTCATCTCAAAGCCACTTCTCTGACACCCAACTGTGCTGGCCACAGCTGTCACTTGCAAAAGAAATCTTTTTCCTCTACCTTTTTGACTTTCTCAGTTCTCCAAGTCATAACCTTCCTATCTCCTTCATTCTTTTGAGCTCTTGATGTAGCAGTCATTTCCATGCCTGTGCTCTGTCTGCCCCATCACTCAGCCATCCTAAAAATGCTTTATTTGATTGCAGGGGGAGGATTTAGTACAATAGATCTGTTTCTTAGCAACTCCACCCCTCTTCCTTACTCTTCTTTTATTATTTCCAGCTCATTATCTTTGCCCATGTTCAACTCCAAATTAACTTAATTACAGGCAGATTTCATATCTCTCAAAACCAGAAGGGGCACTTGTAAAACATCCCTCCAGTCAATAGAAAATGAGGGCCTTGGCCTATGCAAAGTAGGTTCTGGGAAAGGCAGCTCAGCTTTGTCTGTCCTGCTCCCTCCAGAGACCTCTCCTGATTTCTCATAGTTTCTGCAGTTCCTTAGAGCTGCTTTTGAGTGAGGCATTTCATCCATCCATTTTGCAGCCTAGCCAAGTTCTTCACAACCATTGAGCTCCACAATAGACATCTATATAAACTGCCAGGTGAATGCTTCGTTTATGCAGATGCCGAGGATGCTGCGATCTTTCCGCTATATTCGGATAGGTGGAAAGTGCTTAGGTTCGAAGTCTGTGTCAATTGCAATTTGTTCTGGGTGCAAATCTGAGCTAAATCTGAGTCATACTGAGTCTGAACATTGGATATACTCGGTGCAGGATGACCTCCTATTACTGGCATATTTGGTAGGCTAAAGATCTCTCTTGATTAATGCAGTGCTGGTTGCCCAAAAGCCATATACTGATGACAGCTCTCTCCTTGAAAATATCCTCTGAGATAAAAATGCACTAACTGGACTAGATCCAGTGCAGCCCCTCCTACCCCATCCTCTTCTTATCTAGTGAAAGAACATTTCCTTGAGAAATAAGGAGCAGGATTTACCTCTAGCAATTGATGGGTTTCTCACCTTCTAGTAGGTAAGGTTGCACTGCTGTGGCAGTTCTCCACTGGCGAGGAAATACCTTCTTCCTTCTATTGGAGGTCAAGTTACGTTAACTGAGCCAGGACACCTCTTCCTAAGTCCATGAAGTTTTGTCATGGTGTCAGTGATTCCTCATTGGTAGAAGCAGGATGCTGCTCTGAGAAGAATGAAGAGCCATCTGTATTCACACAGTGAGGAAAGAGTTATGAGATAGTAGGAGTCAATAGAGTCGTGCTGAGGGCGTATGAAATACTGTAAAGACATCTAAAGACACAGGGGAAGGGGAACAAAACTCCCACCAACAATGTAGAAGGCAGGGAGGGTTTTGTGGCAGTTCTGAGAGGAATGAGAGAGCTGTATTTCTACTGTTAGAAGATGCCACGTGTGGTCTCCGTGAAGGAAGGAAAGCCCTGGTGATTCTTTACGCAGATGGTTCCTTCTCATTTAGATAAGCACTTCTGCCCAGCTCTTTGTTATCCTGCAAAGTGGAACCACAGGTTAGGTTGGGATGTATGTCCCCTCATCCTACAAAGGTAGAGTTGTAAATCATGCATGTACACTTGGGTCAACTAACTTGGACACTGGTAGCAGTGCAGCTGGCGGACAAGCTTTCCTGAAGCTCTGGAGACTGATCCATGCAGTGAAAGAAAATGACACAAATTACTGCCAGGAGACTGTATCACATGAACTGCAGCCAGGTCCTTGCCCTTAGTCTTCAACTTTCTGTGGGATAAAGCCTGATTCAGAATGAAACTCTTTCGGGTCCAAAAGCTTCAGGCTCTTTCCTGTCTCTGTTACCCCTTGCTTGCTCATCAGTTCACTGCGTCCCTCTCTCCTCTGTAGGGAGAGGCTATAGGTACAATAACTGCTCCCTGCTTCACTAAGACATTTTCAGCATTATCTGTCTCAGTGTAACCACATTGCATTTATCAGCTCAGCAGGAGACTGTTGCTAAGGTCTGGTTTTAGGCCAGAAAGCCCTGAAGAAGCCAAGGAGCAAATAGCTGCCCTGAAATCTAAACGTGTGGCCTCTAAAGATCGTTGTCACACATCTTCCCCAGGTTTGCAAGCCAACGATACTAGTCTGTGTCCACTGGAGGTCAGTCTTATGCCACGAAAACAGGGACTTCCAGCAGCCTGGGATTCTAATCTGCCTGTGCAGTGCACAAGAAACCCCAAGAGAGAACCTGTTCCAGCTCCCTCAGTGTTGGTTGATGATTTAGAGATATTTAATGTTTTCATTTCTTTATTTTCCTTGCTTGAACGTATCCAGTGGTCTGTTGCTGGATAAGCTCAGCAAAGGAGACACACGCGCTGTTCAACCAGCACAGTGCAGGATCCCGGAAAACCAGGATCCTCCTCAGGTCCAAGCAAATGTGTGCAGTAGCACCACATAGCTGGTAATAACTCAGCCATATTGGCTCTCCGTAATTTGGAAACAAGCCCACAGTATGGCCATGGCACTGGAGTCGTTCCTTGGAAGGGGTGACCCTAACCAGCCCAGGACCTGGGCAGCCCAGTGATGACACAGAAAGTCAGAAACCAGACAAGCAATGGGTAGGAACAGAGACAAAAAGACTGTTGCCTTTGGCAAAGCCCATTTCTCTATCAGACATTCTAGCAGCAGCCCTTGGGTGCTGCCATCTCGCTGCAGAGTGGAAGCTGTGTTAGGAGCGTAGGGATGCACTGTTCTTACTATGATCCATATTGGCAAGTTACATACCGGTGGGCTTAGGCCGAGGGGATATTCACATCTTTTGCTTTGCATATCAGTCAGCTTTGCATGTAGAGGAGAAACAAGGTCATTGAGGAAAGGAACACAAACCTCTGTCATTTTCCCTCAGGATCCACCACTGGTCCTTCCTCTCAGAAGTCAGATATTTTCATTCCTTTTCTTGTCATTTTTTCCCCCCCCTCATCCTTTCCTGCAACTACTGCAATATTTACTACAGCAGAAAATGTAACATATTCATATGGCTGTTTGGGAGCTTTGCAACTGATGGCCCATTACCACTTTCTTAAGGGATATTTATTTTCTTATGAACATTTCAAACCTTCACAGATGGGACTGAACCACTTACCTCTATCAATAAAGCACAGCAGTTAGAGCTCTGGTTTACTGCCAGGCTGGACCAACTGTGGAACTTAGTAATTGTGCTGAAGACAAAAAGTTTGAACCAGGGATCTATTAAGCTGTCCTTATTTAAAGAAGGATTGGAAGGAAGAGTTTAGAAGGTATCTAGGTAAAAAGTAGATGTACAGAAGCAAGACAGCTGCAGCTCTCTGTTAGCAGCACCCAACTTCATATGTCTTGGCTCGTTTATTCTGTTGATCTGCCCAGAACATATTGAAGTCAAGATTTGCTCAGCCTTCCTGGGACTGTCTCTCTCCCTCTACCATACCCCAGCTGCCCTGGCTCCCCAGTGCTGTAGGCTGAGTCTTGTCCATGACCCAGTGATGAACTTCTGCCCAGGGCATCACTGGATGAAAAATTCCCTTTACTGAAACACTGGGGGATACTGGTACATCATTCTTCAATGATGCTCTGAGGGAAACAGTGTTTGTTTTAGAAATGCTAAACCAGAAGGGTTTATGGATACTGAGGGTGGGGTTTTTTTAGTTTTGTTCTGGCAGAAGCAGCTTTTCAAACCGTTTATCAACCTGCCCGCAGCTCCCATTTCAAGGCTGATAAAGCCATAATAAACAGTGAGCCAAAAACCAAAACAAGAACCAAACAAAACAACAACAAAACCCCCCACAAACAAAACAAAACAACCCACACACACACACCAAAAAAACCCCAAACAAAACAACAGTCCTTTGAAAGGTGTGTCCAGAGCAGCTTAATAAATGAAAGAAGGTTGGGAAAAAGAAGAGAAATCATCAGTGCAAGTTTTGGCTTTCTTCTGCTGTTCATTTTATAACAGAAATTTAAATAAATGAATGAAGCGAGTTGGTGGAATCACACTCTCTCAAATTCATTCTTTAAAAACTCCTGCCTTGTCAATTCATCTTTCTACAGTGGCTCATGTCTTGCTAGCTGCCCTCCAAATTGCCATTTTGAAATTTATAAGCATATCCATCAGGCTCTGCAGATCCCCTGAGTTTCTTCGAAAAAGTACCTGCATTCCAGATTGGTGAAAACTCTTTATGGCAACTCCAGCGCAATAAACCTCAACACAACTAAGCACCTGGATGCCAGCTAGCCCAGGTGGTCCCAAATATTACACTGTTCCCTTCCCGCTGCCCATGCAGAGACCTTGGAGTTTGTCCCAAGCTTCTGTCTTCTACATTGCTCCTGGAGAGCCAAACAGAGGTCTCAGTTCTGTATTAGCTATTAGTTGTTTCTCTGGGTACAAGGGCAGCCTTTGCTCACATTGGGATTAAGTGTCATTTGCCATTTGGAATCATGCATATTGGGCAAGCTGGGAGACTTTTCCAGTCCCTTGCTGTGTATTTTGTGCCAACGATGGCTGGGGTATGGCAATGCAGTTACTACATTTCTTTCCAGTCCGTTTTGGTTATCAAGACCTGATAGACATTCAGAACAGATGTCCAGGTCTGAGTTTCAACACTCTTCTTCCAGAAGCTCTCACCACATTTCATTAAATAGCAGGAACTTTGGGTCTGATTCTTTCTTCAGGTTAAGATTCATGGACATCAGCAGATAGCAATAAGATCCTGTTAGCAACAGAGAAAACAAAGAGGATACTGCAGACAGAAGAAAACATTGGTAAATTAGAAGTGGTGAAAGAATCTGAGAGAAGTGAGTAGAAAAAGACAAGACCAGAGGAACAGAGAGGGGAACTGAAACGAAAAGAGAAAGAAAAAAAATAAAAATTAAAGAATTGGAATGAGAATAAGGATGAAAGAAGAGGGGAGAAGGGGAAGGATGAAGAAAGGAGAAGAGAGTAAAAAGGCCCAGAAATAAGCATTAAAAATAATCCATGCTGTGTTTTACTGATGCTTCACCAGATGGAAATGGTATCAACAATAATAGAACCTCTGAGCTTCAGAACAATAGGTGAAATAATTTAAGAACCACTTTCAGATTAAAAAACAGTGAAGGGAGTTTGATTTCTTTCCCATTTTTTCATTTCCTTTCATATATATAGAAAATAACCTCATCCACTCACGTTCTGTGGCTCATCACCACAAAAATATAAATAAAAGGAAGAAAAAAACCCATTCAGTGCAGACAGAAAATAAATCAGAGGCCCCAGTGCTTTCAAATTGTTGCAGCTGGGTCCTGTCTTCACATTTATTTATTTTTAAATTTTCCCTCCCTCCTTGCACTCTAGAGACCACATCCCATAAAATGTCTGGTTATCAAGTTAACTGTGAATAATTCATGAGATAATTATAAAACATTTACACCAGAACATTATTATCTTGCAATTAAAAAAAAAAACCCAAATACTTAATGTCTTCCAACATTGATGGCAAACCTCTTGCGACTGCAGTGGTTTTCGTAGCTAAAATTAAATGGAATTAATCTTCAATACTGCTTTTATGCCTACTAGCACAGAATCACAGAAAAAAACAGCCTCAGATAATAGGAAAAGACAAAAATACATACATATATATATGAGTGTGTGTGTTTATGCACACACATATATATGGGGTTCTGACACATGCCCACAGAGGAGATTCAGTTTCATTCTTTCTCCTGCAAATAGACTCTGAGGCATAAGGAAAACAAGCTTTTCTGCTCAAGGGATATATTCAATGCATGCTGATGGGTTGTTATGATCCACAGGCAGAGTTGCACACAGCTATAGGTGCAACTATCCACCTCAACTGAAAGACAGAGCTGTGCATGTGGTGAGGAGCTGCTGTGACCCGTGGAGACAGATTGTCTCTCACAAGTGCAAACATGAGCACATGTGGAGAAGAGACGCAGGGAGCTGCAGCACCCTGGGCCGCACACTGAGGGACCGTTGTAGGACACAAGATTTTCCTTTTCATACTCTTCCCCTGCAAGGGGTACATTTTGTGTCTGGGAAAATTCTCAAGGCCATCCCTTCGCTGTGTGCTGGTGATCCCTAGTTGCCACAATACTCCTGAGGGCTTTAATAGGTATGCACAGAGAAACCTCAAAGGTTCTTGTTTAGTTTACAAAAACTGCCAGCCTGTTGCTAGAGAGTCCCAGGTTTCTCAGCAATGACTTATTCACTCCTTCAGGAACACAGGATAGTGGAGCAACACTAAAACATAAGCCCACTACACAGCTGCTTTCATAAACCTGGGCTGCCATGCTCCTAGGAAACAGAGCCAGCAAACCCTGGGCTGGTGCAGCTAACATCTGGCTACAATCCCTGGGGTAACCAGAAGAAGAAACACCCCCCAGGCCAAATGCAGGGAATAAAAACTCTTGTCTTGTTCCTCTTTCCTCTCTCTTTGAATGCAGTTGGTCTACACAAAAAAATTATCTGTGGCTTCTCACAAATACATTTGCACCCAGACCAACATACCTAGTGGTTTTCTGCACAGCTCCTCTTCCTCTCAGCAGCTCTTAAGAGGCCACATCATGCAACGCAACAGCTACATTTGCCTTACAGCCAAAAGCAAGGGCTGGAAGCACTCTGCACATCCTGAACCAGTGAAGACATCCCAGGAGATCTGGCACTAAGCTGATGGTAAACAAAACTACTCAGAGCCTGAGGCTTTATGGTTTGATTAACCACACGCACCTTTGTAAAAGGATTAGGAGGACTCTATCGTTGTTAGGTTTGAATCCTAATTGAAAACCGGTCCCTCCCACAGACGCTGTGCTGGTCTGGGGTCTGGGAGAAGAGAGAGGGTAGTGTGTCTGTGAGCATCTGCTTTGGGGCAACAAGAGGGTTCACAGCACCAAAGAACCACGTTTACCTGCCATGGGACATCAGCCCAGCAAACATCATGGGATTGTACAGGACCAATGGACACAGTGGGGATTGGAGTTTGAATTTCAATCATCTGTGCAAAGACCATTTATAAATCTGTCAGCAGTATGCAAGTGTCAACAAGACACTCATGAAATTTCATCTCTGCATCAATTTGCAAAAAAGGAAAAATGCTTTGTGAACACAAATGTAGTCCTGCGCATACAGCTGCCAACAGTTGCCCTCTGGGGTGATTCTTGTAATTTGCTATGCTCTCAGCAAGATGCCATTTATCACAAAGACCATCATCAACATATGAGCTGAGAATGAACTCCTAAGAAGGTCTGCCATCCATGACCCTGAAGCACAGAGGAGTCCTGTTATAGGTGTTCTTCTCTGGGTACCAGACTCAGCTGGACTGCAAGGGGATCTATGATTGAGAGAGTGGTAAGCAGTTTGGATTCCCAGACTCTCATGCCATGTATTGTCCATGAAGGGCAGCAGTCCCAACCTAACTTTGAGCCCATCAGTGTCTCTCTAAATGCTCAAGAGTCCCATTCCTGAACATTCAGTCTCAGTGTTGATGTTACAGTGCAATGTTGTTGTTAGGAAAGCAACAAGCCTGTCTATGAATGTTTATTACTACTATTCATGCAATCCTGCAGCTAAAGAGCACAAATCACAGTGCTAGACATTGCTCATGCCCCTCTCAAAGACAGGGCTGCGGCATAGCATCTTCCTCAAAGGAATTACTGTCTCAGAGAAAAGTTAATGACAGCAGGTAAAGATAGATGGGGACCCATGAGACGACGAGACAATCTTGACTGGTGTTATAGAGTCTGAATGTACCAACAGCTTAACTAGTGTTAACCGGCTAATTGCAGATGCTAAAAAGGTAGCACCCCTTCATCCGATTCTTGATAACCACCTGTGCACATCACCTACACATGACTGCAAAACAGCTCTAGCTTAATCCTTGAGGACAATGGCAGTACAAGCTTACGTTCCTCCTGAATGCCTCTTCCTAACATTTGAGATCATTTGAGTATGAAAGTTTCTCAGTGAAAAGAGCTGAAGACTGCAGCATTTATTTCTGTCAGTGAGGACAAAGGGAGGATCAAGTCCAAGCTGTTTCTCCTCAAATCATGGATCAATTGAGCAGCTCTGATGATGTTACTGTCCCTGGCACTGGGACCTAACTCAAAATTACCTCAAATCTGAAAGATTGATTTTCACCATCAGCATTTAATGTCTGACGTATCTTTCTTTTCCCAGCAAGACAAAAAAAAAAAAAAAAGGAAAAGAAAAAGAGAGAGAAAGAGATGGTTCATATTCAGCTGCAATTTAGCATTCATTTGCATTTTTAAATTAGTTAAGCTATGGATCATTGCAAAGCAATGATAGAGAATTTTTGTAATAATTAGTCTGCTGGGAGTGTAGAAATGGCTATACAGGCAGGCTGTACTGAAAGGGGAAGCAATTCCCAGATGCTCAAACTGGGATTTGCACTAGCAAATGTACTCTCACTCATATGGGGCCAGATCCAGCCCACCAGACACAGCTACAATTCAGACAACTTCATCTACACCAGCCACTAACTGTAGTCAGTGGTGAGAAATGGATGTTTCCAGACTAGGATTCATTTTATCCTAAAGTAAAAATCTAAATCAGGACAGATTATTAGACACCTGAAGCGAGGTTAGATTAATCTCACCAGTGTTTTCAGTATAATCTTAAATTCTGCAGTCTTTTCATATACATCAATATCTCCTCGCTCGGCTTCACTCGTTTTACCCCCTCTCTCTTCCTTCTACAGTTCCTACCACGATTCTCTTAGTTCCTGTAGTGAGATGTATCCCTCTCCTAATTCCAGTGGAAAGTCCTCATCACTTCAGATCTGACAATAAGTACTCAGGGAAGGAAGAAGTGGGGGCTCAGTCTGGGAATGAACTAAAGGGCCATCAATTTTGCCTCAGGGACCTACCTTCCTTTAGATCATACAGGGGGATACAGGAGCACCTCTCTGTACGGTGTAAGTTGCTGCATATTCAGCAATCTGCCTTAAACTCACTGATTTTTGCAATGCATCTCATGTTTGTTGTTTGAGATGGGTGAATATTATAATGTCTTCTTCCTTGGATGGCGGAACATGGCAGCACTAATGCTCACTTTGCTCAGTAATGGGAAGAGACCACTCGTGACTAAGCACTACTTTAGAAACACTGCACACTCAACCATCTTGAAAGCAACTGTCTATCACCCATTAGATGCTCTCTGTCTCACATCATTTTGTATTATTCGTTGTCCTTTGCTTGCCCTGCTCCAAAATCTGTTTCTCAATGTGACTGCTACTTTTTGCTTAAGTTTTCTCTCTGGGTGAACTGAATCACAAAGAACATTCAGTGAATTTCCTGAAGTCCACATCCTTCACCTGATCTGAAACATCAACACTCAGTACACTTGTGCTTAACAAGCTTCATCACTCCTTTGTCTAAAAATGTGACTACATTCTCTTCCAAAGCAGCAACAGTCAGTCCCAGCAACTCACCGTCAGGAATCAGTCAATACAATGTTTGCAGCATGGTGACATAATATTCCCATTATGGTCAAAAAGTGAAATGATGAGGAGAGTAGAAGCTTTCTCTGACTCCTACACTGGCTAAAATATTTGTGATTTTTTTCATTACAAATAGCATCTGTCCGTATTCATCAGATATAATGAAAACAGAGGCCCAAACCACCAAATACATAAAACCCAAACACTTTAAGTTAAATGTCACTACTTGTATACCTATTAACCCCAATGGGATGGAAAATTCAAAGAACATATGCACTCAAGTGTTGTCTGAACCTATGTTACAGTAAATTGCATGCATATCCAGGGTAATTATAAAGGAAAAACAGGCTTAGGGTTGTGCCATGGAACGGTTTGCTACCTCTCAAGCACAGTATGGGATTACAGAGCATCGACATTTTATGGACACTTAATCCATAGTCGTGTGTCATGTGGGTATATACAAACCAGCTACTTAAAAGTTTTGCTTCTTGTCTCCTTCCGAAGAGGTCCATACGACTTGAAAATCATTCTACCTGCATCAAATGCATTAACTCCATGACTGCAAAACAGAGATCTCATTATTCTGACAACAAAGCAAGTGCAACTGGATTTCCCTGTAGGAACCTGAACCTTTACGGTTTTATTACCATGTCACTCTGAGTTTTCATAGGTATTCATCACAAAGGTACATTTTGTTTCAGCATGGACTTAAATGGCTTGAACTAAACTATCTTTTTTGAGGACAGAAGGACAAGAAGAACACGAAAGCTGCAATTAATAAGTGGCTCTACCTAAAGTATGGACGCCAAGACCAAGATGTGCCCTGTTCCATATTTGTTCACTTGTTCAACTTTAGAGACTGGCATTTCTGCAGTGTACTTATCCCTTCAAATTTTCTGATATGTTCTAACCAGTTTGCCTCATCCCATCAGTGGGTCTTGGCTATGACAGCCAGCCCTGTCTTAGAAAGTTCAAGTTGCTTGCTTGCTTATTTGCCGTTTTGCCACCAGTCACATGTCCAAATTGAGGTGCAAGTAAGCACTTCCTAGGATTCTCTGTGCATTTTCCCTCAGGAAATCCTTGCTTTCTTCCTCTAGCAGAAAATAGTTGTGGAATTTGTGCTTTACAGCTGTGGTGTAGACTCTGGAAAGGTTTTTTTTATGTTGTAGTACACATGGGCACATGGAGCAAAACTTCTATCAATGCTACTGAACACTAGATGTGATTCTTCTCAACTGAGATTAGGCAGCTGACCTGCAAGATGTCTTGGTTTCTTCTGTAGTCACTGGAGAGAGAAACACCTCCCAAGGATCATTTGTCTCATCCTAAGGTGGTTGTCCAAGGGAAATGGGATCAGTTTCTGAAAGTGTCGTTCTCTACCTACAGAGCAAATCTACACACTTGTTTAGACTAGAAACCAACATTTGGACAGTTACATTTAGACTAGGTGGAATACACTCAAACCTCAAATAATTTTTCTATATTTAGCTACATAATAGTGGATCCATTGCAGTTATTTATTCCTGAGTCTTTTCACGAAAGCATCACCTTGGAAAGGACACTGTTTTCAGACAGAACGAAGCTGATCCAGATTTAGACTCAGGAACTATCAGAAAACATCCACAGGCCTAAGAACATACACTCCCAGCTAGTCCTGTGATTATGGTAGTGTCTCCCCTGTGAGAGAGCAGGTTGTGTAGAGACAGCAGTGAAAAGAGACAGAAAGGAGATAGAAAAGGAGCTTCACTGCATATCAGTTCCTTGGTGAGGACAGACCTGTATTATAGCCTCCTTCTGCGAAAGACTGAATTTTGAAAAAGATTTTTTGAAACCTCTCTAACCATTCAAAGGCTGCCAAATTAGTTTCGTGCAATATTTCTTTGTCAAGTGTCTCCTTTTGTTCCCAGCACGGTGCTGCATCCTGGCAGACAGACTGAACAGTGCATTGCTAAAGGTGCAGAAGGGGCTGAAACCCAGCGCCCTTTGCCTCATCTTTAGACCTTCACTTGCTGAGGCATAGCCATCTGTAATTATGCTTGCGGGGTATTTCCATATGTGTAACCAGCACTTCAGATATCCTGCTGTCCCATGAAATACTTTTCCATAAAAATAAGATCCTGTAAAACCTACACTTTAGACAACTCCCACACTGAGATTGCTGTTGTCTCTTTATTTTACAAAATAAAGGTTCCGGAGCCTCCTGAGTTCCCCCTGTGTTATCTGTATTATCTGTGATTGTCTTAGAAACCAGCTCACCCCGAGGCCAGCTATCAACATCTTTCAGCATAACAACAGCTTTCATTGTCCCACTATTTCACATGCATCCTGTCAAGACATGCAGATGAATGAGCTACCAGGGGGTAAGTTTGGTTATAAATTTACAAGGCCTCTTCTCCATCATAATTGTTTGTATTCATATTCTCATTCTTCACGCTCAACCAGATGTACTTGGAAGCGATTTGTTCTCAGGAAAAAAAAAAAAAAAAAAGGGTTTGTTTGCTTTGCATCTGCTCCCTTGAAGCAAAGAAAAGGGTGTTCTGGGGCTTCCTGTGGAGAAGCCAACATCCTGAGAGGTCACCCACTAACCTTGCCTGGGTAACTTGTTCTTTCTGCTGTGGCCCATATCAAGCCTATTCCACATCATTCAAAATGTTTAGTGAAAACATGAACACAGCTCTTTAATTCAAAAGACAATTTCCATCCAAGTAGCTGAAGTATTCCACTTGGAAGTAAATTTATTATCAATGAAAAAATACTGAATGAGGCTGCCTACAGTAAAATTCCTGACACTCCGCATATTTGAGCAATCATCCGTAAAGGACCTGCAGTTTACATCAGCAGAAGACTCTTCTCCAACCCCAGCTGTAATATTTCAGAGGCACAACCTAGGAACATCTGACTATCTGCATCTTTGCATGTGCCTCAGTTCTGTTAGCGTGACAATGATGGCTCGTAGGTATGACTTGCTCACATTCCCAGCTGACAGCCAGGCCAGCAAGAGCTCATAGTTTATACATGCTCTCTGATTCTTTTTATTATTTAGCGGATTGACCAAGAATCCCTAATGGCTCTAATGACTGTTGTGTTTTCAATGAAGCAGCAAAGAATTGAAAACACTAAACACTCATTCAGCAATACAATAATAGGCAGGCAAATATTCTCACCCAACTAAGGGAAGCCAAATAAAACAAAGATCTTCAGAGAAATACACCATGAAGGACATCCATCTCTGTAAAAGAGTTGAATGCACCCTTCTAACCTGTGGTGCTATTTCATCCAAAATGAGAACAAAGCTAAAAGCGGTCCCTAAGTCCAGTTTGTACACACACTTAACTTGGTGTTTATCTGTTATGTGAATACACTGACTTTAGTGATCTTAAGCTCACACTAGTAGCACTGCTTATTTTATTATTTCTGACTACTTAACCATTCCACCAATGCTGAAACTGCTCTATAATAATTTGTGAATGTCCTATGATGTCCTAATTATTGCAGTGGTTGTTGTATTCATGTGTTAGATAACTGAAATGTGGGGAGAGAAGCGACATGGGGAGTCGTGCATTCTGATGAAAAGCCTTGCTCAATGAACACCACTTAATGCAAACAATTCCGGGATGCTAAAAGCCACATCCAAGAAATGAAAAATGCTGGGCATCAGAACACCAAGACCATCAGCCTGGGGTTTTACATGAAGAAATGTGACTTGGATTGGATTTTTTTTCTCTGTACCTTATAGGAGTAGAAAAATAGCACATTATTCAAGACCACAACATTGTCATTCTATTTTGCAAAAAAAATTAGGAGGAGGAACAGATTCAAGAATGAAACAAAACTCCTAGGTTGGACTCCCTTTCTGTCTTACATTACCATAAATGACACACAGGTGTGGAAAAGTCCATATTATCAAGAGAATTAAAATGCGCTAATCAATTTGCTTTGCTAAAGTGGTGCAAGACTTTAGGGGCACAATCATAAGACTGTTTTCTCCTGAATTTCCTCTTCACCATTAACCATCTAGGTTAAATTATCTTCCTTATTCAGATTTCAGCAACAAAAAATGACTTGGCTGAAGGCTTCAGAGTAACTATGCGCTTGCACCAGTGTAGAGCATAACAGGTTTCAGTCTAACGTGTCTGGTTCAGAATGGTGTTAGAATTGTTGATGTTCAAGGACAGATTGGACAAGCAGGTGCAAGAAAAACCCAGTGTGGCTTACTTATAATCACATTCATCTTGGGAAACCCTGAGCTGAATATAATCAGAAAGCAAAAAAAATTATGGAGGAAGATTAAACATCCTGGTCCTATTCTTATTCTTCACCAGGTGTCTTGTTATAGCCCCTACTGGAAACCCATTACTGATGTTGTCACACTACTCTGAAGGCTCAAAGATATCCATTCCTCAATGGCTAATAATTTACAGACTCAGCTGCACCATGAACATCATCTACACATCACAGGTCTAATGAGAGGACAGAAAATGATGAAGATTATTTACCAGAAAGGAACTCTTTGCATTCCTGCTAATGCCTTCAGCAGTAAACAGAGACAACATATTTTAAAAATTACAGCATGGGCCCTTGGCAGAATGATTTTCAAAGTTTTTACACAAACTGGAAGTGTTTTGCAAGATAGACAGAATAAATCCCAGTGTGCCAAATCCAGACATTTTATGGCAGAATGGGGATGTGTTCCTACAGGAGCAAAACATCTAATTGACCCCTAATCTACCAGAGCAACAATAGAGAATAAAATCTCCAGTATAATTGGTTTATAAATCATTTGTGTGATCCCAGGACCTGGCAATTTATTCTGAGTACTTGAGTGTTTGTTCTGAAACGCAGTGGTTTAGCTGTATTCAAGCTCTCTGGCTCGCACTAGGAGGTGAAAGATGACAATTCCGCGCAGTGATTTATTTTTTCACTTTACTCAGGTTAAAGTTATGAAGACACAGCTTTGAAAAAGCAATCGTTCCAGTGGCCAAGAGACACTGTGCAAGTGCTGTTCCTCCTGGCCCCAGCTTTCTGCTGTGCTAGATTTCCACTCAGAACAGCTGGTGATGAGCAGTCACCTTCACCCTCTCCATGAAGCTTGTCATAATGTGCTAGATTTTAACTGCTCTTTGAAGACCATTTTGCCAACAGAAGTTTACCAGGGAGGCAGTGCCTGACACAGAGAGTTGGTACAATAACAAATTCATTAACACGTGTATATACTGTTTCTCAGGTCTTGAACCATCGCTGTCACTTACATTCATTACTCTTCTACATTATATGAATGTTAGCACATGAGTTTAGCTGCACAGTGAACATGGAGCATCATCAGTGTGAGCTGGGATGGTTACTCCTTACTGTCCTGGTTTGTAAAGCACAGCCTTCACTCAAAAAGTAGCAAAAGTAGCAGAAATTATTTCTGGGTGCAGCTTCTGGAGAAAGTCCTCAAAATTAACAGCCTTCACAGCATCATGGAATGGGATAAAGGTCAAACTTGAACTCAGCTTCAGGTCAATAATCATATGTGAAAGTATTTTATGGCAATTTCGTCTGAGCGGAGGCTTAATAGATAAAAAGAGAAAGATAATCCTATCCTCTGTGGAAGAAAGGGGGCCACCTGTTAACCCTTTCCCACAAGCCAGGATGGAAAGCATGGCTGGCAATTTCCTTTTCCTGACACTTATTTCCACATTTATCCCTCAGGAAGCTACAGCAGGGCCATCACTGGATTTCTGAGGCTGTTTGTGTTTCACTGTGTGCCAGCACAGTCACCTCAGTGACAGCAGATGGGAAACAATACAATAATATCCTCCCTGTGCCATAGATTTACAAATACAAATTATCTTCTGCTGTGACCAGTTTTTCGTTAGCAGAATTTCACAAAGAGAATCACTGAGGTTCAGGAAGTGCCATGTGCATATCCAAAGAAGACAGAGGGATCAAGTTACTTTAATGCTAATAGAGATGCTCCTAACACACAATGAGGCACTCAAATCTTTTAAAATGCAGAGAGAGGGAAACGCAAAATTTTGCATCCCACTGTTCCATTAAGTTATCAAGGGAAATCTGGAAATACTGGGCTCTTATTTCAAGTTTGATTATGGAAACATGGCTCTTGTAAAAAAAAAAAAAGAAACAAGAATTAAAGCTATTTCTCCCCTTGCTTTTCAAAAGTACAAAGTAGCCAAGCAAAGAGATTCAAAACAGCAACTGCCTTAGCACCACTTGACTGAGCGGACAGACAAATAAACATATTTCACTGCATCTGCGCTTTCTCCAGACAGAAGTCCTGCTGAAGGAGAGTTTCCTCACATACTGACTGCAAGATCGGATGACAAAATCAGAAGACATGTAGTATGCATGGCCCACACTTCAGCACATATAATTTATCTCTTTTAGAGCAGAAGTTATAAACAGAGTAATACCTGCAGTTGCTGCACTACTGTGGGATGCATCACCAGGCATTTCCCTTGAAAAGCACTGAGGAGCACCTCTGATTTAAAAAAATACTTTATTTTCTTCTAAGTCATCTGTTCTCTTGACTTACATCTTGTCTCAACAGCCATGAAGGTACCTGAATAAACCCTCATGGAAATTAACATCCACTATTTACTTAGTCTCTCCAGCCTATGCTTTGATCTGAACTAAGAACATGGAGAACGGGTGAGTAGCAAGGATCTATATGATCTGATTATTCAGAACTGATTAATTATTTTTGCCCAGCTTGGACAGTGCTGCCTAGGATTGTGTTTTGAAAGCACATGATCTTGATAGTGTATCTCTTCTGACTGGCCCTTCAAAAGAATAGTCATGTAAGTTGAAGCTGCAGCAAATCTGCTGAAGTATTCTGATGACATAAAGGGTTGTTATAAATACGTAATTTGCCCAAGTGAAAGAAGTCCAGCTATTTAGGCTAGGTCAAAGTGTCAAGTTACTCTGACGTAACTCTTACTATCTCTTAGATCAGAGAGATCCTGTTGAAATGCAAAAGCACTTTGTATTTGCAATTTGCAAAGCAATGAAATAAATATGCACAACATGGTTTGCTGATAAAGCAGAATTTTGTCAGAGTAAGACATTGTTTAAGGCTTTACCCTGGGGGCACCAGCTGTTTTCTAAAGTACTGCTACATGACAAAAGATGATGCGCTTACAATACAAGGAACGGCAAATAATAAAACCTGGAAATATTTTACTTATAAATAATAGCACAAATACAAGAAAGCTGTGAATCCACAGATAAGGTACTGATGATAGACAGACATTCAGCATCATATATGTAACTTTATCAAGAATGGAAATCTTCAAGAGGAAGGTATGAGGCAGCAGTTATTTTATCTTTTATCAATATACAACAACCAAAGATGCTGATGTTCAGTAGTTACCTTTTTTATCCATTATTTCCTGTGACTTTTTCCTCCTAATATTGCAAACAGCAACTTCTTTTTTGCAGCATTGTGAATGATGTTTAACACTTAGATTAAATGAAAGCTGGAGGCAGAGAAGTATTAAATGTACAGATTATACTGTTTTAACAGACTGCTGGCCTTTGTCGTAAGCAAGCTATCAAACTTAGACCCAACAAAATCCATCAGGAGACCAGCAGCTTTGCCAGCAGCTGCTATAAAGGGAATAGGGAATAATTTTAAGTCAAAGCCAATAACTGCTATTGGGATTGGACAAATTCACAGGCGGCTGTGAAAAACAACAGTCCACATGCAACTATTCACAATATCTCTGACCTGAGAGAAAGGGAGGGTAAGCAGAAAGCAAACCACTTAGAGCTCTTTCTTTGTTTGGCCTCCAAGGTACAACTGTTGTGGAAAGGAGGTAGCAGAAAAGGAAAGCAAGGTATGACAACATATTAGCTGCAAGGAACATGTTGGCCCCTCTTCCTCCATATGCCCCAGATCTGTGGTGCTGATGTGGTGAAAGGTAGGGTACCATCCTAGTTCTGAGGGCAAGGAGACAGCAACTCAAAAGACAGAGGAAAAAAAGATGCACATAGCAAGGGAGGCAAAAGACATGACAAGGAAAAGAGAACAACAATCACCTGAGTCAGAATAGACAAGGAATCGCTTGCCTGAACAGATGTTTCGTCTGATACCATTTGCGAGTTCTGAATGCATCAGGCCAGTCTCAAGGAGAGACGATTCTTTGTGCAACATCAGCAAATTAGTCCAATCTCCAATTGTGACTAATCCCTGGCAGAAAACTGTAAGGGAAAGAAAACGAATACAACCTGGCCAATTATGCAGTGAGGAGAACAGGGAAAACAAACAAACAAACAGTCTCTGAACCTGCAGGTGTCAACACAAACCCAAAAGACTGATCAGCCTGTTTGCTTAATGTGGGGATGCAGTGTGGTGACCACAGAGAACGGAAGTGATTTTTACAGTGACTGCTTGCAGGAGGTCAATACATGGCACAGTGGTCACCTCAAATGTATATGTGAAGACAGAGTCACGGGGTTCCAGCATTTGGAACTAATTCTCATCTTTTATCTGCAGTGAAGCTTGTGACGGCAGCAACACGGGAAGAACCAATTACATTTCTGCCCGTGGTTGCAGCATATTCTGTGAAATACTGTATCCCTTCGGTACCTCCTGTCAAGGACTCCAAAAGCCAGCTCAGACAGTCTGAGGCTGAACAGACCAAGGAAAATCCGTGTGCTCTAAGTCCATCCTATGGACCTATCTCAATGGTTGGAAAAACCCTGACCTATTTTATTCTCTCAGTTTGTTCACTTGAGCACAATTCAGCCCACTGCATTGTGCAGGAGAAGCACAAACATATCAGAAAGACTGCTGCGGTGGAGCTGAGCATCAACAGGAGGAACAGAACAGGAACAGAACAGGAAGGTACAGCTCTGAGGGTGAAACAGGAGACACTTTAGAGAAGCATCTTTTTGCTGTTCCTGATGAAATTAAGTGTTACTGCACACTGAGATGCTCTCTGTGTTCTGCTCTTCAAATACAATTATTACTCCACCTTTGGCAGTGCTTTTGTGCCCATCTCTGGTAAGACCAGGGGCTGTTTTGCCTGCTGTATCTGATCTTGCATGGCCACACAACCCACAGGAATTGATCCTGCCAGATCTCAAAGGGCCACTTTGCACAGACCACAACTATAAAAAGCCAGTGTGTTCCCCACCTCAGAGGAAAGGGAAAGCCTGGAGGGAAGAGATGCTGCCAGTTGTTTTCTACATTGATTCTTCTCACACTTCTCAGTCGCTCACTCCAAGCTCTGTAAATACCTGCAGGGTTAAAACACTGTCCTCAGGAGTTGAAGTAGTGACCTTGATAAGTGACACAGCCAATACAAAGTCCTTTCCTTGGAAGGAATTGCCCCCAGTACAATCTTTTGCTCATTCATTCTTCTTCCTCCTCCAAGCAAAATCTGCCAGAACTGACTATTTCCAATTCATTTTTTCCTTCTTCTTTATTTTATTTTGTGTGTTGTCCCATCCTCCCCTCTCAGAGGTGTCTCCCTGGGGGAATTCATGTCCCTTGTACTTTTTACTCTGTGTGCATAATAGAACATTATCTGCATAATTTATCTTTCACTACATGTTGTCTTCCTTCTGGCTAAGTGTTTTTCTAAAATAAATATATATCCTCATCATGTACACTGAGAAAAAGAGCCATGTCCTGTGTGAGAACTCTATAATACCCAAAACCTGAACTACCAAGAATATGTTAACTCAGTCTTTTAGGTCAAATGCAACTGCAACGCTGATCTTCCTCCTGCCTCTCTCCGTATTATTCAGTGTTCCACTCTTTCTATAGATCTAATTAAATCCTCACAAGGCTGAATCCAGATCAAATTTGAAATTGAAATGCAACCCACAAGGCAAGGGAATTCAACGAGATAAGACCAAAAAAACGTCTGCCTTTAACACGTTTTACCATACCTCTGAATGGCAAAGTATGAAACAACAGTAGATCTGTGGGACTGGGAAGGGTGGGAGCACCGTTCACGGACTAATTAGGATGACCATAATGTCCAGGGCACATGTGGCAGAGATGTTGGTTCCATGTAGCACAACTGCCAGCCAGTGCATATTACAGCTCACAGCAGGCAGGGGAGCTGACAAAGCATTTGACCATGTCTTGAAGTTAAATGTACCGGGGCTGTTTTGGTCCAGTCAACACAATCTTCAGTCAACTTCTCTTACGTTCTCTTGAGCGTGAGGACAGCGCAGTGCTTTGCTGATGCTGCTGGGATTTCCAGGTGTTTATAGCTATGAGCAAGAACATTTGAGAGAAAAACATAAGCAAACAGATTCTTTTCTATTGCAGCCTGAGGTTTTGTAGCAAATCTGAATCACAACATATTAAGGTGAAAACATGTCCTGAATACTGTTGGAGTTAAAAATCTTGCCTCTTCATTTATGTTACCATGAGACTGTATCTACACAATTAAAAGTGAATTTGATGTTTCCATGTTTCTTCGCATTCTCCTTTACAATTATTCTGAAAGTGCCGTATTTTTTCTCCTTCACAAAACAGTTATGTTCCCCATTTTGCACCATCCTTCCCATTTGCACCAGTTCACCAGCAAATTCATGGCTCAAGGTTCCTCTAACTGGTTCTGCCCTATGTAAGGATGGAGTTGGAAACTTGCAATAATAAGCATACCTAAGAACAAGGTTTGGAGTTTCCTCTCAAACCCCTCACACTTCTACTTTCTACAGGTATCTTTAGATGAGCTGAATTGCCCAAGGGCCGTTTATGGGATCAATTCAAGTTCCTAAACACAGGTGTTTGGTACCACTTCAAATAACTGAGGGCCTCCCACTCAACTTCTGAAAGTGCTGAGTCTCCACAATGGGAAGGGGAAGAAGCAAGGAAGGTTTAACCCAAAACACACCGAAACTTTTCAAAGCTTCCCATCTCCTCTCAACATCAGCTGTTCCTTACAAAAATTCCTTTGAACTCAAAGGCCACAGTGAGGGACTTCCTTGGAGGAATGAAGTTTCATCACTCTCCTTGTTTTACCATATCCATCATTCTCCCTTAATAACAAGATTTTCTACCTCATATGTTCATCAGAACCAAGAAAACAATACGAAACACGATCCTCTGCCATCAGGGTACTATCAGGACTCAAGCTTGGATTGTTTTTTCTCATAACTTCTGCGGGTGTTTCAGTATTATATTTGTGGCAGCCTTAGAGTGGAATCCAACACAGCTGTCCTTCAAACAGGTGAAGTCACACTGTTCTTTCTTCTTTCATTTTCTCTGTGTTTGGGTGACAGTCTGTTATCAGTAATGGGAAGAAGTTGTCCCTATGCTGTATCAGAGCAGAGATAAGTCTGCTATCCTGGCTTTCCTTCAAAGCAAATGCAAGGATCTCCAAAATGAAGTTACAATAGGAAAAGGTGAGAAAAGTGGTCAGCTGGCTCCCATTTGCTTGACTGGAAGCACATGTCCAATATCAGCCATCTTGTTGTCTCTTAGGGGACTAAAATAGCTCAAAACCAACTCCAAGCACTAATTTCAAAGTCAGGTCCTGTGAGACTAGGTAATCATAGTGCAATGCTGATTCCCTGGAACAGCTATCAGCACCCACTCAAACGTCAACACTCAAAACAAAACCAGATATAAATACGGTCACCTTATCAGTACTAGCTGTCCCACAGATTTAGCGATTTGAAGAAAAGACCTAAATTTTAAAGGAAAAAAAACAAAACAAAACACCCCACTTAGTAACATCATCTGAAAGGCATCAGATAAGTCTCAATTGCCATAAGAAGAAAATAACTTTCCACCAATTTCTGTCTTAGTTACAATCATTTTCATGCAAGCATATGGTGGGGATGGGAATATGTCATGAGTTGTAATTGAAAATATCTGTTTCTCCCCCTCAGCCTGTATCAGTTAAACCTCAGTTTCATCCAGTTTTGGGCACTAGACCTCAAAAAAGAGGTGGAAGCCATTATAGAAATTCCATAGGAGAGAAATGTGCACTGTCAAAGATCAAAGACCATGATGTACGAGGGAGCAAAGAAGGAGCTGCTGTTATTTTAGACAGACAAGAGAAAAACAATGGAGAGAGCATAAAGGCTGCTGGAAAGAGAAGGGAACTGATCTGTTTGCCATGACCAGGATGGCTAGCACAAGAAACAGTGGACTTAAGTGTCAGCAAGAAATATGAGGGTTAGACATCAGGAAAATCTTCCTGATGGTAAGGTGAGCAGATTGCCTGGGGCATGGTAGAGTCTCACTGTTGGAGGCTTTTAAAAGACAAATATACATCAGAAATTATATATAGAGAGGTGATCCTTGCTAAAGGCGAAGTAAAATGGATAAAGAGACCTTTTAAAGCCCTCTCTCCCCTGTTTTTTGATCTGATCCCATATAGAGACCCCGGCCCGCTCAAAATCCCAAGGATGTGGTCAAAGACAGCTATAACAAAGCCTCCTGTGGTGGAATTGCAGAATCCTTATAACAGTCTCAACAAGCCAGAGAGCTGCCTAGAATAACCTGCAGCGTGTTACGCCAAGATGGTGAGCGAACCCCTGCCACTTTATCGTACATGATGTTTCAACAACGGACTAGCTTCCAGTAGTACAATTTGTTTCACTGATACCTCCAAAACCACCTGCATGGTAAAGGTTAGGTGTGTCCTTGCTGAATCAGAATCTAACAACAGCCCCCTGTCCTGGCCCACGGAAATAGGCTCCTCTGCCAACACGAATCTTTGCAGTGTAGCAGTTTCTATAACCTGGAGTAGCTTCACAATCTAACACACCAGGGAAAAGTCCCGCTGTTATCAGATAAGGGCCCTAAATGAGAAAGGAAACATTCGCAAGGTCTA
The DNA here is from genome assembly GCA_013399365.1 of Pampusana beccarii. Classification (NCBI taxonomy): domain Eukaryota; kingdom Metazoa; phylum Chordata; class Aves; order Columbiformes; family Columbidae; genus Pampusana; species Pampusana beccarii. Next base: position 1,581,453 of record VWYH01006719.1, on the reverse strand, counting down.
GTGCCTGTACCCCTTTGATTACAGCAGTATAAATATATTATTGTTTGTCAGACTGATCTTTCTCAGTCTGTTTCTTTATATCAGTGGTACAGATAGGAGCTCTCTGGGGTCCTCTGAATGTAATTACTTTCCTTTCTGCGTGGGGGAAGAGATTTCCTTTCATCCGAGGGTGCTGTTGTCTGCAGCATTAATTTAGTCACTTCTATTTATATTATGAGGAATGTGGACTCTACTATGAGTTATGCTACGCACATCTTGAGAGTGAGCTTCTTGCAACTTTGTGCTGCCACCTACGAAGAAATGAGATTTGCTTTACCTGCTTGCCAGAAGCCAGGAGGTCCCTATGGAGCACTCCCTTGAGGTTTTTTGACCAGCCACTGCCTGTCACCCTTGGCTTGCCTACCTACATTGGCACAAGTATTTTTCTACTTTGCAACAGCACTTAGGACCTGAAGGCCAATCTGTAGTTATGTCAGGGTTCCAGAAACATCTGATTATATTTATTTGCAAGGGAGATGTTTTCCCCACACCTGCTAGGGGAATTCTCCTCTGTCTTGAAGTGCTAAGTGCCTTTTTCTTTTTTTTCTCCTAGAAGTGTTCCCTTTGCACTTGTCCTACAAGAAGCCAGGACCTGCCACATACCCTGAAGTGCTCCTGCCACAGAAGCAGGACAACTGGTGATCCATGTTTCACCATCCAGTACATTAAAGGGCATTTTGCACAAGGAAGTACCAGGAAGCCAGTGGCTCTAAATATTTACGGTTGTGTGTTTACCACACCACACCCCTTTTCCCCCCACAAATAAATTCAACAGGACTCTGTTTAGGGTCACAGAATTATCACACTAATATCAGAATGAAATCTTCTCCTTTTTACTCCACTAAAAGCCTCAGGCAAGAGAGATCAATTTTAACTTTAGCATCATTCTGTTTCAAACGGTGTACAGTACTGCTGAATAAGCTGAGAGGAGAGGTATCTATTTAATTTGTTTATTTCTGTGGTATTAACAAATTTCAGGTGCAAAGACTAAAATCCTACTCTTCACAGTACTGTGTACATATTGGTTAATATAGATTTTGCTCTGGGAGAAAAAACACATTGAGATATGCTAGATGGTGAAAGTAAATATTATTGTGTGCAAATAAGCAAGGGAGAGAATGAGGCAGAATGAGAAAAAAGAAAAAAAAGAAGAGAAAAACAAAATTATATATCCAAGGACACTCAGGAAACCTACGTCACAGCAAGGAACTGAACTCACATCTGTTCTGCTCCAGCTCAGCACCTTTTCTACAGGCAGCCTCCCTCAACTTGCTTCATTTTTCATCAGAATACCAGAGAGGGGAAAAAAGAGACAAGAAAAGGAAATACTGCAGGAACAGTAACCCCACTATTGAGTACTTTTCATGGTGTCCAGGTAGTTAAGCTTAGTCTTCAATAATGTATGACAGAAAGTAATGCAATTTAAATCGGGAGAGGCAGACAGCAGGGCACGGGAGGTAGAGGTGAATCCTGAAGTGCACAAGTTGAAGGAGACGATATTGTAGGAAAAAAAGCTGTGAGCCACAATAACAGCTTCTTATAACAGAACTTAACTAAGTTAGAATGACCTCCGAGAGATGCCAGAATTTTAACAGCCAAATTTTAATGTGAAAGATTATGGATATTTCAGTAGAAATTGCCCTTGTTTTACAAAGACTGTTTTGCTGAGCACAATGTTAATTTTGCAGCTCCGCTGGAGCAGCAGTTTATGAGAAGATAAACAGAAAATGATGCCTTTAGCACCTGACGGATACCTTGACTAAGAGGGATGATAGAACTATTTGCATGAAAATATTAAAGGCATGAAGGATGCACCAGCTTTTTGGCAGCACTGCTCTGAATTGGGTGGAGTGAGGACATGTTCTCTTCACTCTGATTTTTACCCAACCCACAGCTATAACTAGTTAGCTGGACTAGATGACTGTTTTAAGTCCCTTCCAACTGAAATAGTCTATTCTATTCTGAGAGAAGACTCTTCTTTCTAGCTACCTGTTCTCTGAATTTCCTTTCTTGTGTCATTCTGCGGTAAGAACCATTGAGTGAATTCCCATTCCAGGTGAAATTTGGGGTATGATCTGTGGTGCTGACAGAGCAGGAAATGGGAAACTGAAGAGGGCTAAGGCTTAACCCATTGTGGAAACGTGAACCCAACTGCACTGTAGTGGCTGTAACAGAGGGAACTCATATCTTCCCATGTTTCCAAGCCCTGAATCTGGGGGCTTCACTACCTTTGTGTTTCATCCAGTCTCAGCAAAGACAATGAGAAAAAATGAGAGAAAAGGGAGAAAGAAAAGCGGATCAGGGTCATGAAGTGCAAGCCAAGGTTAAGAACACCCCCAAGCCTGATCCCAAGCCTGTGTCAGGATATGCACTATCTTTAGCTGTCCACTTTTTAAGGGAAATCAGAAAGGAAAATCGGAGTCTGAAAGCAATAAATGACTTCCCAAAGCACAAACCTCAACCACTCCACAGTCATATCTCAACAGACTGAGGATTCAGGCTGCACTAGCTGTGGCACAAGAGCGAAGGAGCAGCAGGGCGGCTGCATGAGACCAAGCACTGGGATATGAAGATGCAGGATGGAAGATGCGATCATTTGTGCCTGATGGGCTCCACGTCCCCCTGTCTCTCTGGCCCAAGAAGTTACAACCTCCAAGGTTAATCAGCCACAAACTTTCCCCTTGACTGGCCAGTTCCATTTGGTCTAATGCTAAGTATTAATGACTGAAAAACATGCATATTTAAGAATTAAAAATAAGCAAAATATTTTCAGTTTTCAACTACCTGTTTTCCTCTCTTTGTATCTGTGTCTCTTTATCTCTTTTTAAATGTGAGACAAGTGACTACCATTCATTCCAATTAAAAGTAAACTTTTTTTTTTTCCCCAAAGAAAAGGAACAGCGCTGTGGTAGCTACACTTGAATAGCACTAATAAATTTACCTGCCCAAAACGATAGAGCTGAATTCAGTGGCTGGCAGCTAAGTAATATCAGCTCAGGTACAATCCTTCAGAAGTCCACCTGGCCACAGTCATAAATTGCTGCCTCCATTACAGCTTTGCCAATACCATTTCCATGCTGGCTGCACACCAGCTTTATTGTAGTATAACGCGCATTTCACAGGAGTGCAGCAGGAATGACAGAATGGGGTTAGGACGCTATAAAAGCCACATTATTTTTTCATCCTAGGAGCTGCAAAAGGAGGTAGGAAAGAGAAGGGCAAAGACACCAAAGGCTCAGCTTTAGGCTGCTGCTGCAGCTGAGTGAGGAGAAAGAAAGACAGAAAAGGGCTGTGCTCACTCATCCAATCTAAATGTAGGAAAGTTTTCCAGAGATATTTCACACTAGTCTTTCACTTATTATGCATCAAGGGCAGAGCTGTCTCTATGTTATTGCACTCTGTCATTCAGAGCCGGGCTAATCATTGCTGCTGAGGACAGAGACAGCCAGCTGGGAATCCAACTTTTCAAGTGTCCCCCATGTTGCTTATACACATGTCACTGCCTTGACTCAAATTGTGACTGGTGACTTCGGAAAAACTGTCTTTGCATACAAAGATCTAAAAGATACAGTAAAAAAACCACAGGTACCTATGACAAAGGAACCACAGACAATTCTGCTATGTCCTGAGCTTGAGTTAAATGATGTAGAAGTAATCTTGGCTCTGATCTCCTCAGTATAACTTCAGTAACAATGTGTGATGAGCTCTGGGCGGTGATTGCCAGACCAAGGGGACCATCCAGTGCCACACAGCCTGTTGAGGACACAGCAGGTTGGGTTGGAAGCAGAACAGCCAGCTTCACTTCCCCCAAGCCCAATTCAACAAGGTCTGCTCCTTACCACCACAGTTGTTGAGACGGATTTGGGTGTGAACTTTAAATGCAGATTTTTTCAGACTGCTGTGGAGTTAAGATGAGTTAGAGGTGATATCCTGGACAATGTTGGGTCATATCTTTTATCTACCCAAGCAGCAATGTTAGAGGAGAGTCTGAGGCCATCATCCCCTCATCTTGACTTTTCCAGATAAGGAATAGAAATTTAAAAAGTCTTCGGTCTAATGCTTCCAAAGAAAGAAGAGGAAAAATACGGATGAGCTTCTTCAAGGGGAGCAGCACACCTTAGGGTTTAATTCACAGCAGGATGTTTTAATTGCACAGAGGTTGATATTTGTGCCAGTCACTTGAGGGAGACAAAGAGCCACACTGAGTTTGCCTGGATTTTGTGTGGTCAGTCAAGGCAGAAGAGAACCATAAAAACCTTATGGACGGTGCAAGGTCTGGAGATATCTGTTAGCTTCTGGAAGCAAAAGAATGAATAATAAGATAGTAAAATCCACAGGAAAACAGAAAATTAAACAGGACTTGAAATATCTCACAGAAGAGCTGGTCAGTGCAGCTGAAGACAGTATTTGTTGCAGACAATGGCAAAGCTTGGGATAATTTGCCTGAAAGGATCTGAACTCATTGTAACATTTGGTGAGGGAAAGAAGGCCTGAGAACATAGAAGTCATTTCAATAAGCTCACCATGATCAAACACTCTGGTGCATCTGCTCAAAACATCTGTGATGTTTAAATGTCTGGTCCAGGGTCAAAATATTGGGACACAGAAAATACCAATGTGCTGTGCACTAGACAAACCACAAGTAATTTCTTTGGTGAGTGCTGTGATCAGATCTGTGTCAAAAACCCAAGAGGAAATGGTAAAAAATGAACATAATATCAAAAAGTACTGTAAGGATAACAGAGATTCTTCTCCATGAAGAAAAGCTACAAGGATAATGGCTATTGAATGGAAGTCAGAAAGATGAATGAGATGATACAGCACAGGTGTGGTAATGAACATAAAATACCATATTTGGCACTTCGGCTTTTTCACTGACATTTGAGAAAGCAGTTTGGGACAATCTGCAAAATTAGAAATTGCTTAGAAGACTTATGAAGAAAACACTTTTAAGCATTTAGGCGAAAATAACCACTGGAACTCTCTGTTGTGTGATAGAACTGAAACAACGAGCTATAGCCTTCTGTAACTTAAAAAGGATATTTGATGTAAGTGGCACACAATGTCATTTCTAGCATGACAGATGCCAGAACATTTTGATTTTATTGGCTCATATTGCTTTTTTTTGGCAAGCTTCCTTCCTCTGCTAATGAAGATGAAGTTTGGTTTTGTAACTCACAACCTCACAATAGATCCTTGTGGGAAGTTTAATCTGAAAGAGCTGAGCCACCTCTCAAGTTTCCTCTGGAAACATGGTCTCACGCTCAGGACTACAGAGGGAGCCTCTCTCTTGCCAGTGATCAGCTTCACTATCTAAACTGGCTGGTTAGCACACGGCGCTGGGAATACTCCCAAAAAGAAACAGAAACATTAGAAGAACTTCATTCAGCCATTAAATTGGGACGTATCTACCTCTTTATTTGGGGTCACAAATGAGATCAGTTTACCATAAACCTCAAGGGATTTTGAAAGTTCAAGGCAGAGGTAGGTAAATGTTTCAGCTCTCTGTAGAAATTTCTGGTCTGTTTATCATTGCAGTTTCAAAGCACTTACGTGAACTAAAAATAGTTTAGCAGTTCAACAGAGCAAGGCAGTCACTGTATCCATGCTGGAGTGGACATGTGTGTGTTAGCTGCATCACTGATCATAATAATGTCCTTAGGTATAAGTGCAGTATTCATGTGTCCTTACAGCTGACATTTTAGTTTAATTCTGCACTAATAAAAAATACAACTGAAATACCAGTGCAGAACTCAGTTCAGTCTAATCCACTGAACTGAAGAAACACTGTGAAAGTGCTTCTGATGCTGTGTCTTGGAGCTACGTAAAGGAGACCTGTAGTTGAAAGGGTTAGCACCCAATTGCACTGACCTCTCCGTTACTACAGGCAGTCAGTCCTTGAAATGATAACAAATTGGCTTGAAAATGCTCTGATGCACCTGGATGATTTTAGAAAAGGAAAGGCCTGGGGGATTCCTTTTTTCAACCAAAATGGGAAATACATTTTTATAAAAACCAGTCATGCTGCTTTTCTTTTGTTTTCATCACTGAGATGTCTTCGGTGATGATAAAAGCGAAACATTCACAGTCCCGGGGAGAGCCAGTATCCCACAGGCAGGCAATAATCAAACTTGTCTCCTGACAGCTTAGTCAGAGGCTTCAGTGCAGAACTGCAGCCAGTTTTCATCCTTTCCTCACCTAAGCCAATCCCCTCATCACATGTGGATGTACTTGACCTTGGTTTAGACCGTTTTCCAATCTTCTGGACAATGAAATAAGCAGACATATGCCATCGCCTTAAGAGTTTTCCCCATAGCAGGTTGGTACTAGCAACTAGAGAGGAAAGAGCAAGTAAATACTAAACCAGATGATAAATTCCATGTCTCACTCCTAGGCGCTTTAAGGAAATCTGTTTCTCAGCTCTCACAGATCACCTGTCTCTCAAGCAAATATACCATTTTCTTTCCTAACAGAGGCATGAGTTACTTTAGGCCAATATTGGGATCAATACCAGCAGCCCTGGGACTTCTAATACAACACTGACTGTATAAGCAGGTTATTAGACTAGTACTCTGTCTAAATCAAAGAACAGCTCCTAAAGTTAAAAGTTAAATATCCTTCTACCCAGGTGATTCACAACCACAGACCCAGTGCTGGATGTCTCAGAGTTACTTCAAACTTTATGGAGAGCAAACAACACCCGTTAACATTTGAATTCAGCGGCTCTTATTTAGCCATATAAGACAAAAACACACTCCATCACAGAGCTGGTTTCCTCTCAGAACCTGTTTTTCTACCTCTCTCAACAGCTTTTAAAGTACTGGACTGAAAAAACTGACCACAAAGTAGTATCAAATCCTGGGCTTGCCACAACCAATATTATCGACTCATTTCCACCTCTACTACAGAAATGCAAAAGCTTCTCCTTTAGGAGAGTTATACTGGGGGAGGAAAGGCTTCTACTTTTCTTCAGGAGAGACTCCTGAACATTTAATACGAGTTATAATGATCCACTAACACACTTACCAGGAGGTGGCTCAAGGAAGACAAGAGGAACTCAGACCCCAATGAGGTCTCAAACCAGAATGGGAGCAGCACAAGGTCAGCTGTGACATGTGGTCCTTGGGCAGGGTGAGTCAGGAAGTGCCTGGAGAGGCCCTTTCAGGTTTGCTGTAGGGCTCCCTACAACCTGCTGAGCCTGGGAGGAGGGAAGGCGTGTTCCTTGGCTACCTTTATGGACTTTTTTTCTCCAGTGGTGATGGGGAATACATCTGGAACCCTACAGGGAGGTATTGTTTTCCCTCATGGTTTCACTTCCAGCCTCTGCCACAGAGTGCGACCAAACATGAAATGCAATTTATAAAGAATAAGCCCCTTGGGTTGATCATCTTTCTAGATCTCACCTTTCTTCTCTTACTTGGACAAAATGCTTCCATATAGATGCTTTCACATAATTGATGGAGCTGAACCTGTTCTCTGCTCCTGTAGCATCAAGTTAATAATGAACTGCACTCCCTCGCCAGGCAAAATAACCATCTCATCAACTCTAATCAGACACGTGAAAGCTCAAGAGGATAAAATCAGATGTATACAACATATATGCAAAATACGTAGTTCTGGCCACTTCTGAAGCAAGGACTCCTCATACAGACCCCTCCCCACCTGCCTGCAGGTTTTCTGTCTCCCCTGTTTGCCAGAGACAACAAGAGGAACCTGTGTTCAGCTGTTCCCTCTGTGCAGAGATTAATTCATTGACAAGGCTCTTAGGAATGTGCCAGCTCATTAATTACCGTAAGAACTGTGTCAGCAAGAAGTAGGCAAGGTGACTGCTGGAAATGGTCAGAGAGAGCCATCTATTAGTGCTTGCTACACTGGTCATTACATGCCAAAAACCAAACCAATAACACCTGGCAGATGCTTCTTGACTGAAAAATATCACAAGTTGCACATTTTACTAATATAAAGCACTAATGTAAATCGGTGTTAGGGGCACAGATCACAAGGAAATTAGCCCTACAAGCCCCTCAGCCCTGCTCCAAGGGTGAAATTATTAGGTGTCACAGTTGAGATGGACAAACAACATAGACCAAGTTCTTAACGGTGGTCTCCATTTATTGCCACAAACGCTTTTTTTTATAGTCTTTGCCAGCTCGAGTGTCTTTTTGCTATTGGTTACAGGCTGCAATAGTAACATATCACTGGCTAATTTTGCTATCGTCAATGTTACTCTTTTACTCCCTTCTTTCTCACAAGTACACCTGAATATTTTCAAGACCAATCTCTGTTCCCATACCCTCCATCAGGGAACCCACAGACTCACCGTAGTCCTCCACAATTAGGCTGCCTCCTATGGACACAATGGAAATCTGGGAGTACAATGGACCACCCAGCAGCAGGAGGTGGCATGGAAAAATCCCAACAGCTTTGGCATGCCACCTCCTCTGCATTTCCGTCTGGCTGGTGGGAAAGAATTCATCTTTGGTAGAAGCTGCTCCTTTTATTAATAGTCAGGGTTGCCAGAAGGCAGGTTGTCCCATAACAAAACCACTGGGAAACAAGGCAGTAAGAGACCAGGCTCAACAGGCTGAGATCTCGAATATGATGTCTGCTTACACAGGCAAGTGTTTGACCCACAGCCCTGTGCTGTCTACAAAGGCTTAGAGATGGCCACAGCCCGTTTCAGATCTCACAGCTGGTAGCTCTGCTCGGTGCCTCCCTCAGAGGGAGAACGCAACCACCAAGAAGTCTCTGATTTGCTATTAAAATTCATTTTTCTTGTAATGCCAACAATGGGATAATGCACCTGGAATTAGACCTAGGAAATCCATCAAGACTAATACTTAGTGACACTCAAGTGCTTTTATGCCACAGTTGCTATGAGGGATAACTTCAAAACCAGCCCCTTAATAAGATCGGGAGGGCAGGGGGGCTCCCAACTGCTGTGCAATCGAAGGCAGGGCTCTTCCCCAGACAGAGCCCATACATTTTCAGCTAAGGGCCATTTCAATGTCAGGCAGTGTGAAGCAAAGTCTTGTGAATGCATCAAAGGTTTTGCTTCCCTTGGCTCAAGGGGAATTAAAGGAATAGAGAGAATAAGCTGGAGAAACTTAAGGTTGTTTCAACTAGCACTGAGCTTGGAAGAGCTCTGGAGTATCTGTAAGAACAAAGAGGAAGATCCAGGTTACAACTTCTCTCTTCTCTTGCCTATCACAGGACTGGTGAATTTGTACTCTGAGAGGAAAGTGATAAATTAAGAGCTATGGCAATATCTTGCCACATTCCTGATCACCTACTCATAACCCTTTCCAATCACCACACTAAATCATGGGGAGGTGACCTTCCCTTGTGCCCCACAACAAGCTCAATTCCTTCCAGCCTTTTATTTGATAGGTTTTTGTTTTATTTTTCTCCCTCTCCTTTTTCTTTGGTCAGTCACACTGCAGGCTATAGGCCTAGGAAATATTTTTATCATTTGATATAAAAGGGATATGACAGGTCTATGCTGTAAAACGCCAAGTGTCAAACCATAAGGAATTCCACAAACAACCGTTCAGGCGTCCCAAGTGGGGAGGCAGGATATGGATGTCTCCCAAATGCATGTCTAAGTCCACCAGCACTGCAGAGAGAGAAATGTGGCTCTGTCCAAGCTTGCAAGGTTCCCATCAGAGGTCCTTGCATTTGTTGAGTGAGCCCTGCCAGAGGGCAGACAGGCAACGCCACCACCTGAAAGCTTTGTCAGAGGTCTTACAGAAAACCAGTGCCTCTGCTTGACAGCATTAACTGTGTCACACACCTGGAGTGATTGCCTTGAAGAAATCGGCATTTGTTGATGGAAAACACAAAACGAGTGACCTGGTTTCCCCCGAGGGATGTCTAGTAAAGTCTAGGAATAAATTAGTAAAGGAAATCTGTGAGCGAATCCCCTGGTAGTGATGAGGCAGGAACAGGCTGATACTGAGCAGCTGGGAGAGGTTTGGTGCACACCAGGGAGAAAAGAGAGAAGCCTGATGTGCTGGAGGAAAAAGGAGGAGGAGCTGCTCTCCAGGGAGAAAGGGAGACAGTGGGTTGGGAGATTAAAGAGACATGTGGTAGGGAGGGAGGAAGGTGGATGGGAAACCAGAAATGGAGGCTAGCAATTCAGGTAGGATGGATTAGATGGGGATAAAGGCAGCTGGGAGGGACTCAAAGAACATGAGATTAGGAAGTGCATGGGAGAGCTGATCAGTGTTCAAGGGAAATGAGAAAGCAGGGTTGTCTGGATTCTGCTGATGGCTTTTAGAAGAGCACAGCCTGAACTCGTTGAGAGGGAGGATGGCCATAAAGCAGAACAGACATGCATAAAACCTCAAGGAACCCAGAGAATATCTGGGAGACTGCTCGATCTCCTGAGTACCTGCTGGGATCATGAGACAGCAAGCTTAGAAACAGCACTGTTTGAAAAGCACAGGAACTGAGTGATACTGGGAGACCCAGCTGCACCCAGGGCTGCCAGGCACTGGACCCATTTGTGGGTGATATTAAATGGGGTATAAACACTGTGCAGGAGTTTCTTACATTTCAGTCTCTGTTTAGCAACATGGTCCTGGGCCAGCTGGATTTAGATCCAAGCCAGCACAGCAGACAGAAAGAGCTAAATGAGAGAGACAGCTCTATATCTGGGGACACGCCACTACCAGAGGGTGGGCCGTGAGTGGCCCCGATACAAGACTCATTCCCCAAAGGCAGCCAAGGGCTGAGACTCCTTGCGTGGGCCAGACAGTGTCGTGACCCTGGTGTGCTGAACATCACGTGGCCATGTCATACACTGGGAAAAAAGGTAATTGAGAGGTCTGAATTGTGCAGTGAGCAGATGACAAAGAAACAGAAAAAGCGTTGGCTCAATTCCTTGATCTCTTTTCTGGGCTAGGAATCAACTCGTGTGCCAGTTTGGTCAGGCAAGAGAGCCACGTTACTGAGCCCTGCCTCCCTCCAGCCTCCATCTCTGTTTGCTTTCCCCTGCCTTCTTTTAGCATTTGCTAACAGATTCTTGCACTGCAGGTCCTGTGAAATGGGCTGGAGCAGAACCTCAATTTGAGAGACCAGCTCCAGAACCACAGCCTTCACACAGCAGTGAGTGGGGCTGCCGAATTCACCCCTTCATCAGGGATCCAGACTGTTCGTGGATGGGCATGTTACCACACAGAGGAGAGAGGAAAATAACTCTAGATTGGGCTATAGGTAGTTTGACTGTAGGCCTGCTTACAAATGCATGCACTAGCTCAGAAACCAGTGCAATGGCAGAAACAATCAGCCAAAAGCAGCACAGGTGGTGTTTAAGTCCTCCTAAGATGCCAAAGAAATACACATTTAACTACAGTCTAAATTAGATTAACTTGGGATCTTTGGTGCTATGAAGACCATGGGTTATCCTGTTTGCGTTACTTTCTCTGCTAACTGCACAGCCAGATGTGTAAATAGTTACACGGTGTTATAAAAGCGTTCACGATGCTTGTGCTGCTGAGGAAATGTAAGGAAGAGAATAACGAAGACAAGCAGAAGAAAAATATGTAGACTAATTAATAACTCTCCTTATTTTATCATAGCCAGCCTGATTTTCTAAAGGCCTTGCAAAACCAGCCACATTGGAAGGGGAAACTCCCCAGCCCAGTGGGCTGAACCTCTGCTGCTGCTTCACATACTGGTCACATCCCGAGAGAAGCAGCATCTTTCCTCCCAGACCCCTGAGCCCACCATGTCCCGCTGCTCAAACATAAGCACAGAGGCTTAATTTTTCTCTTATTGCTGACAAAACAAAAGGGAAAAGCTGGGAGGGAAAAGAGAAGACTAAGGGAAGGAAAGATGAACAAGAAGAACCTACTCTGAGCAATAGGGGTTAATCTGACTCAAAGCCTAAATCCATGTTAGCAGTTAATCCAGTTAGTAAGGCTTTCATTGGGAGCTTTGAGAAATCCTTTAACCTCTTGCTGTAAACTAGGAGCAGCTTAACAGCTCAATGTTCATGAGAAAAGCCTGTCAATAATGCTGCTAAGCAGGTATTTAGCAGGATTTAAGAAACAAGCATGTGACAACTCTTCTCTAATGAAGCAATTGGGCTTCTCTCCAGGAACCAATTGGTCACTATTTCCTTTAGTCTTGCCTGTGATCTGCTTTTCAAGATTCAAAAGAAGATGCAGCTATGGTCTTTACCAACTTGGAAAGCATTCATTCCCTCAAAAAGTACAGTAGAAAGCAGATTTTGCTAGTGTTTTTTATAAATCTCATAAATTCTTTGCCCTAAGAGATCTTTTATGAAGCAGACTGCAGCAGTCAAAAAATCAAATTAATTCCCCTGTGATTTTTTTTTTTCCTTTCAGAGATGTCTATACTCTTTCAAGGAAAGCACACTTTAACATTTAAGGCTTCCACCTCAGCCTGAGTCCAGCAGGATCAACAGTAAATGAAGTGTTTGGTTTGTTTTTTTTTTACCATCTCTCTACAACGTTATTACATATTCACTCCAGCTGCAGAGACTGGTTATATGTGAATTAGCTCCAATCCAGAAATTGTGCCATCACATGCAGCCTGGTGCTGCGTCCCAGTTCTTGGCAGAGTGCGAGCACACCAGGGGGACAGTGACACGCTCTAAGGTGAACTTCATCCCTGCCCTGGACAGGCGAGACCTGGGGGATGAGGGGCAGGTGGCTGCCCAGACTCACCCACCCTCAGCTCCTCTGGTAGAGGGTTCATGAGGATGTACAGCTGTCCTCTAGACTGTGCTTACTTATCCCGCTGACACTGGCCACAGAAATTCCATCACAGAAGCTTACAGACACAATCACCTAAATTATCTGTGTGAGTTCCTATGAATTCTCTCAAATACATGTGATCCAAGGTAGCAGTATCCCTCCCCCTTTTCTTTTTCTTTTTTAACGTAGGAAGCCCTTTTCAAGCTGCAAAGCTCTCTGGGAACCAGACCCTCTGGGCAACAGGGCAGAGATCCCTATGCCAGCGTGGTGGATACCACCATCAATAGAAACCAAGTTTTTCTGCTGTGATACCCCATCCACCCCATTACTTCTCAAGAACAGGGTAGTTTGGAGCTATAGGGAAGCGAAGAGAGAAGGACAGAGGGGGAATGTGCAACTCAAATGTGTGTGACCTGCACAGTGACTGAGGCACAACAATCATGTTTTTTCTCAGCCTTCTACTTCTGTTTTACAGCAGGAGATTCAGACAGGGGTAGCACTTCAGTAAGACTCCTCTGCCTCTGGGATTCCAGACACAGACACTCCCATTTCCCTTCACTTTCACAGATAAAAGGTCATTCTACCTTTTTTCCCTTCTCTATACTAAGGAAGAACATTGTATTACCTTTGATATTTGCTGTGTTCAGTCAGTGTGGGCTGAGAGGCCCATGCAACATTAATCCGGTTTTACCACCGTATACCCAGTGATGTTCAAAGGGTGGCAGATCATTGCTATTCTGGCTGTCACCTCTAATGCACAAAGCTAGGAGTGTAAGCAGGGTCTTTCAGAGGGAAACACTTTGCAGCTCTCAGTGCCTGAATTCAGTCCTAAAGCAGGTTGAGAAAGCCAATGTGTAGGAAAATGCAAGAGAAAATCATTCCTCTTTAAGCATCCAATCAGAATCTCAATAGTGTGCAGGTTTTGGGTCACTTGAAAGTATTTTCATTTTCGGCCCCTTTAGTATCTGACGTTTTCTGCTGATAAGAGCAAAAAAATTTCCATGCACGCACACAGATATTAAACCACTTACAGAAGGATTGTCTTTATGGGAGTCCTACCTAATGAGACTGTGATCCCTTGTGAATAACTCTGGTAGGCACAAGGACAGCACACATACTAATTAACCTATAACACTGCCATTAAAAAGTCATGACATGAGTTAATGCACTGACTGGGATAGTTATTTTGCCTTTCATAAGCTATATTTTCCTAGAGCTCAATTAGGTATTTTCAACCACAATTCTTTCACCACTCCTTACACTGTGTCTTCTCCAAAAAGACAGACACAAGCCCTTTTAAGAAACAAAACAAAAACCAACAAAAAACCCCACAAACTTTAAAATAGGTGAATAAGTGGTAAAAGCAAGCGAGCTCCCACTCAGTTCAAATTGCAGCTCAGCCCTTGTTGGCCAGATAAACTAACAGAAATGAGACTATGCATCATGCAGAGCCATCTTTTCACTGAAAAATGTACTTCAAACAGATACGACGTTAGCATTGGGATACTGAGCAACTGGTTATCCTGTTTACTGCAAAATAGCCTGTAGTATAGTGGTTTCCTGGTACTGTGTTTTCGTACTCTGATTTCTTATGAAACCAATAAAAAAATAAAAGTGTATAAGGGTAACAGTTGTTAGACTATAGTTGCAGCTGTATTGCAGCATGTGGATGCAGAAGATAAGGTTCAACCTGAGGAATTTATCCTTATAAAAGCAGCTGTATTAATCACAACTCAGCTAAAGAAAAAAAAAAAAACAACCAAAAAGACCCTCAAATAAACAAAAAAAACCCCCACAAAATGAAACACACCCAACCCTCAGTTGCAGATGATTCTCACTATGATTCAGCCACCTCCAGCCCTCAGCTTCCACAGAGAACCACCACCTAATTTTCATCCTTGTTATGGTTCACTCCTTCCCAGCACAGAGACATTTGTGGCTTCTCCAGCCCAGCTCGTGTGCTGAGCCATCCAGGGCACGTAGAGCAGCAGCTCGTGGTCTACCAGCAGCCCCAGCCATCGCTCCCAGGCCTCCTTTCTGCCAAGGAGGGCAGCAGCACTGGCCAGATGGTGCCTGCATCTCCCATTGTCGCTATGGACCACACTGCCAGCAAAGCAGGAGTCTGCTGGGGTACACACCACGGATGAGGTGGGTGCTGCTCTCTGCTTTCCCATGCAAACCTCCTCTTGGCCACATCCCAGTGCAGTTTGTGCTCTTTAGTCAGCATCGCCCTGGGGATTACCTCCAGCCATCTGCCCAACGCACCATCTGAGCAGACCTTCTGCTAAGCCTGCCTTGCAAGGAGGAAGCGGAATACCGCCAGGCCCCCCCGCCACTCTCCTCAAAATAAATAAATAACAAGAGAGTGAGAAGAGCCACCGCTCTTTTGTTCTGAGGCAGCCTGGCAAGGCCGGCAGTGATGCGCTGCTTGGAAAGAGCCAGAAAAATGACAGGGTCCACCTAGCCCGAGAAAGCCATTGCTGCTGGGGCTTTGCAGCGAGTGCTGTGTGGAAGGAGCAAGGATTCTGGGATTCTGCAAGTTATTATCCCCATGGTAGCACCAGGCTGCAGAAAAAATAAACCATGCTGCTTGGAAAGCTGCATGGGACTTGGGAGACTTGGGACTTAGGGTGGGTTGTAGGTAAACCCTGGGATTGTCTTCCCTCATGTGGGGACATGCTCTCATTCGGGGTCTTCTATTATAATTCCTATCAGCCAAGCACAAAGAGCAGCTCTGCAGAGCAGGGAGGGCTGGGACACAACTTCCAGCTCCTCTCCTATCCCTCCCCATCCCCACGCAAGGAGATGCTGACCATAGCCCTGCTCTGGAGAGAGGGACAGGAATGCTGGGAAAGAGGGAGGCAAGAGAAGAGCAGATGCAGAAAAGCACCAAGCTTAGTCAAGGCTGAAGAGACCAGACTGTGAGGGCAATCACAGAGCAGATTCTAAAGCTAATTTAACAATTATAAATGTGGCTATCATAGACACATAACATGGTGATGTTGCTGGGGTGTCAGCACAATCACACTCCATAGCATCAGGCTTCTCTAAACCCAGGCTCATGACCTCCCTAATACAGTTGATAGATTAGTTGGGTTGGAAGGGACCTTCAAAGCTCATCCAGTGCCACCCCTGCCATGAGCAGGGACATCTTCACCAGATCAGGTTGCTCAGAGCCCCATCCAGCCTGGCCTGGGATGTCTGCAGGGATGGGGCATCCACCACCTCTCTGGGCAACCTGGGCCAGTATTTCACCACCCTCACTGTAAAAAAAATCCTTCCTCATGTCCAACCTGAATAGGGCTGTTCTAGGCTCTCCAGTTGCCTTCAGGCACTGGAATAAACTTGCCTGGAGCTATTTATTAAAAAAATGTGTGGACACCCCTTTGAAAGGGAGTTCAGGAACCAACCCTCTGCTCACATCACACAGACAGCACCCCATCCTCTCAATCCCTTCCCATCCTCTTCCATTCCACCTAAAGAAAAACAGCCTGCAGATTCACAGACTGCGACTAACTGCAAAAATGACACTCACAGAAAGGGCGGGATGATTTTGCAGATTAGGCCTGGAAGATCTGCAGAAGACAGGCTCCAGGGTGGAAAAGTTTTACAGCAAAGCTATGCAAAGGAACAGCCTGAGTCAGAGCCTCTCTACAATAGCACGGTCATGCTACTCTGATCAAGCTCCTTGGCCACTGTTAGCAACAACTGACCTTCTGTCTTGCCATCATCTGATGGCTGACAAGCTCGTCAGCCAAGCTGTATGCTGGGGAAATGGTGGTGGAGTAATTAATGGGACCCTTCTCATTTTTCTGCCCAACCTCCCTGCCTACCACAATCAATGGCCCCAACAGCTGAGAACCAGAGCTCTGCTGGACCGTGAGGGGCAATGGACAGTGCTGGGCACACTCTGCCTCTGCTTAAAGTAATCAGGGCAAACGCAGATCGAATGCATGAAGCATGGGAGGGTGGGGACAATCAGGGAGAGACTGGGAGAACACCAGGTAATGCGAGGCCATGGGCAGAGATGGATGGCACAGAGTTTCCCTGCGTCAGGCTTTTGGTCCCAGCAGGTTAAGGAACAGCCGCCTTGACAGATGCAACCATCCAGCTTGGAGGGATTCAAATTAAGGTCAAAAGGGATAAAGCAATGCTGAGAAAATGAATGTGTTGTTCCTGGCTCACAGTCATGCCCAGATGCACGTTCCTCATCATTTATGAGGATAATTAAAATGCATCATTTGTGTGTGCACATACACACATACAGACACAATTTACTTCTCTAGAAAGGAATACAACCATAGGAACTTTTTTTTTNTTTTTTTTTTTTTTTTTTTCACTGCCTCTGTAGCAGCCATCTGGATTTGAATCTTGGGAAGAGAGGAAGGAAAATGGGAAGAGAAAGGGTACCCCATTTCTCTGTTTAACATCACCAGGAGAGGTGAGGAAAGCTGCTTACAGCTTTTCAGTCCTGAGCAGGGATTTGGTGGCACACTGTTTATGCAATTTTGCACAGGCCCTTGCAGTGTTTGTGGCTGGAATCCGGCCCAGGAGGGGCAGGTTTGCCCCTGTCTCCATCACTCAGCAAATTAATTAGCCATTACTCTCAGCTCTACAATGTAATGACAGCCCAGATCTGCAGCAGCAAACCCTGAACCCACCCCAGAGCACAATGCCAGCTGTGCCCAGCTCTCGTCCAACAACCATGAAGGTCCTACATGCCAGAGCTTCCTTCCCTCCTTTTCTGGGCAGCACAGCTTGAAGCTGTGACAGATAGTCTTTCTCTTGCTATATGCTCCCCGTAGAAGCTGGTCAAATGTCCATGTCTGAAATCTGAGTCCCAGGAAACAATTTGTTTCAACATTGGCGCCTAAAAGCTGTGTCCAGAACTGGAAGGCAGATGTGCTCAGTCCTGTAGGAGGGACAGGACTGAACTGCCCACAGTTGACCAGACTGTTTTGGCTCTGAGAGGCCACTAGATATTAACACGACCCTATTATTCAGTCCTGCAGCTGAAGCAGCAGTCTGTATGCCTCCCACAGCAGGATGTATTTTCTCCTAATGCATGCACACATTTTGCCCTAGATCCAAGATGTGCCTGAAAGCAAAGGGTGTCCAAGCACTGCTCTGTGCTTAAGATTTGTAAAAGCTATTTTGGCTGGCCTCTAATATGGTTAGTGCCTACTAGTGGATACACAGGCACACTGATGAAATGGCTGGATGTTTTTTGCTCACTCTAAATTTGTGATACTTGGGGATTTGTTTATTCCTAGCTAGAAAATGCTAAGCCGATCAGTTATGTCCTTACTATTCTCATCATGCCATCTAATTTACACTGGCCTTCCAGCCGGAGCACTGCCCTAAATTGTCACAAACAGTCAACTCTCCATTACGCGGCTCAGTGGAGTGAGGGGCAGAGACATCTGTGTGCATGGACTCAGTGCTGCAGCGTTACTCAGCACAGGATCCCCAGGCATAATTAGCCCGGACACTGCACTGAATCCTGGCTGACTCTCCTGCAGCTCTGGTCTCCAGCTCATAAACCTTTCCAGAGTGCCAAGATGCATGGAGCAGAGACAGGGCTGCAGTCCCCTGCTCACCTCCGGTATTATCTGCCTCTGCCTCCATCCAGTGCAGGTCCAAGTGCTGCTGCTGCCTCTGTCTCAGCCCAGCCTGGTGCTGCAGCTGCTACCTGAGCCAGTGCTGTCACAGGGGCTGCTGCAAAGCCCATGCTCAAAAGCCTAGCTGGAAAAGGGCTGGCTCCATCCCTCACCTTAACAGTCCCTCTACACTGCCTGCTTCTGCATCCTCTGCTCCGGGAACCTGGGTGAGGGACAAGCTAGGAGCTAACAAAAGTCCCACAAGACTTAGTAATTCAATGTCTCACTGCTAAGTATCTGAATTATGGATTCACCATTACAGATTTGACCAAGATTGCTTGTGAGCTGAGAAACAGGCATCTTCTAAGAAGCTTAGGGACCATCACCACTTTGGTCTACTTCAGGATTTGATCCTCAAGTGAAGTTGTCAGCAATTAGCACAGATGTATTTTAAGTCTGTTTATAAATGTCTTGCAGCTGGGCTGATCAGGAGCTGGGCACAAATAGCAAGCGAGAGAAATCTCTTCAGGCTCTTTGCTAATGCAACTGACTCTGGATAGAGTCAGACTTGTTTTTCCTTCTTCCGAAGGCTGATGGTACCTTCAAATCTGTGAAAGCTGGGATGTGGGTGCGAGGGAGAAAGGGACCATGCTGACCTTCAAATACTCAAATTGCTCAGACATCATGACAACCCTGCCCGATGGTGGGATCAGCAGAAGATGGCCAGAAACTCTCTCAGAATTCAAGTGCTCTTTAATTCCGTATTCACACAAGAGATTTAATCAGGACTAAGACTAACACAGAGTTAAGATCTTCTTCAGAGAAACTACAAAATAAGGAGTATGGAGACATTTGCCTCCTGCCTCTTTCTGCTATGGACCTTCCGCTAAACATCGGATACAGAAGTGTTTGCCAAGGCCTTGAATATTATCAATAGATTTTCCCACCAACCCTCTGACATTTTTATCTCCAGAGGTAAATCAGCACAGTGCCTTCTCTCTAGCTCTAATGCCTCTGGTTCCCCAAGCACAACACGGTGCCTCAGGTCCTGCCATCCACAGTGCGCTCCCTCTCCACTCTGGTGCAATGGCAGACGGAATGCTTTGACACTCTTTGTGAAAGGACAGTAGCCCAAGATGCAAGTCTCAAAAGAAGAGGCAGAGAGTATAGCCTAAGCTGTTACTACAGCATTTGCATGAATAAATAAAAAAAGGACATATCCCTGCTGACACCCCGCACAGCTCCAACCTCCTTAGCTTGTTTCACTCTTGTTTCTTGCTCCAGCATCTCTCTGTTTGCAGGCATCGGAGCACGACCTGACTCACCAGCTCCCTCAGCTCCTCCTGCCATCCCCAGTGCACTGTTGGCTCAGTGGCCGCAGTGCCAGCTGAGCCATGCAAGGCCCCATTAGCATCTCCTGAACCACTGCAGATGGACAAACCAGCTTCGGCAATAGTTTGAAACCATTAAAAAGCAGTGAGAGCAAAATTAAGCCCCCTGCAGTGCTACTGCCATTAGAAAAGACAAAACACCAGCAAACAGATAGAAAAGTGCATAGAAATTTTTGCCAAGAAGGCCCTAGTTGGGAAATGAGGTACAGACACAGTGCAGCAGGAGCCAGATGCAAAGTAATTCAGGCTGCAACTTTAAAATGGGTCTTTTAAGCAGCATGGGTGCTTGATCCCACCGCTTACACTAGAAGTACTTAACAAAAGGGGCTATTTCCCCATCCTCATTCTAAAAGCCTTGTGGAATCAGGACTGACTATTACAGGCAACTCTACTTAAAGACATGGTTAACTGCTGCACAGAAGTAATAATCCTACCGCTAAATCCAGAATTTAAATGCCTCAAGGGCTTAAGGGCTGTCAGGAGCTAGAATTCATTTCCAGAGGTTTCATTTAGTTGCAGCAGCAATTTTACCTGAGGGTGACAGTAAATTCGAGAAATACAGGACTAATAATTTAACAGAATTGGCTGTGGTATTTTTTTTGAGACACACAAACACAGACACCAGCTTGATGAAATGAGTTCTGCACATTGCACGCTTGCAGGTTTCATTTGAATGAAAATGATTAATGGGAACATAAAGAAAAAACACAGCACAGCAACAACACAAATCAGCTCTGCCTCCTAAAGGTCAGAACAAACCTGCTTCCTGATTTGGAAATCGTCTCCTAGGACAACATCAGGCATTTGCTTCTGCACCCACCCCTTGCCCCTCCCAGCTGATAGCTACTGATTCCCAACGCCCCAAACAAGTGGATGGAGCAGTAACTAATCCCACTTTCAGCCAGACATTCAGGACATGACCAGAAACAATGATTTACGCCACCGCCTCTCTAATTTCAGAAGGCAACTTTTGCCTGTCTGTGCCTCACTATTATTTGCAATAAAAAACCCAAGAGATCTTTTACTTGGTACCTCAGTTCAGCTTGGAAGACGCTTTCCCTTAGGAAAAGATGGAGACTCAACATAGCATCAATGTCGTATTTCCATCACCAAGAAGGTACCCTGTTTCCCCCCAAATAAGACTGGGTCTTACATTAATTTTTCCTCCAAAACTTATTACTTTTTTACATGTATAGCTGCCTGGACACTATTTAAATTGACTTTTTATATGAACTGTAACTAGGGTTTATTTTCAGAGTGCGGCTTATATTTCGAGCATCCTCAAAAATCCTAAAAAATCATGCCAGGGCTTATTTTCAGGGTAGGTCTTATTTTTGGGGAAACAGGGTAGAACAACAGCTCATAAGGAGCTCTTGACCCATTGCTTTGGTCACTGGCATGAGCAGAGCGAACAGCCTTCCTCTCCCCTTGTTGTGCCCTGTGACACCATCTAGGGACAATTCCCTGCAGAAGTTCCTATCTTAGCCCAGCCAACCTGCTGTTTTGGGGAGGGGAAAAAGTGATCTGGGAGACTGGGCCCAAGAAGGGAAATAAATGTCCCAGCTGTGAGGCTGTCTTACAGAAAAACTCTACAGGATTTGAAACCACTGAAATCTTCCCCCCCTCTCCGCCATTGTAATTGAGAAATATGTGCTTTTCTGCATTTATAATTGGGACAGAACAGATGGTGAAGGCTTTGTTTAATGAAATATGTCCATTCAATTAACCCATGCCACCAGGGATTTGGCAATACAAAAGGAATCAGCGTCCCACTGCTGTAACAGGCTCCTCCTGCACAAATCCGCACTCCTGGGTGAGGACCAGGATGCTACAGGCAGGACTCAGAGATGCGGGGCAGACCTGCTGAACCTTGCTCAGCTGCCACTCCTGTTTCCCCAGAAGCTTCTTTTTTCTCTTTCTTTTTTTTTTCTTTTCTTTTTTTTTTCCCCACCCTTCCTTGTTGGGCTGATTTCCAGTGCCCAGAGATTTTGGACCCTATGCTCACTCTTTGCCTTAAGTGCACACTTACAAGGTAATAGTTAGTCTCCATAGTAATTGCAAAAGAAAAGGCTTATGGGTCCAGCAGACAAGGAGCCGTACCAAAGGGAACCAGGTCCAATCGCCAGCTCTGCAATCAAGCTTTGGGGAGGGGAAGCCCATCTGTGCCTCAGTTTCCCCATCTGTGCTGATGAATGGCTCTTAGTACGCTGTGAACACCCCAGCATTTGGTTCACTGACAGTTTGAAAATTGACTGTCAACCAACACAGCTTCCTGAGACAAAGCATGACATTTTATTTCAGGTCTTTGCCTGAAACAAAATCTGTTTCCTTTAAAGGAGGGGAACAGCATTCTGAAACACACTTTAAAACACACAAATTGAAACACACTTCTTTTTTTCTCCAATTCCGCTAATAGCAATACTCACCATGAGAAACAGAGCCAAAAGATACAAAGGCCTGGAATTAGATTCAGTGAATCTGGAGTATTTTTACGCAGGTAAGTAGTTTATTTCTGACCCTGCTTCCAGGTTCCACTGGTGCAGGAGCAGAGGCTCTTCAGGGGTGTGACAGGAATAGCTTCAGATGGAGAAAATTCATTAAATGCCAGCTGGACTTATTTTAGCACTTTAAAACCAAGTCATTTCAGATTTTAATTCCCAAATGGTGAATTGGTGCATCTGCCAAAATAAATTACTTTGGTGTTTTGGGGTTTTGGTTGGGATTTTTTTAAGTAAGTGAGGAAAGCAAACAAACCCACAACCTGTTTGTTGTTTGGGGTGTGTGTGTTTGTTTTTGTTTTTTATGTTGTTGTTGCTGTTTTTTTTTTTTTTCATTCAGATCAGGAAGGAGAGTGAGTGCTCAGCTGTTTCCCGTGCTCAGACACAGTGTGTTATTGATCTCTACAGCACAGTGAGGAAAACAAAACACTTCTGCGGGAAATACCTCTTCTCTTCAAGGATGCATTTTTTTTTCTTCTCGTTTCACAGAATACTCAAGTATAGCTTATCGGTCCGTTCAGTTGTGAGGAAATGCCTTTGGATAGCAATTCATTCAGAAATCGGATTTATGCAGCCGGTGGGGAAACAAAGCCCGTGATACCTCCTAACAGACACTGACAGCCCTGGCTGATGTATGACACACACAATGACATGTAACACAAAAACCTCCCTGGAGAACGTGCCACTCAATCCGTCCACGCATGAGGGAGCAGCCAACGTGCTCCCTGACACCCAACAACCCCGGCGAACCCAGAGCCCTCCAGTGCCCCCATCCTCACTGCAGCAGGGACTGACGGTCCTGCCACGGTGGGAAAGCAGCTCCTGCAGCTTTAAACAGCACCTGACACCTCTTTGGTTCCCCAAAACACATCCTTCAACCCTTCTCTTTTGTCCTGTGTTACAACCCAGCTGGACTGTCTTCCTTCTCTTTCTACCCGTTACAAAGGAGAGGGATTCCTCTTTTGACTTCCTTTGAGCTATTTTACGGGTTCATCTGCCTTCTAGTGCTTATTATCACCTCTGAAACCAGTCTCTCCCCGGTGGCATCACAGACACGTTTTCTGGCATTTGTGACTGTTCCCACACTGTCTCGAGCTGACCTAAACAGCTTCCAAGTGCAAAGCAGCACGACTGAAACTCCTGCTAGCCTTTCAGAACGAATATGAAGTTGCCAGACAGTAGAAACTCCTAACTTCACTCAGTTCTCCAAACCCACTTATCAATGCTAATGAGCCCAAACCAGACAAGACTTTTTCCATTTTGACTAGAATTACATCATCTTTTTTTTTTTTCTGTTTTGATGACAACAAAACATTTATTGCAAAAATATTGGTATAGCATCGTATGTGGAACTCAGTATTTTATTAATGCAACGTGCTAACTCATGACTTGGAAAAGATAGCAGCTGCAAAAGTGACCAGGTTGACCCAACTTTGCTCATGGCAGAAGTTTCAGAGACTCATCCCAGATCCTGCCACAAATCGTTCAGGCCTGAGAGCAGCCCTGCATCTGAACTCTCTTTGGGCTTCGAATACACTCTGATCTATCTCCAATTCTGCTGGTTTGGAGGGCACAGTTTGTCCTCTGGGATGTTTCAGCAGCTGAATCCAATCATTTGATGGTTTTGTAGTGCGCTCAACTAGAACGCCACAGGTTGACTGTGCTAACATAACTGCTGCCTGTGACTATTGCAGCTGGCTAACAATAGGACTGCAGATAAAAGGATAATTTTGCAGCTCTGAAGTGAAGGCATACTAGATAAATTACAATTAAAAATTGAAGCCATCCCAAAACACCAGATTCTAGGATCAAAGCTCTGCATCCAGTTGCCCGTATCAAATCACAAAGGCTGATGGGCAGGTAGAGATGCCCCTTTGCCCAGGATGATTCTCCTGGTCAGAGTCAAGGAGCTGGTTCTACATTTGTATCTCCTTCAGAATAGCTCCTAGCAAGGGATGGTTTCTGACAGCTTGACCATCTCTCACTCTCACAAGTTGGCTGCTTTGTCATTGGCAGAGTCCTCAAGCAGATCCAGCTGCCCAGACAGAGCTGGCTCGTACTTCAAAACATGGCAGTCAGCCAGAGCAGCAAAGAGACGTGCTGGTTTTTCCCTACACAATCCCTTAACAAGGAACCCTGATGTTCCTGGGCACAGCTTTCATTCCCTGGGTACCTCACACCATCCGGCAGTTGCTCTGATTGTCTCTGAGGCTCCCTTTAGCAGAGAAACAACCAAACCTTTTTTCTTCCTTTCTCTCTTGGGATAAGCACACAAGAAAACAACATGAGACAGAAATTTGCCTGGACTGGAGAGGCAGCTCCAGGCCTCTCTAACCAGATGAATTCTATCCTTGCTGTTCTAATATCTGGCCCTGTTAGGGCTTGTGCTTCCACTTAAGCCATCAAAGCCAGATATGTGCACCAGCTTCCATGGGGAGTGAGCCTGACTGAGGGTGCCTATCCTTTTGGCTGTTAGAAACACTACCATTCATTCCATCCCAATTTCTTTTTGCTTTGACTCAGACAGTGAGCCCAGGCCACCTCCAGATGATACGTTCTGCCCAGATATAACTCATTTCTCCTTCTCTTAAGACACCTGTGTTTTACAAAAGCAGTGTATGTGATTGCTCCCTAATCCCCTTCAGACACAACAAATGGATTAGCAGAAGCAGTTTAATCCGGGCATCTTTGCTAACCATCCTCACCTTGAATGGTGTGGACAGTGAGCTATCACAGTTCAACACCATGAGCCGCTACAGGTTTAACAAGCCATTGGTCCAGTGACCATTTCAGCCTGTTGATGAAGAACCAGGCCAATAGTCCCTGAAATCCCCACCATTTTCCCATCTCTGTGGATTCCGGTCCAGGATGGAGTTTAGGAAAACA
This sequence comes from Pampusana beccarii, assembly GCA_013399365.1. Classification (NCBI taxonomy): domain Eukaryota; kingdom Metazoa; phylum Chordata; class Aves; order Columbiformes; family Columbidae; genus Pampusana; species Pampusana beccarii. Next base: position 1,556,314 of record VWYH01006719.1, on the reverse strand, counting down.
CAGGCAGCAAAAAACAACTAATTTCACCGTCCAAATGGTGCGTGCAGCTTGCCACAGAGAGTCTGCAGTATCAAAACACAATTAAGTATTTGCACATCGACAGACTCTCTAATTGCTGCAAGGAACAACTCAATTATGTTTTCGACACTGAAATGAGTCATTATCAGCCAATGGGGGAAAATCGTGTTTGTGGGGTCATGTTTTTTATAGCATGTGCTATCTTCTTCCCAAAAGTTAGCTTTTTTACTGCTGACAATACCAATTTTGGATGGATTATTACCTTTAGAAATGAAATCGAGACATTTCTAGTTACAGGAACAATGCTCCACTGTAGATCAGAAAAGCCTAAAACCATACTCTCTTGTTTGACATTATAAAAACAGACATTCAAACCTCATCTGCCTTGTGAAATTCAACTGCTTCATAATCAGATGATAAATAATCGCACTTCTACTCGGACTTCATCATAGCTCTGGTCTAGATAGGACCCTAAACACAATTAGGCTAGTACCACCATTCAACCCGGTGACAGCTCGTTTTCAAGAAATGAAGAAATAATTCCTGTTATGAAAGATGCTGGGATTAAAGTTGGCAAAGGTACTTTGAAGATGTGCTGAATTACAGATGCTGGAATAGTGAAAATACACGGAATATCATAAGAATTGAAGCAACTTATTGAATACTTAAGAGAGAGGTGAGTCAGGTTGGGTCTACTTCTTGGGTAACTAGGGATGGTTGAGAGCTACAAGAACACTTGAACCTTTCTCAGTGAGAAATCTTGTCTTTTTTGTTCCTACGGTGATTTGAAAGCAAGATGATTGCAGAGTGTTGAGATTCAGCAGCACTGAATAAGCTCTGGGTTAAACAGCACTGATTTAGATGTTCATACTTGCACAGTAGTTCAGCAAAGGTAACAGGTTGCAGTAGCCACTTGGTAATTGACCTATGGTGATTTAAAACCTTAATTTGCTTCCTGATTTAAAGTACAGTGTGCACTTGGGCATAACTGCCTTAAGAGGTCTAAGCAACATTTTAGCCTAGATTCCTCAGAAAACAAGGCTTAGTAGAGCATGCAGACTAACCCTCCTAAAAACTCCTAAATGCATTGGCCATTTTCAGCCAAATTTGTCGCAGGGCTCAGAGTCTTGATGCTTATGACATGCTCACAGGTTTCGTGAAGAGCCGGAGTCAAACTCCACTCTTGTTTATTTTGAGAGCCGGCTGTCAGCTGAGCGCTGTGGGCAGCTGTGAATTGTCCTGTTTCTTGTGTGGTGGACACATCAGAGGGGATGTGAAGCGAGAAGAGGACAGCTGGGCTACTGTGGGGCTGGGTCCTATATGCAAAAGCGAACACACAGAAATCTGGGCTGTATTGGACCCACTCTTTATTGATCGCCCTGTTTTTGGATAGCTGTGTTATAGCCATGACTTCACGACCTTCTCTTTACACACAGCCATTGACACGGGAACAAAATGCCATCCTCTAGCAGAGACACAAGCAAGCAGGGGGGTGAAGCAGGTTTTCCCTGTGCTACCCAGGTAAAGCAACAGGCACTGCAGAGCCCTGAGTGGCACCTACAGGCAGATAACAAGACTCCCGGGTGATTTGTAGGCTCTGAACAGCAAAGCTATCACTGAGCTCCAGTGAATCTTCCTTGGTCTGCACCTTTGCTGAGCTGATTTATGGAATGTGTCAATAACAGAAGTGGGCTGGGAACCGGCTGCGAGGTTCAAACCCTGAATTTCCTGTGTGTTTGCACTCCCCTTCACCTTCAGCTCTCGAAGTTTCATTTTCCAGCAGGTTCAGGTTTTGGCTGGCTTTCAGTGGCAAAGGGCTGCTGGAAACAACCCCTGCTTCTTTATCTGCACAGGGTAAATCAGAGTATGCTTATTTTCACAGACTGCGCCCTTAATGGCTGATTTAACAGAAGTTAAAAGGTGCCTTGGTCAAGCAAGCAGGGAAGAGCTCGAGTCAGAACGTCCAGCCTCCTGTTGCCCATTAAAAAATCACATGAACCTCTGGGCTACAGCTTACCTGTTTATAAAAAAACCAGTCAGTTCCAGAATGCTCTGGGCCCAGGACAGTGGGCATTTCAGATAAGGGCTGCGATATTTTAATTATTGCTATTCCTAAACTAAAATTCAAGTGCTGACCCAAAGCTCACTAAATTAAAAAAAAAGAAAACTCTACAGACTTCAGCAAAATACAATGTACCCATCCTTACACTGGCTGACAAAATCCCTGTCACAATGAGAGAGACAGGGAATATAAGAAAGGCCAAGAATGTTCCAGAACAGTCACCTTTCCAAAATGAGGCTGTGTTCTCTGCACAAGACACTGTGAAGTCTGTGTCTGTCCCACCAGGGCCACGCTGCACGGTGCTGTGATCCCATCAAGCCCAGCAGGACGTGTCTTCTGGGCAAGGAGCCCAGGGCCACAAATGGAAGTGCTAATAGTCAAAAAGATGTCTAGAGCCTGCAGAAATAGATATTTTCCCAAGAATAAAACATGACTTTGAATAAATGTTTTATTCCATTGCACATAATAAATGGCAGCGCGTGTGATTTGGGGACCTGTCAGAGAGGGAAGCACAGACATAGTACATGCACTGCAGACAGGATTAATGGGGTTGTTTAACTCATACACAGGGAATTGAGATCACTGTTAATTTTAATCCCTTTTCCTCTTTTCTTTGTGTGTGTGTTGTTTGAGGGTTGGTTGTTTTTTTCCTTCTTCTTTTTATGATTGTCTTCCTATGAGAACGATAAAACAGGGCCATCAAAATGTTTATTAGAAACTCTTGCAGGAACCAATCCACATGCAACTGCATGGAAGGTGAAGAGGCATCTGCTGCTCAGCATTTCCAGCAGATTTAGCATCAAGCTCAGCTTGCAGCCTGGCAAAAGAACACTATTTGCTTCCAGGAGAAGTAGTGGAAAGGAGTCACTAGGAAATAAATAAGAGACAGTGCTTTGACCCAACAGCTGCTTGAACTGGTGTTATCTGTAGCAACATGACTTTGCAGAGAAGCTTTTCATCATTAATGGTGATTTTTAGGGGTATGGAATACTGTTCATTTTGTGTGGATCAGAGAAGCTCTCAGCCCTGTAGTCTCTAGTCAACATACTGCACAGCTCATACTAGCACGAGGGAATAAGGCCAGTGTCTGTCACGCTATCTTCATTCTGGCCACTAGAGTCATTTTTAGAAGGGGATTTGCTCAATTTTTTATTAATTGCTTTAACTGGCAAAGAGTGTTCTTGTTGGTAGATTGCTTTCCTTCTTCAGGACGAACATGATCCCCTTTGCCAGCTAAGCCTTCCCTCTACAAGGCTCAGAGAGAATCTAATGTGAGGAAAGTTACGTGTGGTTTCACCTGGTTTATTAAAGCTACAAAGAGGCTCGTCCTGGCCAAGGAGCATTGTGATGCAATTAAAAGAGCAGAATAGCAACAAGGCATCATCTCCAGTTAATTGTTTCATCAACTTGGAGAGCAACAACCGCTTCCTAAATAAGGCACTTATTTTCTGCTTTGCAATTGTGCTCGTCTGTCTGCCAAGAAAAGCTCTGACACGGAATTCTTCTCGGAGCCTCTAGAAACATTGCCTTTGGTTTTCATCCAGAAAGAAGAAATCAAAACCAAGAGCTGCAGATCAGAAGAAGAGGTGAAAACCCTGAGAAGATTCATTCTCCTCCCACCCATGTGAAACCCACGTAACCAGTAAGCATTGGCTAGAAGAAAAAGGATTAATAAAACTTGTTTGCTGCATCTGCATCTGAAAATGTTAATGCTCAGCTAAAGAAAAGACACTTGAGAGTTTCCTCAAATAAGTTTGTTTCCAGTTGCTTTTGGAAAAACAATCAAATTTGCATATTTTTACCAAAATATTGAAAGTACTTGGCTCTTTCATATTACAAACCAGGAAACTGAAGCTATTAACCTACTGCTGTAATAAAACTTCAGACAAAATAAAGGGCTATTTAGAACTAGTTGTTGCTCTTCAAAATGAACTGAACTGGCAAATTTTTTTCTCCTGTTCCTGAGTTATCCAGGAATCAAACATGATGTAAGCACCTATTAAAGTACATGCCCATGCATGTTGATTTCCCTTGACTCAGGCTCAGCTCATTTGCAATTTAAAGCATCAACAGTAAAGCATTTCTGCGCTTAAAAGCCATATCTTTTCACCAGTAAAACTCCTTCCTGAACACACATCCCTTCTGTTTTGGCATGCCAATTTGTGGCCTTTGAACTTTATGTCTAAAATCCTTCTTCCTTCTCCTCAAGCAGGTGACCAGAGTGTGAGTGAGCTGGGCCAAATATCCCTGGGTGCCAAACTTGGCATCAGTGTTATTGCTCTATATTATCAACAGCAAAGGTTCACTAGATTATGCAGATGGCTCCAAATCCGTGATCTTAAATTTCCGGAGCAAGTCGGCCAATAAAGTTCACTTCAGGATCAAGGTCTCCTTGCAGGACACAAGTGTGAATGAGTAGGCACTTCTCACTCTTAGAAAAAAAGAAGGGAAGAGATTATGGGGAGAGAGACTAGGGCTACCTCTGAACTGGCCAACCTGCTTACCAGGAGCCCAGGGGACACTGGTAAGGACAGATGTACCCAAATGCTAGACACAGCCTGCAGAGTGTGGTTGGTGCCCATATGCAGAGTCAAGCCCACCTGCCAGATTAACTGTGTGCATGGGACAAGCCAGTCATGATGAGGAATTCCTCTGGTTCCAGTTGTGATTGACAAGAAAAAGAGTAAGATGATAGGAGCTGAAAAGCTGTGTGCAGTAACCTTTCCCTTTGTCAGAGATGTCAAACCAATTCCTAACAGCTCACTTTAAAATGCATTCTACATCCTCTTTTTTGACATCTTTTCCACCTCCCCAACATTGCCAGAAGATACAAATTCACCCTGACAGCCAGAAGAGGAAGGGAAAACAAGAAAGAAAATAAAAACAAATCTCTAAATCCTTTCTAACAATCATCGAGGACAAGAGTTAGTATAATACACTTACTGACAAACGAAGCATGAACCACCTTCTCTCCACAAAAAACAGCACTAATCAGGCAGGAACAAGGTTACTTATCCTAGCAGGACCAAACGATTATCATCTTATTTCCCTGCTAAATAGTGCTTTGTAACATAACTTCATCAGGTTCATTTTCTTATTTTTTAGTTGTCTTTCTCCTCTCACAAGCTTCCTCCATTTCTTTTCTCTATCATATTGACCTGCAGAACCCAATGTCTTTGCATCAGGAAAGCTGTGAAGCTCTATTAATTGCTGCTGAATGAAGACACATATCACACAAAGACCAAAAACCCCCAAACAAACAACCCCAAATCAAAACAAAAAACCAAACAAACGAAACACCACCACCCCAAATCAAACAAAAAAACCCCGACCATAATTCACAATAAAGAGAAAAGGAAGAGGTTTTACTGACAAAACTCTCACATCTGCGTTTTGTGACTTTATGGGTGGACTCCCTGCTACCTAAACTTACATCTCTTAAAAATTAGATATCTAGTCTCATTAGCCATCCAGGCTTCTACTATACTCAGTGAAAAGAGAAAGGGCAACTCAGGAGAGTGATTCACCACGCGTTCTTTAAAAAGCTATTTTGAGATGGACTAAATCATTCTTTGGAGATTAGACAATTAATATAGACTAGATGTCCAACTTCTACCCAGCTGCAGGGTAAGATGTAGCACTGTCATGACAAAAGGAAGGATAGGTCCAAGGACTGATAGACGCCAGTGACAATTATTTGGTTTTAAAAGCTCTGGCAAGGAGCAGACCTGGGGAGAGAAAACACTTGTTCAAGGTCACAGAGAAGGTCACTAGTACTGTTTGTGTCTCCCAAGTGTACTCCAATGTTCTGAATAAAACATATTCGTTTATCACGCAAGGAATAAGCTTTAGAAAATGACAGTCTAAATGCCACATTTAAAAAAAANAAAAAAAAAAAAAAAAAAGCATAACCTTACATTGGCACGTGTTTAACTACAGTTTCATTTACGTGAGCAAAGGCACACTGGTTCCCCCAAGCCTCTGAGAGTTTTAAGAATAAGAAAACGCAATCCTGTGGATTTTCAGTATCTGCCTGCATTAATGAAAACCCAAGGCACAGGATGATATCAATGATGGCGTTACCTCACGAAACCTAAAGTAAATACACTGCAGTCTAACTAGAACTGGGGCAAAAGCTGTAGGGAACAGAAGGACTTTGTACTGCACAAAATTAATGCTGGCTCTGGACTAAGTGATGGGAAATACTTTGAAAAAATACTGCAGACAGCAGCTAGACATCATTCTGGGGGTGTTCAGTGATGTGGGACTTCCATATGTGAAGCCAGTAGTGACCAAAAGGTGGGAAAAAAGCTCCATGTCTTCCACATTCAACCCTGCCACAGCCAATAGGACACCACAGGAGACATAAGGAACCTGAGGCACCTTCCAAGGACCTCTGGGAAAGGAAGGTCATGAAACATTAGGAGTGACTATGTTATGAAAAACAAATAGCCCTGACCACGGACTCACACATAAATTGCCAGCCGTAGCTGTGCTCAAGGCAGCAGTCAGTGTTGAAAAATGCCTCTTATAACGCGAATGTAGAAAAGCCTGCATGGATCTGAAGGATGCTTTCTATCCGTTTATCGCCACTTCCTTTTGGACTTTCTTTTAGCTAAAGCCACTTTCTGAATCAGTGCTTCCCCTCCTCCTCCGAACACTTCATAACCGCAAACCTCAGCTGCACTTACTTGTTTCCTGTGTTTACCCAACAGATCATGGCAAAAAAAGGGACAAGAGGAAGGAGTTTATAATGGGAAAATAATCAATACTGACATGCCATCACTGCCTGCAAGGCAATCATTAGCGGCTCAGGAGAGACCTCAGGGGCTTCTGTTTGCTCGGTGTGTGATTGCCTCCCGCAGAGACCTAAGCTGCTATGAAAGACTTCGGCAGGTGCCTGCTCCTCCTCCTCTCCTGCTCCAGCCCAGGGAATTCAGTGTAAGTCAGGCAGCTAAATTACACCCCTGGGTTATTATCAGCAGTATTAATTACCATGTTCTCACTAATTATCCTCTCAACACACTCAGTTGGTTTACAGGAACAATGCAAGGTTGGCAAACATTGGCATTTAAAAATTATTGGGCCAGAGGCTCAGCTGATATAAAACAGCTCAGCAGGTTTATGGAAAGGTCAGTTTATGCTAGTGGTGGAGTTTACCCACTGTTTTATGAGGGTGTGAGATGAGTTGCAGCTAGGCTAACGTGCCCTGGCCAGGTGGCATGAAAACAAGCAGTTGGGGGTCAGTTGTTCACTGGTCTAGATCATGACCCTGTGCAAAGTGCTATTCCCTACCACAATTCTTACGTGACTTTCTGACCTACATTAAAATAAACATCATAATATCATCAGCCAGAGTGAGAACATTTCTTTTGTCTCCTGTTCCATCCTGCATGAGCTGCAGGTACACTTGGGAAACCCAAGGAGAATCTGATGGGTTTTGGCTGTCTATCCTGTTCTTGAAATAATCAGACCTCAGTGGACTCACACTCAGATCACTGACATATGGAAAGTCATATTTATAACATAAGACACATTTACAACATAAGACAACTCATTTGTCCATTTCCCTTCCTTTGGTGGCCAAAGACATCACTCTCCCCACGCTGGATTCCCACTTCTTGGATGCAACCTGCATCTGGGGTACGCATCTCAACTCTACCAGATTCAAGGACAAGGATAACTGCTCAGTGGTCTGTCCTGCAGAAGACATGACATAAGATACAACAGTATTTACAGAGATGGACTCTGACAACTTAACTCCACTTCCTACCCAGAGCTGACTAAAGTTCAGTTAGTCTCTTCTTGCCACCTACGGGATGTGAAGTATTTTTTTTTGCAAATATCACCAGACTCCTGTGCTCATCTACCTCCAGAGTTCAGAGTTTAAATGCAGCACTCGGAAAATACAGACCCAAGCAAGCAAGATATATTTGCCAGCACACAGACAGCACACAGAAATCCCATTTTAACAACCCTTCTCTAGCTCAGAGACTGAAATCCAGTCTGCTGAAGGTCAATTCTAGCTCTATGTATATAATTTAAGTCCCTTTTAGGCCTGTAGCTGTCACAGAGGCCACATGCTTTTGGAACTGTTTATGCTGATAGAAGAGCCGTGTGTTTTTCAATAACAAATAGTAGCTGGTGCATTTTTAACGCATTCCCTACAACAAAAGCATAATCAGGGCAAAATGGATGACGCTTTACTCTAGGCACTCAATGAGTGGGCACCGAATAAGGAAAATCTCTCAATTTCTTGGCTGATTCCTGCTCCTGCAGGAATCCAAGGATGCCTGCAGATCCAAAGCACTGGAGGAGGAGCAGCAGAGATGTGCAAGTGGAGGGACAAACTCACAGGAGGATGAGACAGTGCCTCAAACATCAAACTCTCTCAGCCTTCTCCTGCATATCTGACTATTTACTTCAGTTACCATTGCCAGCATGAGCTGGTGACGCCAGAGCCAGATTTGTGCTCCTTTCTGGAAAACATCAAGGGTTTTTCCTTCATTTTGGTTACACTAACATGGCTCCAACCATGGTGTGGCTGGAGATATGCAGCAGAAAACTGAGAGCAGCCATGGTCATAAGAGTGAGCCAGGGCACAACTAGGGTGGGCATATTGTAATCTCAAAGAGGCCATCTCTGCGTGAATTAATCAGTGACAAAACAAATCTGCCCAACAATGTGGGAAAAAAAAAAAGAAACTGAGGCATATATAAAACCCCTCTTTCTCAGCCAGTAAACCTCCATCCTTGTAAAGCCTTTCCATAGCTAAGAGTTCTCTCTCAGAAAGTAGCACTGTTTTGTTTCACCGGCAGTTTTGCATCATCAAGGTGACCTCCATGATGCTGCAAAATGTTCAGGGTGTAAAATGTGATACGTAGTTTGGGGCCTGCTTCCTACCTGCACTGGGCCGTTTTAGGTGGTTCCTCAGCCCATTTCAGTCAAAACTAATCTTTCCAGCAATCTTCATATCAAACCCGGTGTAAATTAAAGCTCCCAAGACCTTCTTAGTTTGGCTTTTTGTCTAGAAGAGAGTGTGCAGGACAGTGTTTGTGGTGATTAATATCTTGGCATTATAGTAACAAGGTGCAGGAGGTCCAAAACCCTGCTGCTGTTAATATACATGAGTCACCACTGCTATGTGTGCCAAACATGCTTCCAAACGAAGCTGCAGTTTGCCCTTGGTTATTAGCTGGGCAAAGGCAAGTTTGCAAAACTTCTTTTTTTTTTCAGTGATTCAAGATATCAACATAGCAGAAATCTCTGTCTTGATCTGCTTACTGGCAAACATCAAACAAAGATGACTGTTGTGTACTTGCATTTTATTAATAGTTTACAACTTGAATTTGTCTTCTCTTTTGTTCCTGCTGATCTCACAGAAAACTATAAAAATATATATAGATGTCTGCCAAATAGATTTCTTGGAGGAAAGCAGAAAAGTGTGAATAATGGGTTCTGAAATATAGATAATTAGCAGATCAAATAACCCCAAGGACTGGGGAATTTTTTCATCATCTGCAGATATTTGCCATTCCTATTTCTCTAAATAAATTATGTGTACCCTCCAGGTATATTTTTTCTCCTAGTTCATGTAATAAAAATAGAGGTGTCTACTGTGGGGGTAGGGGAGGTTATTTAATTATTTTAATCTAATTTAATGCTTCTGACAGTGAGAAAATGGCAGCTCTGGCTGCAGTTACGAGTTACACAGGCAGTTGCTGTACAAACTTCCTGACCATAGCACCTCTACCCTGACCTTTCCACTCCTACAAAAGGCTGTTCTTCCATTGAGCTCAGTAATGCCCAGCTACATAGATTTGCCAATGTCAGCAGGATGGTCAGTGGGCAGCAAGCACACAGCAAAAATTGTGGACCCATTTCTCTCTGGATGCACACGTCTGCAGCTCTCCCTCAGGCTTCCAAGTCATATTCCAGTATTGTGGGGTTTTTTTTTGTTTTTCTGAATACTGCATTACTTCTCATTTACTTGCTCCACTTCTCAGAATATCCATAACCAAGGAATATGCAAACCTCCAGCAACACAAAATCAAAGCAAATTTGCTTCTCGTCTGAAGCAGGGCAAGGCTAGAACAAAGGAAAGGGTCCTTTCCTCCCCTAGACAAGCACTTCATCTGTCTCTAGAGTCACTCATCACCAGCCTACGGCTCATATGTGCTCCAAAAGGTGTGTGTAGCTTTGCCCATATGATTTTGGAAATAAAAGGTAAAAGAATGTCTCCCCCACTGAGGTGTTCAGCTGCTCATTTGTGGAACCAGTCAGGGACTGATTGCTAAAAAATGAATAGGACTCTGTTGCAACTTAGGAGTTCATATCAGCAGGTTTTTCATAGCAATTCTCTTAACAAAAAGCAGAGGGCCAAAACTCTGTATTCTACTAAAACCACCAAAAAACCAACCAACCAACAAAAAAACCCCAAAAAACTATAAATAAACCTGATAAAGTATTTCAAAGCTTGAGCTCTCAAATTTTTTTTTTTTTACTAGTGAAACGTTATAATCTTAGAGGCAAAATAAAAGTCTTCCCTTAGAGACAGTAATTTAATATCAGGGACATTAATTAATTTCATCTCCACATCAATGCTCTGTTTTATTTAAACTCCCATCCTGCAGCCACCGGGGTGCTTGAGCATCTGCAAGGCCTGCAAGAGCCCTGGACTGCAGCCAAGGGGAGGTTTGGTGTAGGTGGCAGATGGCAGACTAATGTAGATATGACAGAACCAGCTCTATGCTAGTTTGCTCGGTAGCAGTAGTGGTTTACCAAGAGTAACATGGTGCTTAGCCTAGGAAAAGCAGGATAAATTACAACCGTTCATACTTAGCTCGAGCAGTAGGATGACCATAGACTTTTGCTAGCAGCGATGAAATTAATAACTATTACAAATAGGCTTCAAGTATTCAGATATCCTAAACCTATCTATTCTTCATCTTTGTTGATGACAATTTGCACCAGTGATTCACCAAGGACTCAGAATGGTGGCTATACGAGGCAGCCAGAGGGTTCCCAGAAGTACGAAGCCATACTGGTTTGCCACAGCTTCACTCCTATTGCATTTTTTATGCCTTCCTGCTCCCACAGAGGACAGGGAACGTGTATCTCAAGGTCCAGACATCCCAGGATACAAACTGACCTGCTCTGAGTCATCTATAAAGGTACATCTGGTATCCTAGGTCCTGTCCCAAGAGACTCGGGCACCTAATATGTTGTTTAGAGTAGAACTGTTTCCATCTCCAAGGTCCTGATCAAGCACACAATGCAAGCACGCTCTTGCCTTGAAGAGCTTGGAACCGTTTGAACTTCAGTGCCAGATGTGGAGATGTCACCTGCCTCTGCCTGTTACTCATCAGTAAAATATCAATAGTAGCAACCCCTAGACTTTAGGTACTGCTGTTCTTGTGATAGAAACTCTCACTTGTGACAATGGCTGGGTACAGACTCAGCAAGACAAATGCCATTCCCAGAGTTCTTTGCCATTAGAAAGCAAACCTAATTAGTTTACTGCATAAATACACATGAAAAATACAACATCTGGAGAACTGAAACACCCACACACTCTTTGCAGAACCCTCCAGAAGTGCTGCAGCCCACCATCCCTACAAACACATGGCACAAACCACAGTCGTACACCCTAGCACCATGTGCTGTAGCATTTTTATGTTCTGTCAATAATTCTCTCCAGCAGCTCAGCAAGTCTGGCGAAGCCCAAGGCTATAGCCGCTGGTTTTTATGAGCATAATAAAACAGAGTTTATTTCCACACCACACACATAAACATTTCCAGGATCCTAGCCACGTACACAGGGCACCTGAGACACCAGCAGCTGTCTCCAGCTCCACTTGACCCCCTGACAAAGGAGGCACAGAAAATGCTATCCCAGCAGGCATTAATGCAGGTTAATTAAACCTAAACTGCTTGGCAGGGGCACACTGAATTGAGAAGCGGTGCTTCTGCAGGCTGCCCGGTGCACCAATCCCACCGTGGCACCATCATTAACGGTTCTCACACAAGCCTCAGGGCTCATTTGCTTGACAAGAGCAAAGCAGTAATTTTACTGTTGAACACTTGCAAAAATGATGCCCTGACTGTTATGAAAAGTGACAGGCAAGTTATGTGAGCAGTTAACTGAAGGTTACTTTTTAGGGCCAAACCTCTGAATAGATCAGACGTCAATTAGTTCACGCATGGAACGAGGAGGGGAAAGAAGACAAAGAGAAAAAGAAGGAAGGAAGAAAACAGAAGAGTGGAAAAGAAATAGCAGTAAAGAGATGAACCTACTTGATTTCCCTTAATCAGTGCTCTCAGGGAAAGTAGAGGGAAGACTTCAAGCACAGCAACTGCCTGCATTCACCAGGGAGCTCTGACCATGCCAGGATGGTTGGCAGATGCTGCAGTTTAGGCAATGCAGCTGGGACAGCAGGAAGAAGCTGAGGTTTCAGCAAATGCAGAGGCACCCTCCAGTCTGTACCTCCCACGAGGTTTTGGGGGCTTTTGATTTCCTCTGTGTTCCTCAAGTGCCAACCTCATGAGAAAACTTTCAAGGTTCAACTTCATTTACATTACGGACACATGAATAGGAACAGAATCATCTACAGAGTGAATGTAACTGAGCACCCTCCAATTCAATTTTTTTTTAACAAAACAAAAGAAAAACAGTGTCTTTGAGACTCAGGAAACTGCCTAAAGAAAAATTTTCAGTTTTGACAAAATTTCTGCAGTAAAAAAAAAAATTAGTGATGTTAAACACTCCATTTAATTCACTCAAAACAAAAAGATGGGTTTTTCACCTTAAAATGACTTACCTTTTGAAAACTGTAGTTACACTATGCTACAAAAGTGAAAGCTGAAAAAAAGACAGAACATGAAGCTGCAGTCAAAATGAAGCTTTGTTTAAAAATAATGTTTTTGTTTGCTCTTACCCAAAAGCAATGTGGAATCATAACTTATATTCTGAAGCATAAAATGTGGATGGAATCATGCCCCCACTGAAACATCCTATCCATCCTGCTTCACCCAATGGCAAGTGTGAGGAAAAGCAACAAAGTTGAACTTGCAACCTGCAAGTTGTCTCATGACTGAGAGCTTGGTGAAGTCTGCCTGGCTCAGAAAAAAATCACATCCCCATCACCAGCAGGGTGGGAAACCAGAGAAGTCTTGTCCCTGCTCTGTGTGGGATATCGAAGGGTTTAGCTGTTAGTAGCAGTTACTGTTCTACCTGGCAGATGGATAGACTCCTCTGTTGGCCTTCTATAAGATGGTGTAGCACAAGCCAAATGATTCTCTGCATTTTAAGGAGAATAAGATTGATGGGAGGGTGAGGAATGGGATTGCTGAGGACTGAGACCTGGAAGAATTAAGCTTGTAGGCAACTAAGTAAATTCAAAGGTGTAACTAGAGGTTTTCTTGCAGTTAGCACAAAAGGCCTTAGAAACAGTTTGGGTCACTGTTTTATAAATGATTTCTTTTATGATTAACGGTATGAGTAAAAAAAAAAAAAAAAAAGACTGCTCACTTCTCTGTGTCCCTCCAAGAGCAGCTGCCAACAGTGCAGGACACTTGGTCTCAGCAAAGCTTTCATGGGGAGGTGACAGCCACTCGCCGCTGCCTTGTGGGTACCCCCAGGGACCCCAGCCCCGAGCCCCAGCTCCCACAGCCCTGCACAGCCTGAGCCACCCCCTGCCAGGCTCCGAGACAGCTCGCTGGCAGCGAGATTGAAGCATACCATTATTTATGTCCAGATGAGTTCAATTCTGGACCTGCCAGCCTTGACAGGGCCATAAATACATGCAGGACTGGACTCTCTTGGTTTGGGATGGGAATATTGCAGTTGGAAGCTGATTTGTCTAAATTCCCACTCTCTCCATCCTTCCTCTTCACCCCACTCCCCACCTTTTCTGATCTTTATCCTCCCAAGAAAGGTCAGAGTTTTGCCCTGCTGTTTTGCTCCTGGAGCACACCTTATCTTGGATGGTATAAGCAGGTTTGATGCAGCAAGGACTAAACCTTACAGAGAGCTCCCGTTGGTTTTCTGATCACATCCTGGACTGGCTGTCAGGCTCCAAAGGCAACAGGATTTATTGCACTAAAACACAGCAGCAGCAGCAGCCGCCCTTGAGGAGCCTATGGAGCTTCATGCACAGGAATAAAAAATTTCAGGGCTGCTTGGAGATATGAAATATTTCTTAATTACTTTCTGTGCTAGCACAGCTTGAGGATTTTGCTGCTGTTGTTGTTCTTGGGGCTTGTTTGGTAGTTTGGGGGGTTATTTTTTTAGCCTTTTTTTTTAAGATTGTAACTGGTAGCAAAGCAGTATCAGTACCAGCTTCTTTGCTGCATCTCATAAAGGATCAGATGTGGCTTTGCTCGGGGACTGGCTGCTCACGGAGGATGCTGGCACAGAGCGGGTGCCAGCCTCTGTCAGCAGGGGATCATTTACCTCATGCTGAAAGACATTAAAATCTCACCCCCTGAGATATTTATCCATAATGACTTTGCAGAGAGGTGCATCATTGTAATGCTTGCTTAAGAGAAGCCTGGACAGGCTCCTTCCACTGATTCCCTTCTAGCACTGCCAAATCATGGATTTCACCCCTACCCTGCTGCTCAGGAACATTTGTCCCTTGGACTGTGATTCCTAAGGCACAATTTTCCCAGTCACCCTTAAAGCTGAAGCCTTGCTCCTCTCCTCTTCCTCTTGCTCTATTTCTACCCTAGACTTGACCTTAGAGCAATCAGGCTCCAAAACAGAGAAGTGGCACAAGCAGGATTTGCTTCCCTGTTGCCAGACCTGCTCAGATCTTCTTTCCTAAAAATGACACGTTTTCTTCCAGCATACCAGGTTGGGGAGGACAGCAGGGGTGGGCATCTGGACGGAAAAGAGAATGACAGTTTTGCCAGGGCAGCCCAATGACCATGGTAGGTCATGCTTTTTAATCTTTTCTAGGTTAAACACAGGCAGTTGTGTCTTGTTATATTACATTATATAATATGATTTGCTGATATAGTTAGATAGGTTGAATCCAAGAACATGGTGAGTCATGTAGGAAATTGGAAGCCTCCTTGTCTCCAGTGTAGTGTTTCTGGAAGCCAGAGTGAATCAAATTGATTGTATTTATTTAGTTATTTTTGCTGTTTAGTAAATAACTATTCATTTCATTATTTTTAAAGCCTGTAAGAAAAACCTCCCCAGGTTTAAGAGGGGAACTGAGCTACAGGCTAGGGTGTGCAACAGATTCTCTAAAATAAAATATTTGTAGGAAATGTCCCCAAAAAGGAGCAAGAGGAGGAGGGAATGTCACCAAAGGTGGGTGTCAGGGCTACTGGGTTTCAGCCCCTGGCTCCAGCAGCGAGTTCAGAGGAAGGCAGCTTTTCCTGCAAAGCATCCTGGCTGCCGAGGAGTTCCTTGCTCTGGGAGCTGAATGCTTTCGACAAAAAGCCTGAGCTTTTCTGAAATCCTCCCCTCTAACATCTGACCATCTCGATTTGCCCACACATAAAGATCCACTTCACAGTAGCATTGTAGATCTTAATTAGGATCTGTAAACTGTAGATAAAAAGGATTATATGAGTACACAAGGATCAGTATCTGGTATAGCCCCTGAGAAGCACACGCTTTCATGCTGTACCATGCACAGTGGCATTGAGAAATGTATGAATGTCACAGCATTATTGATTTGGTAGCTACTAAAAAGCTCCAGGATCCCTGGCAATAAAAGCATGATAATGAGAGGTAGCCAGGGTAGCACTATTTCTGCAAACAGTATTTGCATTCACTGGGACTAGAGCATAAGCTGTATTTATCAATAGAGAGATGAGGGCTGGTTTGAATGCAAAGTATTAACCAAGTTAATTTTGCAGAAAATGTGGTGGCTGTGGTTTACCTTTTTGCAGTAGTGTAAGGTAACAAAGAGCAACTTGCCCAGAAGTCAACACAGCCAAACAAAAGGTATCAGAAGAGAGTATAACTGTTACTTTTTTGGGGGGATTAATTTTTTTGTTAGGTGAAGACCTCAAATTTTCAATAGCTAGAATACCAAAACCTTAGTCTATTCATACTCAGGATGTGCAGGAGCATGACTTCATTACAAGGTGAAGGAAAAGCAGAATGTAAATTGCCCTAATGAGCAGTTACTATTTAATGAAAGAGAAGATAAAGTATTACTTTATGAAAGCCCAAAGTGTTGGAGATTTCTCTTGAGAGGGTGATATAATGTAATTAAGGTCAAATGCAGTGATGAACAGAGCTACCTCAATGATGTATGTTGTCTGATTCTGCCCCCCCGCCCCACGTCCCCACTCTGGTCTCTGTAAATGAGGACAGAGCTCTAACAAGCTGCCTTCTATGATTTACCATAGCAGAGTATTTCCAAAAGCAGAAAGAAGGACAGTTAGTAAACACCGTTCGGTTTCCTGCTGAGAGAAAGGGGAAAGATGCTGCTGAGCTTTAACAGAGGGTATGTGAAACAAAAGGCTGCTTTGCTACTGCGGGTCATTAGCATAGGTACAACCATAAATTTTGTTGTTCCCTGCTGCTGCCACTGTGGTACAGCTCTCACTCACAGAGCAGAAATCCTGCTGAAACCAGCTTTTGAGCTCATGATATTTTGGACAAAAGGCATCCTCGCAATGCAGTGAAGACCCTTTGAAGCCTCACTTTCCACCTTTGCACTTGGTGACCCATGGTCTGGAGCTGCATCCTCCAACTTCTCCTGCTTAAGGTCCCACAGTCATTCAGTGCCCAAGCTCTGATGGAGATGAGGCAGTTTGCTCTGACATTTCATAGCTTAGAAACTCTATTTTGTCATGTTTTTGTTTTTTCACTTTCTCTCATTAAATGAGTGGTTCTCTCTTCGTTTGTCTCTTTTCTGCACAAGTTAACTTTCATGGCTGCCATACGTGTTCCACACGCCAGGAAACAAAGGAAAACTTTTCACCTCGAAAAGGATCCTGAATAAGTGGTTAATTAGACAGTAATGGTTACTCTTCCCCAGGTAATGCTGCACAGGCAGAGAACTTTCGTGTTGCAAAGAAAAGCAGAGAGCAAATTCCTGCAGTGTTTCTTGTCTTGGAAAAGCTTTAAAATCCTGCTGGCAGGAAGTTTATAGTCCTCTGCAGAGATCCCAGCTGGGTGGTTTTGTTCTGTCTCTCAGAAACAAATACCATGTAAATTCTCTTAAATTACTTGGTAACTAAGAAAGATATGCTTGGCAAATACACTATCACTACATAACACAGTAATTACATATTCTGCATCCAGGTACTAATTATATTGCCTCTTGATTACTCAGTGATTACACTTTGAAGTGATTACCATGACACCTATGCACTCTGAGTGACAAAGTAGTGATGATCCTGTGTCCGTTCTAGAGGGAACTGGCTTTCCTACAAACACCTTCCCCCCACACTTTATATCAAAAACAGATCTGAAGAACTCCCAAGGAGTAGTTCTGTGAGAAAGGAAATATGTCCTTCCTCCTGACATGTTGGTGAACTGTGGATCTTCCTCCATTGATCAGCACTTGAAGACCACTGACAGCAAGACACCCATTCACTGTCAAAGGGAGCTGAAAGTCACCAGGCCAAAAAGCATGGTGAGGAGTCTTTGAAGACTAAAAAGAGGTAATATGGTAGTTCCAGAGCAGCAGCAGAGGAAGGCAGCTGACAAGCGTTCACTGTGTAGAAGCATTAAGAGTGACAAACTAGCACTGACCCACATGAGCAAGCCCAGCCCTGTAGGCACGTTACAGCTCTACTACAGAAGCAGTCAAGCCCCATGACTGCAGCTTTATGGCTTTGAAACCAGAAGAGTTTGCACTATGTGGCTAAGCCTGACATGCTCCTCAGGGTGACTGATGGCATCAACTCATGTGACATGTACCAGGACATCATGTAATGACAATGCAGATGAACCGCTTAACACAGGAACCCAAGGCTTGGAAATGTTCATGCTTGCAAAGGCACCACTTGTTTTCACCCCAGGATTCAAGTAACCAAATCATATTGTTAGTACACATTCAGCAAGTAATTTTTTCAAATGTGGTATTTGGCTTGCACTACTGAACAAGTTGAAGGTGAAAAGGGATGAAAGGATTTTTTAAAATAAAGACTACTGCCACCTTTCTTGCCTTTCCCATCACCTTCTGGAGCTCGTTTCTGATCATATACATCATTCTAATTCTCCCTGCATCCCAGAAAGATGACCCATTTTAATTGTGGCAAGCATTGGAGATTAACTTCTGCCAACCTTTTCAGATCAGTCCTGAAAGCTCAGAAGCAACCTGGGCAGCATTTTAAGAGCTCAGAGTTCTGGCCCTGTCCCTTAACAATGCTTAAGCGGATGCTAATAGGTTAACATGTTAAATATTGCCTCTTTTTTACCTGAACCAAATGAGAAATATTTCAATTACTGTATTCCCATGGAAGATCCCTACCCACTCCAGTTATTATAAGGCAGTCTGCAATCATCATGTATCTGCCTGCTCTAAGCTGAGACCACAGCTTTTCTGAGCTTCTGTTTTGTGATTGCACTGTGCCTGATCCAGGACAGGGGATCCTCTGGGAGACCATGATGCAAATAATAAATAAAGCCTCCAAGCTTTTCCCTGCCCCATGATAGAACAGCGCTCGTCTTCCAGCCCATGCCATGATCTGAGCTCCTGTTTTTCTCTAGTTAAGCACTGGTCTTACCTGCAGCTTTTTGAAATACATGGGAATTTTTCACCTATTTCAGTGTATACAGTGTCCAGCCACTAGAGTAATTTCCAGCTAAATAAAGTACTCAGGGAAATCACCATGAGTGTTTATTAATAAATCTTATGATGAGTTTATTGCATACTTTGGAGGGAGAGGGAAGGAAGAGGAAAAACTGCATGTTATCTGAAAAAAAAATTCCCCACTAAAAGTACCTTCCCTCAATATCGTAATAATTATCATTGAAAATTGGTCAAGTGTTTGCTTCTGTGGAGCAAAATTATTTGCTACTCTGCAGAAGAAAACTGTTATTTGGCTTGTATTTCTGCACCTGACCACATCTTTGGCCATTTGGCATCACTGTGCCTGTAGGACAGGGCTCCAGGTAGACAAGATGCTGCTCTGTCCAGCTGCAATCAGCCCCACATCTTGGAGGTTTGATTCCTCCTTCCTTTACACCAGTGGAAGCAAATACTCTGCATGGGTGATGATGGTGCTGTGATACCGCAGTGAAGCAGGATAACCTAGGTTCTACTAGAAGCTGTGCAGGTAGGTAATCAGGTCAGTTCAGCCCTCCCTGACTTTCCTTGCTCAAATGGTGGCACCTTGTTTCTATGCCCTCTCCAAATGTGTCTGCTCCTATGGTTTGAGTGAGACCATTCCTGACTAAACAAATGAAGTAGCCAGAGGCAAGATACAATCTGGAATTTACAGAGGAAGTTCTCCATTATGGACTTTAAAAGGAAACAATTTTCACCCAGGAGAGTTTCAGGTTGGGATTCCCTTTAACAGAGAAAAAACAAAGCAAAGCAATCCTATCAGTAGAGGCACACAGACATATTGCCTCACAAGGGCATTCTCCTCCTGCCTCGTTGGTCACATCAAATGTATTAAGTTCTGACCTTCCTCTTTGGCAAGGCCTGGAGAGACTTGGCTGGCTGAATCTGAGCAGTAGCTTCTTCCTGCCCCAAACTGTGCTGCGAGGAATGGCGAATACTGACGTCTCCTCCTGCACTTGCGCTGACCTCAGCCAACACTCATCCTTGCTGGGAAGCCTCATCACTTGTGGCAACAATCAGAGCTGAACACAAACTATGTTTTAACCTATTGCGATGTTCTCACTGAGATCTTCCTACTCTCACATCATAATCTTCCAGCAAAAAGAATTCCAGACTTAGCCTTAAAAAGTTTCCCCTTTGTATATCTATTAGCAAGGACGTGGCACTGCTTAAGTTGCTTGCCACATGGCAGGTGTAAATCACTGTCTGGGTTCTGTCAAACCTGAAAGTCCCCAGTCAGCTCCTCTTTAGCAAGAAAAAGAACAAGAAGGATCCAGCCTGTGCCTCTGCTAAATGGATGGCAAGAGGCTCCGTGCCTGGAACATGCAGTTTCACCCTTTGTGTCAAATGCATTCAGCCCTATTAACATTTTATCTGCGTGCCAGAGCAAGAGCAGAAGACTTGGCAACCAGTCAAGAATAATCTTTCCTGGCATGTGTCACCCTGCTGCTGCAACAGCTCTGATGATCTTAGAGACAATTGATTGGCAGCAGGGAAGAGATTGAAGATGGAGATGTGGAAGATGGGGTAGGGAGGAAGGAGCAGGCAGACCCAGGAATGAGAGCACCGCATTAAGAAATGAACATGTGCGTGAGTATGGGTCTAAATTGTTCAATGCCAGATGATCCTGAAGTTGTTTCATTCAGCCACTGGCTTAGTGAAAGGCTGCCTGCTATTCCCCTTGTGTCTCTGGTCTCTGAAAATAGAAGGTATTAATGCTTATCTGCGTGAGAGGTCAGATCATTGGCCAGTCTTCACACAGCACTGTGAGAGGAGAAACTTCACCCAGCAAAATATCCCCCCCCATCCACAAGAACCTCCTGAGCACCTTAGTTCAAGGAGAAATCAAAACCAACAAGTCTAGATGAGAGAGTGCAGATGCCATGGGTCAGTGCTGACGACATGCTTTGTTTTGGGCAAACTCAGTAATGAAGCAAGGGATTGCTTGCACTTCATAATGGGATTTAGCATCACCTGGTAAAAGGAATCTGATGGACAAAATGCCCCATCTTATTTGTTTACTTATAAACTTAGTCTCAGGAAATTATTTGGTACCTCAGAGTCAGAGTAACAGAAGGTACAAGTGACTGGATTTGGGAAGCTCTGGGTAAGCATCAAGAATAAAATCAGGTTCCCCTTCACGAGCTGAGGAGTAGAGATTAAATTCCTCCATGGGCCGGAAGAATAGGTTAAACATAACACAGACCCAGACATGCAGACTTCTCTGGGACTCATCTTCAGAGACTTGATCTGGGGCCTATTACACAGTCAAACATGAAATCAAAACAGAAATTATACCATGAAAGTTCTCCAGATACATTCAAATAACCTAGCACTGGACGGGGTGTGATTACTTAGTATAATTTCTATTCAAGTCAATTAATTGGAACACCTAGAGTTCCAAAAAATAGCTGTGCAGTTGCACTGTTTGAATAGCTTACAGTATTACCAACTAAGGCAGAAGGGAAAGATGAAGAAGTTAGTGATTAAAAGCTGTATTTTAATAAGATCCAAATTTCGCAGAATTCATTAGGGATGGTGGTGAAGAACACCCAAATTAGAGTACCAAAACCACACTACGGAGCCAAAATGAGGTGAGCCATCAGTGCCATGCACACAGACTGTCAGCCAGAACAGCCAGGGTGTCAGGTTGGGGGACAGCAACAGCATGATGACAGGAGGGTCAATACCTGCCACCTGCCATGTGATTCCCTGAATTCATTAACGTAATAAACATCACACCAGGAATTTGCAATAGATGCCAAAATGGAGGAGAAGAAGAAAAACAAAAGGGAGCCTGGGAGAGCATCCTGATGAGAAAAAGAGGGAAGTCCGTATAACAAGGGCAGCTAGAAGTCAGAGCACACATGGCCCACCACAGCATTTTCCTACTGGAAGTAAGCTTTCTCATCTTGCCTGGTTTCCTAAGGAAACGACAGTTATGCAGTCATGCTCCATGGGTACGTCTGCCCACCCAATTCCACACAGTGACACATTCTCAAAGATGTGGACATCTGAGTGTTTTGCAAAAACAGGAAGACAGGGATGTTCTAGGAGCAGCTGGGTTGCAGTGGGGCAATCGATCACGCAGCCTCAGATGTTCCTTATTAGTCTTCAGACAAGCCACATAAGATGTTGGACTCCTGTGTTTGGTTGCCTGTGGAACAATAGCTTTCCTTCACTGTGATTTCTGTGAAGTTGTGCTGCATCCCTGTGGCCTCATGCAGAGGACAAGAGATTTAGCTAATTTGCACCTTGGGAATCCTCAACAACATGAGGAGTCACAGCATGCTGCTGCCAGAGGACTTACTAAAGCCATGGAAGTGTCAACATATGAAACTGAGGAAATTACCAGGTTCTCCCAAATGAGTTTTTCCTGGTGAATTAATAACGTTCTAACGTAAGGGCAACAGAAAATGTCTGCCTTTAATTTATTTTTCTCGCTGATTTATTAACAACACAGAAACACAAGCATGGCACAACACTGGGTCGACTCTCAAATCCTTCCTTCTTATAAATCACTTTTCCTCTGTTTTAACTTATTTTCCTTGTCAGTTCTTCAAGATGCAACTCTGTCCCATTCAGTGATTTCCCTGCCTAGGCTTACTTGGGGAGAAGGTGCACAATAACAGTAAAAGACAAAAAGTTCCACAAAGGAGGAAGATGACAAGGAGTTGAATTCAGCTGACCTGAAGATTTTTTTCATACCCTGCTAGTGCATAATAAATCTGCATCTTTGTGTTGCAACTGTAGGCTCATAGAGATCCAGTTCAGTGTTTCCCTTTTATTCCCACTGATGATAATGCAACTAATTGTAGTCTTCCTGCCCACTGAAAATTGAATGAGGAAGGAAATCTGCATACTGACTGAACATGCTGCCAGGGAGAATAATAAATGAAAATCAAAGGCCTGGCTCCCAGATGACTGTATGCAAAAGAATCTGTTTCAATGAGAATTCACACCTTCAGTCACCATTGGAAGTCTGCCATTGATGGCATTTTTCTGGTGAAAATGATACAGGCATTTAATCTTCCTCAGAAGAATATCTGTGATGTTCGAGAACATACAAAATTGTACCTCTTGTCAAAGCATGCAGGCAGTGAGATCAGGAAGAACCCAGCTTTGGAGGTGTGAATTCCACGTGCAGCATCTCTTGATGTGAGCCTGATTTATGTCATGGCTTCCCAAAAAGAAAAAAAAGAAAAAAGAAAAGATATAATTATCTAGATTGGAATTATTTATTTACACAGCCCTGTCACATTTGGAATGAAATCGGAGCCCCTGCTCTGCTCAGTTTCCCTTGCACAGCTGACATAGAGGTTTCCTGTCAGAACAGATAGAGCATGCGCCTGTCACACCAGCTCTCTCTGGAAGTGAAAGGACATTATTCAGGCATGAATCCCTTGAATCAGGGCAGTGTCTGTCCCAGAAGCCTCCTCAGCTCCAAGCCAGTGTGCACTGCTGCTGTCGGGCACGACAGCAGAAGCTGTGATGGTTTTACAAGTAGATTTGGAAGCACGATTCCCTGCAGTTGGTCGCATGGACATACTGGAAATGTATCATGCCAGACCGTGGCAGCCTGACAGCAGTCTGGTGTCTGCCTGGTCTTTCAAGAGAAAAGCAGAACAAAGCAATACCACAGCTCAGGTGCACATTTCACAATAAAATAGCATGAATGGTGCTTGTAGCCCATTGTCACCCCATAAAAGCAACACAACTGAACGTTTTTCCCATCTTGTCTGATTTCTGGAGTGTGTGACTGACAGTTTTTGTCAGAAGGGCGCATGTACAAGCTTTCCAAAAGCCCTCCAGAGCCATCTTCCTAATATAATGATCTACTGACTGTCACAGGATAGTTCAGAAGTGAGCAGGACACTCTCCACTTTGCAAGTCTGTAGGATTTCCCCAGAAGTACCATTTCACCAGAGCTACCAATTCTCCATACTTCTGAAGAGTTAGGGCCAAAGCAGGGAGGCAACTGAAGGTGAAGCTCCCAATAGAACAAAATACTTTTTTTAAAGACATCGTGAGTGGGAAAAACATACTTCGGTCACCTTTACTCCCTTTCCATCCCTCTGTCCAGTGTCATGCTGAACAGAGCAGCCACCAGGTTGTTGCGATATGTGTTGCTCAAAAACAGGTTTTTGTGATTTTGACATTCAGATTTATTGGACTGCGGACTGTCCTGGACTTTCTCTTCCAGCTTTCTGCTCATTTATGCCATGAGGATGGAGCTAAGGCTGCATTCTGACCTTACATATTAAATACAAGTCACAAGAGTCAGTAAACCATTTGTGTCTACAGGGGGTCCGTGTACTTGCCAGAGAGGAGCAGTTAAACGAGCAAGTGCCCAGAGAACTACAGATGCGGAGGAAACTAGATATATTTAGAGGTGTTGGAGTAGTCTTCTTCACAAGTTATCAGGTGGTTACATTCCTCATTAGCTTTACTTCCCTCCCATCAGCCCTACAAAGTAAAGCAAAAGGGTGAAAAGTGGGGCCAGAGCAAAACTGAAGCACAAGTTTCCCCGTAGGGAGGAGGTGCTGATCCCGCACACAACTGCCTGTGCTCAGAAGGACAACTTCACCTTGGAGGCTGAGCTCTTGTGTCCACTGACTGACATTCCTGCTCCCGTCCCCTGGGGTGTTTGCTGCCCATGGGCACGCTTGCAGCCTGTTACTAATTTGGACTTGTCTCTCCAGTTCACTCATTTGCCATGGGGAAAGATTAAAAAACAGAAGAAAAACAAACCTAGAAAGGAATATTTATTTTTTTTTTTACTTGGTGCTAGGGAGCTTAAGCAGGACGGGGACATGCTCTGAACACAAAACTTCCTGAAACATAAAGAATCACCTATTCTCTTCCCATGTACAAACATGGGTGGGCAGAGAGAAACCACACTTTCTAATAGCTAAGAGCATTCCTTTGGCCTTAAGCCCAGCATCAGGTCTATAGTTAGGGTCAGAAAAATGGCCAGCATTGCTAGCCCTCTGTGGAAGACATGTTTCTATCCATCTGAGAAGAAGTCACCTAGGTGGCTGTTTTCCAGTCATACTCCTTTCCCCACCTGAGGGCCTACTGTCTCCTCCATAAAATTCTCATCACGACAAATTTTGAGAAGCCTGTTGTGACAAGATCGTTTTGAGTGCTGTGCGCCCAGTGCCAGCCTGCCTGGCACCGCTTCAGGTCAGGGCTAACCTGCCACTGATTCTGGCACCCGCTCCTGCCTCATCTAACGTTTCGTCTAACCATGGAAATGACGATACAAACTCTCCTTTCTTGAAAGAAGATGGGGTAAAAAAAACCCCAACCAACCAACCAAGCAAGCAAAAACAAAACACCAAACCAAGATAAAGACAACAGCTACAAAACCTGTTCATGAAACTAGCTCCTCCGAAGAGGGAAGTGCATCATTTAATTTCTGATGTTTCCTGGAAAACCCGGGGAATGATTTTCAATGAATGGAAAAAAGATTATTTATTTCTCTGCTGTTGAAATATTTGACTTCACTGTTTACCCCGTAAAAAATACCGTTTAGGATTCTGTGGTACATTTCAATTCAACATTATACATATATTTGTTTTTATTTTGGAACCAGAAGATGGGAGTGTTATTAAAAATAAAATTTGGATTAAGTAATCTGAAATAAAATGTAGCTTTTCTTTTTGGGTGAAATAAAGTGTTTCAGATAGACCCAACTGAGTATTTATGAAGGGGTTTCATGATAACTTCAAAAAAAAAATCTGTTAACTTAGCAGCATAAGATTCTTTTTTATTTTCCTTATTGAAAACCAAAAATCTCCTTTAACCTGTTAGATTAACTCATTAAATATTTTCTCTTCTCACTTCCATAGAACACAATGGTTACTTGGAAGAGGCACAAATTTGTTTGTTGCACAGCAGTCTGGAGAACAAGAAAAGCTCCGAAACAGTGATGGGGAAACAAGCTTGCAGGAAGACTTTCTGAGCTTATACCACCACAAGCTGGTGGGAAAATAGTGAACATTCAATGAAAAACAAAACAAAGGCAAAAGAAGACAGTTTAAAAGCATGGGGGTGGGGGGTGGTGGAAATATAACAGGAAAAAGGTGTGCAGTAGTTTTAAAAATTCAAAACAGTTGGTTTTTTTTTTTTTCAGCTATATGCTTGGACCCAAGGGGATTTTCAAAAAAGAAATACATCTGAACGGGACATTCAGAACTCCCCCATGAGAGCAATTCCATGTTGTGGAACACTTTTTTAATGCTTTTGCCAGAATGCTTATTTGTGTGTGACCTGTACACAAAGCAGTAAAATTTTACACCACCTTTCATTGTATGTTTTATCCCAAGACAGGAATGGCTAGGAAAGCTTAAATCGTTAGCTGTATCTGCCAACACTTTTAATAAAATAATTCCCATTGTCATGACCATTCGTCATCACAGTTCCATTAGTCTGAGCCAGTTGTAATAAACTAATCTGGAGGATGATTTCCAGGCACCTGCAGCTAAAGAGAAAATAATAAGTTTCTCCTTTCTTATATATATGTATATTTTTTTCCTGTGAAGGGTAGACAGGCAAATCTATATCCACCCAGGTGACTGGGATATTCCTTCCTATTTTTTCTTGCAATATGGCAGTTCAAAGCAGGTCTCATCAAAAGCTGGTAGATGGCTACTGTATTCGGGATCTAATTGCTTCTGTGCCTTGTGCAAACAGAAACTCTTGCACTGATCTAGTCATGATGGAAATCAGCTTTTTTCAGGGCTTCTTCCCTCCCAATGGACATACTGGGAACCTTATCCTAAGCTCAGTGTACAGACATAAAGGAGAATCTCCATGCAGGGTGGTCACACTGGTGTCAATGCCCTCCAGGAAGGCACTACTTGCTTGTTCTCCAGGTTTGGCTGAGTGACTGGATTCTTTTACTTGGGTCAGCCCTGAAGTTACCATCACAAGCCTTGATAACCAGGCAGCTCTCCATCCATGAAGGAAGGAATGATTTTTACTCAAGCAAACCTGGGCTGCATCTGCACCAAGAGAAAAGGCATTGGTAACAGAACATGGAACCTAACAGGCAATCAGTCACTCCCTCTTTTTCTGTCCCTGGAGGTGGCACAAAGTCATCTTGGCAGAGTAGAGGCTGCTGCAAGCGAAGAATGATGTGTATTAACATTGCAGATATTAGACGTCATCACCAAAATGCCAGGGGGAACAGCGTACTGCAACCAAAGTGCCTCAGCCCAGCCCTGGGTGGAAGGACCAGTCCTGCAACAACAGCGGGGTGCTGCAGACCTCTGCTGAGGGACTTGTCAGAATAGTGTGGGAAGCAAAAACCCTGTGCAGCATTTCCCAGATGTCTACCTGCCTCTAACTAGCACCGCCAGCCTCTGAGCGCCTTGAGCCAAACGGCGCTTGTCTTGCTCCTTCAGCTGCTTTGCTGTGTCCCACCCAGATGACGCAGAATGCGCCAGTCAAGAGTAGACAAGCATCATGGTTGCCTAGGCAATGCCTTTGCCACGAACAATAAATAAAATAAAAGACAAGACATTTGGGTTAGCAGTATCCAGGAGTCTGTATTGCACTTGCCACTGCAATACCTCCCTACTGAAAAGCCTGCTCCTCCCTCGACATGTACACGTACACACACAAGTGCCGGTGCATTCCTCCTGCCTTTCACTGCGGGAAACTGCGCCCTCCAGCTCACTCGCCACGTAAAAAAGTAAGAGAGGGTGTAGAAAACGCATCCAAAACCATATTCAATGGAGCCCACTCCTTCCTACATCTTCACAAATGACTGACAAATCGTGGGAGGAAACCAAGACCCTAAGACACAGATTTCAAGCCTGTAGGGAAATCTCTGATTTGAACATAAAGAGAAATAGTGTTGTATACACATAACAAAACAAAAAAAGCAAGCTACCAGCCCACCACCCTGTTTGAATTGAGTTTCTATCAAAGGAAGACACCGCAGACCAGCGCTCGCTGCGGGCAGGCAGCCACCGCCTGGCCAAGCGTGATGGCGTTGCTCATTTTTCACTCTGACACCACTGCAGACTCCACAAGGCTCCTTGACTTGCAAGGTGATCAGAATATTGAGTACAATACTGCAGTAGCGAGCCTGGCACCCAGCACAGCAGCAGAGCGACTACCTCCCTCCCCTCCCCGCCCCCTTTCTCACTGGCATGCAAGGAAAAAAGGAAAAAGAAGGAAGAACACCCCCCCTCATGACAATGAGATTCCAGGCAACCAACGCCCCCTCATACATCTTCCGAGAAAGGACCTTGGCTCCATTGTTTCCGATCCTTCAACTCATTTCACAAGTGCCAGAATGTGTCTCTCGGTCCCGGTCCCCATGCACATACATCCTTTTAAATATGCATGCTTTTGCTACGGAAATGTAACCCCGGCAGTACATTGTAATGATGGTCTTGCTGCAGTGACACTGCAGTCCTCCTCTGCCCGTTACTATGCAAATAAAATCCCTGGGGAGAGCGATAAGTCATCATTTACCCCACATGATAGAGTGCATGGTTTGAACCAGCTGCTAGGGTCAGATCCTGCAGTGGGATCCAGTCTTATCCTCCTCACTCCATTCATCCTCAAACCCTTGACCCTCAGTGCCCATTCATGAGGTGGAAACAACACTGTCTTGATTGACAACCTAAAATCCCATCTTAAGTCTGAAGCCACGTGTAACTTATGCCGACAGAAACCCACGGAGGCTGAGTTTTAGTCAGGGAACTATTGCCAGACTTGGATCTCAAAGGGCATGGCTTAATTAATTGCCACAAAACATACCTGAAAGGCACAACATCTATGAACTTGTTGCTTGCCCTACTCCTTCTACAGATTTTTTTCTCCCAGCTGCCACCTCTCCCCACTCTGCCCTTGGATCTCTTGGACCATTACTCCTTCCCCATCTCCTATCTGGAATCTACTTAAGCCACAAGCTTCATTCCTGCCTGTATCCTTCCTGCAATGATGAGTCATCAAAAACACCTTCATAAAACTTCTCTTACACTTGTAAGCTTCTTTACCTCATCCAGTTGGGCAGGTTGCATGAGGGATAAATTACCTTTCTTATTTCTGAGATTTTTTTTTTTTAAGAAGTCACGTCTTCTATTCAAGATGGGAAAGTGAGAAAAATTCAGTTCTACAAGGGTTAAAGGCCCAATGCCCTATTTTTGTTGTATTTTTGAGATGCACAAGCATCCTGCATGATCGCATATCTTCATGATACTTAAGCAAAGTCCCCATTCATCTCAGTTCTTTCTATTTATTTATTTTAACTAAATAAGATGTCTCTGAAAAGCATTTCAATTTACATAAATATTGTGCAGAAGAAAATTTCACGCTGCTACCTGACTAATCAGTTACACACTGGCAAAACCAGCAATAAGAGTACAGCAGAGGTGCAATTCTCTCCCCCTCCCATTTGTATTACTTCTTCTAGATTACTTCTTATTGATCAGCTGAATGACACAGCAGAAATTTCCATTTCAAATGAAAAAAATTCATTTGCTGATTCAGTTTTAGAAAAACATTTGTGATAGGTTTCAATGTCAAAAAAGCATCATTTCTTTGATCAGTTCTGAATCAAGAATACGAAACTAATGCATTCTGTTGTTATTTTTTTCAGTGGCAAGTGCTATAATAATTAAGACTGGAAAACAGATTGTTTTAATATATATCTTATAGCAGATACTCTGAACTCATAAATGTCTCTCTGATGTGAGCTGGGGATTGACAACTTAATCAGCTCTCTTACCACTCTGCCTCTCTTTGGCAAAAAGCACATTCGTGTGCACTATAAGTCTCCTCCTTCCCACCTTTAGAGTTGCTCTGGAGAGCTCATTGCTGCCAGTGGTGAATCAAAATGTGTTATCATTAGGCTCAATGTGTTATTGAGTTAATTAAATGTCACACTTTTGATAACATTAATCAGAAGCATTTCAGACTCATTTGAACACAAACCCTTTACAAAACCTGAAAAAAATCAGTGCTGTTGTTTTCATCTGGGTAGATTGTATTGCTGGAAACACTTAATCCAGCCATTCATTCATTTTATACATCCTAAGGTTCTTCCTCAGTTTTTCATTCTGTACCAGACTGTAGGAAACACTTGTGACACTCATCTGTGTCTGATGTTTGGGAGCTCAGGTTCCCAAGGCAAGGTTGGACCTGTACTTCCAAGGCATGGCTTTCAGCATGTTGCACTCTGCAAGTCAATGACAGCAACTTCAGGCTGTGGGTTGTCTGTTGTACAAGGCCTGACACCCTCACGAAGTCATCATGGAGGTCAATATTGTCCAGGTTTGCATAGTTCAATTACCTGCTCCTGTTCCTACTTAGCAAGAATTTCCACAACTTTAATTTGAAATGAGGGAAGGTGCTAAACCAAATCAAATCTCAGCTCAAAAAATCCACACCTTATTAGTAATTTTCCAAGCCAGGTACTACACTACACAGAAATTCCTATATGTACTGCAGACCTTTTCTTAGACAATTTGCATTTCTCTTTAGCCAATAATCTCTTATTTAACCTTCCCCGTGGCAGGTTAGTGCTCACCAACACAGCCATCATCCCCATTTCAGAAGCAATCTCAATAATTTTCTTCTGAGGAATAAAGGCCCAAACCTTATTTGCCAGGTTTCTCTTCAGGATATCTCATTTCTCTTGAAACCCCAACATTGCTGTTCTTCTATTACATATTGGAATGAGAATTTGCACCTTATCAGAAGTGTTTAACCATTTGTTGCTGTAGAAGGGCCATGAAGTACCAAATAACATCCTCTACAATACAGGACAGGCAAGCACTCTGGATGTGAACCGCTGGTCATGTATTTACTATGATAGTAACTGCTGGGCTGCTGCTCTACATATTCACTTACGTGAGGGTTTGCTTGTTTTCTGAAAACTGTCTGGCTTAAGAATAGACACAAATCACATCTGATTAAGTTCTCCGCACTATGAAAGAGAAATAATGATAGTAAAATAAGACAGAAACAACCTTCATCTCCATTTCCCTGCCAGCTGGCTGAAGCCTGAACTGCAATGCACACTCACAGTGGACTTTTTCATGAAAGCCCGTCATCTTTTGTTTCTCCATCACCGTGACATTGTTAGTTTGCTGTGGTCCTTTTGTACACCACTTTGTTTTGTCTCAAAGCACTGTGTCATATGCCTGACACATGAGGTGTCCCACAGCATCTTTCACCAGCCTTGACCTTGGCCTTAAAGAAAGGAGGGGGATATAAGTGTTCCTGAAAGCTATGGCTGAAGAGAGAGAGAAAAAGAGAAGAAAATAGGGGCTTGTATGAACTTTTATCAGGCAACTGTGTAAAACACACCATTTGCTATTAAAATGATAAACTGGAATAGTTTCCAGAGATAAAGAGTATGACAAAATTCTGTTATTAAGTTCTGTAGCATTGTTCTTGGCAGTAGCATACACTGAAAACAATGCAGCTGCGATAAGATGAGGAGCATAAGTAAATTTTAACCAAACTCGCTGCAAACAGGAATAAGACAGCAATACAAACAGTAATATCACAATTTTGGCCGATTCTCTACAACATTTAGATGAGACTTTGGATAACATCGTGAAATTGCAATAAAAGGTAGAAAAAAAAGATGTTTTGTCACGTGAATGGTAAAAAAAATCAAAACTCCTGCATTAAAAATTTGACAATAATAGGACTGGATCTCTTGTCTCACCTCATGCACACCAGCCCCCTTACCACCCCTGAGGAACACAGCACCAGTAACCTTCCAGACTTCCATGCAAATGATCAGGGTTCATTTGGTTCAGAGCAGATTGGGCAGCAAGGGGAGGGTGGCAGAAATAGCAGTGTGTGAAGCCCATGTTTTACCTGACTAACATGGCCTGGTTTTGTTCAAAATTACATTTGCTGGAAAGTTCACAAACCTTTCAACAAGCCTTGCACAAATGACCTGACAAGCCTGCCCTTAGGTTAGACTGCCATTGCCCTCACTGCTGTTGTTTATTAGAAGATTAGCTAGTATTTAACACTGACAGTGTTTAACTTAAGCCAGTATTTAGTTGGCGGTTAAACTAGCTGTTTAACAAAGAGAGGATAATAATCAGAATCAGGAAAAGAAAAAAGTTACCCTCTGAGGTGACACAGATGGCCTCCTCGGAACCACTCAATTGAAGATACTGGGCCAAACTTCAACAGCCTTATTCAATCTAGAAAGCCACAGATGTTAGCAGTAATGGGGGGTACCTGGAAGCTTGGAAATAGAAGGCATGTGTTTGACATAAGAGGCTGATATGCTTGAGAAGTCTCATTTCGACATTGTCCTCCCGTGACTGTTGTGCTACATCTTTTTTTTTTTTCTTCCCCCCCAGTTATTCATTGGCTCTCTCAAACGAATGGTAAGGAAGACAAATATCCAGACTGATATCTAGAGCTAGTGAGAAGGTTCAGAACAGCAGTAACAGAAATGAGTGTTTTCACATCTTTCAAAGCAGACAGCAAGTAAATCTAAGCAAGCTATCCCCATTACCATCACCCTATCAAGGCCAGACTACACACTGGTCAAGCTGGAAACACGTCATTTGCACTGACAAATAGAGAGCTTGCTCAATACATTTCTCTGAAATCACCAGCATGATTCACAATAACGTCACAATCTGGCCTCAGAAGATCAGTCGAAATGGCCTAGCCTATCCTTAATGCCTTCTGTGGCCTCTGAAAAGAAACACGCACGGGGAGATTGTCTCTTAAGAACACTTCCCAACTATACAAACACCCACAATCTACTCTGACCTTCACTGAAAACTTCATCTCAGGGAAGGAAAATGATATCTTTTAATTTTTTCTAATGTTCTGGTTTATTGTTTTTGCTCCTTCTCGTGCAATATAATTAAAATTATGTCCTCAGAGTTGGAGGATACTTACAATAAACAGCTTCTGTGGAAGCTGAACAACTCGGCTATGGTGCTTAATCAACTGGAGAAGAAGTTTATTGCTGCATATGCTCTGCTGCTGTGAAAACTAGCCCTTAAACACTCAGTTTCTAAACAAGGGAAAATAAAAATCCAATAAGAACAAGTTAAGGTCCTTGACACACTATAGGGAAGCGAAGGCAAGAAAGAAGGATTGTCTCTTGCACAATAGGAATAGACTTAGGTCAGTTAGTGCATTATAGAATGAATTACTCATGATAGATGAACCACAGGACACATAAAATGCTGATTTTCTTCCAGTAAGTGTCCATGGATAGAGATCTTTAAAGCTGCAAAATTCCACTCTCTTTCAACTCTCCCAGTGCTGACTGCCTCAGAGCTTGGATAAAACCTATGAGCTGAAACACAGCTCATATAATTCTTTATAGAATGTCCGAATAGAGCTATTTCGGTGTTGAAGAATGTATTTTAAATAAACACAAAGGGTAGAAAAGCAGGTGTTAGCAGCAGTGATAAATAACTGGGAAATATGTTAAGGGCCAGATGTTCAAGATCCAACAAGTACAAAATGAACCTGTCACTGTCATGAGCCTTATACTTAGCAACCAAAACCAAAGACATGGGAAGAGTCAATGCCTAGTTTTGCCTCAGCAACTGTGAAGAAGCATATGGATCCAAACATTTAGACGTCCTTCATATCACGTACAAATAATCCAATGTAATTTCCTGAGCTTCTTGGATTAGACAGAATTATACAGCCAAAGCTCATTGGGGCTGTTGTGACGTTCGAACTGCAGATCATGTACAATCTCATTCAGTGGGATTGAACTGGGAAAAATCACGTGCTGCGGGACAGGTGGAAATTAAGGGCACCTGGAGGACAGAACTGGAGAGCTGCAACCCATCAACATGTGTTGTGTGTCCCTCTCATAGAAGACCTGCAGAGCCATTTGGTTAATGGTGCCTCTGAATCAGTATCTCACATCTGAGCGTGAAGCTTGCGTGGAAAAATGCTGCAAGGCTCAGCTGAGGAGTCAGTTAAGGAAGGCTGGCCTTCGGTGTCTGAAATTTTATGAATCAGCTCCTGTATAATTAGCCAATTTTTACTGTATATATATTTCCAGGGAACAGTCTTTATATCTTCCCTATTATATATTTCTGTCGGAGCCCTTAAATTGAATAAATTACATTTTTTAACAGCACTAATAGCAACATAGTGAGTGATTGGTAGAACTTCCGTTTGGCACGCTGGAAATTACAGTTAGAGATGTGTTTTAGGTGTTGATAAACACAAGCAGAGGACTCTTACTTTGCTAGGGAAATAGATTCTTCCTTTCCCTGATCTTGCTTCTGAGTCTGAAATATTACAAAATTATTTCTCTCTGTAATGTGCAGCCCAATCCATGTACCTTGTCTCTTCCTTCAGCTTTGAAATAAAAACATCAAGCTTTTGTACTTCAGCTTATCTTGCCTCTACTGAGTTAGTGCACACCTATATATAGTGACTCACTGTGAATTCTCAGGAGTAAGTTTTTTGAATTAGAAAAATGTCTTAAAAACAACAGGAGAACATCTGATTTCTTTGTGTACCAGGGAGGAATTAACTCACATGTAACACAAAATAAGCACCCAGATAAAGATTGTCTGACATAAGGAGGCAAAATAAACCTGCCAGAGGAATCAAAGCACCAATCATTAGATTTTGTTTTCCTTAGCTGGGCAAAGTAATAAATGCATTCTTTCAGAAATCACACAAAAAATAGTGGAACAGTTCCAAGGACTTAGGCATTAAAATCAAGTAACATGTCTATACTAGGAACACACACACACAGACCCTTATCTTAGGGGTTTTTTTGTTGTCATTGTTGTTGGTTTTTTTTTTCAGATGAGTTAAGAATTTTGAAAGAACGTGCTGGAGACCAAAATCCAGCAATGATATAAGTGAAAAGTATCTGCGTAACACGAAGAAGAACAGCAGCAGCAAACTGTCTGCAGTTTCATTTACTAACCACCTATAACACAGCAAAAAATGTTTTTTCTTTATTTTCTTTCTTTTGTTTGTTTATTTAAATGAATTCAATTAACTGATCTTTGTGTCCTGTTATATTTAAGGGTACTCTAAGTCAAGAAACTTACAGGTGAGCGTATTTTTGGGAGAGATCCCTTTCAGACAGTGAGCACAGAAAGCTTCCAGACAGCGCTTTCTGAACTTGTCAGCAGAAACATTTGCAGTGGAAATTTTATTTCAAGAGCTGTATGTGTTCAGTCAGAGAACAGAGGCAATGCCGTGTGAGCTGAGCAGCCAGGAGTACAGCCTAATATTTTCAGTACTAAGTATACAATAAGACAGACTCTAGGACAAAAGTAGTAAACAGTTTGCAAACTACATCAAGCACAAATAATCACGAAGGCAACGTGGTTGTTCATGGATAAATCTTGACTGAAAGCTTTAATCTACAGGAAGACAGAGATCTAGGCTCTTGCAAAATATTAGCGAGAAAGTCTCATTGAAATCACAGAAACTGTTTCCTCCTCTCTGATTATTCTTATCCCGCCAAAGTAAGTTCCCTGCTGCAATATTATTTAAACTGGAAGTGCTGCAGCCTGTAAGGAACAGAGTTCTCTGACTCCTCATCCATCAGGTCACATAACCATATGCTTATCTTTAACCATTCCGAGTGATCAGAGGGGACTACCAACTTGAGCGGACTTTACTGCATCAGGACCAAAGTGCCAGCACGTTGCAGGACTCTCAAGACTGAGCCCCTGCTGAATTTTGTTTTGAGTCCCATTCTGATCCTTGTAGATGGAGCTGGGAATACACCAGCAGCTCTGATACTGGCTTTGTGTTGGCTTATTCAGATAGAAAAATTCCCTGATGGTTCTAAAGTGCTTCCTTCTCAAAGAAAACCACTACCACCACATTATTGTACTGTAATCTCCTGGGATGACAACCATGAGTAAAAATCCAATTCAAGGATTTTCACTGGGAGATGAAAGGGTTTCCTCAAATTCATCCCATGTTCCTTCACCTCCAGGCAGGCACTGAATAAGTCTGAATGGGATTTTGCATGGAATGAAAGGAGAAAAAGATGTAAAGCCCTGGTGGTTCTCTCTGACAATGGCTCATGCAGGGAAAGGAAGGACTTGAAATACAGGGAAGAGAGGGAAATTGTAAGAGAAAAAGCCTTTATGATCCTAATAACAAAAATTCATAATCCATTCAGTCTCTTGTTCTGGCTTAGAAAGACTTTTCCCCTGAGGGACAACAATCAGAGAGGAAAAAAAAAAATGCAGAAACAGAAAGAAAGGGGAAAAATTATTGCAGATGACTAAAGAAAACAAAATCTCTTTTTGGCATGCAGCTTACAGCAGAACCAGCTTCACAAGCTCATTATTAATTCTCATAATATCAGAAAGCATTTTGAAAACTTTTTTCACTGAGCAGCAGACCCTCTTCTGCCAAATCCACTGCAAATCCCTACACGGATTCTGCAGGACTTCCCTGGCTGCTGAGCTACTGTAAACCTTGGCATTCGCTCACTAAGCCTCGATGGGGTATTTAGTATCTGTTTACATCTCTCTAGCAAACTAATGGCAAAGCTTTCTAGCAAACATGGGGGCAAATCTGTCCAACTTTCTATCTCTGATGAAATATTTTGTTTAGGCAAGTGGATGGCAGTTTTGTACCTGCTGGAGTTTTTGGCCAAAGGTTTGGAAACTCGCAAGTGTGTTAACCAAAGAAAGGTCCTGTGTGTCTGGAAGGTTTATAGATAACACAGACTTTGTGCACAACTGTTCTGTTTAAACTTTTCCCTTTCAAACTGCTTTACGTCTGTTCCTCAACGTTGCCCTAAACAGGTGCCTTCTTGAGGCTGTTTGTATAATAAGCACCAATTTCTCTAAAGATATTGCTGTCTGAAAGCCTGTCTCTTTACTTTGAGGATCCTGTACCATTTGATTTACAGTGAAGACAGACCACCTAATGTACCCAGCTGCTGGCAGGAGCACTGCAAATCAGCTTGTGTCATTTGGATGTACTTGAAAGTGAGAGCTGTCTGAAAAGCCAAATTTACTGACCAGTAGCCACAACCAGCTGAAGTGCATTGATGTTATTCCTAGCTATGAGTGAACTTCTGTTTATCCTCAGGGCCATAGGAAACTGAAAAGGCCAAGGAGAGAAATGACCTCAGAAAGACATGCTTGGATCTTTTTGTCAATATTGGCTTTTCCATATTGGCTTTTGCTTAGGTGCAGTGGATGGAGAGATTCGGGAACAGACACGCAAAATGAAATTATTTTTTTTGTTTTTTCAATGAAAGCCTGGCCCTGTTGCGGTTGCTAGGAATTTTGTAATTAGGTTAATTGGGACCAGGATTTTGCCTTTCAGTTTCAGACACGAGCCAGATATGTCAGAACGTCTTTCTTCTTCTCTTGGGTATTATGTAAGCATGGACAAGCCACTAAAACATTAAATGCTTGGTTCAAACAGACAGACACACATCTGGAGTGCTCCTGTAACCCTCCTGAACCTCCTGAGCCAAAGCCAGCTGATACAAATGTGCAGAATTTGACTCAAGACTGTATAACCTTAATGCAAATTGCTTTGAGAGAGGAAATTCTACAATAAAGAAATTAATTTGTTGTTTAAAATGGCAGAGCAATGCTGGGCACAAGTTCTGATTGCTTATTAAATTTTAATTAAATTATGCTACATAAAACACTGCCTTAAGGGCGGTGACAGGGCTGCAGCCCCTTTGCAATGACTCCCACCAGCTTCCCTGCCCAGGGCAGGCTCCTCATGGCATGTGGAGATTATCCAGCAGTGGCAAACGACCGCCTTCAGCAACCTCTTGCTCTGATCAGTAAGTGTCCAACCACAATACTACGAAAACGAAGACATTCTAGACCTGTGATTGCAGCTAAAATGGGAGTATTATGGGCTGTTATGCCTTGTTAATTTTCTCAGGGTGCTGCAGGAAGGATAGAGGTAAGGTCAGATTTGTCAAAGGACTCTGTCTCCCAGAAAATGAGACCACAACGTCCTTTATGCTCGCTGCAACTGCAGTGTGCAATCAAAGACTTAATTCCTGGATCATCAGCTCTAACAGTCCAGCTGCTTTGTATGGTAGCAACTGACATCATCTCCCATTGATGAGCCACTTTGGTGGCTTAACTTGAGTAAACACCATGTGAATTGGCAAAATGTTGACAGCCAGAATCATCTCAGACTTATGCTAAGCCCTAAAAGGCACAATCATCTCACTTAATATAATTATCCGATTTCAGCTCATCCCTTTCTTCCCAACCTGCCAGCCAAACAGAGTCCCCGTGTCTCCATCAAGAAGGATTGTGTTGGAGAAGGAACATGCTCATGGCATTGCTTTTTTCCCTCCCACAATGCACATAGTCAGATCCTCTGGTCCAACTAAATTTAACAAATGCTCAGGGCACAACTGATGCCAGTAGAAGAGGCCCATTAGCTATAAATGTTCTTAGGAATCCACACTCCTGCCTACTCACTAATTGCACAGCTGGATCCAACCCAGAGATGTTTCCACCACAACTCAGAGAGCTGTGATGCTTTTCCAAATAGATTTTGGGTGCATGATCCATAGCTTCAAAAGATACAGTGGTAAAAGAAAAGTTTGCCTGGTTTTAGTACCCGCAGTCGCCGGTTATATGAGGGAATGAATATGATGGAGAACAGGGAGAGATGGACTGGGCTGGTTGGAACCAGGCTGTTGGAACCAGGAGTACCCATGGCTGGACATGTTCCTGTCCCAGCTTCCTTTCCTGACAACAGTATAATCTACCTAATGCACTCCACATAACCCAGTCCAGAGCTAACTCTCCTTCATATGGATTCACCTTCAGCCCCCAGTTTGCTGGTCCCTTGCTTGTGTCCACAGGCACTTATATCACCAGGGACCTGGTCGATGTAGGTCTGGCAATGTGAGTTTCAGATAACTGTCTATATGAACCACTAACACTCACCAGACACATACTGAGGCTTTATAAAGATAACCTCATTCAGAGGAGACCAAGATATGGCCTAAACACTTTTCCCTTAGCAAAGTCTCTTAAAACTGAGGATTTTTTTTTCCTCCAGAATGACATCTTCAGTAGTGTTAGAAAAAGAAAAATCAAAGAAACCATTCAATGGACTATAATGAAGAGTAGCTCAGTGCAATCACAGTAAATTGCACAAACTGCATCTATTCCTTCTCGGAAAGAGTACTTACAGATGAAAATATACATGGAGATAAGTATTTTTATATATGGAGCAAAACGCAGTTCTACATGGAGCACCACAAAAACAACACCAATCATGGAAACCCTAACTGAGCACATAACATCACTGCCCAACTGTAAGACCATGGGCCATATTTAGCTGCCAAAATTGTTTTACATGCTCTGTTGCCTTTGCAGAGGAAGAAGGAGGGAACCATGTTGCTAGAGCAGCACAGACTGCTGCTCTTGGGAGACCTGTGCTCCTAGAGACCATGTGGCAGCAGATGGAGAGTTGGAATGAACAGCAGATCTGTGTAACATTGTGCTCACAGGGGGCTTAAACAGACTTGCCCACAAGAGTGTAAAAGCTGGGCCAAGTAGAGCACGCAATGTGTGCGCTATGCATGAGGATGGGCTTCTCATAGCACACAACTTAGAGCAGTGTTCCTTCAGTAAAGAGGGACAAACTAGTGCTAAAAGATATTTTTAAAACCAGAAAGATCATAAAATCTGCCGCAGGGGAAGGTTGTAACAGACATACAAGAAAAGGAATTTGTACAGGCTCAGAGTACACTTTGTCTGCTTTAGACCTTTCTAAAAGGGAGAACAAGACATTAATCTAATTTACTCAACCAGCTATATGAGTTTTATGCCTCCTTCATATCACCAGTCTGGCATAAAGCAACTAGAAGTGCACAGGTAAATCAATCTCATAATTTCCATTTTAGCTTTAACAAGTTATTTTACTGTTTCTAGGTGCTAAGCATGTGTATCTGATGACTGCAATACACATTATGCAGCAATACATCTTGAATAGATATATGAATATTAAAGGTTGCACTGTTCTGACAGCTTGTTCTAGAGTTTGCCTTATGCTGGCTGAGATTTTCAGTTCTTCTTAAATGTAACTTGCATATCACTGTGTACTCTCTCCCTCCTTTTGACAGGGTGCCCTTGTAGATGGTAATTTCCTGAGTATGGAAGAAGAGACTCACAATTCATCTTGGATTGGTTATCCCACGACAAGACACTTTTGCAGAACATAAATATGTATCACTAGATAAAAAGCTGGTGCCCCATTCTTACGATATGTCGTGATAAATATGGAGGAATATTACTTGATGTCATTGTGGCTACAGTAACATGAAACTGGTACAAAAGAGGCCAAAATCAGGCAGATCCAGGAGTCCAGTACGAGTTGCTATTAAGACAGAGCAAAGACAAGACATTGATAAGAGAGAATCTGCCTTAGTGTTCTCTAAGCGATATTGTAATACTCAGAGTGGGGATAATAACCAGAGCAAATAACTTAAGGAAATGAACTATAAAGTAACATTAACTTTGTCTGCACACAGGTACCCTAGGAGTCCTCAAACAGTGGACTCTTCCTTGACTCCAGACTGCAAGGAAATTCCACTTGTACCTCATCTCTGGCATTTGCTGTCTCCCAAATTCATGTCAAAGAGCATCTATTTCTTATTATTCTGCCATTCTCCTGGGAGTCACCACACCACCCAGTCCACCACAATACTTCATGCACCACACAGGCTGCAAACCACAACTACCTTCTCTTCACAGACTTCCAAGCAACATGCTAGCCTTTGATTCAAGTTAGAATTGCTCCCTGTTTACCTGGCAGTATGATGTATATGGGGGAAGAAAACCAAGTTAGCATCACATAGGGCATGGCTGCACACGATGAGGTAAAGTTCTGCTCTTACTCTACCACCAAGCCTGGGCACAGATTGATGCCTTTAGTAAATTAATGAACTAGGAGAGCTGAGAAAAGGGACACAGAGGTGCTTAACCTCTGCCAACTCGTGCCTCATCTGTCACATGCAGCACTCCCTGGGGCTTTCATAGAAAAACTGTCCTGAGTTGGGAGGATCCCAGCCAGAGTTACCCTCTCCAGCATTTCCTCCAACCACTTTGGCAGCAGTTCTGTCCTCCAAATTACAGTTAAATCCTGTATAATTTGGAAGGAGACGAGAGAAATTAAAATAGACACAGACGAACATATGCTGTTGCTTGCACTGTGATGCAGCTATGGAGTACTGCACTGTAATGGGATGGGAAAACACCAGTGAAAAGAATAACCCTGACATGCTACTAAGGCAATATCTAGGCGCCTTGTTTTTGTTGGGAGCCATCTTATGCTCTGCTCAAACACTATCGTGTTCCCTGGATAGGACACTGACTGAAGCATTTCTGCCTGGGAGCAGCTACTGCCTGTTTAAAGGTGAAATGCTTTTTCACAGATAACAGAGAACTAGGTGAGCAAGTCCTTTACTGAACCCATGAGATGCAGCTGTCTCATTACTAGAGGTGTTTCTGAAAATGTCAGCCTACATCCAAAGAGACTTTCTTAATGGGTTTAATTTCTTTCCCTTTTATTTTTGAGAATAACACACAGGTGATACCAGAAGGAAGGAAACAGAAGTTGTAAAGCCTCTGAGTGGGGAACCTTTATGAGTGTATGACAAGACAGAATAGTGAATCCCTACAAGGGGTAGACACCTGTAGAGAGGAGTTAGGTCCCATCTGTGAGACAAGCAGGCGAGAGGAGAGAGGCAGGAAACCTAGTAGAACTCAGAAAGGAGCAGATGAGGCTGTAAAAGAGGAGAAGAGCAGAGGGCTAGAAAACTCAGCTCAGAGACTACAGGTCTGCACACGTTACGGTTTCGGTAGCTGGGCTTAAAACGAGTGACTTGAGTCATCAAGACCAGCAGCAAAAAATTGAGTGCAGGCCAGCCCTTGCCAGGCCGAAAAGCAGATAGGCCTGGTTTGAACTAAAGCTAGAGTTCAAGCCTGTGTTTAAGTTCTGTGGAAAAACAGGTGAGTTGGGGCTGGAGGTCAAGCTACAACCCCTGGAGAACATGTCGCACAGATGTGCCACATACCAGTACAACCAAGCAGACTAGTGCCAATGGATGAGGTTTCTTGTAGGTTGAGAGAAGGATTACCGCACAGAATAAATTTGAGGAGGGAGAAGTGGGCTAAAAAGGGAGATGATCTATTCTTTGTCTGGTTTTATAATACTTCAGCACTTGACGGCACTGCTGCTGGGAAGCGTATAGCTCATTTTTCCCCAGACAGCTGAATTTTCACGTAGTGCTTCTTTCCAGCATCAGAAGGAATGGGGTGATTGCATTTGCTTGCAGAAAAAAAAAACAGCTTTGGCACAGCTGCCAAACGACATGCTGTTGCATTGCAGACACTTGCTCTGTACCCTGCAACGTGCTGCAAAGTGCTATGGACAAGCAGCCCGACTTCATCCCAACACACTCCTTCTCCCACCAGTACCCCGACGCACACTCGCTGCTGTGTAGTAGAACAGACAATGTCATGGGGTTACTCAACACACTGCTCCCGCAGTGCAGACCACTCTCCTAAGGCACATCCAGCCTTCCTCTGCACTGCTTCTCCATGACTACCCGCAGTGCTTCGTTGCTACAAGTCAATATAAGCCCAGAGATAGCTGCTGCTATGGAAAATTCAGAAATTCCTGTTTGTAAGGGTGCTAGAGCTTTTCCCAATGATTTGGCTTTCTAGCCACCAAGGATTTACATCCTTTAGAGTGGCTCTTCAGAGCACGATTTCCAATTATTTCCTAGGCTGTAAACAGATCCTAATTGCTACCACAAAGCATCATCTGACTTTCAAAGTGAGTCACACCAGAGCAGCAGTTTCAAAATTCCTATTAAAGCCCTAAATCCAGCCTCAGATCTTGTTGTGGGACCATTCACTGGACTCAGTCTGGGTCCACAACAGCCACCCACACACACATGCAAATATTACAGGGCTCTACTGAAAATGCTCATCTGATCATCGAATTGGGAACATCAGGCTAAACTTCTTCCATCCTCTGGAGGAGTTGCATCAATCCTTTATGTTCTCCCCTAATTTAATACAAGGTCAGGCAAACAGCCATGAACTACTGCGTTTTGCTCTACAGCACACAACAGAAAGCACAAGCTTCTACAACCCTCCTAACGTGGAGGAAAAGTAGTGCAAAACATTACACAGCAAGGAACACAGCACAGGCATTCCTATACTGTGCAAGCAAGCCATGATACAAGTCATAGGGAATGTTAAAATGTTTTGAAACAAGTAATGAAACCCTTCCACCTTATCACTCAACCCACAGGTGTTATCTGTTTAGGGTATTAGCAACAGCAGATTGAGAAACCACCAGACTCAAGCCTTAGTCCACGGTCGATCTACTCAACAACTTCAAAAAGGGAAAACTGCCAGCTTATAGATTCAGTTTCTCAGAAGAGTCTGCTTTAAATGATACTGAAAACAATGTAAAATGGAAACTTTCCCTTAAAAGTAGTAGAAGCATCTGTCCTTCCTTGTTATAAGGAGGCAAATAAATCTGCATCCTCCCTTTGTACCTGTATTCATACAGCACTTGGCATCACGGCCTCAGCAAGTAAGACTTTGCTGTCTGAAGCTCTCTCCACATTTTGCTGTGAGAAAAAGCAATTTTCATTTAAGGGGAGAAGACATAAAAGGAGATTAAGTAATCTGCCCAAGGCATCACGGGAAGCCTGCGGTGCAGCAGAGAACTCCGGTCTGCTCAGCACCGCAGCGTGAGGACCAGGACATAACCCTCTGCCTCCCTGATGGAGAAGGACCCAGCACACTTCACCATGGCAGAGCTGTGAGCAACCAGCTGCCCAGCAGGCAAAGTGGGTGGGAAAAGGTGCCAAAACTCTCCTCAAGGCGAGGGAAGATCTCCTTTCAGGAGGACTAATCATCCTGTGTTGTGCTTTCACTGTTGGAGCCAGTAGCAGGCTGAAGGAAGCAAATGTCTTCTCCATCTTGAGTGCTGGATTTGTCCGTATGGCAGTGTGATGACACACAATCCCTGTCACTCTGCCACCACACCAATTGCCTTCCCTACTGCTGAATCTAGTGGGATGGGAAGCTCGCAGCATTTCTAAGACGTATTTGCTTGTGGTAGTACCACAGATGTACCTGCTTTACCTTCGGTGAAATTTCAGTCTTTTCAGGCAAAGCCACCAGACCAAAATTCCTCAGCTCAAGCCGAGCTCCCCACCACACTCACGATTTTGGTTCCCAGTAATACATAAGAAATGAAGCCTATCTCCCCTGAGCTCACAGCACTGTGTCTCTCTAGAGATGAGCATGAATTTCCTGAGATACTACAAGTAAATCCATTAATTGTTTGAGAAGCCAAAATTAATTAAAATACAGCCCTTAAAAGAAACTTAGTATCTCTATGTCTTCTCTTTGTTCTGGATGATCTTAAGAGTGAAATAACAGACTCCACAGATTTTTAATGTAATAAACCTTAATTAGAATCTTTTACATTAGACTGCAGTTGAAGAAAATCAGTTGTAATTAAGCCAGGTTATTAATGATTTTATATCTCATTATAATAATTAGATAAACCAGCACGAGACTCAAGCTAACTTTTCTGGGAGGGTCTGAGACATGAAAGGTAGCTCAACTCATTGCTGCTTTCCCTCCATATAATCATAGAATCCTTTCAGTTGGAAGAGACCCTCAGGATTCCAGACCTCTGGATTCCCTCTTTCCTGGAAATGCGGCCTTCCCTCTCATGATTTTTGACAACTGCAGTTCAAACCCTCCCCACCTTTCCTC
Source organism: Pampusana beccarii (assembly GCA_013399365.1). Lineage (NCBI taxonomy): Eukaryota > Metazoa > Chordata > Aves > Columbiformes > Columbidae > Pampusana > Pampusana beccarii. The sequence goes on along the minus strand of VWYH01006719.1, from coordinate 1,511,684 downwards.
AGGAAAGTGTTACAGGGTGGTATTAAAACTACTGAAATTCCCACTGACATGTGCAAGTGGCCCATGGCATGTCACTTGGTGTTTTCCACTTCATTTGTTTCAGTTGAGTCACCTTGTTTAACAAAGTTTTGTGATCTCTTTTCTAAGAGGTTGGTGCACTGCTGAGAGGAGAGGCTAGGACAGGTCACAGGCTTCCTCCCTGGAGAAAGCCACGGGAAGCACAGAAGATAGGAGTGAATTTATGAAAACTTCTCTGAAAATACAGGGTTATGATGAGACAGCTCTGCAGCGGTACTTGTGGGGGTGATGAAGCCAGTGCTTTTTGACGGCCATGAGAAACAGAAAATCTCTGTATGGCTTTACGGCAACCAAAGTAAGCAACTAAACCCATAACTTGAAATTCAGAGCATGTAAATTCCTCAGTAGTGATATAATTTGAAAGTCTTATTCCCTTCGGAGGACTTTTCTCATTTTAGACACAGGCAAACAAATTTAACAAAATCATTTTAATTAAATCTTGGGACAGAGCCCCGAACCTCCTGAGTATCTTTCTGATTTTACCTTCAACGACACTGCCAGTGAACAGGGCACCCACATGAAGAACAGGCAAATATCAGATAAAAGGACACATTTTTGAGCAAGTGTCCTGGAGTATGGCAGAAGCGCAGAATAGAGATGTTCCAGCTGCATCCTGATCCAAGAGTCCAGAGTGTACTGGAACCCCAAGTCGCTCCAGGCTGAATTATGGCTAAGTACAGGCAACAGTCAATCTCTTTGGGCTGGGAGCTATTTTTGGTTAGTACTTCGTAAAAACAGTAGCCAATTTTTTTTTTTTAAAGCTGATTTTTGAAGCAAAATTTGCATCTACAGCTCAGCTAAGAGAGTACCCCTATGCTGCAAATTCAGCTTCAAGGTCTGTTGTGTTGCATTTACAACCAGCTGGACAGAGCCTCAGTAAACTGGGAAAAAGCTTCTTCCGTTTTCTGGATTCCCATTGCTTCCCCTGTCCCTACACACAACACAACTCCCCAGTGCAAACCAAAGCACACAGGAGGGGACAATCAGAAGACTCCTTTCAAGACATGCCCCTTAGGCCAAACGAAATCATTAACAGAGGCACACTCTGAAAGGACTTTTTTCCAGATAAATTCACCTCAGGTCCCTTGGTGTCCTATACTCAAAAGCCTATGAGCTCCTAACTGGAACGAACAAAAATCAAAATCATTTTTCCCTGTAGAAAAATGTGGTAATTTATGCAGGTTTCTCTGTGTTTAAGCAGCACTGCTGTGGACTTAAGCAAACATCCAGTTAGCAGCCGCAGCGTACACCAAGCACTATATTATCATGTCTCTCCGGATCTTGTAAGCCTGCCATATATTTCCATCAGGCCTCAGCAAACACCGTTGATAAGTAGATAGGAAAAGTCACACATCACTGATGATGCGATTTGGTCCTGGCTTGCAGGACCCCTTTTCTGCCAAAAAAAGCCCAGAGCATCATTTTCTGCAGCAGCCTTAGTGCACAAGACAGCCTGCAGGTTTTTATGACAGCTGCAGACACTGTTACAGGCTCAGCCGTAAAGCACACAGCCCTGGGCTGTATAGTCAGGGTTAGTCAGGGTAAAAAAATCTCTTTTCTCCCTTCCTAACAAGCAGCAGAAAAGCTCTCGTCATAACAGTTTGTTTGCCTGACAGTGTGTGGCCATCTGGGCTGTAGGATGAGCCCCAAAACCCAGAGTAGATGAAGTCAGTGGTTGCTTTCACAGCAGGATCACATCCAGGGGGATGCTACCAAAAAGCACAAGTTCATGTCTACCCAGCATAGGACATTCAGGCATGGTTTTGTCAACATTCCTGGCCTCATTAGCTCTCCAGAGCTCCTGCAGTGGCTGGTTTGGAGAGGAAAACAGCACATGGCAAACACACACGAGTTTCCTCTACAGACACCAGCGTTTGAATCCCCATCAGGACCTGCATGAAATAAATCCAAAGCACTTGGCTGGCACTTGACCTCAGCCCACAACTGGTGAGGATCTGTTTTCAGGGTTTGCTAAGGGGATCGTTTCAGTAAGAGCCTTGAGGCAGCTGATGCACATTGTGGTGTGTTTGCTATTGGCAGGAGCCTGCATGTAACGAGCTTTGCTTACAACAGTCTCATTTTCATAAGCACTTCCTTATTGCAAAAACACAACCTATAAACCAGTCTCAGAGATAAGGCTTCCCTCCTCAGGTGCTTTTATCATTCCCAATCCCTTTAACAAAAAGCATGAAGGATTCGTTTTACCCATCAATTTGGATTATATTGTCCTTTTATCAGCATCTTTTCCTTAGTGACTTTGGTCATTCAGTTTACAGGTCCACTCAGGTGAAAGAAAGCTGAGCTTTCCTCACTGGAAACTTCAAAACATTGTTGAAAGGAAGGAAAAAGCCTAAATGAAATCACCAGTCACGTGTGCCGGACTATTGCAAGGGAGTAATCAATTATGCAGGTTTTGGAACACGTTACATTACCCACAGCTGTTTGATAGCTGGGCGATATGATTTATGAGAACAGCCAAGATTCAATTACTGATTTCCCATAAATTATCTATACAGTCCTTTCATCCTATGCCAGGTTATGAAGGGCTCTGATGAACAGAGGTGGCTGAGGAGGGGGTTATCTGGCCATGAAATGAGCTGGGGTTTTCAAAGAGAAATCAAAAGCAAAGAAAGAACAAGGGAAGCAACACCAGTGGGAGGTGTCAGACTTCAGATTCGTGAAATTGGACTGTCATTCCCAGGCAGGCATGAGAACACTTAGTACAGGTGCACTGATTGAGCCAGTCTTCAAACTGTCTATTTGACCTTGACTTCTTATCGCATGCTTCAGGAGAGGCAGATTATGGCTAAAAGGAAATAGTACTTTTTGCTTCATTTTATAAATCTGTAAATATTACTGAGAGAAAATGCTTAATAAGTGCCTGGGAAATTTTAGATGCGTGCACTGACTTTAGTGAGGATTTTATCAGAGCAGAACAAGCAAAACTGGCCTTTAGGAATGATAACACTGATTTAATAGAGAGTAGCATTGCAGAAGAAGAGCAGAAATTACTGTCTGTCTTGTTTTGAGAAAAAACTGACCATGAAATACCAGAACATCTTGGTTTTAGGAAGTATTTGGGAGTCTTACTTGGGAATTGTGAATGAAAAAGGCATGAAATGGGAAGGAACTGAGGAAGCAAATCTTCTTCTTGTCAAACCACCGTGCCAAGGGCAGTGGCCAAAGCCCTTTGCTGTGCATGGCCAGTCAAGGACACCACGATGCTGCTATTTATATTTATTTTCCCTCTGACTTTTCCACCCAGCATGGATGGCAATGAGCACACATCTCTGACAGTGCACCACCATTTTAATTTCAAATCTGAGATTTTTAAATCTAGTTTATGGCAGCTGAAAGCAGAAAACTATCTAATTAGAAATGAAGCACACCATCCCGAGGAGAATAAAACAATCCTTTGATTATACCTTTAAGAACTGAAATTTTTAAAAAGGGCAAACAAAAGAAAAATTGGAAGCTTTAGTAGGACTTCTCTGTGCACTCTGGGTTATAAGCAATAATCTTTGCCTTCCCCTATAGCTAATGGAGAAAGACACATCTCTCAAGATCAGTACAACTATACTTGAAGCCTAGGCTCCCGGATTAGGCATACTGTTTCACTCCCTTGGGCTGGATATTTCAATTCTCCCTGCTCCCACCATTAATTTCCTCCCCTCTTAGTCAGCTTTCCTCTCACCCAAGAAAACTCAAACTTACTCTCATCAGCAGTCCACTGTACATTGCAAACTATGGGAAGGTTGGGAGAAAATAACACTATACTCTCTCTTCTATAGGTCTTTAATCTGTTTTCTCTTCTTTTTTGTATCCCCCTTTCCCTGACCTCTTACAGGCCATCCCCGTGAATGTAACAGAAGCACACACAGCACAGCCCTATGATCCTTTGGACCCAAAATAAGGTGACACTGGATAGGGGTGCCTCCAAAACTCCAGCCAACACTTTCTCCTCTGTAGTACTAGTGAAGCCAATCTAAACAGTATCAGGAAATAAAATGTTTCTCATTATCCTCTACAAGCGAGCTCCACAATTCATCAGCAAAGCATTAACTGTCCATTCAAACCTGTGGATCTCTTCCATGTGGGGACATTAAAGTCATCACATCAAAATTAAGCAGCACCCATATATCATGGGAAGCTGATATCTTTTACTGGAAGGCTCCTAAGGCAGGGAATGAAGCAGAGCATTAAAAGATAACTTTCATAGGAACTTCAAGTTTTCTAGCTCTCTTCTGTATTTCCTCTGGATTTGTCTTATTTTTCCTCTGCCCCATTTGTTTTGTTTTGAAACTCTGTGCCACCCCCTCCCATGCTCATACATGAGTGGGAGGAGGAGGTTGAAGCAAACGGTGGTTTGCCTGCTTGCTTTAAAATAATAGAGTGAAAATTAATGTGACCCTTGTTTGTGAAGCAAAAGCTCTGTCTGGGGCACTGCTATAACAGAGCAGCTGAGGAAAATGGATTTTATTAGCCTGGTTTCCAATCCCTTTATTTAGCTGGCTTGTTATTACATATCTATCCCCCTAATTGTGCAAGCTGCTATGTAGACAAATAACAGGTGAGGCCTGTAATGACAGGTTGTTACAGTCCAGAGCACTCAACTAGCAAAGCTATTCTCACAGAAAATTGTGTCTGCTCACCTGAGTAAACTCTGTGAGGCCTCTGAGGTGCTGGGGGAGAAGCATCAGCCAGGCTGTATGCTCTGTGCATGGGACATAGCAGCAGTGTCAGGGATTGCTCTTGGCATCGTAACAGATACAGCCCAAATATCACCATCAGCACTGGTGAAGGGCAGTCCTGTCCCCAAAAAGGGTCTCATCTCTTGGCAAAGGGGAACAGAGGGGAAACTACCCACCCCAGATCACAATATTAGGTTTAAACTGTGGAAGACTCTGCTGTAGTCCATCACCTTTGACACCACATGGCCCATGAGATCTGCTCTCCTTTAAGCCATGCACACTCCAGAGAATTTAAAAAGCAGTTGTCAGAGTCACAGCTCTGGGATCTGGCAAGGACCAGTGGCTGGTCCCTCAGCCCATGTATTTTTTTGATGCACCTTCTCCTCAGACATTGTCCCATGGAGCATTTTACTGCCTGAAGAGCCTTTGGCCAGAAAACTCCAGTGCTTAGGAAGGGTCCATGGTTCTCTGATCCAGTATTAGTTCCCAAAGTCACTCTCACCTTCAGACAGAGAACAGCACACAACAGTAAAGCCCTTCCTTGGGATGGTCAGTCAATGGACTGTTTGAATCTCCCTTATTCTTCAGCCTTTGTTTTCTTCCTGTGAATGTCTGAAATAATTAAAGATTTAAAGGCCCAAGTTACTGTAGTGTGCCCAAAATAATAAGTGTCTCAGAATTTCAATTACCCTAAATGTAGAAGTGTTGGATCCTGTTTCTGCATCTAATGCGTCACAGAAAACCATTACCCCACTATTCATTAATTACAACAAGGTCAGCATATTCCCTGATGTCTCTTCGTGACTGCACAATGAACAAGCACTGCCTCTGCTGTGGGGAGAGTCCAGTCACAGATCTACAGCCCTCCCATAGGACAGACAAAATTTGGCTACTCTAAATGATCAAGAGAACAGCGTTAGGCTTTGCAAAGAAACATCTGGATAGAATGGGAGAAGAGGACAAGGGAGACCAAGCTGCCTGTGTGTCTTTGAGCCTGAAAAAGAAACACAAATACATGTTGCTCTAGGGAGATGTGCAGAAGAGCCTTAACTACACCAAAGAATAGCTTTAAGAACAGAAAATGAAATATTTCTTTCATTCACAAGAGATTTCAAGAAAGAGAGGGAAGAGGAAAGTAGGAAAAAAGAATAGTAGGAAAAAAAAAACACAAAAAAAGGTGGTTTGGGCCAGGTTTAGTCCCCACCTGTTCACATGTACCACCATCATAACCCAGGTCTGCAGTCAGTTCTATTATGGAGGCTCTTGAGCATGAAAAAGATGCAAGCTTCCTCCCCAAATTCACCCCAGCTGCTCCCACAAGAAAGAATTTATTGGTCAAAGCTGGGAAGAAGGGTGCGGAAAAGGTACAGTCTCTCTCTGAGCCCCAGCCATTCCTCCAAAGTATTCTGAGACATAGGGTGCATCATCAACACAGCTAACCAACCCCTGCAATCACCTCCATTTTTAACAAACATTGTCTGCTTCTGTCTCATTCCATTTCTGCAAAGACTGTCAAGACCTTTTTATGGTCCCCAGGCTCTAGCTGCAATATGGTCATTCTCGCACCTCAACAGCGTAAACTGCCCATTCTCTCCTCCTGCCCTTTGTTTCCCCACTGTCTCTAGATTCCCTGTGCCTGACTTTCATTTTCAAAGATTCTGGAGGTAGCGTTTTATTGTAATAGGTTTTATTACGATGATGTACAGCACCCTTAAGAGCTTTGCTGAAGGAAGAAAGAAAGGTTGTACTATAAATAAAATTCTCATCTACAATCAAAAGCACATAAATGATGGATGTGTGGGGGTGATTGCACACATGTACCTACAGGCAATTCCTGCACTGGAAAGAACCAGGGTCATTGTTTAGATGAGTGTATTTGGCAGTGACTTATTTCCACAATAAGTTACTTATTAGGGGGATTCTCTCATAAAAATCTACATAGCATCCTTCAGATTAGAGCCAGAAGGACCACTGAAGGCAAAGTAACATCCACTGCACAGCAAGGCAAGACTCAATACTGTGACGGATGCTTCTTTAAAGTGACTTTAAAGACTTGCAGAGATAGCAGCACAGCCGTGTTAGATTTCTGTTCCAGCACTGGCCTCACAATACCAGTTTTCCTGCTATATACTGCATTCCTTGCTGTCATTTCAACCCATTTCAGACTGCCGTGTACCTAGCAGAAATGAGGAATGGTGCCAACCTTCCTCCCTACAGTTCCTGTTCATGTGTTTGAACACTGCTGTCATACCTCCCCACCCATCTTCTTTTTCAAAAAAAGAGAATCGTTTGACTTGTGCTCCTATACAGAAATGGCCTTTCAGCCACTGAGAAGGGATCTCCAGGGAAAGTGAAGCACAGCAGTATTTGATGATCTCTGACATGCCCATTTGATCTGGCAGCTCCCTTGATGGTCCAGCCCAAAAACTTTTCTTCTCACAGAACTTCTTTTGTAGCAGTCCAAAAGCCAACCAGACTGAGAGCCAACAAATGAACAGGGAGCACCAGCCACATACACGCTGTCCATGTTGTCTTTTCTGCTGTGGATTGGCATAAATGTTTCTGTTTCCATGGCATCTTTGAGTCTTTAGTTGACTGGTTTAACTAACTCTTGTCTCTCATCTGGGGCCTCTGCCCATTCAAACCAGTCAATACACAGGCAGCTACTGCGAGATTAATTCCCCAGTGAAACATCTGTCAACATGTCACCAACTGCTTTTTTTTTAAATAGGGTTAAACTGGTTTAAGAAGTGGAAGGAATTTTTAAGCAGGGGAAAGACCAAAGAAAGTTTCCAACTCTTGAAATTACTGTCCTTGGAGCTACACTCTGAATGAAGGGAACCAGGGGAAGATAATGACATGGAGAGGAAACAAAACAAAACTAAACCAGATATTTAATTTTAAAAAAAGGCACAGAGAAGAACAGAGGAGGGGGAGGGTATCTATCCTGCAGTTTTACAGACAGTAATAGCATCTTGTTGCCTAATGAGCCATAGATGTAACAGACACACCATGAAAATAAAAGAGGGAGGGAAAAGCAAGCATCAGTAACGCAGAAAAACAGCCAGAGACTGCTGTTAAGTGAATGCCACTTTTCTCACTCCCTCCAAGTCTTCCCAGAGAGCTGCCCTCCTCCCTCCCCAGGTGCTTATTGTCTGACTTGCTTCTAGTGCTTGGTCTCTGCAATCATTCGGTGGTTATCGTGTCTTGGGGTTTAGAGTTCACAGCAGCCGAAGAGTGAGATTCACGAGTGGCTCCTCAGGTGCCTTTTGCAAATGCTAACACCTCTCAGTGCAGGGGGATGCTCTGGCCTCGCTATAGTCAGAAAGAGAAGGGGCCAGAGTGCAGGGACACAGTGATGTTTACTTCTCGGTATGTCTTGTGCGAGTTTTCACGCTCAGGAAAAGTAAAAAAGCATCATGCCTGTCAGCTTGGGTTAGCACAGCCATGTCTGGAGAGACATACCTTCAGTTTGAAAGCCCTGTGCTCACTCACAGAAACAACACCGAAGCTTCCAGAACAGCATCCACCACCCTTAACAGCTATTCCAGTGGCACAGCTTTTAGGCAAAAAGCTGGAGCAATGACAGGAGTGCCAGCCAGGCAGAGGCCTGCCACCACCTCATCTTCTCACCAAGAAACCTCTGCCAGTAACCTGGACACAAAATGCAGCTGGTTCTCAGCTAAACTACCTGTCCTCTCTTTTTGGACACAGAAAGATATGCCCTACCCTGTTTCTTCCTCTACTTCCTTTTCCTTTCTTAACCCATCAGCCTCCCTCCTGGCTTCTTTTTCATCTGCAGCTCCTCCATCTACCTTCAAGGTCTATTCCTTTCCTGCAGGATTATTTGGAGGTTTGCTTGTGCAGGGCAAACAGCATTTCTGTAATAAAGCCTCAGCCACATTCCATTAGTGTCATTTCCATCTGCAGAAGTGAAGTGTCAGCTAATAAAAGGTAGCACAGACCCCTTGGGCAAGATAAAATGAGAGAGCAAGAGAGGGAAAAAAATCTGCCGTCAAAGATGGAGAAATGATAAATGTCCTTCCATAAGCAGAAGCACCTGGAATAGGAATAACAGAGCACTGGGGGAGGGGTAGGAGAAAGGAAGGAGGGGGGTATATTATCTTTGCTAAGAGAGCTTTGTTTCTGAAAGGTCTCATTAACTCAATCACCTGCTACCCATCTTCTCTGTACACTAAGGGCAACATCCAGCCTTGCTGCACCCCTGCAGGGAGGTGTTAATGCGCAATTATTGTTTGCAAGCTGTAATGGCCTGGGGAGCTGTGGGGGCCAGAGAAAGCAACACAGGCTGTGCCCGCTGTGGCTCTGTCGAGCATGGAGCATCGTCTCTGCGTGGGGACGAGAGGAGACAGGGGTGTCACTGGTTGTGTCTGAGCTGTGAGACCCAAGGGCATTTCTCAGCAGCCAGATACAAGCCTGCCTGCCTAAGCCGTTCCCTGACACCATGTCAGATGTCCAAGAGGTCCCCCCATCCAGATGATCCATGATCCGAGGATAATCCCCTTAGGGTGCATCACAGGGTGCACCCCTGCTGCAGCCTAGGGGCACATTTATGACCCATTTGGTCCCTGTCTGCTCCCATTACACAGACGGGAGGTGACTGCAATGCTGCTGTGGCCTCAGTGTTGGCCACTAGTCCCCACCAGCCCCACATGCCAGGCAGTGAAGCAGATACATCACTGATATCCTGTCTCTCCACAGTGCCTTTTCCTCTGGACAAGGACACAGAGGCCAAGATACCACATGGAGGGGGGAAAAAGAACAAAAACAACAAAAAAAGCATACGCAACAATAACAACAACCAAACCACCCACAACAAACAGCCAAAAAAGAAAAAATCCAGTTTAGGCAGGAACAAGGGTCCATGTTATTTCTCCAAGTAGTTCTCCTTGATTTCAGGTGATCTTTGTCTGGAGTTTGGCTTCAATTCTGGAAAAGTCTTCACCCTCTGCTGACTTTATCCATGATATTCAAACTTCCCAGGGCCAGTTCACTACTACTCAACCTGGGAAGCAACTCTCAGCGTCATTAGAGAAACACAACCATAAAAAAGCGTCTCTGATTAGATTTATGCCAACACAGTAGCTCTTACTGCCATATTCTATGTAGTGAGCACAGGCAAACATGATGACACAAAAGGGGCCAAGTGTGTTACGCCCCAGAGTTGTCAGGTATCCAGCCAGGCCACTGAAGCTATTGGCAGCTAGCGGAAGACAACCACCTTCAGGTTTTTCACATTACCCTGAGGGATACAGTCAGTCCAGACAAAGCCCAAAGGCCACATTGTCTTCCTGAGCAGCTCTCTGCATCTCAGCCACAGACATTTGTACTATAATATGCAATGTATATGCATGCACACGTATAGATTTTATCAGATCATTGGCCATACCTTCTTCACTTCTGCCCTCAGAAACAAGGCTGTTGCCCATTTTGTTCTTAAACCTACTAATAATACCTTATTCTCAACATTTTGGAAAGCAATCATAACAAAAAAACCCACCATATATGTACATGAGGTTGTAGTGTTTAAAGGCCTCAGGTTCTCTTAGTTGATCTCCGAAGAAACAATAAGTTGCAGAGTTTCCTTTTGATTTTAAATAGAAATATTCTCACCTGGTAGCCACTCTCAGTGCTTGGACTACATACTTTTTTTTCCTGCATCTGTATCGAAACGTCATCCCCGGGGCCACTGGCAGGGTTTTAAAATCTGTGACAGATAACCATGTCCCTCCAATTTCCTGGCTAAAAGCTTCCTAAATTCACCTAGCTCAGCACTCCAGGGAGCCAACTGGATAGCGGTTTGCTTAATAAAAGTTGCCTTTGTACAAAGATCTAAATCCTATTTTCCAAGAACTGCCAGGGGATTTTCAGGGTGTAATCCACCTACTGCTGACCCTCCAGAGCAATAAACTTTTATGTTGCTAGGTGGGATTTTTTTTCATTTGAGAACAACACAGGCTTTTTCTGGTGGTGCTGGGAGATATGAGAGCACCTGAGGACTGCCATGGCCAGAAGAAAAAGGCTGGGCAGTATTTACCACACCTGCTGCACAGCTGGTTATTAATGACAACAAGAGAGAGAAGGGATCACCAAAGAGGCTGCAATTCCCTGAAATTTTACTCAGGAAAACGATTGCCACATTGCATGCAGTCATCAGAATGAACAGACAGGTCTCTGAAGGAGCTTGTGAAGTGCTTTTTGCTACTAGAGAGTCAGACTCTCTTATGATCCTATCGCTGTGCAGAGCATCCAAGCTGCTCCCAGGGAAGCCTTGGGGACTCTGCTGTGCAGAGACATCCCCGTTCTGATGTGAATTTGTCACTGTCTCACACACCTGCACAAGAAACAGTCACCTGGGTAAAAATGACACTAGTATGACAGAGATTATTAAAGCTGGGAACAAATACCCATCAATGATTTGAAATATTTGAGGAAGATTTGCTCATCTCTATGCTGAAAAAACCATATTGTACAAGGCTCCTTTTCCCAAGAAGAAATGCACACTGGGCCTTTAAGCCTCTGAAACATATGCAATGGATTATCAACAAATGTGAGTGGAAGGGTAGCTCAGTTTAGTGTTACCCTCATATATACGCAGGCTTCCATCCTTTCTTCACAGAAAGATTATCCTCCCCACAGACAGATGCTGGAAGTCGTCCAAGAATTTAAGAACATTCTTTCATTCACAGGTGTTTTTGGAGCTTACAACAGCAGTGCTTATTCTGGAAGATGATGAGGGAGAGAATTGCCTTGGCCCTTCAATCAGCTTTTGCCCATTTCACATCAAATTGCAATCTGATAACACTCAGTACAAACTGGAACACTCTAATACAAACACAAATGGCTCCAGCAGCCAGAAGAAACACTAACAACACAAATTAAATAGAAAGACATTGAAAAATGCAGTGCACATCACTGTCCTGGTGGAAAAGTTGAATATGAGCCAGCAATGTCCCCCCATGGCAAAGCAGGCCAGCAACATCATAGGCTGTGCTGGGCAGAGGGATGACAGCAAATTGAGAGAGGTGAGGTTGTTCCCTTCTACTCAGCACTGCTGAGCACCTTCTGGTGTCCTGTGACTAGTGCTGGGCTCCCCAGGACAAGAGAGACAGGGACATGCTAGAGGGAGTCCAGCAAAGGGGCATGGAGATGACTAAGGGATTGGAGCACCTGATGTACAAGGAAAAGCTGAGGGAGCTGGGATTGTCTAGCCTGGAGAACACTGAGGGAGACCTTATCAATGTGTATCAATACCTGGCAGGAAAAGCTCAGAGGTTCAGGACACGAGGTTGAATTAATCAAAGCTTCAGCAATAGCAGACAGAGAGGGAGAACATTTGAAAATGCATCTAGCTGCTGACAGCAGTCTAATAAAGGATTATTAGAAAGACATGCAGAAGCTTTGACAGGGATGCAGTGGGTTAGGCTGGGACTGAGACACCTTAGTTACAACAGCAGGATAGAGGAGTGGAGCTAGAATCCATAGGAGGAAAAAAATATGACCTGACCGAGCAGTATCAATTCTGGAGAGACTGAGGAGGGAAAAGAAACTACAAAGCTGCTTAAAACTGTATGAAACGCACAGAACAAGGGCTATAAACTTGAAGAAAGGTTGTGCCACAAAGGAGCAGAGGTGGAAATCAAGAGAAGCAGAACTAAAACAAGTGCAACGGAGAGAGCAATAAGAGTGAGGAGGGTTTTGAAGAAAAAAAAAAAAAAAAAGCTAGACAAGAATATTGACAAGTCAAAAACATTGATCCTGTGCTTCCTTAGCCAAATAAGATTGGAAACAGCGCACCAGCTGGGCTCTGGGGAGGATGGAGAAAGTTCAGACAGGCCAGCCACTGCTCCCTCACCTGTGACAAAAGGATTGCTCACACTTATGCTGTTATATTGACAGCTATTGCTGCAAAATGGAGATGTTTGGCACCTTACTGCATATAGAATAAAAGAGGGGTAAGTGACTCACACCAGGGAAAAAACGGATTTTTAACATCTAGAGACACCTTAAAGTGCTCTGAAAAACACACATGACAAACAGTGCAATGACTCTGCAAACAAATACATGGCTTTCACTGTTTTACTGCTTTTTCAATGGCAAAGAAAGATGGTCTGTGCCACTGGGGATTTTTTTTATCCTCAATTATTCAGCCCCGGCAGACCCCCACTCAGCCTGAGAGCACATATATGCCTCAACACCTCTAGCAGCCGATGCTTCCCAAGTGAGTGCCAACATCAAAGAACGGAGAGGAGAACCACAGGATTTTCAGCTCTGGGACAATTGGATTGTCTAAAAGCCAGTCTTGAGTAAATGACATAAGCTGACTTTTCTGGCCTGAGGGATGACCTCCTCTCTCCCCTTCATCTATTTCATTAGATCTAAATTACTCCTGTTGCCAAGACATTTGAAAGCAAATTGCCGAAAAGCTTCAGTCGCTATCCCCAGCTGCTGATTCCCCGGCAGGACTCAGTACCCACTCTGGTTCTCACCAACACATGATTTGTATGCACAACATCCTCACCAAGATGCAGCAAGAGGGAGAAGCAGCATATAAGTCAGGAAATATTTAACACAAAAACCTCAACAAGACTTAGTAGGGTCAATTATTTTCAATCATAGATAACTTGCATATTCATTCAGACCCAAAGAGCATACAGAGGATCAGGAAGCAGCAATTAGGGAGTGTAAGCGTGGGGTAAGAGCATGTGTGTCCGATATTATCCCACGTCTGTGACTTTGACAGGATAAAGCTCTAGAGAGGGTTTTAGCCACAGATAGAGAAAATGCTGCCCCAGCGAATCACAACACTGGGAAAATTATTTAGCTACCATTAAATCAGCTATAAGCACACACAGCTCCGTGCACACCCAACCTTTTATCATTATTACAGAATCACATCGTAATTACCACTGCAGCCTTCCCAGACCAAGGCCAGGACCAAACCAGAATGGCCTCTGGCTGTGGTGAGCATGCTGCCATCGGAAATGTGCACAGGGAGGCTGCTGCAGCTGAGAACCACGATGAACCACTGCAGCAGGCTGGTCCGAGGGATCTCTGCTCCCAGAGAAGGTTTGTGACTGGGAGATACATGAAATGGCGAGAGTGAGGGCAAGAGGCATCCGGGCAGGATGGGGGAGCTATGAATTTGGGGATTAACAGACTGTGCAATTTCAGGTCAGCCAGAGAAGTCAGAGGCACTGTACCTGCAGGTCAAACCCAGAAAACAGTAACAGAGCTGCAGATTGACTTAGACTTGCAGGACACGCCACAGGCTGGAGCTGAGACGTATTTGTAGACTTGAACAAGAGATCAAAATACAGTGAGAACTGGGCTCAAGCCCTTTTCAACTAAGGGAAGAGAAATCTGTCTTGCCTGTGACAGCAGACTAAATGTTGTAGTTTTGAGCTTTGACTACAGAATTGCCTCCTCTTCAGAACGGACAGACCAGATAGTCCTTCTGATTTGGACTGTCTTGGGCGGGGGTCAGGTGGCTGTTCCCAGACACTGGCAGCCCAGACTGCTGGATACCAGGACATGTGAGCATTCACTCTCAGGAAACATGCGGATGTTGGTCTACATGCCTCAGGAGTCTTCCAGGCTCATCATGCGTGATTATTTGGTCTAGAGTGGGGCCCTCAAACTTGCAGCTTTTGCTTGTCACAGCGCTGAGGGTATCTAGCTGAAAAGCCTTTCCAAAGTCTCCTAGGCAGGTGAAGATGAGCTTCAGGGATAGCAGTCTTCTTGCTTTACAGTAGTTTGTTTACCAAGCCCTGCCTCCTCCTCCACTTGCTGTATAAAATTTTTGTCTAACACCATGCACCCTTCCTCAGGAGGCAGCCATCCAGCTCTGTCCTTCACCAGCGTGTAAATAAGCTGACATGCAAAGAGCACATTTCCTCGCTTGCAGGAAACATGCTGCGTAATGAAAGAGTGTCCCAGCAGGAGGAACACAACTTGTGTGCCAATTACCTTGGCAGGCACCATGGGATCAAATGGGGCAAGAGCATAGCAGTAGATGTAGCAAAGCTGAGCTTTCCTGCCAGGCTCTGCACTCAGCTTAATACTGCCTTGTGATTAAGACATTTTGGCCTGCAAGACACGCAAGCAGATGGGCTGTCATTCAGAGGCTACTGTCTGCACCAACCGTTCCTTGGGGTTTTAACTTATTAAGGTTGGTGTTTTACAAACGCAATCAAGGAAGCAAGCTTGAGAGATATTATGACAGCAATAAAAGTGTGTCCTGCTTCATCAGCACTTCTGAAAAATTAGTTTGAATGTCCTCAGTGGCAAACAGCATTTAGTGCTGCTCAGTGAAGGAGAGGGAGGGAGAAAAATGAGACTACGTGGGATTTTTAAAAATAACACTCAAAGCAAGTTTGGCACAATGAGTAAATCACAAGCAACTGTCTCCCTACAGTGCCTCACTGCATGGAACTCCTTCCTGATATAAATCAGTGCCATATGTAGCCAAATATAGAATTTGTGCCAGCTCTTGCTGCATAGTTTACCTTTCTTCAAAATACTGGCAGAACCAGCATCTCCACCTCTTTGGAAAATTGCAGTATCTCACCTTGTGCTGCACCCATGCAGCTGCACTGTGGGTTTGTTGCTTCTAACACCACCACAGCCACCCACTGGGCTCTGCAGTGCCACAAATACCTTTGTATCATCATTCCTACTTCGTATTTTCTTTCCTTGCACTGCCATGAGGACTCGAGAGCACACCCCATGGTGAACCTTAAAAAAATCAATTCCCATTACAGAACCTCATTTTCACTCCTTTCAAAATATCTTTTTTCTAAAGAGACATTGAAGTTTTGCTCCAAAATGAGCTTTCTCTTCCTTTTTTGTTTTTTAACAAAATTATGTCAGGTGATTTTCAGATTTGTGAAAGGGTCTGCATTCTCTCAGTTTTTCTTAAAAATAGCCAAACAGATAAATAAACTAAATACCATAATTCAGTGAAAAAAAATACCTGGAGGCTTGAAGCTGGGCAGTACAGCCCCGAAATACTAGTTGGATTTTACTGAGAAAAAGGGGAACTGAAGCAAAGAGAAAATAATTCCGCACCAAATCTCCACAGCATCATTCCACAGCAACTGATCCAGTTCCCTCCCTGCAGGGAGAAGAAATCACACCCCCCATATTGACTTCGCTGCACACCCTCCCTGTCAACACTCGTAAGCTCATGGTCTGCTGTTCCTGGGCTGCCGCTAGGCCAATTTGCATGAGGAAAATTGTAAATGTCACACTAAAACACACACAATGGTATTCTCCCAAAGCAAATAAAGCTCAAGACCAGAAAGCAGAGAAAATTACGCCCACAAAGCAGTGGTAAATCAGCCCTATTCCAGGCCCTTTGCAAGTTTTGCTGCCTCACAAGTATTTGGCAGATTCAAAGCTTTCCTTTAGACAAAATCTAGTGTTTTCTTACTTTCCCACCATGAAGTTAAAGCCCTTAAGGGACAAAGCATGCTGTTACCCTGATAATACAGGGATAACTTCCTCTTGAGGTGGAAATTACAAGGTTCCCTCTTCCCACCCGTGGCAGTAAAATGTTCAAAATCCCACATCCTTCATTAAGCACCAGTAGTTTTACTGGGAGACCAGACATAGCTTCACCCCACAGATATGGAAGGATCTAACTGGGATGCTCAAATTAGAAAGCAGTAACTAATCAGCCTGGGCCCTCACTAGGGGAGAGAGATGTCTCCAAAGGATGATTCTCTCCACTGAGGTCTCAGCCCTGGACAAGTGCTTTTCACACTCTCCAGGCTGAGAGGGGAGGTTGTTTGGAAGCTCATATGGATGGTGCAGGACCAAAGTTTGCTGAGCTGAGGCTGGGGTGTGAGACATTGGCTTTTGACGAGAAGTTTCAAAGGGGTGAGGAATCTCTTCTGTCCCTAGGGAGCTGCAGTTAATGAGTGTCCCAACTAAATACTATTGTGTTTTACCTCTTTCTGTGGGAACTAACCAGAAGTTGTCGACACACAAGCCCATTGCTGGTGAGGGACCAGTTGACTCTCCACAGCTGCATCAGCCCCATAAGTAAATAAAACAGAGTCCAAATAAATAATTTCCATTAATTGACAGGAGCCACCCAGCCCACACTGCACCAGAGCACATCGCCTTTCTGACCGCATATTTCCTTTTCTCTCAGGCTTTCCCTAATATGTTTTCAAATACTAAAACTCTCTCACTATGGCCCACGTAATAGAAAGCAAGATGGGAAAAACATATATCAGTGCCTTGTGATCAGTTTCTCAATGCTACACACAATCAGACATAAAGAAAAAAGGCATTTAATAAGACCCTGGCATGGGTCAAAACTGCCGTGTGATAAACCATTTGTTCACCTGCTTCCTGAAAGTTGCTCTTCCAGATCAGTGATGCTCTGGGTGAGTTTTACAGTGAATGTTTTTCTCTTCTCAGTGTAAGATCACCTAGCTCTGGGAGAGCAGACAGCAGACATAGAGCTAGTGAATTGACTGCACTGCAGACCTCAGCCTGGTCGCTTCAAGAAGTGGCCAGGACGTTAAAAGGACAAGCCAGCAACCTCTTCGTATTTCCAGAGACATTTAGCCGCACCAAGGCTCTTCCAGTAACAGTATCCCATCCAAAGAAAGAGTTTCCATGTGTCCTCCCTCTTCCTTACTGTCACACTCTGGACAATCCATAGTTTGGCCCTGAAGATGTTGCTATGAGAAAGGAGTTTAGACAACACAAGACTGATTCGGCAGCTTGGCACCTCACACAGAAGCACTGGGCAAACACGACCTGCATTTGTAAAAGGTGAAACGTAACTCCAATGAGAATTCGTGAGATGGTACAATACTATTTAGGGTTGTGGCGAAAGTGTGAAGCAGGTGGCGTAAATGAAAAATCTCTGGAAAGGTCAAGCCTTGGAGGAACTGAGCGAGAATCTCTCTGGGCAGGGGAGAACTGATCTGAAATAGCCAGGAAAGAAAAAATAAATCAAGTAATAACTTCAGAGAAACTGAGGATAGAATTAATCTCATTTTAAACATTGAAAAATGATGTGTGTAACCTGGGTTTGTCATCCAGGCTCCCCCAACAGTAGAAAAAGAGAAAGGCACATTAGAGGACAAGTAATCCTGGCTACCTGTGAGAACATCTGTTAACATGAAGCCAGGAACTGGCTCAAGTGCACTCAGAGGGATGAAGTTAGGTGAGGAAAATCCCAACCTTAATCACCCCAGAGCTCCCTAAAAGGTGACAAACATTTGCCAACATGAATTTAATGTGGTATCTCCTTGGAGCAGCACCACACCAACAAGCTTTAAGAGAAATTACGCATGTGTGAGGCTAGCTATATGCCAACTTCGGCTACCCAGCAAAACAAACAAAAAACCCCGCCAAGATGGTCTTTACTAACCCTTAAACACCTGTGGTTTTTATTGAAAAAAAGATAGAAAAAATACAAGGAAAGATGATGAATGCTAAATGCAATAAATGAAGAAAATACTTTCTTTTCGATTCCTCTTTGCATGGATCTATAGTAATTTCAGAAGGAGTGATTGGGTTATGAGATAAATTTAATTTATTCCTGATAAAAGAACAATGCTACATTTTTTTACAAGTGTTCTTCAATAAGTCGCCTGGGTAGTTCTAGTAACAGATAATAAAAATGAAATATGTTAGGATTCCTAAGAAGATCCCAGCAGTTAACAAGGCAAACCATTTCATATCTCTTTCTTAGGAGGTACCCAGATTTCCTAGGAACAATGACGTTTTAGTCAGTCCCTTTGCAAAGTGTGGGATGAATTTTCAGGATGTGGCTTTATTCCTGTCTTAGCTGTAGATGTTACTTAAGAATCAGCAAAGTAAAACCAGAGGCATACAGATGGATGAAGGCAAACTGCTTCTATTCCTAAATAGCAGTGGCAAGTGGCGGTATCGTGAATCACAGAGGGAAAGACAGAGTGAGTTTTATTGTGAGCACCAGAGCCTCAGCAGTTGCAGAAAGAAAAGCAGGTCACCATCACGCTTCAGGGTCCAGAGGAAGCAAGAAGAAATTCTCTCTCTACTTTTCTACTGGACACCACAATGCTGAGAGCAAAGGATAAAGTGTTCTCAGGCTTTCCCTTATCCTATGAATTTGTTCTTGCTGGAAATGAGTTTTACTCAGCTGTCTTAGGTCTAGCTCTTATTCTAGCTACATAGACAAATGTAGTTTTAGCTCTTTGTGACCCATAGACTGAACCTAGTTGTACACCCATGCTGTTCCAAAAGCAGCCTGGTCTTGCGCAGCCCAAATTCCCTGTTTGTTCTCCATGGATTTACAGTTGCACGATGCCTTTTATTGGATCCCCTGGGAGCTGGCTGTGAAGAAGTAACATACACGAGACGCTTAACCAAACCATCCCTCTATGTACGAAATTCTGTACATTAACGTATCAAGTGAATAAAATGTATCAAATCCGTTATTCTCTAAGGTCAGCTTCTGTTGGCCTTTATCTTCTGTATTAGTTTACCCTTGCCTTTCAAACATATTTCTACCATCCTGACAAAGCTCCTCTACCACTAAAACCCCAATACAATCAGACTGCAAAGGAATCAGCAGGAACTTCTCTTCGCTGTTGTCTGCAGCCAACAGAATAGAAACATTGTGGAAGTGGTGGTGATTATGTGATAGATAAATCACAGGGAGAATATTTTCTCTCTTGCCTTTGCACAGATCACATACATCACCATGACTCAGTGCAGTTCCCTCACTGGGGACAAATTCCAACTTCTAATGCACTTTCCAACTGATTCCTCTGTGATAACAGATGGGTCACTGTCCTGAGATATTGGATTTTGATAGAATACATTAAAAAACTTTGTGTTTTGGAACAATTTCATCTGGAGACCCAATACTAATCCTATTTCAGTGGTCCGAGTTTTGCATGTTACTCTCAATGAGAAAGATCCCCTCCAGTCCAAGGGCTATCATTTTGCCTCACCTCTCCTCTATTATTTTTCTGGTTGTTTCACCAGTCTTCCTATATGTGATAAATCACGTAAATTTAATTTAGAGATTGTCTACCTTCAAATGCCAGGGGTATAATGTTAGTTCTCTGCTTGTAGCCTGCTAATCTTATAAAATTCCTCTGTTCCCACTTGGCTGGAACAGTTGCTGGGGAGTGAGGGGAGAGTGAAATCTATTCTATGTAGTGTTTGGGACTTTTGTTGGACCCTTGCAGATGGCATCCTGGCCACCATCCAAACTCTTATACTGCTGCATAAGGACAAATGCTCTAATCTTGAAGATTTTCATAAGGCTGCTGCATTGCAAACTTTATCTCAGCAGTACAAAGCTGGTGCTACCATTTCCAAACTCTTTATAGTTTTTCCCGTCAGCTACAGATTTCTCTCAGCTATAAAACTTTCCAAAGTCTACACAATTCTCAAGTCCATTGCACTACTTCCTTGTGTATGTTTGCCTGTGATTGTTGCTACCCTGTTTCTATAAAGTTTGAGGCCGATATTCCTTCACTAAAGCACTAACAAATCTGCAGAGGAGATGCATGAAGTAGAAGAATCCGTGCTATCTGCAAGAAAGCACTATTTCTTGCCTGTAAGGTGAGCATTTGGCCCCAAGCTGAGGGTTATAGTGACCAAGCACGTTATCCATGCAGCCTTTCCTTTATCTATGTATTCCCTTTCTAAGGAAACAGCACCAGCAGGGGATTAAAAACAGTTTTTTCATGGGCATCCTAAGCTGCCGTCTTTCACCTCTTTTCCTAGTATTTCTTTGAGGCTTGGATGCTTTTTACTGGGGTTTTTGTGTGTGGGTTTAGCTTTTTGTGTGTTTGGGGTTTTTTGGAGGGGGTTGTTTGTTTGTTTTGTTGTTGTATGATTGTTTTCTCTCATTCTTTCCCATGCCTGAACAGTTCTTGGCTTTGGCAGGCACAGAAACTGCTGCTTTACGACATGAATTTTTTAATATATCAAAACATGTTATTTTAATTCATTTGTTAAAATGAAAATTCTGCCCACTCAGGGTTAATAACTTTGCCACTTCAGTTTGATGCAAGAGAGTTCCAGATGCTGCTGAGAATTTCTGAACAAAACTCTCATCTTCAGTAATCAGCAAGGCAAAACCTGCAGCTTCTCAGATACCCCCTGAACCAAGAGAAATTGCTGGACCCTCTGAGAGATGGCCCAGGGGATTCTTTAATGCTGACAGTTTGGCATATTTGATAGCAGTTTACATGAAGTTGCGATCGCTATATGAGCTCAGTAGCAGCTGCCCAGACAATTCACATTAGCTCTCTACAGCTCTGTGTATCATACGTAAAGAAAATATGCTGAAACCAAACACCAGCCTCAGACATCAAGCACATAACATTCTCCTTAGCAAGTCAGTATTTGTACATCCAGCACTAAGAAGAAATTGCTTCCAGACAAAAGCCTATATGCTCTTTTCTGGGTAACCCTCTGAGGTGACAAACATGAAAAATTTTAAGAGAGGGAGAGAACCATCATTTCAGCCAGCCCTGACCATCCAGGACTCTTCCAGATATTGCACCAGGGCAGCACTCACTGCTGCTTTGCCAGCGTATCAAGGGAACAAGGTGATTTGCAAGCAATTCTCATGTTCCCTTTGATCTTTCACACAACATCACTGGATTTTAATCAAGCTCTTTAGAGCTCTAGTCCACACTTCTAATGCACTAAAGTTAGACATCTCCATTTGTTTCCAGCTTTACACACAAGAAGCTAAAAATTCTTCTACTCTTTATTTTTCCCCTTCAATTCAATAAAGAGAATGTTGAACGAGCGAAAACCACTTTGTTTTACTGTTTCCAAAGTAGGTTTCCCTGGAATATTCCTGTATACTTTTATAGATATTATAACTTTTTAAGAAGGATCTGAATCTGAAAGGAAGGAGACTTACCAGGACTGGGGTGATCTTTTAACGGATAAGAGAAGGCTCTCATCGGAGACAGCAGAGAAGTCAAATTTTGCATCTTGCCAGAGTATAGAGGAGCACACAACGAACCCAGGTCAACAGCATCAGCAAGAGTAGAAGGATGAAGAGCCTAGAAAGCAAGAGCAGGAAGTTTTCATTTGAACAACTGCACAATAGATTCGCAGGTACAAGGCAAGGTCTCAGCTAAGCAAGTAAACTGGCAAGTTAGTATTTTTCTGGCATGGCTTCATAGTGAAGCCAGTGGCTGACCACATGTAGATTGAATTATTTTGAGTAATCTAAAACACATTCCAAAAGGGAAGAATCTCAAAGATACCCAAATCTGACTTGTCCCACAAGAACTGCCCAGGGAGAAAAGAGACTTCATCTATACTTGCACTGAAAAGAAAATACAGTGCAGACTCAGTCCTGAAAGTGGGGCCAGACCCACATATCAAGTTTAGTTGGAGATTTAAACCAAGCCCAGGACATTAAACATGCATTAGGAAGACAGCTCCTGGCACCTTCTCACTGCACAGTGCACATCACTGCTGACCCACACGCTCCCTGGGCCAGGTTAATCCCCAGTTTGTTTCAGGGAAGTTTTATGGATGTTGTAGGCCATTTACTAAGGATGATGCAAAAACTCCAAAGCCAACAAACTGGACAGACAACAGTGCATTACTAGCCAAGCACACCAAGAAACAAACTTGACAATTTTTATCGCGGTACATCACAATTTTTCAGGGTAGTGTGCAGAACTAAGTCAGTTTTACTGTAAAATTGTTCTCCGTTTTTTTTCCACCGAAAGCAGCTGATCTCTCGGAAACCTTTGGAAAACCACTCAGCTTTGCAGCTATCACTGCTTTTTCTGTCTTCCACCCTCCTACCTTTTACCACGGGGGAAATAAGAGCTTTGCTATCGAGGGACAGCTTAATCAGATCATACAACTTATTCCAGTTGTATTCTTTTCCCTTGGCTTCACACTCAGCTCACCAGCAGCTGGATTTGACGTCACCAGTGAGGCAAGCTGAGCAACAACCAAAAAGTGGTAGCAAACCGTAAGGACAGTAAGAGGACAAGGAAAGCCACAGTGCCCTGAGCTCAAGGAGGGCTCTCAGGGTATCCCAGAATTTACTCAAGATGCTACTTTTGTCATGCAAGCAAAATAACCTCTCTTCTCCTAACAACCTGAATCTGTTTTGACGCCTTCAGTGTGAGATGTGTTTAGACTCTAACCAAACCAGCCTCTCTACAAAACATCAAGTTTTCTAATACAGCATATTATAAACTCTACAGAGAACAAAACAAAGTATCTCTCTAAAAAATACCAGAAAATTGTGAAACCACCCTTTAAAAAATATTGAACAGAAGAAAATGAATCATATTAAACTGCCATAAATTACTTTTAGAACCCTCACATAGAGGTTACCACAACCTGAGCACTGAAGATATCTTTGAACCTGAAAGCAGAATTAATGACGATATATCATCCAGCCACACTGAATTTTTAAGGGTGCTTGCACAGGATGATGTAGGAGGAAGTGGAAGAGCGCAAGCAGAAAAGAAACTACTTGCCTGAAAGGCACTTCATACAGAAATATTGTCTTGAAATTAACTCATTTTAATTTTTAAAGTGGAATTTTAAACAGAGTCATAATTTTAAAAAATATCTGGCGTAAGTCTGCCTCTTGCCAGTTCAGCATCAGGAGACTTTCGGCTACATAAACATTCTGGTTTGAGTAGCAGTCCTGACAGCAACGAAGCTGAATAAGGACAAACTTAAATTAGTCAGAAAACCATCATGCTTAGACGAGAACAAGGTCCTCCCAGGGATGGTGTTTAAATGGCCTCCGAGGTTTCCGAAGGAAGGACACCGCTCTGCATTGTTCTTGTTAGGGAAGTCAATAGCCTGAAGAAAGATAAGTCATCGTTCATAACATCTATAAGAGCTTTTACCAAAAAGTATCATATTGAAAGGGCACTTAAGATTAAGCTCCTGATTTTGGTTTCCCCTCTCACCTCCTTTCCAGCTGCTGGGAAAACAGGATAAAGCAGAGAGATGTCCATGTGAATGCATGAAAGTCACAGAGCAAAAGAAAGGGAGTAACACCTTCCCTTGAGCTTGGAAAGCATTCAGCCTTACAAAAACCAGCCTCAGACAAAATCCTGTATATACCCATGACTTGTCCACTTCATATCCAATAGGAACAAAGCCTGTTTTAGGGCAAAGCCCCCAGAAGTCAACGTCATTTTAAAGTTGGGCATCCGATGTTTCACAGAACCCAACAGCAGTACCATCCCTTCATGCTACACAATCCAAGAGCTCCCTGCGACCTTTAACTCCCCTACAAGGAGGTACCAGAGGCTGCATTAATAAATATTAATTCCAGCATTTGGATTACCCTAAAAAATGCACCCATATCTGCTGGCGGTGCATTGCCATGGCCCAGTATGGAAAAGGTTCATGGAAGACCTAAAACAGCAAGTGAAGCTCAAGGGACAGTCAAAGCATTTTAACACAAAAATTCCCCATCATTTGCTGTAATGTCCTGATGCCACTGGGAAGTAATGATACAGCAAGGTAGAAACAGGGGACACCAGGAGACTTAAATCTCCGAAGCCAGCAGAGGACCAGATGGATTGTTCTTGGTTGCCACCACAACTGAAGTATCACAGCCCTCCACAGCAGCTCCTGTTGGCAGTGTTGGGCTGCCAGAAGCACATTCAAGGTCTCCCTCTGACAGCACAGGTCAGCCTCTGGATCTCAAGTCCTTAACTTCAAGTTCAATGACACACAAGCATGCCACCCAACAGCCTCCTGAAGTGATCACTGTAGCTGTGGTCAGCAACACTATCATGTGTATAGGTAATCTGCTCCGCCTAATCGCTATGGGCTTAACTCTAACGAGACATAATAACCCTCACAAACTTCATTTTCCTCCATTCAAGGAGAAATTTGTTTGGCCCAGCCTTTTTCTAGCAAATGTTTAGCATCCTGTGTGCACATGTTTAAAAATAATTCCTAACGAATCGCTCAACTGAAAATTATTTCCCCAGCGGGGGGAATGAGAGAACAAACACGTGCCAGATGCAAGTCACACTGTTCAGTGCGCTCCTGGGAGGCAGTCAGACACCACAATGCTGGGAACAGTGGAGGAATCGAGATGGGACACAATTACCCCTGTTACATTAAATTAATTTTCATTCTGTTTTCCTGTGAGGTTCATTGCTGCAAAACCAGAAGAGACAAGGTTCATTGAAGTGGTGTACAAGGCGAGAGGATGGCAGAACGAGGTAAACAAGAGTACTAATACCAGAGTTTCGTTGTTCAAATTCATCTCTGCTCTGTTTCAAAACTTTTGCATGCCAACAGCTTTGTATGAGGATTTGTAGTTATTACTATAAAAATATTACTGCTACTTTTTATGTCTACTTCGTGAGAGTTTGGTTTTAGCTGGTCTCAGACAGCACTGACAGCAACCTTTTCATCTCAAAAGATTCACTTTGGGAAAGCCATTTGCATAAAAATAATTTCTATGTTTCAGTGGTATTATATCAGTTTCATTTAAAAGAAAACCACTGAATTTTTTTTGAATTTGTGTGTTGGAGTTTTTTTAAATTTTATTCTGGAACATTGACATTTCACTCATTTATATTACTTCTACTTTTCTATTTTCACATGGACATATCATGAGATCAAGTACAAATAAAACTTCTGTTGAAGACCATCATTTCGGCCAAACCACGAGGTTAGATTAAAATACTGTTTTATTGCAAATCAGAATCACGATGAAACAAATTCACATCTGGAAATACCACGGATTAATATAAAAAAGGTAAGAAAAAGTTGATTGTAAAATATTTTTTAAAAAAACCAAAACACACACACACAAAAACCCCACAACATTGTGAAATCATCCATCTCTCCCTTGATGCATGGCAACAGAGAGGAAAGGTGTATGTTAAGGTACTGGGCTAGAACATGGGACATTTCTATTTGAATTCCCAAAGGGACGGAGATTTCTTGTTAGATGATGGACTTTCCTGTGCTTCACTCACCAAAGTAGTGAAACATAAAAAACCCTACACCATCTATTCCCTGATTCAGTTACTATGATAATAAGGTCACATAAAAACTCCTTGGATACATGCCAATTCCTTCGAGCTGCACTCACCTGCTCCCAACTGCAAAATGTTTACCGATAATAATTACAAGCTGAGATTATCAAAGATGCCCAGGGGATTGGGATGCACATGGGAACTGGCAGCACTGAAGATCTCCGCCTATGGGTTTTACTGAGACTGACTGATTAATTTCTTTCTCCACCCCGGCACCATTTCAAGTGCACACACACAGAAGAGCAAGAATAATTACAGAGATAACATCTTTGTGTCAGCTATGCAGAGAATCCCGTGGTGCTACAGACTTTGCAAGCAGACAGTAAATAAGAGGGTCCACTCCAAAAAAGCATGTTATGGAAGTCTGGTACACATCTTTAAGGAGGGACAATTCCCCACCTGCAATATGCAGAAAATTTACAATTTGGAAGCACTTAGGGAATTACACAAATTCCAACAGCCAGTTCACAGAACCTTCCTCTGCAACTGTGAAAGTAACTTCTTCCTGCTCCTCTCCAAAAATCAAACCTCAAAATTCTCCTTGCAGAAAAACATCTTTCTAGACTATCACCTGCCTAGTGTAGTATCTTCTCCTCCCCCGTCAGCAGAATTGTTGATGTTGGCTTTGTAGCTGGTAAATAAATCAGCTGTTGTCAAGTTAGATAAGATTTTCTATCAGGGGGAGGTACAGAGAGTTTTCCAATGACAAGCAGCAGTGTGGGAAGGACAGTGGCTCACTCACTAGAATAAAAACCTACTTGAGGAATAACAGTGTCAAACTTACGATACCCAGAGGTCAGGTGGAGAAAGTTTTGCTCTTGCCTTGTGTTTTTATTCTGACCCTTTAGCCCTCCTTCCCCCAACCCAGTAGCTATAGACAGAGTCTAGAAGAAAATTCCTCCTGCCATAGGTGAAGGGAGGGATGCTGAAAGGGAGAGGAGGGGCCAGCAGCACATTCCAAGCTGAGATGGAGGTTTTTTACATGCGTGGATCCTGGCTTGAATCTTCAGCAATAGTCCGGGCTTTAGCTACTTCAGAGGCATATTTCCTACCAGTTCTAAAAGAAATGAGGGAGCCAGTGCCCCTCAGAGAATGAGAGGACTTCAGGTTTGCAGACAGCTTTCGCTTCTCTTCCATCACAGACCCTCCCACTCAAGATGACCTGGATGTTACATCAGGTGTAATAAACCCTGTGCCCTGAGCACGGGCACAAGCCAGTCACACTGTTCACAAAAGCCTTTATCAAACACAGGAAGGCTCATGGCGTTTTTTGCTCTGTTCTGACACTTGTATGCTTTCGCTCTCCTTTTGCACTGTGGTTATTTCAATTTAATGGAGACCAAAGGGACTCTCCCACAGTGGAAGATGTCTTTTAATCCAATTTTCTGTTTCCTGTTCTTTCGTTATTGCTATAGATTTTGGAAGCTTCTTGCTGCAGTTACACAGTTCTCTGATTCTGGAGGCGAGCAAGCCTCCTCCAGGACATCAAGTGAACAAATAAATCAAGTTCTGCTTTAAAAAAAGGAAAGGGGGAGATGGAGAAGGCTGGAAAGAAGTAGATTGCCAGTCTCAGCCTTGTCTCCTATTTCGCTTCTCTTGCCTCCCAGCCAGATCCCAGGGAAGGCTTGTGTTCACTATCTCCTCTGCTTTTTCTTGCAGAACACACAACGGCTGCGAGGAAAGAGAATAAAAGCTTCTATGTAGGAGCGATTTCCTTACACTTCCCAGACTCTCGGAGGGTAGGAGATGAGATCCTCTCTTTGTTTTTTATTACTTGGGACATTGGCATAAAAAGGAGTCTCTTTGTTATTTAAACACTCATCTGTTCCCACTGCGTGGTCTCCTTTTGAAGTTGTAATCCCCTATTAGCTACGTGTCAATCACAGTGCTACAGCGATGGGCTGGAGGTCAGACTGCAGTGGGAGAGCCCAGGTTTGAGGCTCCATATGCACGGGAATCTGCAAGCTTGAAGATCCCCCTTTTTCAATAGGTGGGTTTGAAGCCTGGGACCAATACTGGTATCACTACTATTGTGCCAGACCTCAGAAGGCTGGTATGGGGGTAAGCAAACCTCTCCTTTGGGTGGCTGCCCATACCCAAGCAGCTGTACTGAACGGCTCCAGAGAAAGCGCACCCAAAGCACCTCAGACACACCGAACCCATGAGTTAGGAGCGTGTCTTTCCTCACCTCAATGACCTTCCTCAGACCGGGAACAAGCAAGGAGTGTTGCTGCCTAGATCTAAAGATGTTTTCTCTAGCACAAGCAAGAACAACTTCATTTTTCTCATGTGTAGACAGAAACAGGAGCAACTCCTCTGGAATCAGTGGCATGAAGTCAGTGAGAGACACAAATCAGATCCCCCGAGTGCTGATGGAAGCAGCACAAGTTTCTAAATTACTTTTTTTAAAACCTAGTAAATATTTATTCTGTATTTCATTTCACATAGGAACACTGAATAAACTTGATTTTTAATATACAGCAGAAAGGGACTCAATCTTGCTGTAAGGAGATGAAATGGTTTTGTTATTGTATCCTGGATTTCTTTGTTCAAGTAAGGAAGGAACAAAAAGCTTAATTGAATGCATTAGTAATCACAAGGTAGTTAAATGTCAATTGGTCATTAAAATATGGAGTGCAATAAAAGCCTAAATAATTTCTGAATCATAAACATAAGGGTATGCATCACAATGGGTATTTTCTGTTGAAAGGTGCTGATTTTATTCCGGGAAACTGCCTCCATTTTATATTTCTCTGTTTTTTCTTTTCATTAGGATTTCTATACCCTTTTGCCAAAACCATTTTCAAAGTCACGGTATCAAATTAGTATTATTATATTGTGTTTTGAAGGGAAAAATCCTGTATTTGGCAAGAGAAAAAAAATTAAAGAGATAGCATAGCTGTTGTGATTTAGCTAAAAATATACTGGCACATGAAAGGTACAAGTTTGGCATTTCTCCTTCAAAAGTTAAATATTTTTGTCCCCAGGAAAAAAAAAGGAACATCTTGGTTCCAAGCGTAGTTCTGAATTATGTTGTAATTTAAAAGTCACATAATGGCAGTAAATTCCCCATGCTGGAAACTGTCTAAAATGGAAACTTGAAATATGACTAAATTTCCCAGCACCTGACCCCAGGCAGTACAGACAGAATCTCTTTTTGATAGAGTGGCTTATCCACTTTTATCAGCCATGTTCATCTCCATGTTCAACCTGGTCAAGTAACGAAGAACACGTTTCTATCTTCACCCAAATGTTGCTCTGTTTCCCAGTATCTTGCTTCAAGCAGGAGACCCTACATAATGACCCTGGTAGCCAAGCCTGCCTAAACGTGGGGCTGCAGCTGCTTCTATATTCTCACTATGTCAAACCTACACCCTGGCCTTTACTGATGTGCACTGAACGTGGGCAGGATGCTCAGGGAACTAGAAATAACCTTTTAATACACAGAGAAGTCTCCACTGGTATCTTCTTGCATCAAAGGAAATGGAGAATTAAAACCAAAACAGAACAGAAAACTAACGTAAACAATTCAAATACATTGTGGAAAGAGGCAATAAATGCAGATCTCCAGCACCACGAAGCTAAGGACAGTATTCACCTGCACACAAAAAATTAATACTGAAACAAATAAAGAAGTCTATTTTAGCTGTGTTATGTTGAAATATTAATATTGTTGGCAAAGACAGTACATGAACCTATTATTTTGCAAAGTGTGTCTAAATATAGTGAAGGCAAACACTAAATAAGTAACTAGAAAATCCAATTATTTCACTATTAGTTCTGATGCCTGTAGCCAGACACACAGATAGTTTATTCTGTTCTGCTTCCATAGCCGGAACAGATTTTCCATGTACAACCTGTTAAATAGTTCTTAAGGACATGGTTTTGTGAATGGAAGACATTTGACTCTAGGATCTACAGAGAGTAGAATATGGCTTAATTGTTCTGAATTACTATCTTACAACAGTAACATCAAGAGAGTTTGAATAGAGACCCCTGATCTAAACTAGTATTATAAGAGTAGCTCCATGTAACTACCACTGCTGGTACTATTTTCTGTGTACATCTTCCTGCCTGTATTGTTTGCATGTAATATTTTGAACAAAGGTATTTCTGCAGAGTATCCAAGAAATAAGACGTATTTGTCACTCTATTCCCATGTTTACTGTTACTCTAAATTCCTTCCGAAGGAAAATATCAATTGCAGCACAAGGAAAAGTAGAATGTCACATCTCATCATGCAATCAGTGAAGAATGCTTTGATCAGTGCAACAGAGCCTTCACAATTGCATAATTAAATACTTCTTGGTATCTCAACAAATGTAAATACTAAATCCATTGGCCACACTCTTGGATTTAAAGAGTTTGTGAAGGGCAATAATTAACACAAAGGTGGACACAGCCTATCAGGTTATCAGTGATTTAAGCCACATGGCTTCAGGCAGATATTACAGACAGCACACATCAGACAATAAGGTAAAAACATTGTTTTGTTTCCTCCCACAGACTGCAGGCAAAGGACTACGATTCAGTTCCCTCTTCTACCTAATGGTATTTGAATTCACATTTCTCAAGGACGTGTCAAATCAACAAGAAAGCCACAAATTCTCCAGGGCTCTTGCCCACCGGATCTGGTATCAGGGCTGCCCAGAATATGCGGGACTGCTCTACACAGGGCAGGGGACATGCTCTTTCCCTTGCTGAATAGTTAAGTATTGTGCATGAAGTGCATTTACCAAAGCAGGAGTTCTCACCTTCATTCACACACACGAAAACCCTGCCTACCAACCTCAATGGTAGGGAAGACTTCCGTTAAAAATATTAAAGCAGGTTTGAACCCATTCAGCCAGAGGAAAGGATTGAACTTAAGTCCCTCAAGCCATAGGCAGGGGGCCTCTAAAGGAAAAAAGTGTTTTTTAAAGTAATCTTCCACAAACATGAAGAAAAATACTTAAGTAATTACATAACGATCAAAGATGCATTTCATTTTTTTTTCTTTTCTTACAGTAAATAAAAGAGGATTTTGTCAAAAGTGACATTTTGTACATTTGCATGAGCCTGTAAGAGTGCACAGCTGTTTGGCCACAGGAATTTGGCATTTATTTCTACATAACAGAAGAATTCTTACTATGTATATGTCCAATAGAAATTTTTTTTTGCTTGCTGTTGACCGCGGAAAATACCCAGCATACACAGACCTGCAGGCTGTATCTGTATAGCTTTTCCGATGTTCTTACATCAGCAGAAAACATGAAGGGCTGGGAAATACCAGTGAATTAACATTCGCCTGGAAATGGATTTCATAGACCAGGATCCTGCAACATAATTGTAAGGTCATTTCTGCTGCTCACCCTTAATCAAGGCTAGAGGCACACAAAGAAACGTGGGCTAGTTTTAAGTTTTAGTAAGCAACACAATATGGCCATACGTGATTTGCAGTGGTACAAAGAGGATCTGTGGCTGCTGCTGTTTGAACACAGGCCACCTACATCCCTCATTTTCCCTGTGACAGAGAGGTAAATGGAGTTCCTCCCTCTCTCACATGGGGAAATATAAAGCAGAAGATTAGAGTTATTACAACCACCTCTTGTTTGAAACAAAGTTCAAAGGCTTGTCTTCTTTAATCAATCTTCCAGCAGACTAACAGGGCTGTAAATTTCACTTTCGTGGAACCAAAGCACTAAGGCTAAATCAGAGTTTTTCTCTGTATTCCCCTTCTCAAAGCAAAGCACAAGTGAAGGAGCTCAGATGAGAAAGTTAACTGAACAGATGATGTAAGCCACACTGCTTTCTCTGAGCAAAGCAAAAGACAAGAGGTAATAAAACTTCTTGGCTCCAATACCATATGCTGGCAAAGCACTTTTGGCAGTCAGATATAATGAATATTCAGCAATCTCTGAGTATTGTGGTATAGCAAAATGCCTCTGTCAGGGGAGCTATTTCTGTGGCTGAGGTGAGAAAATAATAGATGTCCACTTGGCAGAGGTAGCCACAGACATGTTAACTCAGACCACATAGATCTTCTTGGGTAATGTCCGGCTGGAGATTATTAATTAGTCCATTAATGAGTCTGTTTCCACTGCAACAGAGTGGGGAAGGAGCTTTTAAGCATGTATGTATGCACGTAACCCTTAGAACTAAAGGTTCCAAAAAAAACCAAACCAAAAAAAAAACAAAAAAAAAAAAAAAAGGAAAAAAGAAAAGGAACATTCACAGACAATAAAAGCAGATACTTCTCTAAATATATTGTGCTATTGAACTGCATCCACAAACAGGCACAGAAATGCTTTTCTTCCCCCTCCACCCTGCCCAGAGACAGCAAAGAGTTCACAAATGCACAAACAGAAGTATTGTTATCATAGCACGAAGCCATCTGAAATGCCCGATTTCTTTCCTCATCTTCATAGTTGCCCAGACGTAATTTAGTGTGGGTTACTTGCAGTCCAGGTTCACTAATGATACCATAGACTATAAATGGCACTCACACACCAAGAATAACAGATAACACAAGAACTCTTTGCAAATAATCTGGGGATCTGTGTCAAATTTAAGCACATACTTTAGCAAATTTGTACATTCACTGTTTTTTAAAAGGTGCTTACCTCTACAAATTTTGAGAACTAAATTCAGTGTTTAAGTTGTAATGATTTAACTCTACACCCTCATATTATCCCTATTTTTATTAATTACACAAGTGTCCCCCCCTCCTACAAAAAAAACCACCACCTAGCCATCAAATTCCTACACATGCAAGAAATATGTGAACGGAGACTGAAGAGAATCAATGTCCATTGGTCTCTGATGGGCTGCAGTAGGAACTTAATTAGAAAATAACAACTGTCACACAATATCTGTCAAAAGCTTCTAACTCAGGGTTCTGTCTCTGGCAGCCAAAGCAGAAAAGAGATATCTGATACTACAGAAAACCAAGAAGTTCAGAACTCAATCACTTTTTCCCTCTCAACAGTTTCATTTCTTTGCTATAAGTTTCCTGCCGTCCCGCTCTGTCCCTTACGATTCCTTCGCATGGTGGCTTCCTGACAACCTTGCCTGTACCACCACAAAGCTGTAGGTCTTGGTTCGCCTCAACAAGCCCCTCGACTGCTGTGACATGTCCTGTCTGGATGCTTGGCCCTCTAGGTGCAAGAGCAAAAATTACAGTCACCTGATAGACATTCAGCTCTACAGAAGTTCAGCACCCAATTTCTTCTCTCCTCTGCCCTGCCAGTTTGTGTAACCACCTCATAATGTGAGGACTTTAGACTTGTTTGTATTGCACTGGTCTTTTTTTCTTCCTCTTCCTTTCTTTTTGTATAAATCAGGTCTTAACCCCATTTTGCCTGAAGAAGGTATAAGAAAGCAGATTCATGCTCTGCTTTCCTAGAGAAGAAATAAATGTCCTGCATTACTCTCCTGCCGATTTGCAAGTGTTGCACAGAAACTGGATCAACATAAACCTTCCTTCCATCAGCTCAGGCACATCCCCAAAGGGTGGGATATTTGTAGAGTTAAAGATAGCTATTATCAACAAGAAACTGGCCTCCCTTCTCCCTCACT
The DNA here is from genome assembly GCA_013399365.1 of Pampusana beccarii. Lineage (NCBI taxonomy): Eukaryota > Metazoa > Chordata > Aves > Columbiformes > Columbidae > Pampusana > Pampusana beccarii. The sequence goes on along the minus strand of VWYH01006719.1, from coordinate 1,478,296 downwards.
GTACTCTCAGAGCTGCTCTGGAAACAGCTCAGTGCTGCAGAAAAACACGACTTCAGAGAGCAAATTGATTAGAAGGAGTTTTGTATTAAATCAAGGATGAAGAGGAGGGACAGGGAGAGGCTGGAGGCAGCTGCACGATTCTCCTAGGACCATGCAGGCGGGATGTCTGAACTAGTGCTGCACCCAAGCCCTGCAGCAGTGACTCTGCAAAGCGCCAGGTGAGCTCCACAATGCAGCAATCCACCCTGCCAAGCCTCCTGCCCAGCAGATCCCTGCAGCACAGACACCTCTCCAGATGGAAAGACATGTCCACCACCACACAAACCAGGTCTCATCAAGTCCTCTTAACATTAAATAGATGAGAGGTAGACACAAAAACCTCTCCTTGCTTATAGATTTGCGAGCTACAAGACACCCTGAGAAGGAAGACTGAACTGCAAGCTTAAGGTGCTGGACTAACACCAGAGTTAACCAATGTATTAGAGAAGGGTTACCATCTCTCAAGCCTGGAAATACCAGGGGTGTGTAAAGTTAGAAACCTTCTCCACCCCAGCACCGCCTGGTTAGCACAGAGACGGCTTCACAGGAGCATCTTTGAGTGTGACTTACACTTACTTCACCATTGGCAACTGCCAGGCTGCAGGTATGACCTTTTCTGTCCTACACAGAGGGTTAAACCCACCTGAGGACAGTGAAGGGACAGTTTCAAGCATGTACAGAGCAACTCTGAAAGGGCCGCAGTATACCAGGTACAGGGCAACTCTGAAAGGGCCACAGTATACCTGTTCATGCGGAGAGGTCTTCATTGCCACCATTGTCCGTATGAGCTATGTAGACCCACAGGAACTCAGGTAATGTCTGTGCAGCTTTGTTGCACAGTCCTGCCTCCCATAAGGTTTGTGCTCTGGCAACCAGTGAATCTGTGCTACAGTCCCATCATCTGCCATAGGGCAGAGGCACTTAAAAATGCATCCAAGCTGGCGTGCAGCAGTCCTGTTAATGCAGCAGCATGGAGAACAGCTCCAAACTGCTGCAAAATGTCTGACAGCTACAAAGATCCAAGTTGATTTAAAGCTGTCTATGCTGCAGCACAGACACATCCAGAGAAACTGCACCATAGCGAAACGTATGCAGCACTGACACCATCTAGGAAGACACTGAAGGATGATGTAGGTGTCCCATTTCTGTGCAGGAATGAGGCTCAAACATGAAATTCATGCTGCTTTTTTTTTTTTTTTTTAAGCAGTAGCAAACTTCAGGAAATCCTTGCCTTGTTCTCCCAATTCTCACACAAGCATCAATTTCTGATGCTATTGGAGACCAGCATTTCATGGCTGAACCTTTCTCTGGCTCAGAACTACTACTGTTGGGTCAGCCAAGGAATAAAAAGCACCAGAGCTCTGCAGGGGATTTCAAACCAGTCTCAGGACAGCTACTCACGGTCAAACAGGCCAGGAGAGCTTGCAGAGCTTTCAAACTGCGGTATCCACAGCTGGCCATTGGGATGAGTCTCCATGGAGAAGTAAACATGTTGGAAATACATGTTTATGGGATGGTAAATGTGTAAGGGATGATTAGAAATTCCTATAGAAGGACAATGTGAGCTACATTTGCAAGATGAAGAGTACAACTGCATGCTAATGGGAGGTGCAGAAGAGGAATGGTACCAGCTTAAGTTTTATTACCTTATTTGCTTCAAATACATTTTAAACAGACACCGCTAAATTCAAGAAGACTTAAACTAAACTAAGCCAATTATTCTGTGATCAATAACTTACATTCCTTTTAAAGCCAGCTGTGACTCTTCACAGAGAGGCTTATGCTTCTTTGATGAAAGCAGTTTAAATTTACGCTGTGGTTTCGAAGTCAAGGCCACATCCTGGCACAGATAAGCCTTACGTGCCTCTGATGTTTCCTCTCTACTCAGGGAGTTTCAAATTGTCCAGCCCGTACAAACACTCCACTCAAACTCCAAGCAGGCCACCTGCAGCTCAAACACACAACTCCTGCTACTTGAAAGGAACACACCAAAAAGCCTCTTTCAAAGAAAACCTTCCAGGCAGCTGTGTTTGAAGAGGCAGAGACAAAAGCTTTTGCAACTAGTGCAGTCTTCAGAGGCTCCCCTAGGCACGTGACTAAATAGCAGATTTCTCCGGGGAATCCGTTTTTTTCACTTCTGCATCAGTTTCCGCAAAGGACGACTTTTTGTTGGCAGCTCAGCCAGGAATCTTCATCTCAGGCAAACAACCCCTAAAACTTGTTCCCTGCTACAGGAGGTTCTTCTCTCCTCCTTGCTGTTCCATACCAGGGCAGTGACCTCAGGGCACTAAACACTTGACTAAAGCCCAGCAGGGAAGAACCTCCCTTGAAAGTAATATGAAATCCTGCAGGAACTGAGGCTTAGGATCACTTCTACACAAGGTTTGGGGTTTTGCGTGTGTGTGGTTTTGTTGTTGTTGTTTTCCCCTGCTGAGTGTGTCCAACCCTGACCCCTCCCAGCCTGTAGATGTTTCCCAGAATTAGTGTTGCTGCTAGGTCCCATGACTCAATGAAGATGTATATACACCTCACCGGAGTAGGTCCAGGTGCAGTCTAAGTGTCAGTGTACAAACACATCGAGGTGTCCTACCTCTCATCTGTCATGCTCAAATCCCTTTAAATCTTCTCCCTCCCAGTGTTTCTGATCTACAGACAGCCTGAAAGGAAAACACAGGCTCTTCAGGTGAGGTAACAACATTGTGATGTTATTCCCTCTTTGTTGCAAATGCCACTGCTCAACTTGAGTAATTAGGCTTTAAATAGGCCACTTTTTCTCTCTCAACCCCTGCTTGTACCACACTCCATCCTTTTTTGGCCCTAATTACAGAGAATAATAAATCCAGCTAGACAGTGCTTTTCTGAAGAGCAATTTGGTTTGACTTTTCCCAGCACTAATGAGTTCGTTAATAGAGGGATTTTCCCTCTCCCTCCCCTCTTCTAATCTATGTTTCCTTAAATATCATCACACACACCAGTTGCTTTCCATGCCAAGCAGGTGAGACCTCTCCCTGACCCTTCTCCCCTCCTCTGAGGGAGAGAGGCAGAGTTCTGCACCTCCCAACCTTTTCCTTCTGTCAGAGGAGATGGAAAGCAAGTATGATTAATAACTGTTCATTAACTAGCACCAAGAGGATCACTCTTCAGTTCACAAGAGTGGCAGACAGAAATGCTGGGCTTCTACGAGTCTGCCCAGTCAGAACCACTACTGGGGCTTGGAGAGCAGTTGAGTGCTGGGGAACCAGTTTAGCTGCTGGCTCAAACAGGAGAAAGCACACAAATCTTATCAAAACTTAGCTTTTCTGTTCACCAAAACAAAACTTTAAAGCGTCTCATTTATCTGCCAAGCGAAATCTTTCAAGTGGCCTACAAGAAAGATGTTCCACCTCAGTCTCTCCTGGGAGAAGCAAAGGACTTGAAGGGGTAATGTTCTCAAAAGATTAACAGCTTCTGCCTGTTCCTTGTTCAATAAAAGCCCTGCCAGAAATGCAGATTCATTTTTTTCCCCTCCACATGGAGAAATAACAGCATCTTCACATCTAAACAAAATTTCCTAACAGCAAGGACTCTTGTCAGCAAGTATGTGAAAATCTAATGCCCAGTTTTTGTCCCCAGCAAACTTAATCAGCATTAGCATGGACAGACGTCAAACTTGATAAATTACTATTAACCTGAATCTAAGAATTCCACTTAAAGGTGCAGGATGGAAGTTACCACATAGATGACTGTGTCTACAAATTGGACACAAGACCCTAGAGTTCCAGATTCCATTTTTAATTAAAATTAAGTGTTTTGTGTTTCTCAGCCCCTAGTTGGAAGTTTGTCAGAAAGAATTCCACAAATTCAACCCAAATTCATAGATGGTTTCAGTTGCCTTCACTCAGAATATTCTCAGAATGTTTTCATGCCTGTTCTGGATCTAGAGGCACGGCCACTGTTCTGAAGAGCATAAAGGTGATCGCTAGGTATTTCTCTTCTTGGATCGTTCACAGTGTAAATCTAACCTAAAATAGCAAGTCCAAGACAAGAAGGGAAGGTCCTTGCGGTGATGTGTGAGGTACAGAGAGATAACAACGACAGCGAATATTTCAGTTCTGACTTCTCACTCTGCATTTTTTCCCCATAAGCTCCTTATTTGAGAAAACTATTTTCCCGTATCTCTGTAGCCTATTTTTATTGTCTCTATTAATAAACCCTCCCTGCTGAATCACTGTAACTTATCATTAAATTAGATGATGAAATAGGTCTATTTTTTTTTAAACAAGGAGATTAACTACTGTCAACAGGATATTTCTCCATTATAAAACTCCACCTTCCTCACCAAATGCAGGAGAGTCATTGTTCAATGCAGCCCTGAGGTGATCCAAGGTGGGAGGAACAAACAGAGAGGTGACATCCTGCTATAAGAATGTATGGATCAAGTGAAAAATGATGGTGAAAGAAAACACATGCCATTATGACCATGATTCGCTCTGGAGTTTTCTAATAGTACAATTTATTATTTTTTTAATTTAAACTTTTACGTAGATGAAGCTGCCAATAACTGATACGACACATCACAGTCTAGATAACAAAAAACATCTCTCTATGCATATAATCGCAAAACGAAAGGTCGGTCAGGAAAAACATTCAACTGAATATGAAGCAGCTTTCTGATGAAAACCCGTGCTTGCATCTTGTATCCTTTTTGCATCATACAGGTCCCAAAACCTGTCCCTTACAAGACCCCTGAAGTTTAACACCAGCACAAACACAGAATGTATCTTCAGCTCCACTGTGGCCAGGCAAGCAGTTTTGGTTCTTGCAAGTTCCTCTGCATCATCTGATCTAGTGGACACAATCTGCCTGTGAAATTAAAATTGCAACTACCACCACTGCTTGGAACTGCTATATGAGGGCAGTGGCAAAGCCTCAGTGTTTCCCTGGGTGTTTATGCCCCAGAAATGGTGTCAACAAGAGGCAGATCAAAGATCAAGAGGGAGAGAGCCCCCACACCCCCCTAACTCCATTCCAGAAAACCACTTCACTGCAAGGGCTGCACTTCTTTGCTTGCCTTTCCTCCCACATCCAGCCACTTTTACTGCAGATGGGAGCCTTGGCGAGGTGCAACAGAAATCAGTCAACACTAGGCACCACAGAAAACAAAAACCTCCAGTATCCTTCCCTACCAAGCCCCAGATCCAACCTCTTCACACAACTAGTTTTAAGATGTTATTTTATTTCGTTCTTGATTGCTAAGAATGCAGTCCCTCTTCTGCCCCCAGAGGTCTGCAGTACAGAGAGAAAAATAAGGATTTTTTGCCTCTGTCACTGTTTGCTTGTGGTGAACTTTCTTCTACAAGGAATACAGGCAGAATCAGGGCAAAAATCAACCCTACCAAGCAGTCTTCCTACATGCCAGTGTACTTGTCTGCTGCAGATGTGACCTCTTCTGGAAAAACACACTCTGGCTGGGCTATTCAGAGGCCTGTGTCAGATTCCTGCAATGAAGGAACCTATTAATTCCGAGTAAGGGCTCATTCTCTGAAGAGCTGCTGATAAAATTGCACTGATAAAATAGAGGTAATTTAAAGGTCAGATGAAATCCAACTTGTGTTCATCCTGCTTATAATGGAACATCACCAAGATGCTTCATCAGCAAAGAGATATTTATATGTTTTAGTTGGGGATTTTTTTGTTTTGTTTTAAGAAAAATTGCTTATCTGTAACAGAGACTCTGAACATCTGATACGAAACCTTCTCACATTAATCTATCCAGCAGCTGGCATCCTGCTGCCTGCCTGGGTGTCCCTTTCTGGAAATTAAATCTCCTATCATCTTTTTATCGCACTTTGGAGAAAAGAAGTGGGATCTAAACGCAGTGTTCACATGAGCAGCTGCAGAAGCTGAAACTCATAGGGATGCATTAATTCAAGTGTGCAAGAGATGAGCACAAGAGAAGTTACTGCTACACTAACACGTTCTTCCCCCTTTGCTCTGTGCCTGTGATGTTTTTTGCCAGCCCAGTTCAGTTGCCCACCACCCCATTGCTTAACATTGGGGCCACAAGCCACAGAGATTGGCCTTGGAACCACGTACCATGTCTCTTCTATACATCTGTTGTATTAGATTACTAAATAAAAAAATCTTCATCCTTTTCACAGTAGGGTAAGCTATATCAAAGACAAACATGTTTGCATTGCAACAGAAACAAGCTTTTCATGGTAGGCACGAGCTGATGCCACCAAGGGATTCAAACTTGAAAGAGAAACTCCAGGATATTGAATATATCAGACCGGAGTGTTTCCCGCCCCAATCAGTGCTCCATTTTCAGATCTGAACTGAAAGACGTGACTGTTGGAACTTCCAGAGTGTTGGCTAACATTATCAACCCATTGAAACTCAAGGTAGTTCTGTGCTGAAGGAGGCTGTTCCCACTCAGAATGACATGGCAATGTAGCCGCATCTCGGTAGCCCAAACGCTACGTGCACTGTTAAACCTGGTTTGAGACAGAAGCCTAGGCTAAAGCTGGACTTGGGAGAGCATTTCCAGCGTGCTAAGATTTTGTGTGCTGCGATGCTCTAGAGCCCGAATAAACAGGGGCTTCCACACCATGAAATCCAATCCACATACTACTTCTCATCTTTTACACACCCTATTATTTGCTGATTGAACTCAAATCTGACATCCCCATCAGGAATATACAGAGAAACTGGATCTACCTGCAACACATGAAGCTTTTCTGCTGCCAGACTTCAACTGGTATGAGGTCCAGATAAACTTCCCCTTGCTGGTCAAAGAGACGGGGCTCAGCTGGCTGCTGTTACCTGCTGCAGCAAGAGACTGTTGCAATCAGGTCTCTTCTTCCCTTCAGTCTATTTTCTGCCCCCATCTTTCACATGCTCCTCCCCAGATCTGTGTAATTAATATTAAACTTTACAGTTTTGTCCTATTAACACAATTTGCCCTTTCCAGAGAGAGATTAAAGAGTTTCCACTGGGGATTTCTTCTCTACAGTTTTGCTTCTGTGATCAGTGCTGTCTGTCTCTCTCGCTAGCTCCTAGGGGAAAAGTAGTGGGAGGGAAAGAGAAGACAAACACTTACTAGCAACTCCTTCAAAGAGCTAGAGATTGTGAATTAAACTGATTATTAACTCCCACGTTAGCAACAAAGTAGGTTCTTCTTTTCTCCCTCCTTCTCCTATGGAAATGATAACAGGTGATCACACAAATCATGTGCATAAAGTTTCAGCCAAGTAACATAAATCATATGGGCAACATAAATCAACAGAACACTCTTTGTCTTTCTCCATTCCTTTTTTTTTTTTTCTTTTTTTGGGGGGGGGTTGGAATAGGTGGGCTGCTGTTGTTGCTCAGTGAGAAGTACACAAACATAAAATCCTAGAGTACATAGAGGTAAAACTGTGACATTGCACATGAATTCCCATTTGCATGACCCTTCCAGTTCGGGTCTTGGAACAGGAAAGAAAGACACAGGTTGGCCCTGAAGCAGCTCTAATTTCCTTCCCACCTAGGTCCTCTAGGATATTTCAGCCCTGAATTCTTAAGAGGCATTTAGGGACAAACCTGATTCATCAGATACATGTCATCTGCATTCAGCACCACAAGGGCTGGCAGGAGGTACCCATACTACCATCGCACATTGCCACACAAAACCCCATGCCCCACCACAGCCAAGCTTCTCCGAAAGTCCTCACTCTGACTCCTCTTTAACAGCAGTGTCCAGAGGTGCCACAAGTCCAAAAGAGCAAGAAGTGCTGGTCCCCGTTAAACCCCTGTTCACCATGAAAACCTTCAGCCACCTACAAAGTTGGTAATCTGTCAAACACACTCCATACCTACATCAGTTGCGTTTTCCCAGAGACAACTGACAGACAAGATTCTCCTTCCTAAAAGCACCATCCCCAGAAAAAAAGTGACCAGCGGGCATCATTGAGGGCTATATATATGTACAGTGATGTACATTATCTGGTTTACTAAAACACTCCGTAAGTAAATAACTATTTATGGGGCTGTGATGGTAAACTGATAACTGAATTCAGACACTCACAACATAATCAAGAAAATCTAGCCAATGACAATTCACTATGACAGCTCATCATAATAATTAAAACACAGTATTTAAAATCTCATTATAGGATACGTGTTTACAGTAAATAAGCTATTTATAATCAAGATGCATTTAGTGTACAGCAAGCCTCTTATAAAATCTGAATTAAATGCAGAACAACCTGTAGACATACAGCATTTACTTAAAATGTTTCAGGATGCAGCAGCTTTTTCAGCGAAGAGAACTTAATCAGTCCCTTGAGCTTTCCCTTCTTCTGCTAGGACAAGGAAAGTGCGGCTGTATTGATTTCTAATATACAGCACTGCCACGTAAGCCATTTTATTGGGCCAACAAACTGTTTAACAGACAAGTTCCCAGAGGTCTCAGGTTTTATCCAGGAGCATAGACACACCCTCTATAGGTAGGTGATGTAACATTAACCGGAATTTATAAGAAAATAAGTCATATTACCCAGTGTCAGGAGAAGAGTCTGTGCTTCAGACTGCCTGAAATCCATTGCAACACCCTGTTCCATTTATTTATTACTTTGTCTATCTTCCGCTGTTACGGCATTTTCTGTACTGTATTCCTCCTTAGCTTTCCACCAAAACAGAGCAGGCTTTTTGAGGAAAATGTGTTGGTTTAGCAGTCCTAAAAAAAGTATCCCTCTGTTTAATTTATATATGCACTAACCTGTTCTCAGTAATTCTGAGTGAATATTTAGATTCAGTAGGGCTGGCAGATGTGCCTCTTACACTTTCCTGTGTAAGGGAAACCTGTCCAACTTCAGCCAAGTTATGAACCTTTGTAAAGCTTTGGTTCTCATAGCCTCATAGAAGTTCTCACAATTTCTGCTCGATTGGAATTAGACAGCTGCTTGTGCACATTTGTAGGACAAAGACACAGATGTAGATATGCCTGCACAGTCTTCAAGTTCTCATACACAAGACTTTTGGGGGTTTCTGGAATGCTGAGACTTGCAAGAGACTTTTCTAGGATTCCTTGGAATGTCAGGAATGTCAGTTAAATGAGAAGCAGCCCATCTCCAGGATCTGAAAACTCTCTGCATGTGAGATAAAGTACTGTGACAGCTCACCTCTGGAAGCCATGAAGTGTTTTAAATCTGAATGTTGGTTCTTTATCCAAGTAGTTGCCCAGAGGAATTCAACAAGTAGGGCAGCAGCCACAGACTTTTAAACCAGGAAACACTTCTGTTCTAAAGTCTAGAAGTGAAAAGCGTCTTCTGAAGAGATGGATGGCACTTTATGTGGAAAAAAAGAGGCTTTGGAAGTTCTTGAACATTTCTGGAAATGAATATGCATATCTTTGAGGTGGGACACACAACACAGCCCAGATTTGCAAACACTTTCCCTGTGAGAGACTCCAATGGATGGCTTGGAGATACAACGAAATCCATTTCTGGAAAGGAAAAAGTGTCCACCCATTTTTGGTGGAGGACTAGAAAGGGTAGAAGCTTCTACCAAACCTGGAAGAATGTTGCTACATACAGAATTGCTCCCTGGGTTATACAACACCACATGTTTTGTGATGATATATATGGATTACATATTTGGTTCTCATTGTGCTACTAAGGGTTTGGGAACTATGATGTTATGCTGGGTTCTCTACAACACACATCAGAAAGAAAAAAGGTATTATGGTTTCAGCTTATATTTCCTATCCAGAAAGCCCATGCAGGTATTATTGGTTATTACATATACACACACACTTAAATATAACACATTATGTTATTTATGTGTGCATATATGTATGTTCTAATAGTTTGATTATTCCTTCACAGACAATTCAGTCAGCTTTGAAGTACTAAGAAAAGTGCATTAGAATAGCTAGTGTCTGTAAAATAAAACTTTCAAAAATTTAGTTCAGTACCTAAGCTCTGAACCTTTGCCAGAGTTCTTTCACTTCAAATAATAGGAATACAAGGAGTGCAGTATCAGAAATATCTCCAATATTTTTGTCCACACTCAAGTCAGGTGATAGTGACCATAGTTCTCTTTCTCCCTGACAGTGAATTACACTGCTTCAAGCCAGCACTACTCCCTGCTTTACTTTAGAATTATACACCAATTCTACACCAGTTGAAGGGAGCGATTTTCCCACAGATAAGTTATCTGGGAGGAGAAAGGGAGATTTCTTTTTCACAGAGAGGAGTCTATCCAGTGCTAAGACCATGACACATTACATGGGGAGTTAAAAAGCTGAGTTATATTTGCACTTCCATGTGAAAGCAGAAACGTGTGTGGACACATTTTAGCATCTGCTACATTTAGACAATGAGCTAAAGGCGAATACAACATCACAAGCTTCTTTAGATCCCATTGAAAGATGCCGGTTGATTTGATTTACTGCCTTTGTTTCCAGACGGCAGCTTCATGGATTCAGTACTCAAGCAGCAAATGCAAAGTGAGGCTACGTCTGGTCATAGGCATGGAGATTTAATGAGAGGCTTGTGATTACCCATGTCTCAGCCAAGCTGTTTCTCACCCTCAGTCTTTCGTGTCTTCCCTGAAACCTAACAAAGCCTTTTCTTTTTGCACAGCCTACATAAATCACCTTCATCCAATTCAATTGCTGTGGTACAAAACTATTTTCATGGGGAGGGAAAGGTATATAAAAGAAAAAATGCTGGCATGGTGCAACATCATGAATGGACTTCAGTTTCTTTTCTCTCGCTTGTCCAAAGGAAATGCATGATAACACACTAATTTTTTTACCGTAAAGAATTGTATTGATGCATGGGGGGAGGAGGGAGGTGGAAATCAGAGCTAGCATATTTTTACAAAAAAAAGTCCATTCTGTTTACATCCCAGATTTACACTTCCATTCCTTTTAATAAATACAGGTCACTGATGCTCAGCAGGAATTTGCAAAGGCTTCGCAACTTTCAGCTACTTCAGGCACACAGAAGGTAAAGGCAGCAACAAAACTATACCGCAAAGCTTGTAACCTGTAGCACTTTATTGACTTTGCATTAGCTGAGCTGTAGACACAGAAGCTATCTGCCTTGAGAGTCACTAGAACCCATCATTATTTAAATATTTTGATGAAGGAAGAGAATTCGTATTCTGATAGAAAAAAACAATCTTAAAGTTAAAGCAAATAGAGTTATGATCTGGAGATTCAGTGTCCTTCTCCAACATACGACTTTAGGAATACCCACTGTGCAAGAGAAAGGTCATTAATCATCAGTATCTTAGGAAAGTCAAGAGATTCCATTCATTCATGTTGGCAGCCATTTAGAGGAGGAGCCTCATCAAGTGATGTGATCAAGTAGAGCGTGTACAAGATTGCACAAAAGAGGAGCATTCCCTTCCTTCAGATTTGGCAGAAGACAAGTCATCAAAGATGACTATGCCAAATTCCCTTTGCTGAATCCAATGAGTAGTCCACATTGTCTAATTCCCTTCACCAGTTGGTGAATAATATCACACAAAATGTACAAAACAGAGCACACTCAACAAACTTTGCAGCCCCTCTGTGGATGAAATTTTGTGCAAGTGCTTTGCAAACAGTTGGCTGAGAGATGGCATGGCAGAGGGTTTGTACCTGTCATAGGGTTTGACTCAGCAATCTGCAAAGAAATATATAGCCGAAGGCAATAACAAGCTACTTAGCAAGTGTATTAAAATCCCTGTTCTGTCTTTCACCTGAGGCATGAAATACTGCACCTGAGGCAAGGTTTTTAGGTGAGGTAAGCATCTCAACTTGCACATAACCCAGCTGAGATTTTCAAATGGCACCTTTCACCTCCAGTAGAATTTTCAGAAACAGTTATCAGTAAATCCAGTGCAGAAGTGCCCATAGTAACCCAATGCTATGTCAGCTCTGTGCCTGAAATAGACGGGTAAAATCAAGATGTTTTTATGCAAACCAAACAAGCAGCTCATGCCAGTGAAGCTCAAGTAAATTCTGCAAATCCACAGGGGCAGAGTTTCAAACAATAAAATAAAATGCACCTTGGTAATAAGTCTTTTGCCTAATGACCTCTCAAAATCACTGCTTACCCCATTAGGGAATGGCTGCTTTGAGTGGCAATGAAGCAGCCAGAGCTGCCATTCCTCGTGAGTAAAATAATCGCAAAGTGCGTCCACTAACTTGGACAATTCAAGAGAACAGTGATAGTGAAGCAAGAAACATGTTCTACCAGGGAGAGACCCCTACTGATACATTACATCTCAGCAGGGCTATGAAACCTGAAGGCATCTCAGACGGATGAAAAGCCTTTTCTTCTGCTAATGCGATGTGAAAAGCTACCCTGTTATCAGCACTTCCTGGTGCACTGGAAACTGAGATCGTTAACAAGAGCAGTTCCATACCTCCCTTCAGAGCCAAAAAGCTTAATTGAAGTGGATGGAGGATCAGACCCTTTTTATTCATTAAAAGAAGAGGGATCTTACATGGCTTCTTTTTATCTTTTAGATATCTGACATGCAAACATTTCCATTGCCAAGAGCTTAAAAAAAAACACAACCACACACCAAACAAACAAACAAAAAAAACCAAACCAAACAAAACCACAAAACATCCCCCCCCCCCCAAAAAAAAACAAACGACAAAAAAAACCCACCACCAACACACACACACAACACTGTAGCTTGTATCTTTCACTCCAAAAGATGGTCCTACAGGCAAATCAGGGCATGTAAGAGGATGTTTCAGTATCTAAACACTTGGACACTGAGGGGCCACTTCAGCATCACTTGCTATCTTCTCCTGATTCGCTTTCCAAGTCTGCTGTTCGCAGTCAAAATTTTTCTCTGAAGGATTTCACTTCTTGGTGTCTTCCACACATGTTCTATTGAATTCACCAGACAAATGCGGCAATTAAGGTATGCAACATGTTTGTTTCCCTCTTTCTCTTACGGGTTTTTTTGCTTGATTATTTTAATCCATGACAACAGGAATGAAGAGGGTGATGTGAATAGCTCCAGGTCTGCCCTGCATGCTTCTGCCACTGTGTAAGCATTTCTCAAAACCTGGTGTCTGCTTATCTCAAAATAAATAGATGGTTTATTTCATTTACAAGCAAGGTACGTGGTAGAAGAGTTCTATTTCCCACAGCAGTTGAGGGAGCAATAGGCTTCACAAAACTAAAAGCTAAGATAATATTTCCAGCAACTGCATCATGTTCAGTGCATGACAAGTTCTGGTAAGACTGGCTGTAAAAGCAACTTTGGTTTATTTTTTCTTCACACAGTAATATAATCAAAAAAGTTTTATTGGCCAAGATGTTTGAAAGAAATAGTACTTCTAGGTTCTCCGGGATTGCCTGATAATTTTTCTGTATAGGTCCAAAAATAATCGACTTATGACCTGCAAATCAAGCTTCTAATGGAAGTAGCAGTATATTTTCTTCAGGGCTATAAGGTCCATGTTGCTTTCTTACCACACATCACTACTTAAATTATAACAGTGAGAAGCCTATGATATGCAGTAAGACTGCTCACAACTCAAGTGTCATTATATGACATATAAGACATGGAAATTTATTAATAAAAGTCAGCACTGCTAGGGGAAAAATGACCATCTGTTCTTCTTTATTTCATCTTCTTCAGGAATTATTGCCTTAGTCTGATTCACGCACCTGAAACAAGAGGCAAACACACATTCAGGTCATGAAGACCTGTGTGCTGCACTCAGCAAGCACTTCACTTGTCCTCCTGCAAATGTATAGTCTGTCATGAAGTCACCCAAGCACAGGGCTTCACAGCGCTTCCAAAGAGTCTGATCATAGATTGGATATCACTAGACTCATGGGGCCTGTTTTTCCGTTGATGAGAAAACAACACTACCCCTAACCTACCTATCAAGAAATATAATGCCCAGGAGGTCAAGAACAACCTATATAACTCCTGGTTTTGCAGACAACATTGTAAAGCATGATTCTTCATATTTAAGAAATTCAGCATACAGTGTATATATGCCCTTACATGAAGAGAAAGCTTATATGTACTGGTGGAAACAGGACAGCAAATGTAGATACACCATGTGGGTACTTCAGCCAAGTACCTGCACAGCCTGTAAGGAAGGAGGATATGGAGGCCTCAGCAATTCTGTACAAGACACTTCTGCTTGACTATTAGGCACATTTATGAGAACATAAATGTTGTATATATTAACAACACACCTCGTGTGGGTGGATGGATGTGCCTGACTGTAAAAATCTTCCCTGGCTCAAAGTATCAAGGCAAGTTTTTCTCCAGCTTAAAAGAAGAGTTAAAAAAAAATAAAGTAGTTGGCAGACATTTTTCTGGCCCCTAGTTCCTGCAAACTATTTTTCATCTAAACTGTATCTTCAGGTTTGCGTCATCCCATCAAGAGCTCATATTGCCACTAACATACCTCAGAGTTTTGTGTGTCCCAGTGTTTCTTATCCTGGGTGCAGCTCCTAGGAAAGGCTCCTTATGAAACCAGCTGATAATTTTGTAAGGATACACCGTGCATGGTGGATTACTTCATAACCAATAAGGTCCAGTGTATTGACCGAATTCAGCTTTGTTACTTTTTCTAAGAAAAGTTCTATTTCTAAGGTTAGACCTATCATTTTTAAAACAAATGGGGCAAAGCACTGTCAACAGTGATATTTGGTCTGAATTTCAGTCAAAAATATCAATCAGTTACATCACAAATCCATCAGCTCCATCCCTAGTGGCCACCTAGTCTTAGTCTGCAAGTTCTGCTGAATTTCCTATGCAAAACTCTCCACTGGTGGTTTTCCACAGATCCACTGCATATCAAACCAATTAATTAAGCATTTCACCAGAGTTCGATTTTAAACATATTTTTTGAAATATAGATAAGATGAACCTTAACATTAGTTCCAGTGAGTTCTCTTTCACCTACGTATCTTTTCAGTAAGAAATCTTGACTAAACACTTAAGTCTACTAAACACTATGGGAACATTTTATGGTATTACTTTACCAGCAATTATCAAAAAATAAAACGTCCCAGGTTCTCAAGTTTCTAAGAAAATGGTAATTACTTGAACCACTTCGCATAGAAACAGCTTACAACATATGGAAATCCACTGAATAGAATTACACAGAATTCAGTCCAATCCATTGGTTGTTGAACCAGTGATGTTTCACTGCTGGCCACAACTTTTAAAAGATTGACCTGCTCCTGAAAGTTTATATGTAAATACTGACCTCTTAAATGAGATGACATTTTATCCTACTCCAGCAGTTACCCTGCAATAACGATCTTTGTGGTATCTTACACTGAACAGAATTCATCACTCGCAGCCCAGAATCAAGATGACACAGAAGCCTCACAGACAATTCCACCTACAGTGAGCTTTATAAGACTCATCACTTTGAAGCAAACTGACAAATACAAGGTGAAAACACAAGTAGATCCAATTAAGACCCTCATTTGGCATCATTATAAATCATCTTCAACTCTGTCATTTGTACAGGTGTCAGAGAAAGACAAATGCATTTCAAAACCATTTGGACTCCACTTGAAAAAATAAGAGACCTGGCAAGTAAACAGTCTCAAAAATCATAACGCACTACAGCAAAACTAAGCAGAGAGCTAAACTTAACCGAAGAGCAAGACAAGACAGATCCAGGGAAAGGAGTTCTGCCAATCAGCACCTGATGATAGGGGTTACTTATAGTAAAAGTGGTAAAGTTGACTTCCAGCCACTATTAGATCTCCAGTGTATCTGCCTTTAGCTTCTTGGAGAGTAAGAAGCAAATAAAAATCGGGCACTGTACTGAACCAGTCTTGGTAACTTCACCATGGATATCCCTACAGACAGGCTTCAATAGGGGTTGGTTGGCTGTTTCTTGAACCATCTGTGTTAAGTCAAAGGATGGGAACTCCAAGGATCTGGAGCCACCCTGACTGGCGCCTGACATTTACAAGCAGAATATACTGTAACAAGGCAAGCAAACAACAACAGCCTTGGCACCAGGTGGAGGCACAGGAGCATACAGTGTAGAGGTGAACAACCCCAGAGGAGTTAAACAAAGAAAGTTGGAAAGTTTGTTTTATCCAGAATATATTCCCTTTCCAATCACAGCATAACACATAGTACAGAAGGTGCATTGTGGAGGACATTTGGGGTCCCCTGATAAGACATGCAAAACTCACATCCCTTAAATTTACATTTCTTTTGATATTGCTCCCTGATCTAAGTCATCTTGATGCCTAGACCTGCTCCAAACATTTGTTGCAACCTATTTTTGCCTCTGTTTCCCCAAATAATAAAGCAAGTACCACCCCTATTTCCCTCCAGTAAGAGGAAATGTTTGAATCTTAGCAGAACCATCCTCAGGCCCACAAAAATCACTCAGTCACCATCATCACCAGGACAGATGACAGCAAAGCAGATCAGCTCTTTCCCTGGAAAGGGCCATTCTGAGGCTCTTTGAAAGGAACAGCTGTGAAGCTTCTTTGTGTTTATACACACAAATTCATCTGTTTTCTTGATCTCACACACAGCCACCCTGTTCTCCAAACCCAAGGCAGTGCAAGGAGAGCAAGTGGGGACAAAAGGAAACAAGTCCAGATACTTTTGGTATCAAGAATACCGAACTTGCAACCAAGGAAGAAACCGTATGAGACAGTCAAATCTGTTACAACACCCATTTCTAAGGGAACCAGACGGCTGACTTGCCTCTAGATTTCACCTACAGATGCCAAGAGATGATTCTGCCTCCTGCTCTTTGTTGTGCGTCCCAGTAAAAATGCAGGGAAATACCATTTCTCTGTCACTGTGTGGGTCTTGTAAACATTGCCATTTTGGAGTTCCTCCTCTGGTCTGTCAACACACTGGAGGTTAGAACAACACAGTAACAGAGGCTTATCCAGCAGAGCAAGTACAGTGACGTGCCAACAAGCAGCAGGCAGGAAAGGCTACAAGGAATTGCACCCCCAGGAACCCCTGTGAGTTGAAATCAGAGCCTGTTATTAATCTAGCTAGATGTTGAAACCCAGTAGCTGCAGTAAATCAGATTAAACTCCTTCTGTATCAATGGCTAGAAACCAAACAGGTCTTTCTTTGCTTTTGTTTTGAATGATAACCCAAAAGATACTTCTGGCTGCTTAGCTAAGTAAACATATTGCTCCAAAACAAATAAAAACAGGAGATCAAAACATCAGGTGAATTTTAGTATGGCAATAAGATCCTTTGAGATAGAACCCAAAGTGAAAAGAAAACCTTGGTTATTATCTGGCCTTGGGAGCTACAGTAGTGGTGGAACAAGCAGTCCATTTCACCTCCACAGCTAAAAAGGGGTTAAAAGTGACTGTTTCTGCCATAGTGATTTTTGCAAAGCACAGGACAAGTAAACAAAACAGAACTTAGAGAAGAAAAAATCTGTTACACTGGGACAAGAGAAAAGAGAGAAATCCTATATGATTGAGAAGACCTAAATTTTAAATTCAGTTCTCAGAAGATGATGAGAAGCAGAGACACACTGACAAAGTGACTAAGAAGCCCATTCCTCCCCGGCCAACACACTCAGCACCCTGTGAGCACAGCTGAGCCCAGGATGTTGGAGCTGCGATAAGAAATGCTTCTTACCTGCCCTGGCCTTGATGGCTCTGGTGTTTGCCAACCTCTTTGCAAAACCAAATGCAAAATGAAAAGAAAAAAAAAAAAAGTGAAAAGGCAAAAAACAAACAAACAAAAAAAAGGCACAGAGACGTTCCTTAAAAGCCAACAGCAACACAGACCAACTGCTAGCCAAGCAGGTCCTCCACGAGATGGAGACTTAAGGCATGTTACGCTTGTCCTGTCAAGGGAGACGATTTCACAGACTTCTTAAAAAGACAGCAAATCAGGTTAAAAAAATTGAAATAAACCAAAACGTATCAGCGCTTTAAAGGTTAACAGCTTCTGCTGAATAACATGCGTTTATCCAACCACCTCCCTGAGTATTTTTTTTAGCCCCGAGACCAATGAGCACAGCTAAGAGGAGGGCCTTGGGATGGTGGAGAGGCTGAGTTACCCCCTCCCCTCTGCCTTCCCTCTTCTCCACCTCCCCCTCTCCTTTTTTTTTTCTTTTTTTTTTNTTTTTTTTTTTTTTTTTTTTAGTTTAGTAAATTAATGCAGCAAGAAACTCCCAAGATCTGGCGAGTCCTAGCAGGGGGGAGAGGGCAGAGGGGAAATGAGATGCATTAGGAGGACACTGAGCCACTTTCTTTCTGAGCACAATGGGAGTGCTTCCCAAGAAACTTCCCTTTCACTTCCCTCCGCTCTAGCCCTGAGCAATGGGACACCTTCCCTACAGCAGCAATAACTTATTCGGGAGGAAAATAGCCCAGGAAGCAGGAATCAACAGCAGCCACACGGCGGGCAGGAAAGCGAGACAACCGGGACTGCAGCACGGCTCCACACAGACAAATTCCTGTGGATGTAATTAGGAAGACACACGGCTAGCGACGGAGATTAAAGCCCCGGGTTATTGTTGAGGGTCGTCCCCCCCACCTCCATCCTAACCCCACCACCCTGATGGCAAACCTACACCCCCTGCATCTTCCCCTCTTGCCAGCCTGATGTCCGGAGCCAGATCCCGCTGAAGGGAGATTTCGGTGCGGGAAAGCCTGCTCCTCCGGCCCCGAGCACCACTGCAGTGGCGGTGGCGGGGACACAGGCGGAGAGGCGGGACGAGCCCAGGCAGCGCCGGTGCGGAGCGGAGCCGCCGGCCGCTCGGCAGGCGCCCGCGGAGCGCCGCGCTCCGCCGCTGTCCAGGGTGCTGATCGGGAGGGGCGCCCGGCAGCGCTGTCCAGGGTGCTGACCGGAGCCGCCCGCCCTGCTACTGCCCGGGGTGCCGACCGGAGCCCCCCCTCGGCCTTCCCCCTGCCCAGCCTGCCTGCCAAGGGGTGGCTTGTTCCCCACACCCATTCTCCCAAGTGCCGGGTTACTTTATTGGCCAACCCCACCGGCCCACCCTCACGGAGTACAAAAAAAAAAAGCCACACCAACAGCGAGAACTGGAAAAATGTGCAACGTCAACGCGCTTGGAGTCTACGTGTGGGAGACGATCGTTTTCTTCAGGTAAGGCTCGACTTTACGGGAGGAGCGTGTGCACAGCGGGCACTGCTGGGCTGGGTTGCCCTGCCGTGCCCACCCTAAGCTCAGGGCACATTCTCTAGGTACAGCCTCGGACTTAGGAAAGAGGCGTTCTGACTTTTTCTAGCTGCCTTTTTGCCTCCTCTTGGTTCCCCGAGACCGGCTATTGCACAGTCCCGGGCTCGGGACTTTCCGCGGCTTTGGGAGTTACTCCGTTTAATTAGCACCGCAATCTCACTAACCGCAGTGCTGAAAACATCAACCCCAGCTGGTTGCAAAGTGACAACTAGTGGCGGCTGGGAATGCTGCACTTGAATTTGCCCGGGTAAATATTCCCAACTCGCCCCCTCCCCATCCTCAGATTGCAGGTTAAGGTGAGTTCTGTAGGATGCTCTCACTGCTTTAGTTGTGTTATCTGGAGAAATTGTGAAACTCCCTTTCAAGGAGTGCTCACTCTGCCTCCACAGCTTGCTATGTCTACAGTCACTCAAAGCAAAGAATCACCTTCCTTCCCAACTTTGTTTTTCTGTCATGTTGTTTCCAAGACCCTTCCCTTGTAGAATCTAAATTAAAGCCAAAACAGGTGTGAGGAGCTTTTTGCTATCCTATCCCTTATCAACTAGCTGTATTTTGACTCCAATTTAGATGTGTTCAGGAATAGTTTTAGTCCTAAAGAATTGTTTCTGGTCCATATCCCCTTGCAGTGCTTTTATTAAATGGACAAAATTAAATATTGGAAGGTAGAAGCTCTTCTGTATTTGCATGAATAACACAGCCTCCTGTAGCAAGTGATAGATGACAAATACATGCATTTGAAAAAAAAACCAAACCCTTCTTGCATTACCTGAACTTGCTCAGTCTTAGACTTCATTTCAGTTGCATGGGTCTTAATTCTGCATTTGTGTATTTCATCAGTCTCATCTTATAATTTAACATGAAAAACAGACATTACTTACATATACATCACTGACGTAATATTTTTTGTTTTATGAATCACAGTAGATCTGCTGATACTAGGTAGACTTTTCTAGCTAGCAGTCTCTTTCCTTTTGAACACTAAAGCCTTTCCAGGCATAAAAATAGTGATATCCTCACTCTTTCTGTAATTCCACAGAAAATCAAAGACAGCAAGATTGCAACATGAACTCAAAGCATTTAATGTTTATCTGTTAGACAAACCAAGAAAGAACATCTAGAAATAACTAAAAACATCGATATCTGAAAAGCAACGCACAACAGCCAATACTTCAGAGCCATCCTTTCTCATCTTAGTCACAAGTGTGAAGCAGCACCGCATAATATAGTGGGGTGGACTAAAAGGAAGTGTATCTATGTGCGATGAACTCTTTAGTTAAAGAATGTTAAATCAGAGACTTAAAACAACAACAGGAACAAGAAAACAAACACCACACCAACAAAACCATACACAAATGCTCTGGAATGTTGTCCGTAAATAAGCCAGAAGGCAAAAGGAAAACAAAACAACCACACAAAAAGAGCACATTTCCAGGCTTGAGATTCCTATGGTCCTGTCATTAGAGCACCTGACAGGTTCTCCTCTGAACTGCCTGAACAAGTGAAATTCATACATACTTGTCTTGCTAATCCTGTTCTATGATGCAAACTTACGTATCATAAGTGTGCACATGAATCACACAATACATGTGAGCACTTACAGATTCTCAGCACATCAACGAAAGTCCTGGGCATTCAGAACCTTCATAAACCAGTCCTTTCAGGTTCTAATATAAATGTTTACACTGTTATAAATTATATACATATGCATATACATACAGGTGCTATATATGATTGTGTCATATAGTATTTTTAAAAAGCTATTTCTGGAAGCTTCAGTTTACCTGAAATTAACATTTAAGAAAATTTGAAAATGCTTTAACTCAATTAAAGGAAGATGTTGAAACAAAATCGTTTTGTGTACTGCAATCATTTCCAAAACAAGGGAAAAAAACCTCAGCAATTCCTGCTCAGAACTGTCTCTGAGCAACGTTTATTTTCCTCTGCTTTGTGCTATGTGTTCAATTTATTACAGGCCAAAAATCTACCAGCCTTTCTGGTCCAGGAATAGCTTTGCTATTTCAGTTTCAGTAAGTGAAATTTATTCATTAACAGTCATTCATAAATTTAGTGTGCCAACTACTCTAGCACTCAGTCATACATAATGTTTAAAAAAACCTACAAGCTGATAATCCAATAATCCATAATAGAAGTATGCATTGCTCTAAATTACAGAGTGTACTACGCTTCTCTGTCAGCCTGTCAAAAATATTCTGGAAACAGAATCCACTATATGTTAGCAAATACACCACAAAAATTAAAAAAAAAAAAAAAAATCCAAAGTCCCAAAGGAAAATAAGCAGCCAATATAGGAAATAAGACTAGATCTGTTGCTTAACAAAAATGTCTTTCACCAGCCTTTTAAAAAACAAGACCCCGTGGGAAAGAGTAACAGCTGGTGTGTGAATGCAAACATTACGGTATTGCCAATATGATATTTGCTTCTGTTACAGTTGGGGTGTTTTAGAAGGAATTTATGGTAAATGGCTTATTCTGACATGCCTTTCTTTATGGAAGAGCTTTTCCCCTTTTACTACCTGCCTTCTCGGACTGCAGTCACGTAGCTGTGACTAAGACGTTTACTGAGAACCTGGGATGAGGCAGGGATGGAAACCAAGCTGGGGGATGAAGAGGGTCTTCTGACAGACAGGCCGCTTGACCAAGCTTTGCTTATACATGTCTGCAAGGCAAAATCATATTTCTTGAAAATAAAAATAGACTGGTAGTATTTACACAGGGACTTCCAGATGTCCTGTTTATTTCTGTGGAGACATATACAAAGATTCTCCCAAAGTCTAACTACATACACTGCCTGTTCATACCCTGCTTCAGTCACAAATTCCATCATGCAGAACAAAAAGCTACCTCTACCCTGTGGTGATCTTGCCTGGTTCTTCTGTTGTACTACAGCATTTTAATAGATGTAATGGTCCAGCAAAAAGCAGTGCATAAACCTGGGGTAGGAATGTACCTTGTACAAGTTAAGAGATAAAAGCCTAGAACTGCTGCCTTACTCAACTGGACTCTGTCCTGTGCAGCTTTGAAATTGTATGGGCCTGATTCTTATCCTAATTGCACTTTCATATGTCAGGTATCAGCAGCATTACTGTCAAGATCAGTGCTGGCCCCTTCTGA
The DNA here is from genome assembly GCA_013399365.1 of Pampusana beccarii. Lineage (NCBI taxonomy): Eukaryota > Metazoa > Chordata > Aves > Columbiformes > Columbidae > Pampusana > Pampusana beccarii. Next base: position 1,455,952 of record VWYH01006719.1, on the reverse strand, counting down.
ACAGCAATCTGTCAGGTAACAGGAGCAATTCAAGGCTCCTACTCCAAGTGGTTCACAGGCTAGAAGTTGCTGCCAGCCTCAAACCCTACTGGATTGCTCTAACCAGCATTTTTGTACTCCCTCCCGTCAGCAACAGAGCTCTTTTAAAACAATCAGAAGATGCCATTGTGAATGTCGTCTCTTAACTTTGTGGAAATAGAGACTTTTTCCTAAAACAGACTTGACGAGTAGGTGATTGGAGAGCTGCTGATTTCAGCCCCCTGAAAATACAACAGAAGAAAAGGCAAGGGAAGGAAAAGGAAAGTAACATACGTGTTATCTCCAAACCTTCTGCAATAGCTCTGCAGTGCTAGATAGCATTACAGAGGTAACTGTGAATGAAGCACAAGGCAGAGACTTCCAGAGCCACAAGTCCAGCAACATAGCAGATATTCTTAGCAGTTAAAGAGTATTTTCCTCACACTAACTAAAACGTACTAGAAGCTCCACCTTATGACCTGTTGTGCCTCTGCCAACTCTGTCAGCTTCTCCATTAAATAGAAATGATTTAGCAAGGACTTGGACTACATACCTCTGAGGACACTCCTAAGCTTCTTTGGTCTCCAACCTCTAACAGCCCCATTAAAGACCCTGCTAAAAGGGTTAGATATTCAGCATTTGAAAATGTGATGAGGTAGACAATTCTACCTAGAAGCACTTATAAATTGTTCCACAAAGAAAGATTAATTTGGTGTAATCTCAGTAGAAGCACAGAATATTTGGGCCTTCTGTGGGGACTTCATACACACTTCCATCTATCCATAACAATTCACTTGCATTTTAAGCAATTAAGATAAATCAATGCAAAACATTTTCTAACACAATCTAATCTTCACCTTCCTCTCTAAACAGCTGCTTTAACTCCAGACCTGCTCTCTGGAGAAATCAGAATAAAAGAAAGACTCTGCAGATGTCTGGGCAAAAACAACTTCCTCCTCCTTCTGTTGGGTACAAGGAGCAGGAAAACCATTGATAATTACCTTTCTTCACAAAAACATTACAAAAAATTGTTATTTCTCATACGCACTAAAAAAAATCATTAGTTTCTGAGGCACTGTTGCTGTGCAGATTTTAGGTAATATTTTAGCTATCTACCTTGACTCCCCTTGAACATCACCCTATACTTCAGCAGGTCCCACTGAGACTACACGTATTTACTGTTCAAACATCTGAAGGGAGCTGCTTCTGGAAAGAAATCAATATGTGGAGGGAATGGTAAGATCCTGCCCTTACATATTAATATAAGGGCATTACATCATATGAATTGTCTACAGAGACCTCCTTCAAGAACAGGAATTTAGGTATGGGAATTCGGTCTTCCCTTATTCTTCTCTCATGAAAGAGGTGTTGGAGACCCTTACGTACAAAGCAAGTCAGCAGCAAAGGGGCCTCTGACTATTTTAAGTGTCTCAGGTTTAATAGCTCAGACAAAAGGCTAAAATGTTTGTTCTGCTACTGACCAAGTGATTTGAATCAAAAAACACTTGTAAGCAACAGCAAATTGCAGTTCCCCTGTTCTTGAGCTAACACTTCCCTTGTTGGCTTATGACATTCATCTCACCAAATCCTCATGAGCTGACCTGGATAAAAAGGGATGCCAGCACCCAAATATGTTAATCAACATCCAAATTTAAATTACTTTATTAGCCCAGCACTGACCAGTGATCATATCTGTGATAGAAAGCCAGCAGAGAAGCCTGTTCTCATTTCATCCTAGCATGCAGGTTACAAGAGCTCTCTAAATCTCAGTACTGGGAATGAGATGTCAGACAACCTAATGAATACAATTGCTATTTAGGTACTGATGAAAGACAGGTGTTTTTAAAAAAATAAATTATGCTTTAAAATCACAACATCCAGATCAAAACCGCAACATTTAAATATGTCAAATAATCTAAATCTATTCTCTGAGTTTCACTTGCTCATCTTCTAGAATGTGGAGCTTTTCTAAGAATCCCAAGGTGACTGGTAATAGGACAACAGATAGTCTGATAATACATTTTGACTTCCATCTGTTTTATTTGCCTGTATCAGCTCTCACTGTTGTGGCACATTAAATCAGGGTTTCACTATTTCCAGTAAATTACCGTTTTGATCTGCTATCGTTACCTCGCATACTTTCTGTTGACCTTTGTCTGTCAGCAGGAACACCATGTTTTCTATTCTTATGAAGTGTACTTACACCTGTGCACCTCACACTTTTCAAGAAAAACAGCTCATCATATTCTTTCACTTGCTAAAAAAAAAAAAGTCATTCCAGCATGCCCTCCCCACCACTGTTTGATTCAATTTTGTGAGTGACCAACCTTTTGATAGTCTGGAAAAAGAAAAAAAAAAAAAAAAGGTGGGGGAGGGATAAATGGAGCAAAAAGGAAGGAACAAGAGAAGCAGGAATTCCTCCTGCTGCTCCAGTGCAAAGCACCACAAGGATCTTTAGCAGCCATGCCCAGACAACTCGACACCAGGCTGTCTGGCTGCTGTGTTCTAGACCTACTTGCACAACCCAGAAAAGAGCAACTTTTGCACTGCACTCAGCATAATAAAATATTGCTAATTCAGTAGGTCAGTTCCCCTTAAAGAAGCCAAAAAGAAGAAAGAAAAAAAAAAAACAACACACACCACTTCTTCTTTATTTGTGTCACACTTCCCCCACGTTATCCAAACAATTCACATTTGTTTACAAAGCCAGAGACCGTTTCTCTCCAGGGGAGACAGTTTACATTGACATTTCTTAGCTAAGGTGATTGGTAGGTGCAAAACAATGTAGTCCTTTTAACCTTTGGGCAAACTGCTGATATGGTCCTGGAGGCATGCATTGATCACACTGGTGTTGTAGATCAGAAACACACCTCCAAGCTGCTCCTAAATCTCTACTGATACTTCAGGAGACTGATGCACAGAAAACTGAAAACAACAGAAATACAGCTTTTGTCCTCTCAGTGAGGCCAAAGCACAAAGAGGGCCTGCAGAAAATGGAAATAGATGGAGACAGATGCACCCATCATTTACACGCGCTGAGCACTCCCCATTATGCAGACAATTATTTCATCCGTATAATGCACCATGGTAAGCTGCTGATTTGGGGACTGCACCACATCTGGCTGGTACATAGACACAGTTGGCATCCTGTAAATATATCTCTGCTGGATCTAAGTGCCAGCTGAGAAAAGCAAGAGAAATCTTAATTTACCAAACCCCATGAAATTTGGATTTTGAGAGGGAAACAAAATTTTGAGAGGAAACAAAAGAACACACTTTTGCACCTGCTTTCCTTTTGATTTCTCTCTCTTCATCCTTCCACTGTGGCTCACAGCCCATTAGGGAAAAAAAAAAAAAGACAAAAAAAAAAAAGGCACACAAAGACAAAAAACCCAAATGCCTTAACAGACATCCAGGGAACTCTTTTGCTTGTATCAGTGCTACATTGCAGGGTAGGTGAAGAGGGGGAAAAAACTACCAAGAGGTTGCCAAGAGAAGGAGTGTCGCATGCACGGAACAGCAGGGCTTGCGGTGCAATCAATCATCGCACACGCTGCCTTCAGACGAAAGCTGCCGCCGGCAGCTCCCCGCACACACTTGCCCTGCGAGCGATGCCTGTCCCTACAAACACTCACCCAGGACGTGGATCCTGCCCCCCAGCCCCAGCCGGGCTGGACCAAACACACAAATCCATAAATAGCTACAGAACCAGGATCAACGGTGGATGAGACCACTGTCGTACGCGTTTGGTTCAGCAGTAAAATGCAGCTGAGCCAGGAATAATGCAGAAAGTCAAAATTAATCACTTCTCACCTTTACCCAATTGCCTTTGAATTTTTTTTTTCTTCTTTTATTTCAGATGACGCAAGTAAAAAGATGCTTTGTACAAAGCCCCAAGCTCAGGTCCCTCCTCCTCTCTCTTAAGGAGAAGGTATAAAACCTAAAAGCATATGAGGGTCAGTTGTTATCAACAGCCTTTAAAAAAAAAATCCTGAGTTCCAAATGCCTTTGTTGGTGCAAGAACCTCCACATGAAAAGGGTCAAGTCCCCCACTACAGCAGGATCTGTGCACCACATGTATTACCGCAGCTGGGAGTAGGGAGGTAAGATGATCTGAATTCCTGGGTGAGGCAGCTTTTTCTTATCTTGCGAGAACTGCAAAGACAGGCTGTGGACAAAAAGTGACTTTTTGTGGGTTATCTTTACAATTGCCTCTTTGTTTGCTCCCAGTGCTTTTACCCTCTGGAAGCACTGTTGAGCAGGGCAACAGTTCCTGGTATATACACACACAGAGACCTTTTTCCTGCACCAGAGCCCACAATATCCGATTTACAAACCAAAACATGTGTTCCACCTCTCCTTCCACCCCGTGTGCCTGAGAATCATGAGCATCCTCCAGCTTCCAGCCCCATCCATCACACCCTGACACAGAGCTATGGGCTTAGAAATCATCTCCCAGCAGCGTGGCTGACAAAGTACAAGCCTCATCAAACACAACGTGCTCTCCTGCACCAACACGGGCCCTGCAGCACTGCCAGGGTTGAAAAGCTTTTTTTTTTTAGTCAGGGAGTTGAAAAGACTGAATTCAGTGGGGCATCTGGGGTGGGAAGGAAAAGACCCCTCCTGGGCAGGGGAACCAGAGCTTAGCCATTCGTTCCACAAGTTACATTTCATTATAGTTCATGAATAAACTGATAAATTACTCCAGGAATCACAGACAGCACAGAGGGAACATTCATCTCCAGCAGGGTATTTGCATTGCAATGACAACAACTAATCCTATCAGAAAACATCAAAATGAGCTCTCTTATCACACAACTCATTTTACACAATACAAAACACACACAACCCCCGTTTTACTGTGGGTAATACCCACAATTTTATGGGTAGGTAATGCATGTTAGCTCAGGAGGCCTTTTCAAAAGATCTGTAGCAAAAAGTTCCAGAAGTTAAAAATCCACCAGCACTCTGCACTGCATGTTATCTCTCTTTTAAAAGAATTCTACTCATACCACCTCTGATTTATCAAAAAAGAAAAAAGCAGTTACAATATTCTTATCCAATCTTAACAAGCAGCATAAATCCTTAAACTAAAACTAATTTTTAAAAAGCTGCCGTAGCAAGCTATTTGAACTGATGAAAATGCGACTGATAGCGCAACTGCAGAGCTATAGATAGAAGAGCATCCACAATTTCTCGTAACTCTCTGACACTTGTCTGGTCTGTGATCTAAAACCTTCTGACGTCAATTGAGGTTCCCACATCTCTCCAGACAAAGACTAAATCAAGAGCACATCAGTGAAGGTAATATTGTTACCTAGAATATAAGCCCTGTCTCGTAAAGACATTTTTCCCCTTTATTTAGTGCATTCGAGAAGGTGGTTTATGCATAACTTTAAATATCTGACTAGTCCCCCAACTTTAAAGGGAATATTCAGTATGTGTGATGCTAGACACATGCTTTTGTCTTTGCAGGGGCTTTTTTCCTTTGTTCTTCCATGAAAAATGCAATTATAACTTTTTTTTAAAACCCTTCAGTATATTCACATGTAAGCATCAATGCTACTGTGTGCTGTATTTGTTTCACAAGTAATTAAAAGCTGAGCACTGACTAATGATCCGTACGAGTTACATTTTCGAACCTGTCGTAGTGGCTTAAGATCACACATCTCCAAAAAGTCACTTCTTGTGCTTCAGGAGCTGTAGATGCTTCTGGAAGAGGGATTAGTTTGAAGTGTCATTAGAGAGAACACCCACAGCTCAAAACTCAATTTAACATGCACTTTTTTTAATATGCAATAAGCAAGAGTGACCATGCAACATATGAGTTTGAATGTCATCCTTGCAAGAGCAGGGATCTTGCATACAACTGAGCACTATTCCCATGTCATTTGTTGGTCTCCCTGTGCTCTTCCCATCCCAATTATATAGAACATGCAGATTTCTACCTCCTGTCACTGATTGTCTGGTCATTTATTATATTCTTATTGCTCTGCCCAGGCAGTGTCAGCAATTATTCCAAGTGCTGGTGTCTTTCCATAGAGTTAATCAGGGTAATTGGGATGTTTTATAGTTTTAGGCAGAGTGTTTTGCCGTATAGGGTAGGAGCCATGGGCTGCAGGAATGCAGGAGTGAAGCACAGAGACATTGCAATGCTGCAGTCCGAAAAAGATTTTTCGCCAATGAAGTTGTTGCACCTTTCCCTGGATGGGAGTGATCACAGTGGGTTAATCCCCCGAGGTCCATGGAAAAGCGCCTCCCAGTTTCTCTCCTTCTGTACAGCCATGGGGACCAGCAATAACGTGTGTTGTACAGGACCTCTGAGAGCATTTTGGGATCCCCTGGATTAAAACTTTAACTGACTACATCCTGCGACTACTGCAATGCAGTTACTTCTGGTGCAAAAGCTAGAATTGGTTTAAACAGCTCACAGCAACAGAGCACAACCATCCAGGACAGAGATAGCAATGTTCTACAAGCCTACTTTTTCTTTCTTGTCCCCCCTCTTCCCATCATGAATTGGGATAAATAATAACAAATTGCCTAGTTCTTTCTCAGGGTGAAATCTCTTTTGAGAGGTTCTTAAATTCTGTATTTTGCCAGTCTTGCTGTACACAATTATTTTTCTATCCTGTCCCAGCATCTGGTTTGCTCCACGTTTCAATCGCATAAGCTCTCAGCTGAAGTAAGAAAATAACCAAGTCCAAACTTCCCCTGCACCTCCAAGAACTGGCTTTGCAAATTCAACGACTAGCACAACCCACATCTGCACTGCATGGACTGCAATAACCAGCAGCTGAGCATGACCACAGGGATCGCAAACAGCACATCTGTAACACTCAGAGCTCCTTCTACTCTGCATCATGTCAGGCCAAAAATACAGCATCGGGGCTCTCTTCTCCCCACAAACCTCCACTCTTCTTTTATCCTGTCCGTCTCTACTGCTGCAGGCCAGAAATTCAGACAACATGACAGAAAAAAACATGCGGACAGTGAGTTTCATCCTTCTTAATTGAATTGCATATCAATATTGATCGTGCTATTCATTTCGATAGTAAATCTAATCATTTTTTAAAAAAGTCTGCTTGCAGTCTCTGCCAAGCCTTCCCAGGCCAGCATCAGGCAGCATTTCCCTCAAGATAACATGCTGATGTGCAGTCAGAAATAAGAGTCTGGGTACAGAGTTTAGGGCTGCCCCTTTCCACCAGGAAAATCTCCCATCTCTCGTTCCTCCCTCTGGCTGCTGAGGACAAGGTGGAGATGGGCGATCCCAGCATCAGCAAAGGCTGAGTCCAGGCTGAGCTCTGCTGAGCTCCAGCCTCTGCTCAGAGGCCTCTGTGCCCAAAAGGCATCTCAGGAAGCAGGGAGGTGGTTCGGGAAACCCAGACGAGCAGGGCAGGGGGAAAATCACCATGGACAACATGATGCATTTCTGCACCCAACCATCTGGCATTCTCTTTGTGACTGTGGCTCTCAGAGCCTGCTGGTGGCAATAAAACCAAGGTGGTGAATTCTCTTGTGTTCCTAAGACCCCACACTGCTCCAGAAAGGCCTGGCTTTGGAGGGAATGGTGGCAACAGTCACACTGGTCACCTCAGCTTGCCTCAAAGACCTGACAGATATTCCTTTCTCCTGGTATACCTGCTTACAAAAACATCACATTTGCATGACAAATGTGTGAGCCAGCTCACCTGACCACTACTCCAAACACATCCCTGCCAAGCTTTCCGACTTATGTTGTGTTTCAAAAATAAAAACGAACAAACAAACCAACCACTTCAGAAACCTTTGCTAAGCAGCACTGAACCAGAATGAGTGAGCAGATATCTTCTGTTTCCCCAGCCTGCAGACAGCCCAACCAGAGCAATAAAGCCAGTGCTGCTCTCTTGAGCCACTGACGTTGCACCAATTTACCTTCCCAGGGATCTGAGCCTTCCACACATTGCAGAGATAGATTTCCTCTGCAAACACTCGTTTTGCAACAGTTTGTGTTTCTGCTGCCAGGCATTATTTTTTACCCTCAGAATTAATGATTAACAATTAAATTATTTGACAGGGGAATAGAGTCCCTGTGCTAATTAAATTCCTTCATCTCTCTCTCTCTCTTCACAAAGGAATAAAAAAAAAAATATTTTTCAGTATCAGCATTCAACCAGAACAGGGCAGTTTGTGATGTTGGATTTAATTAGATGGACAAAGATGGGCACAGCCAAAAGGAAAAAAAAAAAAAAGGCATTAAAATATTGCACAAGAACCATACAAATGGGGGGAGGATGAGGAAACAGCTAACTGTGGAGCTGGGAACCAAGCAAACTGACTCATCCTGACTGCAGAAGAGCCCCTTTCTAAACAAAATAACTACTTATGAGACTATAGGATCTGTTTAGCTGAAACAAAATAATGCAGACAGGGCAAACAGTGTCTGTATAGGCTGGGAGAAACCAGTAACAGGTGTCCTGCCAAGCCAGCTGCTCCATTTTAAGGAGCACATTTCTCAGGTATCCTGAGCAGCTCAGCCATTCATCTCCACCAGCTTTCACCCTCACATGCCTGCTGATGGGCTGGATCTCCAGGGTGCTTGGTGGTATCTGCTTACGTGCCAGCGTTAATATCACAGAAGGTTATGCTAGTTCATTGACCCTTTGAAGAGATCCTTTCCATTGTTGTTGCTGTGATGACTGCCTGACAGCACTTTCTGAGCCAGATACACTAGGGGTTATACCAGTATAAATAAGGCACTGTCTGGTTGCTATTAAAATGCACCAGGATGCTCTCAGCTCAGACAACACTCTTGCACCAATGCAAACTACATCCTCCATGTTTTTGTTACATGTTTTGCCTCTTTGTTTGTTTGGAGAATAAATTTTCTCTCTGAACAACACAACAACCCACTCTACATTTCCAGCTCTCTTCTATCATCAATAATTTTCAAATCACTTAGCAATTTCTCTCTCCTTGTCCCTGCTGGGCCAGGAGATGAACAGTCCTACAGGACTTTCAAGGGTGCTTCTTTAAGAAACAAGGGATGAAGAAAATCCCAGAGCCTCTGAGGCTCTGGAGATCATCCAGTCCAACCCACCTGCTAAAGCAGGATCACCAGAGCAGATCGCACGGGAATGTGTCCAGGTGGGTTTGAATGTCTCCACAGCCTCTCTGGGCAGCCTGTTGCAGGGCTCTGGCACCCTCAAAGTAAAGAAGTTTCTCCTTTTATTCAGATGGAACCTCCTGTGCTTCAGCCTGTGCCCATTGCCCCTCATCCTATCATTAGGCACCACTGAAAGAAGTCTGATCCCATCTTCTTGACACCCACCCTTGAGATATTTATAAACATTGATAAGATCCCCTCTCAGCCTTCTCCAGGCTGAACAGACACAGCTCTCTCAGTCTTTCCTCATAAGGAAGATGGTCCAAATACACACCAGGAGGCATGAAACCGTAATGATAGTTTCAGCACATCCCCAAAGGTGCTCACAGAAACTACTCATGGGGATGGGCATAAAGCTGTAGAAAGCAGTGAGGCTGTGGACCTCTCTCAGATGCTTGTAGGAATCATTTGTCTTAGATACATCCGTCCATGCAGGAACCAAGCCCAGGAAATTCATTTGCTTGTAACTTTGAAGCAGAAAGAATCAGAAAATTACACCCAAGAAATACCAGCAGATTCACTGATTGTGAGTGGAGGGAACATATTCAGCATGGACTTTTGCACTGAATTTACGGGAAAGCCAAATGCTGGTTTCTGTGTTTTTTCACCTCATTTTTTAAAACGAATGCCAGCAGAATTGCAGTTTCTAATTATCTTTTTGCACTTAAAGCTTATTATGTTTGTATTGCCTCTTCCCCCCTCCACCCAGCCCCCCACTTTTCCACTTCCATATACTGCCTCCAGTCTACAGTTAATGAGAAGAAATCAGTGTATTGCACTATCTGGCATCTTGCTGCTGAAGTGGCAGGAGTCTTTGGTTACCAAGTCATTTGCTGCTTAATTGAAATCTTTTCTCTAGACTCATTGCCATGCAGACACTCTATTGGAATGCAAGTAGTCGAGCCCAGTATTGATTGTCCTCCCACTCCCAGCTTTCTTCCTCTGAGTTTGCAAATCTACTGCATCCTATTATTCTTTTAAAAAATATAATTAAAAAAAATAAAAACCATCACCCATTCTACAACCCCATTTACCCCTGAAACACACTCATTTGTCTTTGCATAGTTTGTTAGAGCAGAAGACAAGAAATGGCGAGTGGCTATTGTAAAAGCTAGATAGGCATTTTGTCAGATCATCTCCAAGTGTGAGCACGCATTAGCCAGTTCGGATGAGGTCCTGTCTGGAAGTGGATTGTGAAGATATAAAGGGTAGATTTAATCCTAGTTTTGGACTCTCACTAGAAGTGATCTGGAGTTTCTCTCAACTCTTCATTGTGGAAGTTCAACAATTTTTGACAGTTAAAACCTAACAACCAGAGAACCCTAACACAGTTTCAGCTTCCAGAAGCCAGACTGCAGTTGTGAGTTTGCAGAACTGAAAACAGGCTTGGCAAGCTATCGCTGCCAGCAGTAGGCGAGAGACTCAGTTCAATACAGGTCACTACAGACTCACAACTTTGAAACTACAGCATCCGAGCTCTTCTGAATTCCATCATTTTTTTAAGTCCCCAGGGAACTCTGTCATTCAAAATGCTCTTGTCAAGGCCTTGTCTAGATAATATTTGTGCCTTTGGAGTCTCAGCTCAAGCTTGCATTGTATGAAGAGGTCTTTCAGGGCTGGGTCACGTGAACACCATACCATGTAACTGTCCTGAAGCTCTTCCCAATAGATTTTGCATCAGTATTTAGCACTGCCTCTCTGAGAGACAGCAGGTTTGACTACTGCAGAGTATCTTGAGACAATGTTGAAATGCATAACTTCCCAAGGTGAGGTCCTCATACTGTAAGAGGACTCTGCGGTGTTATTTGTGAGGACAGATGCAGCTAAATAGTTTGTGCCAGTTGTTCACATGTTTAGGCCTCTCAGCTGCTCTACCACAGCAGTTTCTCAAAGTTAAAACACAGCCTTTGTACTTAAAAAAAAAAAAAAAGTGAAGTTTTCAAAGGGTGAAGCAGTGGGTCTCGCTTCCTCCTAAGCAGCTTTCTTTCGCATATTGTACATTTGCATTGCAGTACTCCCTGTAGGCTTCAACCAGCATCAAGCATCTGAAACTGCAGGCAGAAACAGCTCTTGCCCTAAGCACACTGCATGTCACCTATGGTTATGGGCTTGGGTATTGTTGGTTGGTTTTGGTTTTTGTTCCCCATGCCACTAATCTAGGCAATTTTACAACACACTTTCAGCCTGGGAACAGATCTGTGTTCACGTAGAAGCCATGTAACTAAAGGGAAGGAACTGAAGTGTCTATTTCTGTCTTGGAAATCAAACCTTCCTACGAAGTTCAGAATGAGCACCTGGTACCATGGGTCTCTTGTTCCTGTGTAAATGGCAACAACAGAGACCTCTTAAGCCCAAACCATTGCCCTAGAGATCTTGTGAACTCCCATAGGGTCAGAAGGTACATTGCCAGCCTTAGATTTTTATCTTCTACAGATAAATTGGTAATTTCACTCTTTCTGCCCCAGAAGCCATAGAAGTCCCCAAAAGATTTCATTTCTTTTCATCCTCAGCCCAACATGAGTATCATTTCAGGATCACACTTCAGACACCTCCCAGTCCAGAGACCAAGTTGCTGTATTCAACTCAGACCCCTGCATTGCAGGTACCAATAGCAAATGCTGGACTGACCAGCAAGCAGGAAGCAAAAATATGTCTATCCCCTACAGTTCCAAAGGCTCTGCAGGAGCTATGCAGTCACATGAGGCTCATTTAAGCCTCAAATTCCAGATTGCTCTGATTCTACCTGCCTCTTGGAAAATTAGACTGTCAGACTACCAAATATGCTCCTTGCTATTTGCCATGTAATTAAGCAGTAATTGCTGCCCAAGGCTAATCTCAGAGTATATTTTTCCTGTGGAGCTCAGTGCCAGAGTTCACATTTGTAATTTAGTGGCATGCCAAGGAGATATACCTAAACTCACAAAAGGATTTTCTCCACTCATCATCTCTCTTCTACTTTGGTGGCAGCTGAGATTCTGTATTCAGAGATGTTTGGGCTGGGCAAACAAATTAGCAGAGACCAGCCTCGTTAGGAATTCACACAGGCACCCACCCTGCCTCACAACACAGATGAGATGCTGACTACTCATTTTCTGGACCCCAAACCCTCCCCAGAATGGGATGTACACTAAAACCTCCACTTACTTTCTACTCACACAGCCTGGCAGCCTCCAAAGAAGCTGAAGCAGCAGCACGATCTGCCCCCAAACCCATGTCTCCGTCTGACTTCTTGGATAAGTTGATGGGACGAACTTCAGGTTACGATGCCAGGATCAGGCCAAATTTCAAAGGTATGCAAAACCCCTTGCTTTCGTGCCTTTGTTTCATTTTAGGATCAAAAACTGCATGCAATCCTCATTAATGCCTCCCTAACTGTATATACGTGAACTGTCTTTATGTTCATATGAAATATGTATGATAATGAGAGATTTGGCACATTGACCCCTTGCAGTTGTCTGGAAAGGTATCTGATTTCCACTCAGGGTGTAAACAACCTTGTAATACCTTTACTAAGAGACAGAAGTGGGACCTACCCCCTCTCAGCCAGTGTCCAGCCCTCTTGAATGTTCATTTCCTTCCCTTTTTTTTTCCCCCTACCACCAATTCCTCCTCACCCCAAGTGTCACTAGCAATGCTAAGACAGGGCTCCCAGGACCCATTAATCATACTGGTAGCACCTTCCATCCATCTTCAAGTAATAAGCTCTGTCCTAGGCTTTTAAACCCAAATATAGGTGAGAAGGTTAAGTCCTAGCAATCAAATAGGCAATAGAAAACACTACTGTCTTTATCCAAGTCACAAAGAGTTAAAAAAACCCACCCTGTAAACCTCCCTACCTCTAAATTATGCACATACACAAAAGAAATTAAACTTTAATATTTAATGAAATGTATACATTATCTTCCTGCTGAAGGCAGCTGTATTGCATTTTTATTTGAGATAATTTAATTTTGGTTTTATTTCAATGAACTATACCTTCCCCACAGGGCAGTTTTGCTGGCTTAGCCTCCCACACATAAATCAGGCTCCAATTTATATGGGAGGCATAGGAGGTGTTTTACAGAGCTTGGGGTTGTAGCTCTCAAAGCATGCCATTTAAATTAACTGTAGTAACTCATAAAGGCATTTTAATGGCTTAGATCTGAATGAAAATAATACCAAAGATCCATATCAGATTGATTTTTGGGGAGGGGAATATTAACAAAAAAGAAGACTGCAGCTTTTCCATAAAAGCTGGAGATTCACTTTCTGAGAATAAAGCAGCAGCATTTGGGCCTTGGTTTAAGTTGGAGGATGAAGTCAGTAACCTGGGCAGGGTAGAGCTGAACCCAGCAGATGTGGGACAAGGGTCCTCTCGCCCAGGCTGCACCCATAACACTGCTGCTGGAAAACTATATTCCTTCACAGCTGCAGAGTTGGCACATTTCAGCAGTAGGTGGGGAAGTTTCTAGAGCCTCACACAGGCTAAAAGAAACCAACCAACCAAACAACAAGAAAAAACAACAACAAACACACACCACACCACAAATCTTGCAAAATGGTGGCAGCTCCCCTTGGATGCAGCAGGAAGAGCATCGTGCCTCAGCAAGGGCTGGGCTGCCCCAAGAGCTGTCTTCATGTGCACCAAGCTCATCCCACACTCAGCTTCACCAGAGCATATTAGCACAGGACCAGGATGAACAGGGCCAAAATCTTCAGGGATGAGCACATGCAGTCATCCAGGAGGTCAGTTCAGTGTTTTTCTTACACTGTGCCCTCTGGGAGGGGAGGTCACATGCACATGGACCTTCTGTGTGGTTCATGAGATGGATCCAGGGAAGAAAACTGTTACTCCTGAGCTCAAGAGGAACACTACAGAAGGTATAAAATGAGTCTGATCAAATGTGTAATTTCAGCGGCTGGGTAAACATCACAAGCCTTTTGGATAAAATGAGTTGCTAAAGGAGGAAAAAAAAAGGCACCATTTTGTATCTGATATTTTAGCTCATGACTGTGTTTAACAGTCTGGAAGAAGAGCTGCACAGATTGAGCAGGATGTGAGCTGCTGCTGTGCTGGCAAACGACTGCCTGGGAGCTGGTTAGACAGAAGCCTGCTCCTCATACCAAGAAAATCCCAGCTATAGAGACTATAGGTGTTACACGGCTGCGATCCTACTCCTGCAGAGGGCAGGCACAAAGTTTCAGATGAGGCCAAAACTGGAGAGGAAGAAAGGGAAACAAAGGGAAGAAAACCAAGTTCCAGTTGTTACTTAGTACTAAGGAATTTCTATTAATTTCCACACATGAAGTTTGCAATGATTAGAGGCACAAACCTCTCCTTAAAGCCATTCCCCATCTCTCAAGTATTTCATTTTGCAGCAGGTGCCAGGCTGCAGATGTGGCCTTAGCAGACAAGCATCACTCCCCCAGCAAGGCTGACCCATCAGGCAGTGTTTGAAATGCAGACACCATCCTGTCTCCATAAAGGACTGGAGAATAATCTAAAAATTCACACTCACCACTCCCACAGATCTTATCTCCCCAGAAGCATCTGTCACAGGGGTGATAGGAGATTAATTCTCCCAGTGTTGAAGTGGAATCATGGTTCTGGGGACAGAGTCCTCTGCTCCCTGCTTGGGCTGCCTTTCCCCACCACACACTGGGCAGCACCAGTAGCAGGTCCTTTGGGAGCCCCCAGAGCAGAAGCCCCTTTTGCTCCTTTCCTCCCCTTGTTAAGGCTCTACAGAAATCCCCTCATTCTGTGGGCAAGCCACAGGTTTGCCCGGCACCACATGTGGCCCTGGTTCCAAAATGTTCTCCAGCTTTTTGTGTTGTGCTGAACTGCAGCTCTTGGCATCTCTCTTGGTGCAAATACAACATTTACCAGAACCATTCTACCCAGAACCAAGACTGAACTAAACCAGGTCACCCAGACCTTATCCCCATACTTGCCGCTCAGTCACCCTGTTCCCACAATAGGTTTTCATATCACAGAGTGGAAAAACTTTGTCTTATAAGCACACGGTGAACCGCTGTTCCAATCTCTATTTGTCATGCAGGTCCACCAGTGAATGTCAGCTGCAACATTTTCATCAACAGCTTTGGTTCGATTGCAGAAACAACGATGGTAAGTTTAAAAAAAAAAAATTAAAAAAAAATCACAGTACAGCTGCTCAGCTACTGGCTCAGCCTCATTGCACTCCCAGCAAACGCAGCATCACCCTCCTCTTTACTGTGACCAGAGGAAAATATTGCCTGTGTGTTTCCAAGTTCACCTAAGGTTTGAGTAAATTGATGGTCAGCACACAAGACTCACACTGCATGTAGTTGAAAATCTGCATCTCTATGAAAACACTGTACAGGACAAGTAGAAGGATCAGAAAAGCAACCAAATAGTCTTTTCTGAAGACGTGCCTAAGGCTCCAAGCTCAAAAACAAAGTATCTACAACTGTTTCTAAGTGCATATAAATCCAGAAGTTTGAATCCACACTCTAAGTGAAGGGAAATCATCTGAACTCAAATTCAGTCTGCACCAGATTTCAGATTCCCAAAGATTAAGAGAATCACTAGATAATTATTTTCTTGGAGACATATTTCTGTTAGACAACGATTTAAAAAAAAAATCAAAACCAATATTTGCAAGTTAAGGCTCACTTCAGACAAAATTAGTGAACATTGCTAAAGGCTGTATCTAATTGGCAAGACACTAGGAGCAGAGGATCACTAGAACATGAGATAATTGCTCCATCTGAAAACTATTAAAGATTAGTTGTGACATAATCAGTGAACAGCAAAGGAAAACTCCGGAGGTACAGTGCCTTTCCTCAGCCCTAATTAAAGATAATCCAGAAATATGGTGTTTAATTGCTCTTTGGTAATTATTTTTCTAGAAAAATGTTGAAAGGAGGATGCCAGGCTCCAGCTTCAGGTGCTTCGCACATTTAGGCAGAATGTTATAGAATTTACATATAGATCACACTATTTGATTTGAACAAGTTACTTGTCATGCACACCACTGTCAGAAGAGATCAATAGCTATATACCACGGATTGCAAGTCTCTTCTGACACTATACTATTTTTTTGGAAATGTTTGGGGTTGGGGACAGTTCAGCTCTAGCAGCAGAGTGGAGAGAAAATAAAAACAACCACCACCACCCACCTGTTACTCCATCCAAGCACAAAGAAACACATTTCATAGTTGGATTACAACATTTGTCAGAGCTCATAGATGTCATAGATGAGAAGTGTATTCGTATGTAAAGCAAAAGAGAAAGAACTAGAACAAAAATATATGTCTGTTCCTAATGTACTATTGCATTGGATACCTCCTTTGGTGTTACAGGCAATAAACACTCTGCTCCTACAAAATCCAGCGGAGATGACCCACAGCATGCAAAGGAGGCAGGCAGGCCCACTCAGGATCCTTGTGCAATGTGCAGAGCACGTTACAATGATATGTCTTTTCAGTCCATCTGTCCTCCACTGCGAGATGTATTGGAGCAGTCATACCAAGATGCCACAGGATCCCTGTAAGCAGGATGCTTCATAAAATTAACATAGACTAGCATAAGAGAGATGCAGTTCACCTCCAAGGCATGCTGCAGGGACTTGCTGTCCTCTCCAGATGCCACTCATTTCACAGTCTATCTTCCATAGAAAAAATTCCCATGGGAACCCGAGAGCACCCTCTGGGCACATTGCTTTGTCTAGAAATACCCAAGCCAGCTCTGACAAGCTAGTCCAGATGTCAGGCTGATGCAGCATTGCACACAAGCTCATATAATGCACTTCTTTGGGGACAGCAACTCTGCTTGTAAATGCTGACGAGAACACAAGCGGCACAAGTACTAAAACATCTAAAAATGTGAGCCCAGCGAGTTGGAGCAGACTTTAGGATTTGCTAACCTGGGATTTAATCTGCAGAGAAGCCGGTCTCTCCTCTCTGAATATAAACAAGTGATCAAATATCTGTAGAGGGGAAAAGCTTTGGTGGGAGAAAGGTAGTTCAGTGTTTTATCATAAAGCAGTACTGTATCATTGGCCCTTGGGATTGATGATGGTAACACTTTCCCAGCTGCTTCACTCGCCAAAAGAGAAAGAACAAGACTATGGTTTAAATCACAATAATTAGGCACTCAAAGTCTAGCCAGGTTCAGGTTTCAAGTACTATGTCATCTTATATTTGGTTACTATTGCACTACTACCTGCAAGAGAAGAGTCACAGGGTTTTCTGGATACCACACATGCAATTAGAGAAGCCTCTAAAGTATCCCCATAATGGGGCTGTTAGTTCCTACAGAAAATACCACTACTGCCATTTGAGCTTACACTACCTGAATCTCACAAATCACGAGGTCACCATGCAGAGGGTTAGAGAGACTGGAGGTGAATGCTTACTTACAGTTTGAGGCATTATGGAAGATAGAGGAAGAGGATACAGGAAAATACAAGAAAACCCCAGGCATTTTATACAGCCACTGCAGTCTACAAACCTCAGAAGTGAGGCTAAGTTGGGATCAAGAGAAGGCACAGACTTCCCAGAGTGAGTAGAAAGCTGATATCTGCTCCACAAAGCTTCAAAATGAACAAGGCAGGAAATAGAGACCTAAAAACTGCTGCAAGGCTGGGGGTGGAGTGGAGAGAAGACAAAGTCATCCACCAAACTGGATTCCCTGAAGCAGAGCTGACTTAGAGCAAGGGAAATAAACTCTTTTAAGCATCCTGCAGAACCAAAGACCCAATGTAAAAACCTCTAGCTGTTCACATAATTGATTGGACATCTACATTAGATCATAGCTCATAGCTTATATCCATCAACTTTGCTTACAATCAGCTCTGAGGACAAGGGAATCTGTGACTGGGAACACATCCCTGCGAACCCAGGTGCTTCAAGAGGAAAGATACTGCCACCGACAACAGCCACCTACCTTCCTTCTGTCCCAAAGCATTACTACAGTAGTGCATCCAACAGCAAGGGATTCCAGATGACAAACGCAAGTTACATCCAATCTATGTGCTTATTTTCATTAAAAACACCAAATACCACCACAGGCTATTAAATCCCTTTTTGCTCTTCAAAAGCATAAACGCCTTCCCTCAGCCACATCAGAGTAATAAACCTACAGCAGAGCTACAAATTCTTCGTTAAAAAACGAAACAGAAGTCAGGCACCTAGAGAGCAGCGTCTTGCTTTTAAGTGAATCAGTTGCACCAGCTTTGGCTTCTCTTTGTAGCATGGGACAACTAGTAGGATTATCTAAGCATTTAATCTAACTAATTTCCAGCTATAATAGCAAACTTAGAGTTAAGTGATGCCCTTGATACCTCTTCCAATTGAAGCTACAGTTTTATGGATTTCTCACTAGTTTAGGCAGTTGGGAACACTCGATGCTCAAAATGGCTGTTCCTAGTCCCATGCTTTAAAAACGAGCAAACAAGAGAGTGAAAAAGAAAGAAAACCACAAAACAGCCAGCAGAGGCTCCTCTAGATAGAGTGTATTATGCAAATTTATTTCTGCTGATTTCATGCCATCTGAAAAGAGCAAACCGAATGTAACCTTCAGGCAATTGCAACAAAACCACAATTGGTCTCCCAGCATCTCCTAAGGACAGGAGAAGCTGGAGGCTGCAGCTGTCCAAATGTTAAATACTTGCTCAGACACATCTTTACATGAGCTTTCCAATAAGATAAAAATATATCCTACAAGACAAACTAAGCAATTCACTCCAGCCTCACAAGCCACAGGGCAGCAGATAGCAAATATGAGTGATGAAGTGTATGGGTCACATTTAATACTGTACCCACTCAATCCGAGGTTAGTGATAGAAGTAAGTATCAACACTCAAAGCCTGTAGCAAAGGCTAGGGTTTGAGCCAGCCATTCTTAAAACTAGTCATCAGTCCCACAGAGATGATAAGCATGTATCAAGTCACGCAACGCAAAATGAAAAGGTTTTCACAATATCTCACAGCCTGCTGCAGTTTTAATGTTAGACCTGCAGTGTTTTGTCCGCAGGTTGTCTTTGCACTGAATGGAGGAGGTGGGGAAAAAAGAAAAAAAAAAAAAAAAAAAACTACAAACACACNAAAAAAAAAAAAAAAGCTACAACCACACCATGAAGTGAGACCGTGCAACTCAAATACAAAGACACACCAAAAAAATAACCTAACATAAGCTGAAGAACAAGAGCTCACTACTGAACTCCTAAGCTTGAAATTCAGGATGGTTGCTACTGCCCAACCCCCAGTAGCTCCATCCATAATCCAGAGGAATACAGTTTCTCCTCCTTTTGCAGGGAGATCCAGAAAAACTTTCTGCTTTGGGTTCCAACACAAAAAAAAAAAACCCACAAACTTATTAAACACCAGAGTACTGCTCCCACCCCTCACCACATACCTACCTTCCTCAAACAACAAGCTTCCTCCTCAGCAGTACCTCCAACACAACTACTAACTCCACAACCTCCTCCCCTTGGCCCAGCTGTGGCTTTCACACCAGCCTTCAAATTGGCTATTGGCTACAGCTGTGGCAAGGTAATGAGGTCCCTTATTAACCCTTCCAAGGTCTGTTCCCAGAGTGGTGTGGTTGTTTTGGGTTTTTGTTTGTTGTTGTTTTATGGTTGTTTTTTTTTTTTTTCAGTCAGTTTTAATGCTCCTCTGCAGGGCAAGTAGCCTTAAATTGTTTGTTCATTCTCTTTATAAAGAATTAATGCAATGCCAATAAAGCCCCTTGTGTTCTGCTGTTCAGGTGGGATAACAGAATCCCCTCCTGATGGAGTTCAGTCACTACCCTGTTGTTTTCTCTTTTTTTCCCATCAGCAAAAAGTAAATCTATCAAAGTGAAGTCTCTCACCAGAACTGTTCAGTGTAGAGGCTGGTCTGACAGAACCCCTGAGTCAAGAGCTGAAATTTATTGAGTTTACTGACAGTCCCCATTGCTTTTTCACAGCACCACCTCCGGTCTGCCAGTGCTTTCATCAACTCACTCATCATCAGATGCCAAGACTGGGGTATCCTGGGAAGGAACGGTCTGAAATGATCTTCTGTTTCCTTGGCTCTTTGCAAAGCCACTAAGCAGAATTTCATTCCAGCATTATCAAATTGAACTACTTTGATCACTTTAGATATTTTCTTTCTGCCCTGTGTCATTTCCCCATTGGGACTAAAATGCTTTTTTGCCAAATTGCAAAGCTCCTGAACACCTTCACAACACAGAGTTGCTGCTTGCCACTCCTGAGCCTGCACAAAATAATCAGTGCCTGGATGTGATTGGCATGCAGATCAGGAGTTCAAGTGACAAGGATATGGAGAAAGAGTTTGGGTTTTTTTTCTGAGTTTGCAGCTCCACTAGAAACGTTTTTTTTAACTTGAAAGTTCACATCAGAAGTTGGTCCCTCCTGTCTGTCATTTAGGAATAACTGTGGACTTCTTGGTGATGCTAATTAAGATCTCATACAATAGCATCCAGGAGAAACACTGCATATCTCCAGATATCCAACGAATGGGTGTTATTTGGCTCACCACCTCTCAGCTTGACCGCAATGCCTAGGCATGAAGCTTTCAACACACAGGGTCCTTTGTCTGGTACAGAACACTACAACCTTTATCTCAGGCTATATCACAGCCAGACATACCCCAATTGCTTTCTGTGCCTTCTGCTGGATCCTTGGGCACTGTCATGTCCAGTTTGCAGTCACAGTGCTTGTTTTTTATGTTTATATTCAAATAAGCCTGGACACAAGAAACCTAAAAGGCTGCTCAGCATCTTCAATACCACAGTGCAATGCAGCTGTCTGTGCTAAGGGAAAAGGCATCTGGGTGGAAACAAGTGTTCTCAGTGGCCAGGCCAGGACTGTGGAATAAACCCATTGAGAAGGAAGATCTTCCTAAACATAAACACACACAGAGAGGTAAAATACTAATGCCACGAAAGGACAGAGCCAGAGAATTGCATATGTTGTATTTCTTTGTCCTTGCCTTTTTTGTATCACAACATAAACGCTCAGTTGTTTATGTTCCATAACAAGAAACACCCACTGCAAATACTTGTCTCCAAAGGAGACACACCAGAGTTACTCACCACACTGCTGGACATGCCCTGGATGGAGGTGGTGTGTTCTCTCACACCACACATTCAGGACGAGCCTCTGGGCTGTTCCCACGTGGGACATGAGTACAGAACACTTGGTCTCTGGAGATGAGTTAGGAGGGACCTCCTCACAGCCATGTGCTCTGAGAAGTTAATTTTCATTTGGCCTATGAGCATGTAATTAAGGTCCTTCATCATGATGATGAACACTATGGCAGTCATTCTGTCGATGGCCTCTTATACCTGCTGTCGCGGCAATGTAAACCACACTACACCTCTTTTCTCACCTTTTTCTTTCTTTTGGCAAGTTTTGGAGCTGAAGCAGTGAATTTAGTCCAACAACAAAGCTTATCTGTGACAACACAGGCTGCTGTAGAGAGATTGGCTCCCTTTCCCCCTCCCCTTCCAATACTCCATCAGGCTGAGAACACTTCTGGGCAGCTACCACTGAAGTTTCTTCCAAACACGAGTATAATTTGTGTTGTACATGACATAAGCCCCCAACTGGAGCTGACCTGCTAACATCCAGTGTTATTTGTAGCTGAATAAGCAAAACAACCTTTTGCTTTTTACCTATTAGGTCAGTGACATCGATTTCCCCTGACTGCAGTGGCTGCAGATCTTTGCACACAGAAAAGGGAGAATTGAAAGCACACGAAGCTGTCCAGGGAGCTGCTGGATGCCATGGGAAGCGGAAAATCAGGGTTGCTTTCTTTTTTCAGGTTTCAATGACTGGGTAGTTCTGCACTAAGACTCTGGTTCCTAGCCGTCCATACCTATTCAGATTTTCTCAAGACACATTATCCAGGGTCAACAGAGATTAATAATTAATTCAGCAGGACCCACTAGGATTTGTGAAGGTGACATTCAGAATATCAGGAGAATAAGAGAGTGTTGCAACTTTTTTTCGTGTTCAGAAGTCTGCTCCTTTTAGCATCAGGTCCTTGGTCCATTTGCTGTTGTCACAATCATTAATGTCATTAGCAGCTTCTGTGCTGCAAGGATGCAGATGGCACTAAATGAATTGAAACAGGTTTTAGACCATGGGCTTGCCTATGAACTGCCCCATCCAAAACCACCCAAGACACAATTCTCTCCAAAGCCTCCAGTGTGACTGGACTCCACAAGAGTCTCGTTCTCCTGGACAAGAGGTTGTAGGTTCATAGGCAAGACAGCATCCGAGGCAGCAAAATCAGAAAGACTCTTCTCCACGTGCACCCTTCAACTCCAGAGCTTTGTGTTCTCCAGATGGAAATAACAGACCTGATGGCAGAGTCAGGGAGATCCCTTCAGAGGTGCCAAATGCTCTCACTGAAAGGAAGGTCCTAGTGCCTGCAGCAGGTACTAGATACCAGCAAGTGAGTCAGACACGCTCCATTAACTGTCTGTTAATATAAGTCTTCAAAGTACATTAATACTAAAAAGGCACCAAAAAACCCTTCATCACGATAGCAACTATTAGTTTGGGCCAGGGCAGTGAAATTGGTTTATTATGTGCTGCTCTTCAGACACAGTCTGCCCCTATACTTAGGAAATGTCGATTAATTTCTGGACATGGAGCTTTTATCCCTCTCCTGATAGCTGGCATGTTCTCTCCCCATTTCAATTTGTTGGCTCACTTTCTTGTGTGAAATTCAGCAGAAAAGGGGCATGCAGATCACCCTGGGAAGCTATTGGTCAGACAGGGAGAACAGAAATTGCCTTTAATTATCCAGGACAGCATCTGAGCTCAACCTCAGCAGCCAGCCTTGGCCTGGGGAACTCAGGGGAGCTGTAAGACACATGGTTATGAGGCCGATACCATTTCGGATAGTGCTGGGGGACTGGCTTCAATTAAAGGAAATTGCATCCCATAAAATCTGTAGCATTTGCGGCATTTTGACATTAAAGAGCAGAGAGCATTCACTTAGGATTAGGAGAGCAGACTTCATGCACACCCCTCCCATCTTCACGTACTCTCATCAAGGGCAGCTGTTCCTGCCAGTTCATCAGTTACCCTTATATTAGTGGACACACAGTGAATGTCTCTTCTCTGGCCTGCCTGTCTCACCGTGCCTGTTCTTTTCACAAATCTGGAAGAACCAGAGATAGTCACAATGCAGACTGGTTCAACACTGAAAGGAAATTGGTTTCAATGTCCTTTCCTCCTGAATCCTCTGCAACAGTCGACTTGCTGACACCAGCCCTTACGACCCCACAGCTGAACATCACTTCTCCAGCCCTGGGGTTCAGACTCGAGGTCTCGACACTTCACACACAGCTGGTGATCGCTGTGACAGAGGGATGGAAGGATAGGCAGCTGCTCATGCTATGAGATAGCTGCAGGCTACAGAGCTAAAAATAATGACAGCTCCTTGAGAGATTATGCCAAGAAGGCATTGGGAAGCTTGGGAACGTAGGTCTAGACATGGTTTGATTTCAAGAATGATTTTAGTACTTGTTCCCCAGTTCCCAGGACTTTCAGCCTGCTCTGAGCACTAACTGTGTTTCTCTGCTCCCTGCTTACACCGTGCAGGATTACAGGGTGAACATCTTCCTGCGACAGCAGTGGAACGACCCACGGCTGGCATACAACGAATACCCCGATGACTCTCTGGACCTGGACCCCTCTATGCTGGACTCCATCTGGAAGCCTGACTTGTTCTTTGCTAATGAGAAAGGGGCCCATTTCCATGAGATTACCACAGACAACAAGCTTCTGAGGATCTCCAGAAATGGCAATGTCCTCTACAGTATCAGGTGAGGTGACTCAACGGGGAGAGCTCCACTAAGGTGGAGGAGGGCAAAGCCAAACTCTCATTGTTCAACCTAAAATGAGAATGTGGGGACTTTGAGCACACTATTGGATAAAAGAAATTGAGGGGTTGTAAGTGGGAGAGCATCCAATTAACAGTGTCATAGCAACGTGGTGGGAAGGAACCTCCAGAGATCTCCCGTGCAACCATCTCCTGACAGTTGATAACAGTAGCTCAGGTTAGCTGTGGCTTTGTCTGGTCAAACTGAAATATTCCATGGATGGCGATCCCACGACCTTTGTGGGCAGCCTGTGCCAATGTTTCATTCTTCTGTTCTTGTTTAAAAAAAAGAACAACTTTCCTATCTCCATCATCTCCAAATGAAAATACAGGTTTCTTTTTAAGTACATTTTCTTGTGAAAACCAAAAAGAAAGAGGGTATTCATGATGGAAGAGCACAATGTATATAGTTTCCAAAAGGAGAAATAGTCTTTCCCCTGAAAAAAAAGAAAATCCATCCAAAGTGCACTGCCGTTTTCTAACTGGCTCTTTGCTCCTCTTATTTGCAGTAGTGAAACTCTAATAAAGGCACTTACAAAAAGGTGGACTTTGTCCCATGGACCCAGAACTCAGCATGCGCAGCACTGGGTTCACCCAGAATCACCCCTGAGAACACACTTGTCCAACACGTGCTCAGCATCTCACAGCCTAGTTGCAGCCACAGTCGACCTTGTTTCACATCTGTCAGATATTTACAGTAAAGCCTTCTCAAGTGGTTTGTCTGAAGATCTAATTGAAAGCTTATCTCTCTGATCGATCAGGGATGGGGTCCCCTGCCAGAGATGTGATGAGAAAAACAAAGTGGGCAAAGGCTAGTTGTGACTCTCTTCTACTAAGGTGTTTCTTAAATACAGAAAATGCAGCTGTTTTCATGAAAAAAAAAAAAAGAAACTTGAACAGGTCAATTCTTTCCACTGTCAGGTCTTCTGTCCCAACATGCCTCTAAACTCAAGCAGAGAATTTTGTCCACCATAACGATTTAAGTTAAAGTATCTTTCCCTCCTACTAAGTATCTTGTAGGTCTGGTGATAGAAAAATTCAATTTCTGTCTCCCAGGAAATTCTGCTATTTCTACATCAAGGCAAAATGCTGAAAAATCTAAACACTTCAGGGAACAACATTTTCAGCATTATCAAACCAAATAACACAAGCCTAACTCTCTGAATCAAATAATTTAATATCAGCTTGTTGAAGCAAACAAACATTTTGAGCATAGATCACGGTATAGGGCAGCACAGCAACACCACAGAAAATACAGCCTGCACTTAGTGCAAAACGGAGCTTCAGAAACAAAAGTAGAGGTCTCAAGAGGCACAGCA
The DNA here is from genome assembly GCA_013399365.1 of Pampusana beccarii. Classification (NCBI taxonomy): domain Eukaryota; kingdom Metazoa; phylum Chordata; class Aves; order Columbiformes; family Columbidae; genus Pampusana; species Pampusana beccarii. The sequence continues at coordinate 1,430,606 of VWYH01006719.1, read as the reverse complement.
GGAATTCAGGAAGATAGAGAAATTCACACTGATTTACCACAGGGCATTTTCCCTGCAGAAGATACCACGAGAGTCCTTCTTTTCCCCCACAGCAACATGTGATCTTGACCAAACCTCTTTTATTCTTTTTTTTTCTTTTTTTTTTTCCTCCTGGCTCAGACATATTCTGTTCAAACATTTCCAAACAGTCCCAGTGCCTAGAAATGCATCTGGGGTGTCCAGAGGATGGGTTTGGGCTTACCGCTAATCCAAACTGTTGTGAACATGAGGCGAGAACTAAAAACAGAAGCAGCAAAACTGTTTGGCGTGGGAACTCTTTGCTCTGCACAGTCCAAAACAACATTGCAATGAAAAGCCATCTGCAGCAGGTGACTCTGGTGGGAATTATATCACAGACCCAAACGCTCGGCATTTCTGACGCTTTCCAATACCACGTGTGAAAACACAGGCAGGGAAGCGGTGAATGATCAGTCATTCCCCCCAGCACACTAGTGTGTCTCAGACAAGGTACCAGCCTGTTTGCAACATTGGATGTTCAAGGGGGTGCACCCCCTCATCAGTACCACAAACCACGGGGCTTGTGCTGTCTTCTCTCCCCAGGATCACGCTGACTCTGGCCTGCCCCATGGACCTGAAGAACTTCCCCATGGACGTACAGACGTGCATCATGCAGTTAGAAAGCTGTGAGTCCTGCACACATCTCCATTTCAGAGAGGACACAATGTGTTTTCCCTTCCCCTTCCTCCTACCATCTCCCTCCTCAGCTGCAACCCGTTCCCAGTTCAGCCTTCACTGGAGACTTGCTCAAGACCCACTTGGTCAGGATTTCCCGTTCACTCAGCACGTGACATTTCCTAGGGAAGCCAAACCTTAAAAGATCCCACAGGAGGAACCCTGGCTTCCTCATATTTACATTGGCCTTTCACTTTGGAGGAGAAAAGTGAAAGTGCTTTCAGTTGCAAATGAGATTTTTTCTTTCTGGATGAACATTTGCCCCTTGTACATGTTATTTATCCCAAAGGAGGGAAAGGCAATGAACAACCTCACTCAGAGAAAGAGGTCAAGTTTGAAATAATAGCAAACAGCCTAACAGGCCAAACTAAATAAAAAATGTGATTTGTTGCAGACAATTGCAGGCCACCACCCCAGCTTTTACCATATGCATAAGCAGCTCCGCCTAAACCCAGATCAAATCATTACAGCATTGCCAAGGAAGGCCAGGATACGTCCCTGCCTCCAATCGTAGCTCTCTTCTACAAATCTGTCCGTTCTCTGGTCAGCATTTATTTTGTTTTGCACAGTATTTGTCCCCTCCTCTCAACAGTTGGCTACACAATGAACGATCTCATATTTGAGTGGCAAGAAAAAGGAGCTGTGCAAGTTGCTGATGGGTTGACTTTGCCTCAGTTTATCCTCAAAGAAGAAAAGGACTTGAGATACTGCACAAAGCACTACAACACAGGTCAGTGCTGTTTACCCTTAGCTGCTGGGTTCATTAGAGAGAAATTCAGGACTGTGCATTTGACAGAGGCTCTTGCTACATCTGGTGGCACTCCGGTGATACAGGCCTTGTCCTGCACAGCTAGGGACTATATATATATAAATACACATAGATATGTTATCAGTAAATATACACATATATAGCAAATAAAAAGCTAATAAACACAGATGTGTGGAATCCTCTTGTCCCCGGTATTATCTGCATCAGTTCAAGTGTGTTTGGTCTGGACTTCTCTCCCAGCATCTTTTATCTTTGATGCAAGGGAGCAGGTGAAATTTAACTGACAAAGGACATACTGCCAAGAGATTTCTTTGCTATGTCAATGTTGTACATTCATATTTCAGAACTGGACAACAGCTGTTAATTTCCTCCTCTAACAAGATTCTGGTTCTAGGCAATGCAAGGAAAGTCCCCAGACAATAGCTGAAAACAAGAGGCTCATCGTGACTTATCAGTAATCTTGCATGTATCTCCCATCATTCTCAGGCAAGTTCACCTGTATAGAAGCTCGTTTCCACCTGGAGCGGCAGATGGGCTATTACTTGATCCAGATGTACATCCCCAGCCTCCTTATTGTCATTCTGTCCTGGATCTCCTTCTGGATCAATATGGATGCTGCACCTGCTCGCGTTGGCCTGGGGATCACCACAGTGCTCACTATGACTACACAGAGTTCCGGTTCCCGAGCATCACTGCCCAAGGTACAGAACACGCTTATCTTCGTAGGGGGGCAAAATGGGCACTTTCTGGGGAGAGCACGTAAGTCAGTCACCACACAGATCCTCCTGCTCAACACAAGAGGCACTTTGCTGCCATTCCACTATTCCAGTTCAAGGGCAAGCAGAACGAATTCCAGTCCCCTCCTGAAAAAAATTTAGCAGAGTTTCTATGACTAGCAGCAAAACTTCCCCTAAGATTCAGCACTTGCTGCAAGACTCATCGCAGCTCCCAGTAGCCAGGAGCTCTGTACCTGACAAAGCCCTATGACCCCCACACATTCTAGCTTTTTGCTCACTTGACCATCATATTTTTATAGTAGTACTGACTTTCCTTGCAATGAAAGGCTTCTGGTATGATCAGATTGGATTACTGTTTTCCTTGCATATAAACCCAAACAATCAAGACCTGGATAAATTAAAAACTGTGGAACTACTGCTACTTAACAGCTCAGGAGCAGCTACAGTGGCCTGATAATACACTCGTGTTAAATTAGCTAGATTGTGGTATCCGGTAAGAGATGTCACCTGTATCATGGCTTGATCAACTCCTTCCAAAGACTGTGGGAGTAACACGGTAAGCAAAAAGGCATTTGAGTGGAAAAAAACACCCCATCTGAGTCTCTCTCTCTGGCTCCTAGGTGTCCTACGTGAAGGCCATAGACATCTGGATGGCTGTGTGCTTGCTGTTTGTGTTCTCCGCGCTCCTAGAGTACGCTGCCGTCAACTTTGTGTCTCGGCAGCACAAAGAGCTGCTCAGGTTCAGAAGGAAGAGGAGGCATCATAAGGTAATGAAAGACACAGCTGAAATCTGCCGCAGCAGAACATCACTACATGGTCAACTGAATTGAGCCACTGGCTCCCAGGGAAGTCCTCGGTATATAGTCAGATGTTAAGGAGAGTGACACATCAAAAAGCAGGGTTACCCCAGTGAATTGTGTCTCTTCCAACAGTCTGCTGATCCCAGGAGTCTAGCAAGATGTTTTTTGTTAGCTAATCAAATGGTCTACGCCAAAAGGGTTGTTCTCAACAGAACAATTTCCACACAGCAGTGTTGTGGTCTGAGTTCTCTTCAGAAGACACAGCGAGGGCTGGGGGGGGGCAGGTGGGGCAGTGGGAGGGATGTCTATCAGAGGACAGTATCCCCCAACAAGACAGCCGACATTAGCCTGGAGGTAAGCGACACTTCTTTTGTCTCTGTCACCTCTGTGTTCAAAAGCATCTGCTTCTCAGACTGACTGCGAATTCCTCTCAGAAGGGAAGAGCATTCTTCTCAGCTTTGGCCTTGCTCCGTGCTCATTCGCCATGGCTAATGCCAACCTGAGCATGCACATGTCACACGCATCCCCTGCAGCCTGGACTCTTCCAGCTTTTAGGCTGAGGTACCACAGCAAAGATTTCACTTCACAGGATGCACTAGAAAGAAACAGAAAGGCGGCTGTGATCACAACACCAAAGGTGCTTAAAAATTGCCCTTCATTAACTAGTAGATTCAGGTAGGTGGTATCAAATTTTCAGCACCAGGCCTGAGAGTCAGCCCTAAACTAGCATTAAAAACAAACAAACAAACAAACAAACACACAAATAAATAAATAAATAAATAAATAAATAAATAAATAAATAAATAAATAATGATTGGAATCTCAAGACAGCCCCAGGAGATCACCAAAATTTGCCTAAATTTTTTCTCATACATATTTGACTACCTTCTATTTTGAAGAACCCTCCATGATCCATCACACCCAGAGACTCCCCCATTCTATTGCTTCACTGTCACAGTGTCCCAGCCATTAGAAGTCTTTCCCAGAGTCTAATCTGTCCTACAACAGTTCAGAGCGTGTGTTTGGGGAACTGCCACCATTCCAGGAGGCAGCAAGGATGAAGGAGCAGGAATCCCTGTCTCTTTGAAGATTTGCCTCTCTCTGCTTCAGTTGTCCCATCTGCAAAACCGGAGATAATACTTTACTTGTCCCCAGTACAGTCAGGACCAGGGATTAAAATTGTTGGACAAATGCAAGGGAAAAGAAATAACAGATAAGACCATCAGCAACCATCAATTTTGTCTGGCCAGAACAAGAACTTGCCATCTCAAAATCAAGTGAGACAGTTTTGGTTGAGAAGGTGCAGCCTGCTTAGTGGAGCCAAAGCTAAAACCACCCAGCATGGGTGTCTCGTAGTGCTTTCATCTCTTCGTCTAGATTCAGGCATCCTGTCTCTGGATCTATGGTGGTGTATGCAGATTCGTCTGTTGATAAAACAAGATGAGTTTAAAAGATATTTGCTAGAGATGTTCCACTGAACACAAGGCTGCTATTACAATCCCTGCCCAATCGCACAGCAATTTAATTGGAACAAAGCATAAACAAAAAAAGCGAAATGAACAAGGTTTGCAGGCTCATCAGAAAACTAGGAGCTGACTGCAAATATGCAAATGGCTTAGTGCAGCTGCCAAAGAACCTAATTACTCTGTCCTGATGTCCTGACTTGTGTGGGTAGCTCTGCCTGGTTTGGGTATGACATACAAGGCTAAAAACAAGTGAGGTGTTGCAGTGATCCATGCTGGTGGAGGCAGCTGGGAGGACCACCCCATGCCCACATTTATTACGTCTGCTCAAATCACAGCCTAGGAGCCACTCTTCACAGCTCGATGTGCCGGACAATTGTGGCGGTTTTGCTTTGCTCAGGTACACCAGCGTGCTCTCTTTTCTGCTGCTCTGCCCCAGACCCCAGCACAGTGCCTCCATCCCACGCAGCTACCCGCTTGGTACAGGGGCCATCCAGAAAAGACGCTCTGCAAAGGAGAGGGGAAGGGGCAGCGGGACACGTGGGGCAGGCAGGTTGCAAGGGACAGGGCTGGTAGGTCAGTGCTGGGGGACAGAGCACGGATCAGCTTCTGCGACAGATAATTAGTGTCATTGGTCTAGCAATTAGCCTCAACAAGCAGAGACTCGGGTTTCTGACCCTGCCTCTGCAAAGCGCTGGTTGTATTACTTTGGCCCAATTTAGTTTTCCCTGTGATTACACCCCTGTGTTTACTAACATAGAGCCTGCAAAGCCTCCACTCCAAAACAGCGATAGCATTTGGTTTTAGACTAGCAAATAAAGAATTTTCCCTGCTCGGCAATTAGAATTACCACAAGCAACCGTATCTTACCGCTGACCCATAGACAGGTGTTTCTGGAAGATGGCTCACAGGGAGGGGCTGTGGGGGTCGGGGTCCCGCGGGCAGGTGGGCTGAGGGCTGCTTGCAGAGGTCTTTTCCTGGACAGGTCTCGGCGCCTGCGCATCCATGTAACTCTGTAGGAAGCCTCGCTCTGTGGCTTTGACTACCGGAGTTTCATGGAGCCCACTCCTTCTGGGCATACAGCACAGGCAAAGCAAAGAAGGTGCTGATAGGAGCAGGGGTGGGGGGGAGAGGCAGAGGCAAAACAGGGGATGCAATTGGAAAAATTAAGACAGTACCATAAACCCTTCAAGTATGTCAAAGCCACCAGTGGGGTGGAAGTCAGTCCTGTTTTCCATGGGGTGCCTGGATCCCCTGATTTGCATCTGTGTGTCACACAGCTGGCACCCCTCTATAAGGCTGATCTCCCAAGAGCAGAGGGTTTGGCAAAGGGCGCTGAGGTTGGGGCATGACGATGGCGTCTTCCCCTTGCAGAGCAGGAAGCTGTCAGTGGAGAGCCTTATAGCAAGGGTGCACGGTCTATATCTCATTTTAAGTAGAGCCCCATGCTGAATCTGTTTCAGGAGGACGAAGCTGGTGAGGGCAGGTTCAACTTCACGGCCTACGGGATGGGACCAGCTTGCCTGCAAGCCAAGGATGGCATCTCCGTCAAGGGTGCCAACAACAACAACACGGCTAACCCGGTCCCCCCGCCGTCCCGCTCCCCCGAGGAGATGCGAAAGCTCTTCATTCAGCGAGCCAAGAAGATCGACAAGATCTCGCGCATCGGCTTCCCCATGGCATTCCTCATCTTCAACATTTTCTACTGGATCATCTACAAGATCGTCCGCAGAGAGGATGTGCACAACCAGTGAGGGAAGTGGAGCAGCTGGGAGGGAGCGAGCAATCCTTTATATATGTGCAATAGCAATGCAGCAATGCATGAATTTAAGAATGTGGCAATATCTACTAAAAAAAGGGGGAGGGGGGGCTGGGAGGGACTTTTAATCGTGTGAACTGAGGATGACTGGCACAGGGAGGAGGAAAAAAGCTCTTGACCTAGGGAGTTCAGGGTGGGTTTTAGTTTTACAGCATAGGAAGGTTTGGATTGCTCCAGCTGCAATCCAAGCAGTGTAATATATTAATATATATTCATGCTTAATTATAATGCAAAAAGAAAACAATCAAAAAAAAGATAAACAAAAAAATTTCTTTTTTTAGCCTATTAACAGCTTAGATTCTCAAGTCACTGGAATGATTCATAATTCCATGTGCAGAAATGCTTTATCTGATTTTTGCTATATAAAGGCCATACTAGTCAAGCACGTGGGAAAAAAGCCCTAACAAAGGAAAAAAAAAAAAAAAGAAAAGAAAGAAAATCATTCTATGCTTCTCTAGGTTCTACACTTTGAAAAGTGGATAGATGAGGAAACTTAAGAAAGAGGCTCTGAGTTGTTGTTTATTTTATATTTCTACTTTTTTTAGTCACGATTTTGCCAATCAAACACTTTGTGACTTCTGGATAAAGGAAAACAAATACATTATCTCTCTCATCCTCATCAGAGAGAATCCAATGGGAAACATGAGAAGGACATCAGGGCTTTCATCAGAAATCACAGATACCTTCTCTCCTTTTAAATGATCTGGCAGGATTCAAGTCCCAGGAGTCAGAAATAGGATTGAGAACGCTAGAAATTATGAAGAGTTTTTAAAATAGCTCGTTCGTTTTTCCAGAACTCCCTTTTGCCATGTTTGTTTACAATAGGGGTAGGATAGAAGCATCGGCTGAGTTAAAGCAGAAATTATATTTAAAATTTAGAGAAACCAGGCATTTTCAATGCCTTGTTGCAACAGGGCCGGGCGAATGGCAATATTGTTAGTAAGGGATGGGGGGTGGGAAGGTGTGTACAGAGAGAGCAGCTCTTATTTTCAGACATTTCATAGCAGTAATATTCATAGCGAAGCTCTGAAACTCTATTTTTGTATCTATTTTGGTGCTGCATTTAGCTTTAATGTGGATGGGAAGCTGGAGCGGGGCTGCTTTGCCGCGGGGGAGCCTGGCACAGTTGGGTGGGGATGGGGAAGGGAGGGAGGGATGTGGGAATGGGGGAGCAAGGGGGTCTCCCTTTGGCCCCATGGTAGCACAGGTTGGTGTTGGCAGCTGGGTTTGAGGTGGGGGACACATCAAATGCATTCAGGGTGTTATTTGAATGCCCGGCTTGGGGCCGGCATGGGCAAGTCAAGGGCTCGATGCCCCACTTGCCTGGCTGGGACCCTGGTGTGAGCTGGGCTGCAGCACCTGGGTGATTCGGTCGTGTTCATTTGCACTTTAGCAAGGAGGGTAAAAGAGAGCGCGAAGGAAGAGACAATCAGTCTGCACTGAAGCACTTGGGGTCAGGTCTGGATTAGGCACTAAACGAAGGCAGAGAGACAAGCAGCACCCAAAGGGTGCTTCCACCATCCTCTCCCGCTCAGGACAGGCCTGCAGCTGAGCTGGGCTGCAGATCCCACGCTTGCTGCAGGAACATAAAGGTTCCCACTTGCAGAAGCTGCCACCCCCACAGCAGTTGGAGCAGCTCCCAGCAAAGTGCCCTCTGGTGCTGTCAGGTCCCATCTGGCCAAGGGCAGCAGCACCCAAGCCTGGGATGGGAGGTTGGGACCCCATGCTCAGCCACGGGTGTCCCAACCAGTGCAGCAAGAGGCAGCTATGGGAGAGGGCAGGGGAGCGCAGGGACCTGCAAGCTGTCCTAGCACAGGGTCAGCGCCAAGAGGAGGAAGCCCAGAGAGAGCACCGGGGTTCTCCTGGGCTGGGTAGACAGACACCCATCTCCGAGGTTGCCAATNGCAACAACGAAACAAGGGAGAAAAAAAAAAAGAAAAAACCACAGTGGGCACTGTGTGAACTAAGGCAAACAGCAATATTTCCTAACGTTTTGGCAAAGGCCACATAGGTTTCCGAGTCTCTTTGCACTGCCAAGACAGGGAAAGGGCACGCGGTACCAGTGTGAACCAGTACATCAGACCTTTCCCCCCTCTTTCCTCTATGGGAGCAGCAGAAAACCTGTGGGCTGGGGATTTCTCCTTCCCCTGGCAGACAGAGCTTTCCCAAGCAGGGACATCTCAGGCTGACGGGCAGAACCGCTATGGGACAACTTTCCGAGCCTTGGCCGGAGCCCAAGTCTGCTGCTGGCTCTGGTTTTGCTTGCTGAATTATTGAACTCTCCCTGCATGCGCGACGGGCGGCTGTGCCAACTGCGGGTTGTGCGATCGCTTCAAACGGCGCGTCCTTGTCTGAGATGAAAGAGCAAATCCAGAGGATTCCCCTCCTGCCCGACAGCGGGGCAGAGGCTTGGCAGCCCACACACCGCGGCTCCTTGCTCATGCAGGGGAACAACTGCAAATCACTGTCATCTGGGTGAAAAGAAGGTCCTGCCTTTTATGCCTGGGCGTTGTACTTTGGAATCGGGCAACTGGGTTGTTGTTCACACAACTTCTCACCCTCCCCAGGCTACCTGGGACACCCACCAGGGCACAGCCAGCTGCAGGTTTCCTTCCTAATAGGAGCTGCTGTAGGTTGTTAACATCCTCCCACCCAAGTGAGTTTTGATCCTACAACCCAAGGGCAAGACCAGAGCAAGAAGAAGGAATATGTTCCCACCTCACTTCATTCTAGCTTATAAAAGGGTCTCAAGACCAAAGAGAAAACCCATGTTCATCCTAGACCTACTGCTTGGAGATGCAGATAAGCTCGCAGTTACTGCTTCACTAGAGCTCCAGTGTCACTTTTTGGCACTGACTAAGGCCAGAGAAAGGCAAACTAGGGACTAAAAGCCATCAGAAAGATGCTCACATTTCCTGCTCATGTGGAAGCACTTCTACTGCTAGTGGAGCCCATGGGAATGTAAGGACAGAGATAAGAATTACATACTTACCAGCCTGCCTTTGCGTCCAGTTCGACTCTGCCAACCACCAGGCACGTTTGATGCTCACCATAAGCAGTGTTATTTTCTCTTCATTAAGCAGCCAGTTTCCATCCAGGCCATTTTCCAGCCCCAGGGCTGCCTGCACAGTGACAGCGAGCAGCACTCGCATCCCAACATGAAATATGCTGGGTCTTGGCAAAGGTCTGATGGTGCTGAGACAGCTGCTCCACAGAGCTCTTGCCAGACAGCTTCACCACATAGACAAGACCTTAGACTGTCCTAGGAGCCCCTGGCAAGTCTGTGCAGTTTTCAAAATCAAACATTTTTCTCCATCTGCAGTTGGCTGTGTTTAGTCTCCATATTGCAACAGAACTTGCTTTGATAACTTAGCTCATCTTCAAAGTAGGCTACTTTTAATAGTGCCAGAAATTATATTTATTAGCAAGAATGTACAGGATTTTATATTGCAGGATAGCTTCTACACATATTGATGGAATTTAACCTGGTAATTGTTAGCTCTTGTTAAGAATGAGGCTCAGAAGCAAAACCTCTGAATAAAATAAACAATAGCCGGTTGGCAGTAGAGAGAGAAAATAGGGCCCTAATTCACTTGGACTCTTCAGAAAAACATAGCTTTATCCCAAACGATATTATTTCCAGCTGTTGCTGGAAATGTATCACTTCATGAGCGGGAATTATTTTTCCTTATATATTAAAACAATTCGGGGAAAAGAAACAAAAGTAGGATAAACTTACTGTTTTTCAGTCAGGTCGATGATTTTTTTCCCACTTTAATTCCTGATTAAAGCAGCTTTCCATCTGGGATCCCAGTACCATGGAGATCTGAGGGAGGTGCTGAAGAGGTCCAGGACAGAGCAGTGAGCACATGCTCTGCTACAGACCGCAAGGCTTGGCCTTGGCAAAGCACCAGCTCTTCTTTAAACACACAGGCAGGGTCATTCGCTTCATGGCTCTGGTAGTGTCCTCGTTCCTCTTGTCCTAGAAGCTTTTGCTGCTCAGGGCTGGGGGACTTCGCTCCTAAAAGTGTCAAACAATTCCAAATGCTGAATATTCTCATATATTTTGAACAGAAATTCTTTTTTTTTCCCCAGACTTCTTTTCTTCTGCCTCTTCTTAAGATCAGATCTTTAATTTTAAGGCAAATCCAAGACAATTCAAATTACACTAATGCTTGAGCTTTATCTCAAATGTAATTTGAAGACCTTGCTTGGTTTTCTAACGCTGGAGGAAAAAAAAAAGATTACAAGTATTGACAATTTATATTTTTTTAAAAAAGAAAGGAACATATGAAAGGAGAAAAGGCTGTTTTAAATGGTGCCCTATTTTTCTCAGATTTTATACAATCATATTTTTGTATTGTACTACCATTCCTTAATAAAACATAGCTCTTTTCCCTGTGCCAAAGACAGACAATCTCTTTCAATACCCCATTCCATACTCCAAAACCTTGCTACCAGCAGCAGTGGATAAAGCAATATGGACTATTTCTCCCCCAAAATCCAATCCTACCAGCACAGCTGCAGGTCTGGGGTCGCTGTTGCCAGCTGGACATGGTGCATCTCCCGTCTGGGTAACTGTGAGCAGCAGGTCCTGCCCTGCTGGAGCATCCCACAGAGCTCAGTTCAGTGAAAGATGCATCTGATCCCCTCCTTGCCAGAAAGAACCTGACCTCTCCGGTCTTCTTCTCAAAGGGAGATGTTAGAGGTATCTTTTCCTGCTCCTTTTTCAATAGATTTCCATCATTTGTATGGAGACAGTATACTATTTAATTAGAAAATCAGAATACTTGATTGTTCTTCCGGGTGCTAATATGAGCAGTAAAGCAGAAGCTAGTATTCATTAATTTTAGCACCTTCAAAATTACTTCAGGTCCTTTAAGTCTTCCCATCCTCTCTTCTCCTTCACAATTATTTCTTAAGAGTGGTTGCACATCTCTCATGTTCAAATGAATCTACACGAGTCTTACTTCATTCAAGTATATTGCATTTTTCTGTGTTCATTTCCCTTCTTTCACAATGTGAACATTAATTTTCCAGCTATATAGCAGCTGTTTAGTAGAAATTAGGTTCTTATACTCCTTATCTCCTACTGTAGTGTGTAGCAGAGGGTCCCAGAAGAAATAAGCTGTTGTGAGCCAGGGAACGCATAAGGAGCTGTTGCACATTTTGCACAGGGCATCTGCTTGGAGCTGCTCTCGGCTCTGCCTGCAGCCCATGGGGAGGTTCATTCTCCTCTGAGAAGTGCTGGGATGAGCAGCCCTTGGGCGATGCCCTCAGGTGATCCCACACTGAGGGAGGACTGATGTGCACAGCCTGGGCTGGGGATACCGGAGGTAGCCGGGTAATGGGAAGCACAGACTGAGCCAGGTGGGGAATCCCAACCTGTGATCTCCCTTGCAGCAGGTGTCCCGCGCACAGCAAGGCTGACCTTGGTGTTTGTAGGGTCTGCAGCTCTTCTGGTTAATCTCTACCTTCACTCACCCTGTCGCATCGGCCTCTCATCATGGTGCCAGCAAAGGTCCAAAGCGCTTGGTACTGTAACATGGCAGAGGACCCAAACCACACGGCAGTCTATGAAGAAAGGGATAATTTCAGCACCTAGCAGAGGAAATTAGTGGTTAAGTTGTCAAATGAGGATCTTGGCACAGAATAAGAGAGACAGGAAAAGCAACAGGAGAGATTTGTTTGCATGCCACATCACTGTCTTCTCCTGGCATTCAAGGCACACAGCGCTAGCAGGTATGATGCAAGAGTCAAAGCTGGCAGCAAGAATTACAAGATTGCATTAAGTAATCACGACCATAAAGCCTAGTAAATCTGGGTTGTAGTCCTCACGCACTTCACTGCTGGGCTTCCGAGTAGAAGTTGTAATGGCATCTTATCTTTGTAGTACTCCTGCTGCTGGGTCTATCATAGAGCACTGAAGCCTGTGCAGGGATGGGCTGGCTCCCAGCAGTGCTGGAGGTGGGTTAGCCAGGGTTGGACCCAGGCCACGCACAGGGCGAGCACACGTACTGGGAATAGGTTCAGCGCAAGGGGATGTTGCCGCTTTGGGGAAAGGCAGGGATGGCTTCACATTGGCTTAACGATCCCATCAGTACTCAAAGCATCACTGCTGGGGCCTGCAGGTGGAGCTTGGTGCTGCTGCTACTCCTACCAACAGTAAGAAGCCAGCCATAAAAAGCACAAGGGAGAAGGACCTCAGCAGCTTCCCAATAGTGGTAGTTCTCAGCAAAGAGAGAGGATGCAAAACCCTATTACCTATTCCCAGCCTGAGGCTGGTTGGTGTTTCCATTATAAAATCATCCATCTTTTCCTGGGCATGATAATACCACAAATAAGCCCTCAGCCAGGCTTGAAATAAGCATTTATTTATAGATTTGCCACTTGAATTGCATAAGTAGCTTAAGCCAAACAAGGACACCCCCTTCACCTTGGCTAAGCCTGGCTGAGGCACAAGGTATCATCACGAACTGTGTGCTCTGACTCAGAGCTGCAAGTGTGTGTCATTGCTATGGCAGGTGAGTCAAGCTTGGCACAAGCAGTGACAGGTAGACCTGGCCTGGAGCTTCCCAGTCTGAGGGATCATGAGGAGCTTTTGATGCTAGGGCTTTTGTGGAGCTGGTCCCAGGACTGTTAGCACCATAGGAGGCTGAAATCACCTTCCCCAGTAGGTCTGTGGGAAGATATGTCTGTCTCATTTAGGCACTTAGAGATACCAGGGCACCAACGAGTTACTTGTCTTGCTAAGACTTGAATCAAGCTTTAGGCTGCAGACTAGCCAAACTAGCTGGCCTGGGTTGAGCACAGCACAGAATTTGGGCACTAAATTACAGGTTGAGGTTCAAGCCTGAATCAACCTTGCAGTGAAGACACCCTCAGAGTCACAATTACACTGGAGGCCTGACAGTGGCGCTGCTTAAATCAGCATTGCCCTGTCATAGCCCTGCAGAGCTCAACAAGCCGTGACTTCCAGCAATGGCAGAAATGGGGCTTGGGCTTCTTTATTTCTTGCTTGGCACCCCGTCCTCAAACACTGATCATTATTGAGCTAAAACTATGCACTATTAAACAGATTGTGCCAAGGGAAGTGCCTTAGCCACCTCCCCTGGATACACACTTAAAATTTTTAAAACTATCCTCATCACAGTTGCTTGTGATGGCCTGAAGAACCAACACATGAGCCCCTGAGGAGCAGGGCCAGCTTGTGGCCTCATAATGTGCCACAGATGGACACAACTGTGTTGGGACCACAGCTTTGCCCCTGAGGCTGCAGTGGTAGAAGTAGAGGGGTCCTAAAAGTTGAGCTTCTTACCCAAGAGTAGAGTGAGAGCAGGGATCAGAGGTGAGAGGTGAAGAGCAGAACAGGACTCATGTAAGTCATAGGGGCTTGTAGTACTTACTTAGTACTTACTCCTTCCTGGAGTAAGCACAGTCACAATTACAACCCCAATCCATGTGGTCCTCCTGGGAGCTGAGGCTTTAAATACTGCTGCATGTTCTTTGAGGGGTTGGAAAAACAATTCATGAGGCTTGACTTGGCCCATGGAGGAAGAGGTATGGTACAGCACGGGCACCATCACCTCTAAAAACAAAGCGTGAGAAACCAGCAAATAAAGAAAGGAAGTGGAGAATGGGCAGCCTCTGTAACGTAAAAACAGTGCTGGAAATACATCTTGCTGAACAACTGCACACTGAGGTGAGGGACACTGGTATATCCTTCACGGGCAGGAGTATGATGAACAATCCAGGCAAGTCCTTGATTAGATGCATGCCTTCACTTTCCATCAATCCCACTCTTTTTTCAGGAAAAATAAAATAAAAACACACTGTTTATAAATTGGGCTGTAGATATATAGTCTCTTCAACATTTTGTTTAAGTAATCATGACCTGTGCTATTGGTCACAGCAGTTGAGCTCAGGTCTACAAGAAACGCTCAGCTAGAGGCTGACCCAACAAAACGGTAGCAGAAGGGAGCACAAGTTCCTTTCCCTTACGCTTGCCTAGGCTGAGGAAACAACTAAACAAGGGCTTTGAAACACTCTGCTCCTGCCTTTGCCTATACTGAGCTTGTACCATTTCCTTTCTGCCCCTCTCTTTGTAAACCTGCTCATGTTTCTGTCCAAAACACTCGCATTCTTCCAGTTCTAGGGTTAGATCAGAAGTAAGCACGGAAAATAAGCTCAGGAGCAGCACGGACCAAGCTGACAAAACCCTACATTAACCTAATCCAAGTGGAGAGCTGTAAAACCAGCACCTCCAGCCCAAGGTTGATGCTTCCTTCACAGCTTCCAGCACTGAGCAAGGTCACTGAACTTGACAGGGCAGTTGAAAGACACATGCATTTCAAAACCATGATCGATAACATTCCTCTGTAAATCAGGTGAAGACAGCAGGTTAATCTTGGGATCTGTCAGCTTTGGGAGTATGCAAATTGGAATTTTTTGGAAAAAAAACCCCAAAACATTAAGGTCCAAACAGCAACGGTATGTGAGAATTCGAGAGATGGCTATATAATCCACCTTCCACTTACTGGGAAGAGCAATCTGTTGTGCTTGGACTCTGCCTTTGAGATCCATGTTGCTGCTCATTGCAACATCCGAGCACCTCACTGTACAATCTGTGCTCCCCCGACTGGTGCAGCAGGGCAGGAGAGATGGGCCAACTGCAGAGACAGACTTAGGAGGTGACAGACAAGGACATTAAGGCACAAAGGCCAAGTGACTTAAGTCACCACATGCATGTGGAACTAGTTATCCTGAAAAATTATCCACCTGGAACATCTCAAGCCTACTGTGAAATGGAATTGATACAGAAAAAGGTCAAATCTGCGTGGTTCCCAAGTCCGGTCCCAACATCCTGAGAGTGCCGGTCATGGCCAGAGCTCAACTCTTCTTTCATGGACTCGCTGAGCTGCGGGAAAGCGATGACTGCTTCAAAAGAACTGAAACAGAAGGCAATTGTGCTGAAAGCCTTTCACACACCTGTCTGAGATACAGTAAAACTTCAGTGTTTTAAGATAACTATAGAGAGACTTAAAGAAGAAGCAACACACTAAGGACTCCACCCAAAAGTGGCCTGACATGCAAAGGTCACAGCGCATTTCATGGCAGCTGACCATCCCTGCAGCACCAGTGAACACCATTCTGGAAGCAGCCTTGGAATTCCGAAGAGGCACAAACAGCTGTTTGTAACCACCCAGCTGAGAGCAAACACCAGCCATAAGCAGGTGTAACATCCTTGAGGACAGTGACATTTTATGGACTATGTTGTCTACTCACGTTCCACCACCGTGTACAGCATACCACGCTTATTATATTAAAACTGAGATGAGAAGTAATGAAAAACTCACATGTAAGTGATGTTAAAAACAGGGAGAACCAAGGAATTTCTCCCTTCCAAGTAAAAACGCACATGCATTTACATTGTTTTGTAAATGAATTTATCTTCAGAAGAATAAAAATACTTAAGATGCTTCTCTTCAGGACAACCATTGCACATTTGGTTTTACTTTGGAGGGGAGATACAAACCCCCACACATAGCAGGAATACTTTCTAATCGGAAGCATACAAAATAAACAGAAGTGGGAGGAGTTCAGCACCTACAGTGCTTTCCATTAACCTGGATAAACGTTGTCTCAGTTTCTCAGAAGTATCCACCGCACTGGTCAGACCCCAAAGAATCTGGTATCTAGGAAGAACACCTCACAAAAACTCATTTATCAAGGCTCTTTTGCAAATACTAAATCTAGATTTGAGCTACTTCTACAATTTGTGTGTGTGTGCTTGTTAGAAAAAAAAAAAACCATCAAAATATAGATATTTTCTCAAGCTTGTTTATAATGAGGATGGGCAAAGCCAGAGCATTCTCTTTTCATTCTTCAATCTTACCGGGACCATAGAGTGAAGAAGTAGCATTAAAACTGCCCCAGTTTCATCAGCTCCTTAAGGCACAGGAAAGAGGCAGCTGGTGTTAAGAGAAAACTCATCTCCTTCCAACTTCAAATAAGCTTCTTTAAAACAGCCATCAAAATAGTTCATATTCAGCTGCTTTAGTTGTCTTCCTTGCAAGGTGCGTGCTAAAATATCAGCATCTCACAGGAGATAATTGGAAAAGTATTCATAGGATAAGAATTAATCACTGGAGTTAAGGTAAGAGAAAGAGTGAAGTGCTCTCTGAGAACCTCTACTGGTTAATTAACAGAAGTCTGAAAGAAAATAGAAAAAGCCAATGCTTATTCATTTTCATGCTACTCTCCCCTTAACAGAGGAGGCACTAGAGAAATGCAGAATATAAAGTGTGGTACCCATACGTGAAACTTAATATGTAAAATTCTTCGAGACCAATAAACTAGCTTAATAATGAAGTGCTCACGTCTTCTCCCTACCCACCTTAAAGAGGGACCTCCCTGTCTTTTCTATATGAATTTATTATGTATACATATAAATATATAGATACACGAAATGGGTATGGCCTTACACTCCATTTAAGGATATTTTGCTACATTGTCAGAGTGCAAAGCAACTGCTTCCTTATGAGCAGCATTTTTACATCATGATGAAATAAACCTGTAACTTATACAATTTGCATGACCACACAGAAACAGTGGCAGATTATTTTTCTGGCTTGTAAAAAAATTTTAAAACAGACGTTCTATTTCAGCAGTTTGAAGATGGAATGTAAAGTTTCTGCTGTTATATGTATATAAAATATATTTATTGAATCATACATTCATGCTGATTCCAATAAAAAGAAAATAAAGATTTTTCTGAAATTCTCTTCATGGATTTTCAGTGCCAGAGGTTCCATGCTGCAGCCCACACTGCTGCTACATTTGTGCTAACACAAAATTTCATGAAAATAAAGCAAAACCCCCTGTTTTATTGTTAAGGCTTTTATTCTAAATAATCTCTCCCACCTGCGACCTCCTGAGCTCCACCCCACATGGGAATTTGTACAACAGTAGCAGTATCAGCCTTGCACACAGCAATGACGGGTACTCAAAGTTCTGTTTGCATTGTCTTTGCAATATCCTGGATTTTAAAATCAGACACAAAGAAACAGCAGTACTCTCAATAGAGCCAAACTATGCCTTGAATTCTTATGCAAGCCGAAACAGGTTCTGGCAAGGAATTTAGCTGTCTGAGCCTAGGGTCCATATAAAAAAGGGGTCATTCACATCCACTTTGCAAGGTAGGACATGGCATTATTTATACATAGTTATTTGGTAGATGAACTGACCTTGGTGCAGACACCCAAAACGGCATTTCAGCATGTTAAAAGACTGCCACTCACACTGAATCCCAAAGATGGACACGATAAAATATTTTTTCCTTCCAGTCAGGTGCTTTGTCAAGTTTGAAATATCATCACTGGAACAGCAGATCCCACTTGGCTTGGTAAATGGCATTTTGTGACAGAAAACAGAAGGGCAACATCCTGCCCTTCAAACCTATTCTGAGAACACACCGTTACTGTAAAAATCTGCTGTCTTTAAGGAATGATGGAGCTCAAAAGAATTTTACTCAATTGTTTCGTATCTCATAACCAGATAAGCTATTAATAAAGCCTCTTGCCCCATCTTCCACACAACATGCGAACAAGATTATCAAGATTTTAGGTGAGCAGTTTTTCAAGTTACCAGCCAGGGTAAGAATGGTATTGCTGGGGAATGAAATAATCACGGAGATAACGACTTCCTGATAAAGCACACACAACTTTGGGAAACTGCTTGTGTGCCATGTGCTCTTAGCCCCAGGCAGCAGTGTGTGGAGAAACAACACGTTCTGTTCAAAAAATGACATGTCTCCAAAACACGCAGAATCAGCAGCTGCAGAGATCAACTCCCAACCTTCGTACCCACACCCAGAGCTCTCCTTTCCACCAAGGAAAGTGGATTCCCAGATCGAAAGGACATGCCTCTGCCACTGAAGAACGCCTCTCATTCACATTCAAGTCAGAGCTCGCTGTCACCACACAGCACGTTAGCACACAGGCTGTTTGCTACTCCAAGGGTAAAGTCATCTTTGCAAAGCCCCACTTCCAACAGCACGCTTACCACCTCCCACACTTGCCTGTGTGGTTAGTGTATGTTCAGGACACTACGGCTTCAGCTCTCAGCAAATTCCTCAAAAAAAAAAGATAAACCTGTGAAGAGGGCCCTGCAGAGCAAGTGATCCCTGCCTGAAACCTCAGCTGCAGAACAAACACCTGCCGTGCTCAACACACAAATATTCCGGTTCGTCTTTACAGGACAGCCCCATGCAAGCCAGATGGTACTTACAAGTACTCCTGGAGGACCTTCAGCCTGCACAAGGGGAGAACTAAGTCTAGTTAACTGTGCAATGCCCTTAACCAAAGAAAACACAGCAAAGGCAGCATGGCTTCCAGTTCTGGTGGTATGAAATAATACTGTAAATGAGGTCTTATTTCTGCTTGTCATACACTACTGAAGTCAGTAGAGGCCAGATCACACGGGCCATACATGAAAGCCCCGCAGTCTCAGAAGGGCAGACCGCTAAGGTGTAAGGATTATGAAAGGTTGTTCCTGACACTGTCTGTGTGTCTTGCATAGGTGCCAAAGCAGCCTGTGACAGCTCTGACCAACTTTTCTCTGGTTCCCAATCTCCGCAGAGCACAGAGACATCCAAGAGCACTTCAGCAACCATCACATCGCTCTCAATTAAAGGAGACGTGCTAAGACAGACACACAGTCCAATTCATTTGACACTTCCATGTGGCATTTTTGTTTTCAGAAAGAGTTAGATCACCCTGGTTATTAGAGGTTAACCTCCTTGTAGCTGTTCTAGCTCAGTGCAGCCAGCTGAGGCAAATCAAATCATGACTTCTTCATAGTCATCTTCACCATTAATGCATGCAAGGCCTTGAAGACCTTAGGCAAGAGACACCGAGGTTTTAACAGCACAGTCAATGCAGATATCAGAAGGGCTTGAGGCTACTAGAAAGTTTAAACAAGAAAGCCAACATGACAACATTTTAAAGCAGGTCTTTTCAGTAAACTTTGCTATTAGCTAGTCACAGAACAATCAAAATGCAAATACTGTCACTCTGCATTTTTTTCAAGATGCTGTCAACATAACTGGCTTTTGAAAAGTATTTCTTAACAAGACATTCCAAGAAAATTTTATGTAAATATTTTATTTTGCCTGTCATCTTGGACAAGAACATAACTTTCTGGGTCTTTTATTATTTAACATATTGAGAGTATGATTCATACGAAAACAAGCATACACTTCACCTTATAGGCTTTGAAATTCTTCACTGACATTCCTCAGCTCTTTCTCAAGCCAGACAACAAGCCAGAACTGCCCAACTCCTACTACAGAAATGGTGTTTCAGGCTTTTGGCTGCTTTTCCAGATTTGGTTAAGAGCTACAAAAGCTCCCATTAATAGCACTTTGTTAAGTCTGAAGTGCAACCTCTTACTGCAGTTTTGGATTTAACATCAAGAACAGCAGAAACCCAACAAGTGAAGAGAAAAAATGTCACAAACAGAGTCAATGAAAGACTTCCATTGCACACCTTCACTTCACAGTCATTCCTGACACACAGAATGCAGAAGGATTTTTCACTTTTTAGAAAAATACCAGTTACCACCACAAGAGGAAGCAGTATGTATTTCCAGTATGCTGGCTGTGAGAGCACATACCAAGCTATTGCTGGCACACTTCACTCCCCTCTGATCCACCAAGATATTTCAGTCTTCAGGAACAGATCGTAAGCAAGTCAATCCGAAAAACATTCATAAGGAGAGAAGGGACAAATAGCATAACACAACTCTGAAGATGAAGCTAAAATAAAATGGAAACCAGACCTCTGACATTTAGCATAACCAGGCTCAACCATTAGGTTTGGCAAGTAAAAGGCAAAAGTGACTGTTCTGGAACAGGTAATACCCATCTGCCCTTTGAGCACGGGCAGCTTTGCTCTACCTTTAAAGCAAGCAAATGTCAAGAGATATATAGTGCGTATGCACAACAGTTATGTTAATAAATCAAGGAAACAGAAACAATGAACCCTGACACATACAAGCAAACTTACTAAGCAGCTCTTTCATATTAGTAAGAGCTCTGAAGGGCTGGTATAGATTCAAAACTCCCGTTTTCATCCAGATGTTTAACCCCACACATTACAGAATTAATGCTGCTTTGTGCAGTACAATCTTACAAGATCTCTGACTGAAATTACCCAGTTTTGTATTTTATTTTCAGTTTCATCTTCTTTCAGAGGCAATGGAGAACATTGAACACCTTTCTTAATACCAGGACAGACAGGCATCTTCTGTGCTTCTGACAAAAATGCCATCCATCCACTTCAGGTCAGGCAGAAGCAGGTGATGAAATGAATGCCTAAACTGCAAAAATATTACATACAGTCGTTTGAACTGTAAAAGATGTGACAGAAGTACTTCTGCTTCAGTTCTACTTCCGCGACATTTGTCATGGGGCTTGCCTGGCCTCAAATCAAAGTTAAATTCTGCCTCCAAAAAGTACTTGTTTTCAATTATTTCAATGCAGCCAAACTGAGGAACAAGTGTTAAAAGCTTCAGCTATAACCACCTCTATACCTCATAAACCTAGTGACAGAAAAACCTCTTCCCCTTGGAAAAACTCCAACATACTCTTGACTTGATAAAGCAAATCTAGACCTTTTTTATTTTTATTTTTTAAACAATTTGCCAAGACTGGAATGAGAGATAAATAGAAGGCACAACAATTTTGCTTTTTTTATACAAATACAAACTAAACATGAAAAAAACTCCCTATTTCAATAAAAAATTTCACAAGTTCAGGAAAAGTGTTTTAAGAGTCAAGTTCTAGACATTTAAAACCTATCCCACAATCCAAAATTTCAAAGTGGTAAAACAGTAGTTCGAATTCCTTTCCTTGATCATGTATCAAAAGAAAAAAGATTCTACAGATACCCATTATTCCACTTTTACAGTGCCACAAAGAGAAAGGTGAATGTCAATTTTTCAAGTGGCAATATCTCCAGACCAGAGGATGTTTGTATGACCCTCAAAGGATAAATCGATAGTTTTGTTTTTCTGCCCTTGAAATTCTTGCCAAGTACTATGTTTTCCTACAGGCTCTTGAACGCATGCATGTGAAATCTTATTCCACTGACTGAAATGCACCCAAATTCGGTAGAAGGGGGGAAGAAAAAAAGAAAAAAATAAAGAGACATTCCTTTAGGAAAGACCACTGGTACCAAAAAAATTCAGTCCGTAAGTTTGAGGTGAACAAGAAAATTCAGTTCTTTTCTTTTTAAAATCCACTTTTCCTAAAAGGTTGTTCCACAAAGCTGGAATCTGGGACAAGGACTAGAAAAAAAAAATAATCACAAAACCATAACACAAACAAAAAGGGGCCAAAATAGTATCAAACGTAGCAGTCTATAACAGGCTAGGGCCACATTCCAAGATACCCAAGGCTGAAATTCACAAATCTGCAGGAAAAAGGGTTTGCGCCACCATGTCAACATCCGTGATGCATTCACTGGCGTTGCCCGATCCCCCTTCCAGCTCCAAATCCTGGCTTCTGGGACATTCCTCCACGTGGAGGCCCTCGAATCCCACCTCCCAGCCCCCCACGAGTGCCTCCAGGTCCACGTGGTCTGTTATCTCTGCGGTCACCCTCCCTGGCAGCTCGTGTTTTCTTCTCCTCCACATTCAGGCGCACTTCTCCCCTGAACATGATGGGCTGCAACAAAAGCAGAAAAGGTATTTTCATTAATGACTCACCAGTAACTCTTCAATTGTTTCTACAACCTTGTCTCGTATCCTCCTTTCCACAAAAGCAAATTTAAGTGTTTTATGATTGGTTACTAGAAAATGGCAACAGTCAAACTACGCATCCAGTCTTGTGCTTTACTGGAGAAGATATAGAAGATGATGTGAAAGAGTGGCACCGAAAAGCAATCTGGGTCTTAACATTGAGCATTCTGACACCTTTTAGAAAAGGAACTGAACTATTAACAGTAACCTGCTTTCATTAACACACAGCAATTCACAGTCTGCCACCATGCAGAGTCCCAGTTCATTTTTCTTATGGCATGAAAAATGTCAGATCCCCTCTGCCACCTTGCTATACAGGCCAGTGAAATCTTTCCCTTAGGTAAAGCTCAATTTTTTAGAATTGCAGCGATAAGCAGTTGTTTGATTGGGAAACCTCACTGAAGCAACAACAGGAGAAAAGCAGGACTGCAACATCCCACAAACTTCATTGCAGACAAAAAGTTGAAGTCTGCAAGAATCCAAAAACCACAGGAATAAGGACATCCCACTTACTTTAAGATGCTTAAGAAAGGTGCAAAGGGATGAAGAAAGGGACCAAATAGAATCTTTTCTTGTTAGAGTAATCAGAAAAACATTGCCAGTTATTCACAGACCAAAAACCACTGACTAGATATTTATTTACCCTGCTGCTAAGGATCTTCTGAACTGGTTCAGGATCATCAAACACCACAAACCCAAAATTAGGGAGCTTTCCACCACTGTTGATACGGAGTTCAACAACATTGCCATAGCCTGCAAGAGAAAAGCCGAGTTCTTGGGTCATACATTAGAATGCTCTGTTGACCACGCTTGTGGCTCCAACCCCCAAGCCCCAAGAGTACAGCAAAGCAACTAACTTACTTTGGAAAAAGTCTTTAAGTTCAGATTTATCCACATCGTGAGGAAGGTTCCCAACAAATAACTGATGACTGTCCGGGTATCTCACAATCCGTCTAGTTTCCACATCGCCTTGTTCACCCTCACGAACTTGAACAGAAAAGTAAAATTTGTTTGAGAATGGCCAGTCCCCACAATAAATAATTAAAAAAAGGCAAGCCATGGTCAGAATTAGCACCTTGTAAGTCAGAATTCACACTATGCATATATGTAAAAGGTAAGCATTATACCCTAACAAGTTCATAACTGTTTGCTTTGTATCACCTGACTGAAGCTAAACATGTGAGCAGAAACCTAGATACTTCAAAAAAAAGTTAACAAAATTCAGCTCTAAAGCTTGCCAAACAGTCAGGCCAAGATAATCTAAAATAACCATATCCACAAAAGTAGAAATCATTGACTTACTAATCAAAATAATGAGGTTTTTTAAAGGTTTTATCATCATATCGCAGAAAACAACAGTTTACTCTTTGTTGCTTCTCTTACTTGGTCTAGGACCCCTCTGTGGTGGGATGCTTGTTCGCTGCTCTCTCACTCGCTGATCCCTCTGAGGTCTCTGAGGTGGGGTCTGAGATTCAGGCTTTGCCTCAGGGCGGGGCTGTATAAATTCAAAAAGAATTCAGGAGGAAAGAAACATAACAGTAGAGTTCAGCTTTAAGAGCTCACTATCAAGTTGTTGATAAAGTAACTTGGAAATAAAGGGAAAAAAATTCATAGTTCTTTCTACCTGTGACCAAAATGCATGTTAGTTCATGTGGGCAAACATCACTTAAGAATTTCAAAGTTGTCCCATTCACAGTTATATACAATAAAGCACCTGCAGTTGCAGTTACACAGCTGGACTGTATTGCACAAACTTATTCATGGCAAAACCTCATTCATGCACAGTGGAAAAAAATTAGAGAAGTTGCCTCTTTTATTAAGAGGGTGCAATCATTTTACACAGCAGTTACATTCAGCACTTGCATGAACATTCTCTGGTTTTCCTCCATGAGAAACAACTTTTTCAACCCAAAAGCCAAGGAATACAATTTTTACGAAGTCCATCATGAAATACTGAATATGAAAGTCTTTGGAATCTCTGAAAATTCAGATTGTAAGCAAGTAGATTTCACCGTATTTTGCCCCACCTCAGTTTAGTGTCAGTCAATTTAACAGCTACGCTTCTCTAGGTGCTGGATTCCTACCTGCGAGACTGGTACTTTCACAACATGAGGTGGTATTCCTGATACTGGAACAGCTCCACTGGGAGGGAGGTTCTTACTGGTTACTGATGCCCAGGAAAATGTCTAAAAAAAAAAATATTGTAACTCAACTCCACACTCTTTTATTCTTCTGAAACATTCCTGATAGTACCATTAACAGATACAAGATAACGGTAAGAAATTACAATGTGTACTTGAAATTCTGGATCCAGCCACTAAGTGTTTCCCCATAATTTCCTTCAAATCCTTTCAATTCAAAAGAGTGTAACAATCATGGAGTCCCAACTCCACCCTATTTCTAAATTCTACATAGAGTTGAAATAGGACACAGCAGTGGCCTAAGACAAAGGATCACATCAAGGTTAACCAAAGTACTTGTTTCCTGAACACTCATTTGCCCACTTTTGCCTCCTTTAACACTGAAGAGTGACAAAAATCCCCAGGTAGAAGTCACATTTCACCCATTTTCCCGATTGAGCATGTTGGTTGCAGTCTTGTTCAAAATTCCAGCAGCTTTGTTTATAAACGAAGAATCTGAGCCTGGCTGCTGCCACAGTTCCCATATCCACCAAATATACAAAGCCTTACCTTAACTCTGGATATGCTAACCAACTAGTTACCAGCTAGAATTTCAACTACCTGTTATTGTATAGTAACTAATGGGAAGGACGCCAACTGGTGATGAGAAAAGCAATTTGGGCAAGGGGGAAATTGCAAAGCATTTAAACACTTCTAATTCCAGATATTTCTCCTCTTGCCATAGAGGGGATCACGCCCTGTAAAACAACAGGAGTGTAAAACATACTGATGAAACCACCATATCATAGAAAACCATCCACTGTCATTACCCTGGAGTCCTCTTGCACTGCAGGAGCTGGATCAGCTGGAGCTGGGGAAGGACTCTTTTCCACATTCTCTTCTGGAGCCGGCTCCTCTAATACTGGCTCAGATTTTTCTTCCTGTGCCTCTGGTTCAGGTTCCTGTTCAGGTTCTGGCTCCGGCTCAGGTTCTGCCTCTGCAGCTGTCTCTTCCAGGTGTTCCTCAATGTCATTGCTATTAGCACCACAAAAAGCAAGAAAGAGAGGTGGTATTGTATCTGATTCTATTACTGGGTCATAAGAAATGCTATTTGTCCAATACAGAAGTTGGGCACATCAAACTGAAGAAGAACACAGCAAATCTGTCTAAATAAGGCCACACTGCAAAACCATGCAAGTTTCACATTGTTAAACTATAGGGCAGAAAAGCATCACATCTACTGAGAATTCCAAGTCTCTGCATTCAGACTAACAGCACTTTGGTTTCAGCTGCCCAATAAACAGAAATCTTTTTAGTGTCAAAGAGGAAAATCCTAAGTAGCAATACATTTGTTTGACCTGTTCTACAAGCAGTCCGTATTGCACAATATCTGACTTCACCTAATAAGGTATTATTACCTGACGGTCTGCTCGTAATAAGCGCCAGTATCATCAGGAACAGCCTCAGGCGTCTGCTGTCTTTCCTCAGGTTCTTCCCCTTCCTCCTCTGATTCTAAATGAAGTTAGAAAAGGGAAAAAAAAAAACACACCACACATATATTTAGTACTTGGTTCAAAGCACAGCATCTTCCACAACATGCAGGTGAAGTCTCTGCTGAAGAGCACAGAGGAAGCACTACCATGATGCAACAGACATCTCCTTATACTTCTGCGATCACTCTGGCTACTCACTTTTGACCAAGCTCAAACAACATGTTCCAAACACTTCAGAGAAGCAGATTTATAGCCTACAAATCTGACTGCAACTGCTAAAATAAGCCTCACAATTCTTTTAATAGAAAAAAAATAAGCCAGAAAAATAACAATCATCTGCATGTCAGAACTCCTTGCTGCAGTGCAAGGAAACTACTGGCAAGGAAACAAAAAAATCTACAAGAACATTAAACTTAATGCTGATCTGCCTTCTCCAGCAATAAGATTTCCTCTGGTCTGGGAATGGAGTGTTATTACAGACCCAGAAACAAATACCAAAAATTCCTGCTACTTACCCTCTGGAGGCTCAGTGTCAGAGTCACCAAAAACCTCATCTTGGTAGCGGAAGATATCATTGTGGACATAAAACTTGTTTGCAACAGAACCCTAGAAGCAAATCAAAGGGAGGAACCAATTTAATTCTTTCAATTGCAGCAATGTAAAAACTGGAATAATGAGAAAACAAGAACAGATGAGGTAAATCATCCTTCCCACATATGATTAAACCAAACTTTTCTCCTGCAGCAAAATGTGTGTTATTCAGAGGAAAAAACAGAAGATGCATTGTACTAGCAAGTCAAGTATGCATAGAACAATGGGAAACAATCATAGTAGTTCTTTTAATTCCAATAGCTCACAACACTGAAAAAGAAGGAATGAGCACTTTCTGGAGTCTAAAGTATCTAAGTCAAACTGAAAAATAAAGTGATCTTGCAATCCTCCTTTTTTTCACTATCATTTTCAATTATGTGAACTGTTCTGTTCAAAAAAGGTTTCTTTCAAAAAGCCACCTCAAATGCTAAGTCAGCACTTCATATAACAAGAAAGTCTAGAATCCATGTCAACAAATGGCAAGAAGCAATTTGAGTTCTTTTCAGTAAGAGGACCAGTGCTAGGAAGGCAAAACAAAGATAAAACAACTTTAAGATTACTAAGAAAAAAATGTGCATTGCACATAGCAAGTAGCCAAAAGTTAGGATATTTAAAACTGTAATTACGATAGTCAAGGTTAAGACATGACCATACAGAAGTAGCATAATTTCCTGAGGAATTTGCAGAACATTACTGCTGAATTTTCTGGCAAACTACCTTCCCAGTCTAACCCTTCAGATTCCAACACTGAACCAGACAGGCATTATGAATCCTGACGTATAAGCAGCACTATAATAACCCTAGCACTCAACACAGCATACCTCAGGTGCAAGTACAAATGTTTGCATGAATCTGCGCACGGGCTGCATGTTATTGGAGAGCTCTCCCATCACCTGGACTACAACACCATCATTGAGAGTAGCATGGGCATCCACATGACGAATCTTTGTGTGGCAATCCTTGAAGTGTAATGACAGCACCTTCTTGTGGATATCCTGTGAAAGAACAGTGCACAGATTACACTGCAGAATCCATTTCTGCTAAGTTAGTTTTCAAAGAAAGAAAAAACATAAAACACTATTTCAGAATATATTCCCTAACTCTGGAGAGAAAGCTTGGCAGCATGCTCTTTAAGTTTGCTTAACAAGCAATTTTACATTATGAACTTTAATAAAGGAAGCATATTTTGCCTAATTACTGTTGTTTAGACAGTTTCATCTCTTTTTTTCGGACAGAAAGCACTTAGACAAAGGGGGATGATTCACAGATCTGCCTCTTCTCAACCAGAGGTGAAAAAAAAAAAAACAAGAAAAAGGAAAGAACAGTAAGGTTTAAGTACTTACAGATTGCCCATAGACGGCGTCAGCTGGTTTTCCATTGGAATCCAAGCCACCATGGACATAGGAAGAGTTCTTTCCATAAAACCTGTTGGAAAGATATTTTAACACTAAGCTTTCTTAAGTGAGAACACTGAGCCTCTACATTACAGTGCACTATGAATAAAATACTCTCAAGCAAGTCTTCCCTCTGAACTACTGAAATACAGCCATACAATTCTACAATCCTGCTAGTGATTTGAGGGTAGAGGGTTTTGATCGAAAAGAAAAATGCAAAGTTCTCCTGTGTAAGCTGTAGCATTCAGGTATGTCAGACAGCCAAGCACTAACAGCCAATACCAGAGTCTCATAGGAGTCAGATAATCTAACCTCGTCCTCTCCTTTCTGCAGAAGGTCCCTAAAGCAACACAGTACCTTGAACACCCTGGATGCTGAAGACTTCCCTGCAAGTTCTGGTTTAAAGATTGAGCAAGGAGGAACAGTACTTTTTTGTTCATCTACAGTAAAGTAAGTACTGCAGGTAAACCTTCCATTTTATAACTGAGGGATTACAGGCTAAATCATCATAAACCATCACAGGACTGCATTCTGCCAGTAGATAGAAGATGAGAACTGAATTCCACTGTAAACTTTCCTCTGTCCCAAATGGACAAGGTCAGCTGTCCACCTAAGTGCAAAAATACTCTGAATAAGCATCCCTGAGTTTGGAAGAAGGAAGGTTTCAGAAATGGCTTGTCTAGCTAATCAAAGCACAGCAAAACAGTATCTTTAAAAAGGAGCTTAGTTCTAGAAATGTAGGATACCTGTCAAGTCAAACAGGACCAATTTGTTTAGATAACAGATCGTAGTTTGCTGCACATTCATAACTTCCTCTGATTTTCCTTTCAGAAAGAGCTGCTGGTATGACTTAAACATACAATAATATACAAGTATACACCATTTTCAATGTTACTCCCCTATTCAAGGGGCACTATATCAAGACAAACTACGAAAAACTTAACTAAATAACATTTATCCAACTTTCATTTATATTGATTACAACCAGAAGTAGCAACACATTTTTGACTTGTATTTTTCTTTTTGCTTAGAATACATGTCCAACAGCATTTCAGTAACAACCAGAACACAGATACTTTAAGAATTCCTGTAATCTTTATTATCCATGTCTTAAACCCAGCTGATCAAAACTGAAAGCAAACTGTATCAGGGTCTGTCTCGAGTAAATCAGACTTTCTATCTCCAAATTCAGCAGCCAAGACATGGCAATAAGCTTATTCACCAATTTTAACATATAAATTAAGAAATACACACAGAAACACAGATCATGAAGTGAAGCAGAGCTTTACCTGTGCAAGTAGTCAGGTGCTTGGTTCAGCAGAGTATAGTACTGCCTCACGAATTCCCGCCCGACCAGCAGGGGACTTGGCTTCTCCATCACCATTTCTTTGGTCAACTGAAAACTACGGAGAAATCAAAAGCTTCATAAAACATGAGCATTTCACATTGCTGTTCACATACACACAGCATAATCACAGTGGAAAGCACACAACAAAACTCATTAGCAGTTTTGACAGAGTAAACAGTTCAACCGATGTGTTTTCAGAATCTGCCTCTGGTGCTGAGGAAAAGACCTTTGGGTACCAAACCAGTGGTGGGAGAGGCTGCATGGCCAAGGGAGATCACCTCATAACACGCCAGCATTTAATCACCCTTCATACCCTCAGTAAAAAGCAGGTAGCAAGCAAGTACAGTTCTTCAAGAGGATTTGCTAAGTGGCTAAGTCATTTGCAGTCGATCCAAGTTCTACTTACCCCACTTGACTTCACAATCAGAATTAAAAGTCAGATGTTCCAAGGCAAAGCCTATGCTAGTGTATTAGGGGCATTTTTAAAAGGTCAAAACAAGTCCAATCTATTTTTATCAGCAGCACAGCACTCCTTGCTTGTGAGTGACAAATGCTGTAGAGGAATATCATATTATATTAAAATTACTACGATACAAACAAATGCATGCTGCTCTTCCCTTGCTTCCACCAAACTTAGCAAGTCACCTCTCACTTAAATCCAGAAGACCAACCAAATGAACTGTACCGCCCATACCCAGGCCCAGGGACAAATCAACCTAGGTACTTTCCACCTCATTTCCATGGATTTGTAAGCCACAAAAAGAAAGTCTTTGCAGGTAGATTATACAATGTGTATTTTCAGTCCAGATCAGTCAAAACCAAAGCAGATTCCTGTCTGTCTTTGCTTTCAAATACACACACTGTTCAAACTCATACAAAAAAGATTCAAACCAGTAGAGAAAAAACACTGATACTGGAGCATCTCTTTGCTACATAATACAGAAACAAGAGTAGCTTTTCTGCTTCATACTCAGTTATACCAATAGGTAGCAGAATGGGTGCTTAGCAGACAGTTTTGCTGTTGATGTGTCACAGACTATGTATGACAACTAGTTTTTCTGCAACTATTCAGGCCCCATAGTGCTGACAGTAAAGAGCTAGTGAAAGTACTATCTGCAGTGAGCCAAGCAGATGGTCACCAAAAGGGCATTAAAAGACCACATGTAGCAGCTGAAAACTTTCTCCCCATTACTGACCCTCAATCCCTTCCTCTACACATCACTTTCCTAAACACATGGTATTCAAAGTCAATATGCACATACTTCAGGTGTGTCATGCAAATCAAAACCAATACACTACTAACTTGGATCCTCTAGAAAGCAATTTGGGAGCCATAATTTACTTATCTGCTTTTATTTAAGACTGCACAACTATAAATAGCTCCAAGAAGTGGCAGCATCAACTTAAAAAAAAAACAACAAAAAAAGAAGTCAAAATAATTAGTCCTCTAGCACAGACTAATCCAGATGGAGTCTGCAAAGTTCACGCCTAAGCAGTTATGTTAGGACAAGCTTTCTCTTGTCACTGTTCATCACAGCATCCTGTATCCTGGGTGAACAGAGTTGCCCACAACTATCATCTG
This sequence comes from Pampusana beccarii, assembly GCA_013399365.1. Classification (NCBI taxonomy): domain Eukaryota; kingdom Metazoa; phylum Chordata; class Aves; order Columbiformes; family Columbidae; genus Pampusana; species Pampusana beccarii. The sequence goes on along the minus strand of VWYH01006719.1, from coordinate 1,399,957 downwards.
AGCAGAGTAAGAGGGAAAGAAAAACAGATTGCAGCCCATATACTTGTACTAAGCCTTGTTCCAGTTCATCCAAGGATCTTGTTTGACACTTTCATTATATTTGCTGAATTTCAGAGAAGTCGCCCTTTAAATGCCAAGAACTGACACCAGACTAGAGCTTCAAGACACAGAGGTGACCTACCAGGTCAGTGTTACGACAGTGACAGTTTCAAAAGCACACTGTATACAGGCCTGCAAAGGAAGCTACAGCCACACTGCTGGATGTACCAGAAATGCAAACCAGAAGCTTCAAACCCCAAAGAGAATAACATACAAAAAAAGACAACATGGGAGCTGGTATTTTGGATAAAGCTAAGTCTAAATCAACCAGGCAAATTCCTTGTGTCTCAAATTGTGGTCTAACAACACTGTAATGAAAAGACACGAGGCAATGTTTAACCACACTGGCAAAACATGCAGATAAGGTATTTGAGGATATGATAACACCTAAACTCCCAGCAATGGTCAGCATGCGCTGCATCCAGCTTAGATGGAGATACGGTACACAAGTTTCTACCCTGGGAGGTAAGCAGTTTAAGGTTTGAAACAAAAGACATAACTAGAATGCTATCACTATAACAATAAACACTAGTTTTGCATACATCGATGTGTTTTGCTCTGCTTTTATCACAACTACACACATACACTTTTTTCACTTTTTAAGTTTAAAAATAAAATAAACGCAAAGTTTACCCACTGAAGTTTTTTAAATGCACTTTTTCTAAGTTTAAACACAAGGGAGAAAGATCTGACAGGCTCAAGGATACATACACATGAGTGCCTTCTTTCAGTAGGAAGTGTATCATCATCACACAAGGCAATGTTATTTACATGATAACCTGCAGAAAGGATAAGACCAAACATGATCTTGAACTGAAAAAGGCTCCTCAATACATTCAGAAGCTTCCAGTTGCTTGAAGATGTTTTCAAGAGTTAACTGTGCAGAAAGAAGGTGACAGTCCATGGTTGGCTCTGGCCCACAGGAACTGCTTGGAGTCTGCAGACCACTTTCATGTTAGGAAGTTCCCAGTATCTGTGGTTTTGAAGAAGCCTTTGAATTGTAAGCATAACGCATAATGTCCGAGGCCCAGCACAGTCTGAAGTGACAAAGACCTCAAAGATACGAACATGTTTGCCTTACAGTGCATGTGAAATTAGATCCTCACAAAATATTATCAAAAAATAAGAAAAAACAACACCCCAGGTAAAGTAAGGCCAGATTGTGGGTACCACTCCCCATTTCCTCATTCGTTTCCTGCCAAGCACTCACAAAGCTTTATCACCACAAGGGGCATGCCGACCCTAAAGCAGTGGGACTAGAAATGGCAGACAGACAAGACCTGCACTTTTAGATCCAGTCAGCTTAACTGACAACATAACACCTAATTCCTCCACATCAGCTAAAAAACTTGCCTCTGTGCTGAGAGTTTACAGTTAGAAAGCCACTCTGACCACATCCCCCAAGATCACTGTTTGGAGTAAGACAAGAGCTCTGTATAAAAGAGCATACACATGTTGCTTGTTTTTTTTAGAGGGGAAGGTGTGTAGGAACGGTGGCGAAGGTGCAGAGGTTTCATTTAATTTCTTTGTAAAGACTAGTTTCCCCTGGAATTAAAGCTTATTCCTATAGATGTCAAAAGGCAGGTTTCTTACTCAATTGTTAAGTGCTGAATCATGCTCTTTTGAGAATTTTTTTCAATTGCTTCTAGAATAACAAAGCTTGACATCCTCTCCTAATGGTAAACTGTTACCTGTAGCACTCAAATCTCAACAGCTCATGCGCCAAAAGCTCTTTCAGATTTCTCTTCTTCAGCAAGAGCCCTCACCTGTATTAACCCACTAGCACACAGGATCAATGCTGTTCTGAGCCATCCCAGCACCGTACTGAAGACACACACAAAGTAAAATGGTTTATGCTGATTGTGGCTGTCACACATGCTAAAAAAACCCACAACACTAAAATCAAAGTACTTCCCTACTGTTAAGGGTGAAAAAAAAAAATCTATCAGAACTAACTTTTAAAACAGAAAGAGGAATAGGATAACGCCCAGTTTTCATTAAGCGGATCTGAAAATAAATGGGAAAAACCTTTACATGACCTAATCACAGGACAACAATCTGGTTTTACTCCTCCTGCACCTGCTGCCGCACTGCCAGTTGCCATCTGTTCTTGTTCTCCAGCCAGCACAACCTGAATGACAGGAGCCAAGCACCTCCAAAGAGAGTATTTCCTCCCTACCACTCATGAGCAATTCACTACTATTCCTTAATTAAAACTGCAAATGCTCTACACTGTATTACTACTGCACAGAACATAGAACCAAATGCTTGAATGTCACTACATTACTCCTGATAGAAGCTTATCACGTATTTTCCTGTCAATTACGGTAATGATGAAAGGGTAAAAATTGACAGGAAAAGCTGAAAAATCATATAATTGAATATTCATTCAAACATGCATTCATATTACTCCATATAGGCAAAACAAAATGGATAATTCAAATTATAACAAATACATTAGAGCAATTCTGCAACATAACTGAGCCCTTTTCTTAAGCCAAGAGACTTACAGGAGGACAAATACCTCCTTTACAGTGGTTATCACCTGGCTGATGGAAAATTCCACCATCTGTTACAATGCTTCTACTTGGCAGAAAATCCATGCCAGGCACTGAATTTCTACAGTATGGTTATGTAAATTAGAGCCATTTATGTAAATTCAGTATTAGCAAATTCAGATTTAGGTCTACAGAAATCATTAGCATATTAGTATTCAGAAAAATAGACTCAAAGAACACCTAACAGCTAGCATTGGTTAGTATTTTCTCAAGCTGCCACACAGTGAAAGTGAACTAACCGTTGCTGTCTCATTTTTTTTTAATTTCTAAAGCAGACAAGGAGTTTAGTCTGAATCTTTTTTCTATTAGACTTCCTACACAAAACCCCCTCTCTTTAGTGTACATCAGACAATGTTCAGGCTCTCAGGACACCCAGTGACTGCAGAACCCACTTAGCTTGATGTAACAAGCCAGAGGACCAGATTCCACTGAAATAAAACGTGCAAGTCCGAAAATCCCAAACTTCACTTCCTAAAGCGTGGGGCAATTTTAAACATCTCCTGTCAAGAAAAATGCCAGTAGTAACTAAAATACAAATTAAAATTTACATTGAAGCATATTCTAAACAGGCCACTTTGTTTTCAACATTATCCTTAGGCCTTTGTTCTCTGCCATCTTCATTTCCATATTTTTGACTTGCATTTCAATACAAGAAAGTCTCAAAAAATCCAAAGTTACTACAACGCATTGTAGTTCTGTTTGACTGGAATATTACACAGCAGATACAGGAAAAAACCCCACAGCAGTTCACACTCTCGTGTGCTACAACGTGACTCCTTTGGTACTAGATTCCTGAGCATCTCTACAAACTGATAGTTTACAGGATACCAAACACTCATGTCATGCCTCCATCCTTTTAATTACAGGTTTAACGAAGGTATTCTCACAGAGCTGTTACACTGTTTCCAACAACCTAATCAGCTTCTATGAAATATAATTCACATCTTTCATTTCTATAACTTAACTATAATAAAGCAACTTTGACAGCACAATTGATGTGTTACCCACATTAAGATATTTTTCCCCTCTCAACCAGAAGGTCCAACTTTTGATACAACTCCATTCTGTAATTTGGGTATCAATTAAGTCCTTAAAATAAAAAGGCTTTATGAAAACTTAAGAAACACTGAGCGAATCTCACATGGAAAAGAGGTGTCCGTATCTAAGCACATCACACTACAAAGCTGGCAGACAAGTTTGCTAGACATTAAAGGTCTGGTCAATAGTTAATAGGATTGCGTAATTAAGTGTCATTTAGGATTTTTCCAAGTTGCTTAGCAACAGGTGAGCATGTTCAAATCCACAAACCATTTATCTATATGGAGTAACCAGCACTAGAAGCAGTTACTACTGCTGCTTTGGAGGAGAAAAAATAGTCAGTACAAATAAAATCATGAAGAAAACTCCTAATATGCCTCCAAATGCATGATATAGATTAAAAGTTAAACAAAAGAAGCAGAACAATTACAGTTAATTCCAACTCTCCATACATTTAACATGACTAACATCTGCTAGTGCTAACAAAAAAAAAGTAGTCCCTGTGTGAAGTATGATAAAAAAATATTAGCGTGAACAACAAAACCCGAACAAGCTAAATTTGCATCACTAGGCAAATTCCAGTGCCCATGTCAGCCGGGGATTTATGGCATTATACCAGCTTGCTCGAGTAGGAAGAATAATGTAAACCTCTTGAAAGAAATGCATATTTAAAACACTACAAGATATCAGATACACCAAGATCTGAGATACCCTTCTTGTTTTAAGACAGCTTGAAATTGAGGAGAACAAAAAGAGACCCAGTTGTTGACTCCAAGCCTAAATTGCAAAGTGCTGAAAAAGCACCTCAAATTGACAGGCAACACAAGCCTCAGAACACTGATCTTTAAAAAACAGGTCTCATTACTTGCCTCCCACTGGATGCAGAAGCAGACAATGTCACCAGGAACAGTGTCACAGCAACGTAGCCTGTATTTTATGCAGCACTCATTACAGAGAGTGCGCCCTTTCTGTATTTTGACAGATTGGGAAGGAAATTGTCTGAAATAAGATATCTTAAAGGCAGCACTATTCCACAAGAGGCAAGACACTCGTAATTCAGAGCCTGAAAGCTAAGTGATGGGATAGCTTATTCAATGAACAATGAAATATTTGAAAATAAAATTGGAACAGGTTGTGAGGTTACCTGCACTCAACTCTTACTAGTATCTCCTGGAAACATTCAGACAGTCCACAAGAAATATGTATTCACTAGGAACTTCCAGAGTCAGGTACTCCCCAGCCAAGATCAGAGCAGTGTGAAATGCCAGACATATGCAGACAAAGGAGCCTTTATTAATAATCTTCAAAACCAACACCTAATAAAACGTGATCTGGATCCTCAAACTTACCACAGCTGTTCCTCCACTCACTACAGTGACTAGTGTCTACTGTGTGACAACCACACAACCTAGAGAGACAGGCAGTGGGGTACTCAAGCTGTTCCAAGGAGCTGGATCTTACAAAAAATAATGACACAGCAACTGGAACACTGCATCCCTGGGCAAACAGTTCTCTGTACTTAATTATCCTGATGCTGGACAAAGGCAAAGCAACACCTGAACTCCTTTCTGAAGCTTCGAGACATACCAATGAGGAATGCTATAGAGAAGATAGATGTTACACCAACATATCAATAAGAAAAAACAAATTAGAAGCTTAATTATTTTCTAATCCAAGTACCAAAGGAATCAATCCAAACTTAAGCACAAGAAAATCACTTTCATTACAAGATTTAAAAAATAATTCAGAATTATATCCAACACCGCCCATGTTAGTACTGAAAAACCCCTCTGCTTGCCAGTGGCAGATGGGAAGCCTTACTCAGCAGCAATGCACAGCCCTTCAAACACTGCAAGAATACAAATAAACAAACCATGAATTGCTGCAGAAGAGCTGTCATTCTAGAAGTCTGCCTGTGTTTTTGCTAACAAACCTAAGTGTGATCCATGCGTTGATGGATACCACAGTCTGCCAGTTTGTAGACAAAATTCAGTGCTTCTTGTACTGCTCAGCTCTGTCAAGCTAGAGATTAACTGAAGATTCCTACGCCTGTTATTCAGAATCTAAAAGAACAGTGACCATTTCAGAGAAATTTAATTTGTAGCTCAAAAGCAGAAAACAAATACAAAGATTACTACCTAAAGCATAAGTGAAGCTAGTTGAGACCAGCACCTATACCTGTACAGTAAGGAATGTTCATGTGGGGAAGGCAAAAAAATACTAGATATTCTTCCTGCAGTTAGGAGCATAAAGGTCCACCTACTGTCCAAAACCAAGCAGCAAATAAGGTCCTGCTTAAAAGAGGAGAACAAAAGAATCTGACCTAGAAGAATCTTAAAAATTTAGGATTAAAGGTAAGTGATATCACAAGAATTTCTCACCAAGTTGTTCTTCTTGGATTCTACCCTCAAAACACTTGGTCTTCCCTAAGTGCTGGGTCTATTTTGGTGTGGGTTTAGGGTTTTTTTTAATTTTTTTTTTCTTCTTCCTTTTTAAAGGAGTCTCTACTGGCTTCCAGTTTTCTACTTTGTATCACACATGCATCACTTCTACTCAGCAACACAAACACTAGCCATCCTAGGAGAGGGAGGACAGCATTTCCACAAAAGCAGTCTAAGCATTTGCATCCTTGCTTAGAATTAGCGGCAAGGAACAGGTTTTATTGTAAGTTAATGTTTGTAACAGCTGCCCTATGCCCACAACCCAGCAAGGGTCACTTTTCAGTAGCCAAATAGCTGGAGATTTCCTTTAGGCTGCAGCTAAGGTATTTAGCATTACTTTTCAGAGAGTTCTGCACTACTGTGTCACAGGAGAAAAACACTTAGAAGATATATATCCAAGTTACCTCTTAACGTTACAAACATCAGAGTTTCACATGCAGTTCATTATTTACTTTTGTTTCAAAAATGTACACTATAGATTTATGATACAGGAAGTGAAATGCTTGTCTTCTCAGAGGTCTCAACATGGCTTTGCATCTCTCAACAAGTCACTAGAAGTTTCCTACTCATTACACAAAGGAGATACAGAGTAAGGAAGGTGGAAGCTCTAGAACTAAACACACAAATTTAAGCACCCATTACTTAAACTTTATTGCCTTAAACCAAAAAATACCAAAGCACTAAATTAGACATCTTAATCTCTTGTACTTCTAGATGCCCAAAAGGCAAGAGAGCCCTGGACCTATAGCTACTCTGCTAAATTCCTCCTGTGCCAGGACTCGGCCATGAAAAACAGACTTGCAGTCTCACAAGTACAACCTGAAGCTAAATCACTATCTGGGGATTTTTCATGAGACAGCTTCACCTGCAGTAGGTCTTGCCATACAGGTCAGTCAATATTTTTATTTTTGAAGCACATATAGACAATTTGATCATCCTCCAACAACAGCTGCCCCCAAGATGGTCACAATAGCCTGTACATGCACAAACTCCTATGTGCACTTCCAGAAGTACAGTTCTCAACAGCTGAGAAGTTGTAACCAGGTATGTTAGGTAAACAGCTACAAAATGAACAGACTGTGCCCTATCCCCTCTCCTTTTTATACTAAAACAGTTCAGGGAGCTGCTCCAGTTTGATAGGGAAAAGCTGGAAATAATCTTGCCACTGAAAAAAAGTTAAGCAAGGCTGATGGAAAGGGACTTGCTGTAACACTAGGCTAAGATGATCTGCTCTGAGCCTAACTAATAGTAACACTTCATCTCATCACAAAAAGATAGCTATATTGCATTTAGCATTACAGAAAAAAAACCCTGGCCCTTGTGATTTGACATAAGTCCAAAATGAACTCTTCTTGAAAAATCCGAGTTCTCTCAAAACTCAAAGCCTTGAGAGTTCACAGAAATATTCCTACACTCTCTTTTAATATTCCTAAATTAGATTCTCCTAAATGGGCTTTTTCCCACACCTGGGTGAAGGACTCTCTCATTTATAACTGGATCTATTCCAACCTCATTTACCCTACAATTAGAAGTAATGTTTTTCTGTAAAATTACATTTTAACCATGCAAATTCCACACTAAAAGGTGGTAGGATAAGTGCTGGTCCAAATGGTTTGTTTACTTGCTTTTAAAACGAAAAATAACAATCTGCTTTATGCCTATACTGCTCTTCAGACTGCTTCATTATAGAGCAGCTACTTAAACTCTATGATTTTGCCGTTAGAACAGGTTTTGTTTTGACATCCAAGAGCTGCTCCGACAACTCGATGAAGTTGGCAGCAGGTCCAGTCTTCTCTTAGGTCTGAAATTTTTCCATTTGGCTCCACTGCAGCTTCTTAATGTAAAAAGCAAAAGTTACTCATAAGCAGTCAGAAGAGGCAGATTAGAACACCTAGCTACACAGACATTTCACTGAAATTCAAGCTCATTCCCACTCAGACTAAAATCCCCAGGATTAAAATTTAACAAAATATTTTCTGCATGCCAAGCAGCAGTTCCCGTAATGAGACCCAACTCTTCCACCTCTACCCATTTTAGCCATGCAAGGCTCTGAATTTTCATTTATAGCCTGGATCCCAGCACTAAGGGCTGATCTGTCATGGCTTTGTTACGTTGTTACTATCTTTGCTTTTACTTTCATTAAAACGTGTTCCTCTGTATATATCCACCTTAAAAGCACTTAAAAGCAAAACAGAAAGTCAGCCTAATAGCAATGATAAGCCAAAAGAGAAAACAGTACAGGGCAATGCAGAAGAAAGTGGAAAATGGCCACCAGCATTTTAGAATGTAGTATTTCACATTTGCCTCAGCAAGGAATCAGGTTCATAGCATTACTTGCACATATCTGACAGCTCATAATCTTCCAGCTCTTAAAGTAGTACTCCATCAGCTATGTCTTTCTGGAAGAGGTCCAGACCTAATATTGCAAAACTAGGACCTCAGACAAGTATAATATTCACTGCCTGCAAAGTTTTAGTGATTATTTTAGAATAGCTGAAGATCAGACTTTTTTTCCTTTTTTTTTTCTTTTAATTATTTAATGAGGTAGCAGGAGATTATCAAGTCTATTAGCAGTTTCAGCAAGAAGTTAATAATTACTTTAACTCTGGAGATTTTATATAGGCACCTGTAAAAAAGTATCCAGTCCTGTACACAGAACTATTGTTTTCACTTGTTTGTTTCAAGCAGAGCAGACCACAGCCAGCCTAACAACCAGCACCACCCCACTACAGCCCTGCTTCACTGCCATTTCCTCTTTGGTTCTTCACTCATCACATTACTTAGTCAAAAAAGTCCAAGTACAACGAGGTCCAAATTCTAGTGTTTTCTAACTCAAACAGGCCATTTATGCTAATCTTATGAGTGCTCTCAACAGGCACTACTGTTATGAACATCAGTATCAATATGTTCTTATAGTAACACTATCTTTGCTTTTACTTTCATTAAAAAGTGTTCCTCTGTATATATTCACCTTACAATTTGCAAGGCGAAAAAGAAAACATGAAATTTCTGAATCAACAAAGAACTTGTTCTTTTATCAGGTGCATAAATGTTTCATGCTTAAAATTAAAATATTCAGACTTAAGAGTATCAGTTTTGTTGAACTCTTACTGCTGCTGTTGTTGTGCCAGCAGCAAAATGAGCAGTAGAACAGTGGTCTTATAATCACAGTACAAACAACTCTTATTGTGTATTTTTGTTCCTGCTTAGACTGCAAATGCGAAGAATACCTACAAAAGGATCCTGATGCTTACACTTCACCATCATACACAAAGGAAATCTTGTCCACCAGGTCTCCTACCTTAACTTTGTATTTTCTGGCCTTCAACTTAAGGAGTTCACACTTGGAAGAATACATCATCACAAAAAAAAGAGGTTGCCTAATTCATACAAGTCAAGAACAGGAGACCACTAGTTAGCATCTGATGATTACATCATTTTAAAAAGATTTTAAGAGAAGATTTACACTTAAAAATAAGATACACAATTACAAAGGTTCCAATATTGATTTGATTCTAACAGATTTCGTACAATGACACTCGCCACCAAGTTTTAACACTGCCTTTCAGGCAAACTACTCCGTGGAACATGTGGTGCTACCAAAAAAGTTGGGAGATCATCATCATAAAGATGTTCTGTGACTACTAGGATACAAGACCTTAAGCACATAAATACAGCTAACCTTCACCTTAGCTATATGTTCCAACCAATAAGCTTTTTTTTTAAAGCTAGACTCGCAACTTCACAAGTTTACTGACAGAGATACCTCAGAAAAAGGTGAGCTCAGTTCACAGGATGTGAACATCCTACCACCAGTATCACAGAACTAGCTCTTTAGCAAAATCATTATTATTTACAGAAAGGGAATAGGAGAAGTTTCATTTGCTCAGAGGAAAGATTTCAGAAAAGGTTTGAAATGCAGTTCTTGTCTGTCAGCTTCTGCACTCCCTCCTCTTTACAACAACAATCTAAAAAGTCTTGTTAGCTAAAAACAATCCAACACGCACACACCACATTTGATTTATGGCACCTGGAAGCATTAGCTTTCAGAGCTTGATAGCAGTGCCCACATTTCCTAAAGCTGTCACTCTTGGCTGTGAGAGCACAGGCCAGACAAAAATAGTATCCACTGGAAACATGGCCGCTTGCTGCAAACGCTGCTTTCAGCCAACTGTGAAAACAAAAAAATCACATTTTCTTTGTAAAGAATACTTACTCTACGCATGCAAACCTTAACATAAAAGGTCACTGGGTAAGCCTGTTAAGAATTAATAACACATTAGTACACCCAGATCAAGAATTAAAATATGTATGGCATCCTTTTCTCCGTTTTTCCTCCAGCAAGTTTATCTACGGCCTTACAAGAGGCTGCAAAATTTTCATACAAGCACTACTTTGCATTTAAATCCTGTCTTAGTCGCGGATCCAGCCAAGGTCATGCGGTAAATCAGGGTAAGATGCATGCTCTCCTTCTGCTCGAATTGTGACTCCATCTATAAAGTCAGAGTAAAGGAGACACCTACGATCTAATACACTGGTAAGATGACCTCGCTGTGTAAGCACCCAGCGTTACTCCCTCCATCTACAACTATTGAAAACGGCTATCTCAGCTACACGCCAGGTTTTGGCTGGTCTCATACCTAACGTCCAGCTCCCAAAAAAAGCCCCCAAAAAACAACAACAAAAAAAAACCCGGATAAAACCCACCAAAGTCTGTAAAGCCGAGAACAAAGCTCCCAGCTCCACATTTCCACTCACACAATGAAGGCCCGCGAACAGCCACCCCCCCCCCGCAATCCCCGCAAATAACGCTCCCTCCTCAGTACCCGCTGCCCTAGCAGCACCGTTGGACCCCAGCCCGCCTCGGAAGCCACTGAGGCCGCCGCGGGCCTAGGAGGTTCCTCCCGCCTGCGGGCCCCGCTCCAGAGCCCCACAAGGGGCTGTGAAAGCCCGTCCCCGGGCTCGGACGGGAGAGCGCTCATCACAAAGCGCCGCCGGGTCCAGGAGGGCCGCGCACGCGGGACCGGGGCAGCGGGAGCCGCCTCGGCAGCGGGAACGCGGGGGCGCAGCGGCAGCCCCCTCAGCCCCCTCCCCCCACAGACCGAGGCCTACCGGGGGGAGGGGGGCGCGCCTCAGGCAAGGCCTGGTGCGTGCGGCCCGCAGCCGTCCCCGGGAGAACGTGACCCCAGCAGTGGCTCCCGCCCGCTCCCCTTGCGGCCGCGGGCCCTCCCCCTCACCTGCGGGCGGAGCGGGACAAGAGCGGGAGGCGTCGCTTCAACACAGGCCTGCCCGGCGGACGAGAGGCACCTCACGCAACGGCGTGCTCTGCCGCCGGCTAGATATATCCGGTGCGCAGCCTACCCCAGCAGGAGCCGGCTCAGCGAATCAGAGAGCGGCGTTTGCCTTCACTCGGATGCTAGTTGGTCCGCAGCGGGAAAAGCAGCGGGCGGAGAGCTGAGGGGCAGCTCAGCCTACCAACCATGCGGCCTGGCTCCGCGGGACGGTGAGAATGACCGACACCGAGCAGAACCAATGGGCGGTGGCGCTCCAGCTGCTGGGGTGGGACTAGACCTTATGGATATCTTTTTAGCCAATAGGACGACGGTACCCGCGCTACCAGGAGCGAAGGGCGGGCACGCCTGACGCCGTAGTGTGGTTGAGCTGCAGAGCAGCGCCCTTGAGAAGGTGCTGGTAAACCCCGTTATAGATTGGGGCGGTGCCCTCTGCGCGGCGCAGAGCGCGGCGGCCAATGAAAGAGCGCGGCGGGTCCTGACGGACAGGCCACCTCCAGCGTTCTTAAAGGGACAGGCAGCCCGCCACGAGGGGCGGTGTTCCGCGCCCAGCGCCCCCCCCTGCTGGAGGGAAGGGGACGGTGTCCAACATGGTGGCCGCGTGGCCTGGCGGGCCATGCTGCTGCTCCCCCAAACACGGGGCAGCCAATCTCCGACCCCCCACGGTGGGGGCTGCAGGCCCGAGACAGTGAACAGGGCTCCCCCTTCAGTGGCGCCTCCTCCAGCCTGTCACAGCCTCATGTGCACCATGTGTGCTCAACAAGCGTGAGGCTGAGGCAGCCACGGTCCTGGCAAAATTGACCAACTGACCTGAGAGAAATCACCAGTGGGGGTGGATAAAAGGAGCTTTTCACACGACAGGGCTCCCGTGCAGACTGCAGCTGAGGCCACCTCCACCAGGAACAAGCCCAGCTGTTCACGCAAGGTGGGAGATGGTGGTCACCATCTCCAGGCTAGAGAAACGCGGGCTGGCTTCCCCTGCCCATCCCCGGGACACTCATGAGGCTGCTTTTCCTTCACAACTTCTGAGCAAAGCAGACAGATGGATCATCTGCCCCAGAGGAAAGACAAGACAAGCAAGAACATTTTCTAACCCACTTTGCAATGCCCAAGTAGTCCTGCAAAGGAAGAGAAAGGCTTTGAGGGTCACAGATCCTTCCTCACCAGCAGGTGCTGGTCTAGAAGCCTGAGGAGAGTTGGGGGGGGCAGGACTCAGACAGCCGGCTTGAGGCAGCCAGCTCCCTGAAGACTTTCCATTTGTTTGTGTCACGTCCCATCCCAAATGTATGACACGAAGCAGCCAGAGATGTATATCACCCTATAAAAGTGACTTCCTTCCCCACCACCACATCCCTGCACGCTGCCTAACCCCCCCAGCTATGCCTTGCAGCTAGAGATACAGTCAGTGGACTGGCACAGGGCCACGTTCAGCATTAATATCCTTCCCCCCACACACCCCGGCTATTTATAGACTAAGCCACATTGCAATCTGCCAGTTCATAAATCAGTAGCACAGACTTTTGCAAAGTTTAACATGAGACCAGTGACCCAGCACTAGAGCCTTCCAAAATAAACTCTGCCAGAAGGACCCCAGACACCCTTTCCCAGAGCAACAGAGGGATGGGTAATGCCTCTGTTATAAAAAGATCACTACAACAAAAGGGCCCTATGGGCATTAAAACGAATGGCCTCACTCTACCCATGCAACAGAAGGAAAGGCATTTGCATCATAGAATCATAGAATAGTTTGGGTTGGAAGGGACCTTCACAGGCCATCTAGTCCAGCCCCCTGCAGTGAGCAGGGACCAACACAACTGGAGCATCAGAAAATAGGACATTGGTCCAAAGGATAAGGAGGTGCAAGTGAAACATCAGACTCACTTGTTACTCCGAACGCACTCTGAAGACAAAAGAGGATGCCCAGTAACAGGATCCGTAAACGTATCTAGAACAAGGAGAATTGCTTTTAATGTTGTTTACAGCCACCTAGCATCACTGCAAACAGAAGCCACCAGCTCCCAAATGCCTGGTGTGCTGAAACCTTCTCTGTGCAGCCGCTTCCAGCCTCGCTGCCCTGCCCGGGCTTCTCTGCCGCTCACCCCGCTGAGCCCACGGGTGGCTTTGCAAAACCTGAAACCCCGTCTTCGCTGGAGCTGCGGGGTTAGAGGTGAAGGCGGCCGGCGTGGTTCCGCCCGTGTGAGGTTACCGAGAGGGGCCGTGGTCCGCCCCGCCGCTGCCCTGGTGTGCGGGAAGGGGCAGGCCCGCTTCGCTGGGGCTGGGGCCGGTGCGGAGCCGCCTGGTTCTCCGCGGCCCCGGGGGCGCTGTGCGGGCTCGGCGCTCAGGGCCGGGCTCGGCGCTCAGGAGCCGGGCGCGTCCCGCCCCTTCCTCCGCTCAGCNGGCCCATCGCGGCCATCGGCCGGCCCCGGACAGCGGCTGGGCCCGGCTGGGTCGCGCATCGGGGCAGGCCGGGGAGCGGGAGAGGCCTGTGTGGGGCCGGGGGAGGCGGTGGGGCAGGGAGGGCGCTGCCTGTACCGGGAGCGGCCGGCGGGGTCCCCCAGCCAGCGGGACATGGGCGCACAGGACGGCCCGGGGCAGGGGACCCTGGGCTGGGACCCCTCCTGCCCCATCCCGCGGCCCCCGTCCCGCACACCAGCCCCCAGAGCACGCGGGGCATTTGGGAAATAAAAATCAGGAAAATGATAATTACTCTGGAAAATCCTACGGGCAACAAGCTGTTCCCAAACTCCAGGGTGAATTGTGCCAGTGAGGGTTTCACTGGGCAGAGGGGGCAAAGGTAAAACACTGAATAAAAGTAAATGATCGGCTGCAAGTAACAAACAAAGAATAAATAACCAAATGGCTTTACTTCTCTTTTTTAAGGAAAGTAAAAAGCATGTGCAAGAAAAGTAAATTAGGATCCATCTGGTGCTAAAGGTTGAACGCGATGCTTAGTGTTACAGGCAAGCACGTTATGTTGACCTGGTATCTCTCACAAGTAATTGTGATAACACTGAGGCCCCAGTGGAGGGTTGGGATGGAAAAAACAGCACTAATGTTCCTTAATTTTTGGTTTTGCTGCTATTTTAATGAGTGTATTATGCTGGGGACTACAGGCTTTGTAGACGCACGAGGAATAGGGTGGGCAAGCACCACAAACCTTGCATACTAAGTCCAGACAGTGGGTAGCTGCAGACAGGAGACTTGCTTCTCCTGGGCTCCTCTCAGCAAGTGGAGGGAGTCCAACAGAGTCCAACCACCCATGGTGATGGTGGTCCTGCTCTGAGCAGTCTGCTCAGATAGTCCCTAGAGCCCAGCGGGGTTACACTGTGAGGGACAGCACAAGGGCACCATAGGGAACAGCACTAAGAGCTCTTGGTTTTGCTGAGGATCCGTAGTGGCATGTGGGGACTTTTTGTTTGGGGAGGATTCAAACCGATTTCTCCAAGGAGAAAGTGTGGAGGATGAGTGCTCATGGTCCGTTGCCAGCTGCACCTTCCCTAACTCCTCGTCTGCCTCTTTTCAGAAACACGAGTTCTTTGTGGACATGACCTGTGAAGGCTGCTCCAATGCGGTCACTCGCGTCCTGCACAGGCTGGGAGGTGAGTCAGTGCTGGGTGTGTGACAACCAGTGCGCCGGAGCAACGCCAGCTCTGGGGCGGGACCTCACCGCCCTGGGGTCCTCTGTCTTGGGAGGGTAATGCTGTGGGTGAAAGCTGAAAGTGGCTGGTTGGAAACCTCTGCTCCCCGCTCTGGTCCGAGCCTACCACTTGGTCAGCAACGAGTCGCTCATTGTTAGCAGGATTCTTGTGACCCTTGCAGAAATGTCAAGAGAGAGGAGATGCCGTGGCTGCAGGTGTCTCTGACTCAGCAGGACCTCATCCTGAACCCTCTGGGAACAACACTTAGACCCCGCTCAGGCTGCCAGAAGGAAGGGAGGTGGATGTCCTGCCGGGTGGTGTTCCCAAGGAGGCCTGGGGTATCTGTGATGCTTCCCTCGATGTGTCATCAGCAGTCACAATGAAGAGCTGCTGAGCAGAGCGTTGGGTGGTTGCCTGCATAGCCTGTTTTTAATACCGCCTAGAAAATTCTAACCCATGCCTCCTTTATGCTGGAATTACCAAGAGAGAAGGATCTAGCCTGCACTCACCAGTTGTGAGGACCTGTCATCCTGCTCCTCTGTCCTCACCACATGAGAAGAGCTTTCAGTCACCAAGGTGAAGGTCTTGCAACTTCTTCCACACCTCATGATCAGGCTATGGTGATCCTTCTTCTGTGTGTGGTTGTCAGCACCTCCATCACTCTTCAACATACTGGCCAATATCAGCCTCATGTGATGATGTGGCAGAGCTCTCAAAGCTGATACATACCTATGAGTTTTCTGAAAATACATGGCTGGATAGACACTTCATGTCCAGCTCCTTTCACTGGGCTGAAAGTGGCTCACCCATATTAGCTGCTGGGAAATCCACATGGGAAATGCCTTTTTCCTCCTGCTGTTAGCTGGTATCACCACTGAGGAAACCTGTCCTGACTCTGTCCTAACCCCTATGCGAACTCCCTCATTAGTTCCTATCCATGCTAAACCACAGCACAGGCTGAGCTAGTTGGAGATTATAGTGGTTGGTTTAAACCCAACTCATTCTGGTTATTGCATGAGTGATTGTGTTGATCCAAGGTGGTGTGAGCAGACAAAAGCACGTGAGAAGCTGTGGTGCCTGGTGCAGATCTATAGATCTGTCTTTCTTCATACCACTGCTGGCAGGACACCAGTTTGGTTGTGCTGGCTGGTGGTGGCATCAGGGTTTGCTGGCAGGAGGCACACACAAATTTGTCTGGTGGCCTTGGGAGCACAAATGTGTGAAGGTGAGCTTTCCATGTGCTCACACCATTTGGCTGCTTCTAGCTGTGCCAAATTATTTCCCTTTCCTTTGTAGGTGTCCAGTTTGATATTGACCTGCCCAACAAGAAGGTGTGCATTGACTCGGAGCACAACGTTGACACCCTATTGGAAACCCTAAAGAAGACTGGAAAGAACGCTTCCTACCTTGGGGAGAAGTCTGTGCAGTAGCCTTGGCTGGTGTGAGGCGGCTAGGTATATACCAGGTGTATGAAATGCTGAAGAGAGAGATCTGAGCTTTTTCCAGCTCTCCCAGTAAAACAGGCCGCTTCCTGGGAAGCACAAAGTAGGAAAGACCTGCAGGTCCAGCTTCAGTAAACCCTTCATATTGGTGAAGCAGCAGGACCACGTACGGCCAGCACTGTTTCTGTGTGGGACCCCTTGGCTACTCTGCAAAGCCCGTGTGATCCCAGCCTTGGCTGTAGTGGAGAGGTAGAACACGGTCTCTGTGCCATTCCCGGGTGAACCTAGAGTTGCCAGAGCGTATCATGCGTGAAAATAAATCCCAAAGACATTCACGAGCTGACCAGAGAGCGTGGTAGCCCCTAACAATACCAGGGAGGGCGATGGGACACAAAGACCCCTGTGGGTACGTTGATGCAGGGGGTTGGTTGTTGGCACAAGGACCTCCAACATCTGATTCTGTTGATATCACTGTTAATCCTCCACTAGAGGACATTAAAAAGAGCAGCACCCTCATGGACATAAAATGTTGGGTTTCAGAGTAGCTCCTGGTGCACAGTCCCTGGCCAACAGGACATCTGTCCCAAAGATAACCTGATTGTTGCAGCCTTGTCAATTTTCCTAGAGTCACAGCACTATGAGAACATGTACAGAACTCTTTCCTGACGTGAAATGTTTTTGCAGACAGGGTTCATTTTCAGTGGAAAAGAATGAAATGGGAGGAGAGGGCTGCCCACTCACTGCATGTACTGGTTTTTAGTGTCCGAGAGTGTTATATTGTGTCTCTTAAGAGCTTGTTTCTGTCAGTGGAGCATTCTAATCCAATGACATTGTTTTAAAATGGTCTAGTTTGATCATCACAAATACCCAGCACAAATGCACTGAATCCAGTTCATGCTGATTTAATTCCCAGTCAGTAAATTAAATCAGAGATTTGCACTAGCAGGAATTATACTGATACAAGAAAGAGCTGAGCTGATACTGGTGGGTGTGTGTGCAATAGATCTGCATTGTTTTAATAGACTTAACAGATCTAAAATCTGCAATTTGTATCATTTGAGCAAGCTCTCAATACTTCTTAGAAATTGTTTAAAATCATAGCTTTAATCAAATAACATTGCTATTTAAAACAGAGAGAGTAACCTGCTCTGAACTGATTAGTGCCTCAAATAGTTTTCAGCTCATAGTATTGACTGCAAGAGCTGTTTTCAACTTGCAGGGACTTGTGGACTGTGTCTCAGCTGCCTGCAAAGTTAACCATTACAGCAAAGCCAGGCTCAAATAATGTGGATGTGTCCCACTTTTCTTATATTACATCTAGGCAGCTAGGGAGTCAGTTCAGCTGGCCGACCTGGCAGAAAGTTTCTCTTGACACTTTTGTTTTCCTATTGGATTTTAACTGAAGCTATTTGACTTACCCAAGGAACGCAAGATCAAAAACAAAGGAGGCGGGTGGTTGGACTGCCCTTGCTAGTAGTTTCCCACTAGAACACTTCAGCTGTCATTGGAAAAAACACCAAATTTAAGTTTTACAGCACATTTCCCTCTGTAGGGAATATTTTCAGGGATTCACCTATAAAAGGAGGGAGGGAAGTTGCAAATCACTGGCACAGAGCTCAGGTGGATGGCGTTTCTTTGGGTTGTGACCGGCAGAGGGCATCTTTGTATAACGTTATCTCCTCTGTGCCTTGGTATTTTTAACATCTATTTCTTTCTTTATTTATTTTGCAGGAACTCAAACATGACTTCAGCAAAAAGATGGCTTAACTGTTTGCATATCTCCCAGCTTGCTCTGTCATTTGACCTTTACCACTCTGCCAGCTGTCAGAAAGCAGGGGGCTGGCAGGAGATGACAGCTGTATCTTGGGCTTTAAAATCGGAGATGTAGAGAAGGAGGTTATATGCTGTTTCTAGTCCCACAGTAAATCAAGGTGCTGCTTCTATCTTTCAGTGCATGTCTATGTGTCTTGTGTGTCTTTGTACTGCTTTAAGTGTTTTTTCCGTAAAAGAGATGACTCTAAGGGATGGGAAACTACCCATTACATGCAAGACAGGTCTCCCAGGAAATTGCACCCATCTTTAGAAGCTGACTGCAACCTCTGCCTGAGGGACACATCTCAGGAGAACTGAGCTTGAACATCACTCAAATGCAGGGAATCTGTGTCTTGGCAGATGTCTTTCCATCGCAAAACAGATGAACTTTCCATTTGGGATGCAAGTGCTGGGAAGAAGGGACTCTTATAGCCCCCGTAAGTCAAGGATAAGCAAGTGTCCTTTAAAGCTAGATGGGGCCACGAGTTACTGGACCCCAGAACACGATTGAGCGCAAAGGCCAACGAAATTGCAAGCAGGAACAGGGAACATGGACTCAGGGTAGGTTTAGTACAGTGCTTTTTAGGGCACTGCATGACCGTATAAATGTGAGAAATCACTCCGGATCAGTCCCCCTAGTAAATGTTCCTCTTGCCCCTTCCCTGCCCACCTATAAAATTTAAACCAAATAGGTAATAGCATCGTGGGGTCCTGATGCTGGGCAGGATCATCGGGTGCTGCATGTACCCACAGACACAGAGGAGAACTCCTGTGCTGATGAGAAATGCAGAACGGATAGGGGAAGGAATGCGGGATTCTCTCCAAGGTATCTCGTTTCTCAGCTCAGTGACAAGTATTACAGGCTATACTGTTGATTTGCCCAGCCCCCATACATTCAATTCAGGTGTCAGCCCAATGAAAGGATTGTGTCCATCCCAGTCTGCTGTCTCTTGTTTCACCTGGGAGATGCCTTCCATCCCTACCAGTTACATGTGACCTGTGACTACAGAAAGGAAAGCCAGCTGAAGTTTGAAGGAAAAGGTTACTCTAAGAGGTTTTTCACACTTGTAAATTGAGATTACTTTTGACATTGTTGCAATTTATTCTTTCCTAGAGAGGTTTAATACCTCGAAGTCCTTCTTTACCTTGATCTTAATTGCTGTAGATGCACTTGCAGGAGCTGGAGACACTTCAAGGAATGTGCTGCATACACATTACATACACATTACTTTTTAATTTAAGGGAAGCTAAAGGATAAAAGTCTAACATCGCTGCATTGTTTTCTTACTTTAAAATATCCTAGTGGTAGGAAGTTTCCAGAGCCAAGGCCCAGAACCACAACCTATTTCTGCCGTGTGCCTGTGCACTCAGATGCACGGCAGGACACCTCTGGGGTCCCGGGCAAGTGAGCGAATATTTTTCCCTGGCCCCCCATCCTTGCTGGTCTGAGCATCTGCCAATGTCAGTTATTATTTCTTGCTTTCAGCTTCCTCCCGAGCACAGCCAGTGCATCCACCAGCAGCTGGTTGCCCAGTGGCTCTGCTCCGGGGGCAGTGGGCTGGGGGGAGGATGTGTGCTCTGGGTTTGGCGTGGAGCTGGATGGCACATGGTGGCACAGCTGGCCTCGCAGCCAGCAGTCCTTGTGGCGCTTGCTCTCTGCCAAACTGGCAGGCGGGACCAGCAATGTTGTGCCCACAGAGAAAAACTCCCAGTCTGTCTTGCTGTAAACCAGGCTGCTCGTCCTTGATGTCTGGGCTGCAGCTTATGCTGATGGCACTCCCCCGGCGCTCCGCTCTCCTCTCCCTGCTCTGCTGAACCCTGTTTTGGTTAAAGCCCCGCTTATCTCTGAGCCAGACACAGAAAGGTTTCTACCCACATCCAGCCAGGAGGTTCATGCAGATACCTGAAGTTTCAGCACCCATCTGCAGGGCTGCAGCCTCCCAGACCTCCTCTCCACCATTCAGCATGGATGGAGGGGCTGGACATTGCTATGAGGTCTTGCCTGCTGCAAAAAAATGACATTGCAGCTTTGGGTGGAACTTGGCTGCAGTGATGAGCTTGGTCACCCCACGCTGGCTGCAGAGCGTGTTGGGAATACACACTGTCCAGAGGAGAGAGGAGCCACCCTTCACAGAGCCTGCCCGGAGCTGGTCTCCATCCACCGGAGCAGTGACACGGACCCTTCCCCTCCTGGTCCCTGCCATGGGCTTTAAGAAATGTCTGTAACTGTCCCTCACAGCAAGCAATCATTGTGTTAGGGTGCCGTGCTCCATGCTGCCATCAGTTCCCAGCGACAACCCTGTGTCATTTACAGCCCCTAGAATTTCCCTGTGGGCACAGCATGGCAGGGACTGGCCACAGATGCTTTCCTGAGGTATCCCTGCCACTTAATTTCCAATAGAGATTGTGTGTGCAGCATTCGTGGGCTTTCATACCTGATGGCTCACGGCGTTTGACGTGCTGCTCCTCACTCAGTGTCCCAGAGCAGAGGGGACAGAGGGGTGACATGTCTGCATAGGCCACCTCTGGTGCCATACCCTGAGGATGCTAATGGGAATGAGCAGATGGGAAAGCACCAAGGGCTCCTGTGAGCCCGGCTTCAGCCTTCTTTCAGTGGCCTCAGTGCTCAGACCCTCCCATTGCATCCCTCTTCCTCACCCCATCCCTCTTCCTCACCCCATCCCTCTTCCTCACCCTGGCCCTGTGGAGAAGGGAAGGGAGCTGCGAGGGTTCCTCCTCCAGCTGAGGGGAGCAAACCCCAGCACTCCAGGCACATTCGATGAAAATACCAAAGAACCAGGATGGCGCCTGTTAGAGCAGGGCTGGAGGATGGTGCCCCAGCTGCTGCTTGTTTTCTCCACCAAGAACCCAGCCGGACAGCACTGCATGTGCTCCCACACCAAGCTCACAGGCTTATCGGGGAACAGGACGTTTCAAACAGACCAGACAATCTGCAGAAGGCTCTCTTTCTGCCTGCTTTCCTTTCCTTGGGATAAGATAAGGTGTTTGGGGAACAGGCCCAGGAGGCTCTGCCCCAGCGCTCCTGAAGCAGTGGCTCTGCAGGAGCACGGGGTCCCTTACAAAAGGCCACCTCTCCCACCAACACACAGCAGAGCTGGGTAATGACACCCCGTGACAGCCCTTGCTTTGGCGTGTGGCCTGGGTTTGGGCTCATTACAGCTGGGTTGGGGATGTCAAGGAAGGATGGTCAAGTTTGAACACAACAGCAGACCTGCAGAGTGGCTCTCTGAGATGCTTATGGAAGAGCTTTGGGAGAAAAAACAACTCCTTTATAGTGTCTAAAAGAATAAGACGGCACTTCAGCAGCACCTCTTTGCTCCACCACTGCCCAACTTCAAGACCTTCAAAATCCTCAGTCATCAGGTTGGCCCCCAGGTTGAACATCATGGAGAGGGAGACCCCAACAAGCCTGCAGAGATAATGTGATCACAATAATTTCCACAGGAAACAAATGCCAGACACTGAGGCCGTGAGGCCATTTTTAGACAAGGAAATGCTCAATTTGCAATGCAAACAGGAAAAGTTGGCACTTGGAAAAAGAGCTTTCCTGTACCCCAGACACCCTAACGCTGCAGGACATACCAGTGACCTGCTGGAAGAGGGACACGTCGGCCCTGCCAGCTGCAGGATGAGGTGGCTGGTGAGATGCAACTCCCTGCATTGCCATCCATGAAAAAGTCCTCCCAGCAGTGGGATTTCACCTCTGGTTTCTTCATGAGGTTCTCAGCCCAGCTCCAGCTGAACTGTGAGCATCCATGAGCTGCCTCTAACTGCGGCACCAGTAAGAACTGGGCAAACCCAGAGGGCCCAGCTTTAAAAGTTCTTTTGTTTCTCTGCCTCAAAATGATCTTTGCCTTTCCTCCCTGTGATGTTTCCAACAGAAGGCATTTGCTTTTTCTCACCCACCTCATCACTTTTGCAGCATTGCCCTTCTTGTAGTGCTGTGTGTCTGGGTGGTGTTTTTCACCCAGTGTTACGTTTCCCCGCTTTTTAAACCAAAATGTGATTTCAGTGGAAAAGTCTACAGCCTCCAAAGCCCAGTCCTTTATCCACAAATGAAAACGCCACCTTGGTTATCCCAGAGCCGCGCTAAGCACCACTGGCTTTTTGCTGCTTTCTAATTACCAGATGACAGGCAGGGGATGATTTTAGCCAAAGAAGCAGTTGTCTTCAGTTGAACCACCCAGTAAATGAAAGAATTTCCAAAATAGCACAGCAGGCTGCAGAAAGCAGACAAGGGATGGGAGATCCCCCTCAGTGCCTGCAAATGGTGATCCCTGATTGCTTGGAGAGGTAAATTGTGAAATTTCAGGGTGGGAATGAAGGGTTTGGTTTGCAACAATCTCAGGAATTCCACAGGCGTGTGGTGTCTGGGTGTTAAGACTGTTAACACAGGGGATTCATTACCAAAACATGGGGATTTTCTAGTCTTATTCTGCTTTTAAATGTTTGCTGTAAGAAACAATCTGCCCTAGGCTTCCACCTTCGCTTGCCTGCCTGCTCCCTGCCCAGGCACAGCAGCAGAAGAGCTGGAGATGAGCAGCCTGATGTGTGACTTATTGGCAGGATCACAGCCCCAAGCTCTTGGGGACAAGGCTCCCATCGCAATGTTGCCCTGACCAGCTGTTCTTTGAGCTACAGCCATGCAGCCGGACCTGGACGTCCCCATTGCACTGGGCTGGGCGTCACAAGCGTCACCCTAAGTGCTTGT
The DNA here is from genome assembly GCA_013399365.1 of Pampusana beccarii. Lineage (NCBI taxonomy): Eukaryota > Metazoa > Chordata > Aves > Columbiformes > Columbidae > Pampusana > Pampusana beccarii. Next base: position 1,376,906 of record VWYH01006719.1, on the reverse strand, counting down.
ACATCTCTGCTGATGGAGGCCAAGCGTGGTGAAACAGGCAGATAACACGGTCCCTTGGAGGGACTCAAGCTCGCAAGCTGGCTGGAAAAAGGTTGTGGTCACTCTGAACTAAATGGGCTGGTCTTGCATCTTTTCAATAAGGTCTACAAAGACCCAATCTTTGCTGTTGTTGGGTTGAGGCCACTCTGTAACATGTGATGCGCCGAGCTGTCCTGACGATTGCTGCGCTGACATACAGAGCAACCCCAAAGGCTCTTGCTGGTTCCCACTCCCCTGTTGATACACAGAGATCCCCTGTGGGACCACCACAGGCATCTTTCCACATTGCATTTTCCAAAACAGCAAAACACACAGGGACCCGACAGACTCCCCTTCCAACACTGTGGCAGCATAAATAGAAAAAGAAATGTAAAAACAAACAAAAACCAAGCTTAATAAAGGACTTCAAGACCAGGAAGTGTGCACATGTGTGCTAGCCAGAGCACAAATATTTTCTTTCGGAGCTGCTTTCTCCAAGGGTTCAGCAAGGTGATCAAGGCTGGATTACAGAGCGAGGGTAGCAAACAGTTCCCAGCCCCTCCGGAAGGCAGCGGCCACAGGGCACTGCTGTTCTGCATCCTCCAGCCTTTGGCTTTAGCCTCCCACAGTATATACTGAAGCTATTCAACCATTTGGCTAAAAGCACATGGGGAGGGAGGGAAAACAAAGTCAAATGAGAGGGAGAAAGGCAGCTTTTGTGCTGGCTCTGTTTGCAAAAGGCAGCCCGAGCCCCTTTTGGACTGAGGTTTAATTTACTGGACTCTGGAGAGCTGAGGTTCACAGCCCTACAGCTGCTGCAGTTGGTGGCATTTTGGGGCAGTGATGGGGAGCAGGTACGGAGCCAGATCTCATGGGTGAGGAGCTCGCTCAGAGGGGCTGTGGGATACACAGGACACAATATAAGGTCCCTGGCTGCTCTGGGGAGAGCAGATCTGCTCTGTCACTGTTCTACTACATGGACCTGTCCCATGTCACCTGGAAGGGACAAGGGAAACTGGTCTGTGCAGGCAGGAGCTTTCAGCCTGGCCCTTCCTGCTGTTGTCCCTCTGCTCATCATGCCTGTTCCTGAGCACCTGCCTGAAGACTACTGGGTGCTATGGAGCTGGGTTCAAGTTTCCTCCTCACCAGTCCAGGCCAGTGGGTTGCTGTGCTCTCACTGGGCCAGGACATAGCCAGGAGCGAGATGCTGCAGCATTTCAGAACTCTCCACAGTTCCCACCTGGTATGAAATTCCCAGGGCAGGACCACCTCTGTAAATGTTAAAACTGATGCAGCTCATTCCCTAGTGAATGAACGCAGCAGGAATCCACCCTCCTGCTCCATTTCAGATGAACCAAATTCACTCCCCTCTGAAGCTCCTGCTCAGCCGTAGGCAGAGCTTGGCCCACAGAAGACAGCGTCAGCACAGAGCACAATGCCCAGCAATCACAACAGGGCCGCTGGCTTAATCTGTTGTGCACAGCTTTATAAAAACCCAACCCACACAGCTATTGTCAGGGTGATCCCACCGGTTGCATCAGAAGTCTGCGTGGGACATGGGGCTGTCTCAAGGGCAGACAGAGCTCAGTGGGGGGGGTGCTGGGGGCGCTGCCTGCTCGGGATGGTGTTGTAGGAACCAGTCCTGGTGTCCCTGGGGCTGGACCTCCCAGGCTTGGCAGAGGAGCCGCACTGCAGGCTTGTGCTGCTGAACTACAAAGATTCTACAGTCCTTTGGCTTTTGCCTTGCTTTTGTGTCTCAGCTGAGCTGGTGGGGGCTCATTCTTCACATCATCCCTGCAAAGGCAAGGGGCAAAGAGCTTGGGGTATCCCTTCAATGGAGAAAACCCCAGTGCCGGTATTTGCATCTTTATTTTTTCCTTCCCTGCTTCCCCTGCCTCTGATCAGCACTAAATGCTTGTGCCCTCCCAGGAGCAGCCAGCTCAGTGGGAACGATCCAATTTCCAGGGCAACCAGGACAGGACCGAGTCCAGAGCGTCCTTGACTCACAGTGCTGCTCTTATTTCTCCACAGTTTCCTCTGCATTTGCTTTCTTAATTCAGCCTGTCCTTTGCCAGGGGAGAAGCCAAAAAAGCAGAGAAGTGGCACATCCAGAGCCCTCCCCGCTGTCTTTACAACTGCTGGGGGATTTTTAGCTTTTCAGCTTCAGGAGCAGACCTCCAAGCTTGCCCTGCCCTGAGGTCAAAATATATCAAAGCATAGTGAAAGCAGGAGCATAGGAAGCCAAGAGGCCAGCTGTGACTGTTTAAAGGCTCTGCACTGTTTGCTCCTCACCAAGGGTCCGTGTGCTGAAGACAGGGATGTGCAGCCCCAGGTAAGAGTCACCATCCTTTGCCACTAGCACTGGCCACCCAGGGCCACCTCCACCATGAGCCTGCTGGGAACAGCTGGAACTACAATTCCTGGTGTGTCCAGAGAAAAACCAGAAAGGTGAGGCCCCTGTACCTCACTAACCACCTCAGCCAAGCTCCTCCTGCTGTCCACTTGCTTCCCTCTGCCCTGGCAGAGCCTGTCTGTCCACAGCTCATCCAGACAGGGTCTCAGCACGCCAGCGGAGCAGGGGATGCCCAGCTGCATGCCAGGCAGCTCAGCAGAGAGGCTGCACTAGCAAGAAGCCAGCAAAATTTCCCCATGAGCCGTCCAGCGCTCCGACAAACAGCAGGAGCTGCACTTGGGATAGATGCTGGAAGAGCCGCTTTGAGGCAAGGGGAGCTGGACACGAACCGCTCTTTGCCATGGGAAACAATAGACCCGACCCAACCCAACGCAACCCAGTGCTGGAGGGTTTTAATATTCACCCCTGGAGCGGGATAACACAGGAAAACTCCAGCTGTTATTTCCAGATTTACAAACCCAACAGAGGATCTGCCAACTCCTGCCAGAGAAGCAAACTCCTTTGTATGTGTGCACAAAAACGAAAGCCAGGCACTGCTCCCCAGGCCTGGCACCATCTCTCTGTCCCCCGGCCAGGCAGGGGCTCAGCCCCGCAGCACGTCGGGGAGAGGAGAGGGACAGTGTCCCTGTCCCACGCTGAAATGGGCCCTCCCAGGTTTGCAGAGCAGCATTTGCTCCTGGGTTGGGAGCAAGCGGCTGAAGCCTGCTCCCCAATATGCCAGCCTGGGACCACCCTCCAGGTAGGTGGGGAAAAAGGACCAGGAGAGGAAATCTTGCTGACCATTAGTTCATTCCTCCTCTTCTTCCACAAAGCTCTGGCAAAGCCCAGGGGAAGAATGCACTTTCTGGAAAAGGCTGGACATGAAGGGATTTGGGGAGGGGACAAAGAAAGACCTGTCTCTTCCTATCCAGCCTTTGCAACTCTGCTTCCATCCAGAAGCAGCACAGATTCTCTCAATAGCACTCACTATTTTTAATTCCTTGAAGATAGAACAGGGGGGCAAACCTTGAGCGAGATGGCATCGTCGTCAGCCCAGGCACACGTCTGGCAGCGAGGACCTTTGCTCTCCAGAGTTAACCAGGGGGAGAGGAGCAGGAAAGGAGCCCTTGGGCACAGCGGGAGCCGAGCTCCCTCGCTCACTGCAGGGATGCCCTTGGTGTCCACAGCTGCATCGGCCTCTGTGCGCAATATAGAAGGAAACCAGTGAACATCCCCGTGCAGGTGTGGTGCCAGCTGCCCATCCGTAATCCCAAAGCACAGTGTGGTCTCTCTCCTGTTTTGCAGCTGGGTATCTCCAGAGAGGCCCAGACAATTCCCTGCACCATCCCGCTTGTCAAGAAAGCTGGTGTTTCCCTAATTTCCCAGTTTCCACCCTTTCCTCCCAAGAAAATAACAATTTTGTTTGAAGATCCATGCCATTGAGAATCCACTCAATCCCATTAATCAATCCTGGGCAAGCTCGCTCCGCAGGATGGCGTGGGCAGGTCAGCGCAGGAGAGAGGGTACGCTGGCCACCTTTCAGCAAGTCTGAAATTAAGGGGCTGGGGGGGGTGACAACACCAATGCTCACGTCTCACCTCTGTAATTTCCTGGTTACTCTTTACAGATACTTGATACAATTAATGTTCATTAGCAATCACAGAGGAAAGAGTTCAGGGTCTCTCCACATAACTTGATTTCAGGCAAGAACTTTTTCCATCAGTTTTTCCCATAAAAGAGAAGCTTAAAAGGGAGTTCTCAAAATCTGATGTTTTTTTAAACTGCAGTTCTGGTCCCTCCATCTCCTTAAACATCTGCTGATAACAGACACAGGGCATGCAGCACGGTAAAACGCTAATTTTAGTAGAAGGTCCTGAGGGAAGGACCCAGCTCTGGGCCAGGCACAGGATGGAAAGTCACAGCTCTCGCTCAGAATCCCACACGAGCTCACTATTTTGGTGCTGACCACGTCCCACCTTGCCCCAAGCCCACAGACGTGGTGCAGCATCAGCTCTGAGCCTTCCCAAAGCCCAGCTATTCCTGCCCGCAGCGCTGGCTCCTGCCAAACCCCGGGCAAACAGGACGGTGGTTTCTGAAGGGAAGTAAACATGTTTCAGGGCTAAATTGAGATCCCCAGAACTCATCACACTGAAGGAATGACAGACAAGCTGTTTTCTGCATGTGCCCTCATATGGCAGCTGTGTTTTCATCCAGCTAAAACGGTTGTGTCCTCTCGAGTTTCTTTTACCTCCTGATCAGTGAAATCCCATCAAACTCCAGACAGGTGAAACAAATTATTCCTTCCCTGAATATTCGTGCGTGGCCATAAAGATCTGAATAGCTCGATGTAGGAAGATTTTAAGGGACTTGAACTCCCCAGGTTTAAATCCTGCCTGGGCAGGGGAGTTTACAAGGGCCCAGAAGCGCATTTGGAGATGACCAGGGGGAAGCCAGCAAGCAGACACGGCAGGGAGGTCAGCGCTTTCACTCTTGGTGTTGGCCTGGACCAGCTGTGTTTGTAAATCACAGCATCACGAGATGCTGAAATCGCTGAGCAGTTGTCAGCACTGCCCCTACCAGCCCGACCTCCCCTCTCCCAATAACCCTTCACAAGGCTGCTTCACGGCAGGGGAGGCTCAGCCTCCCAAGACATCCCACTCCAAAGCCTGGCTGTCAAAAATCATTTGCTACTGTCTCCTCTGTATCTTCTTGGCTTGCTTCTGACCCTACCTGCGACTCGCTTTTTCCTCTATGTGAGATCCCCCCAAATGCAGGCTGCCAAAAATTGATCCCATTTTATCTTCTTTAAGCGACCCCTGTTTACAGAGCCTCCTGCATCTGGCAGCCCGGCTCATTCACCTGGTACCTCTCAAGCCAGGGCTTGTTCTGAAGGGAGTTCAGCTCAAGCAGAACACGTCAGAGCAAAAGACTGAAAAATGCAGATTCTCAGGGTGGATATGTGCAGGATCAGTTGCGGGTGGCCTGAGCACACCAGGCACCCTCTGTTGCTCCAGCACGGTCCGATTCCCACCCAGGGATGCTGTAATAGCTCATCCATGAGCAGTGCTAGAGGGGATGTGGCTTCTCAGGATCCCTTTGCACGGCACAAAGCTGTGTTTTTTGGCTTATGCAACAGCAGAACAGCCGGGCTGTACAGCTGGCAGGGGACAGGGATGGTGCTGGGAGCACCGAGGCATACACAGACTGAATCACTGTGGGACAGGGCTGACCGGGAGGGGGGATATTTAGATAGAGTTTTGCCAGCATGGATGGTTAATAGGAGGACAATAAAGTCCTGTTCTTCAGCCTCCATAGGGAACCGCTAAACTTTCCAGAGTTTAATTTAATAAGCAGCCCAGCCTCCCTGTCACCAGTGTGCCTTGCCCTCCCCAAGACCATCCTCCCCTCTCCTCACCTCGAGCTGTGCACAAGCCTGGAGCAAAGGCAGCCATCATTTACAGCCCATGTTATCAGCTCCCACAGACAGCAAATTGTGCTGGGGACAACACCAGGCCCTGCTGCCTGCTTTTCCTTGGCTGTGATCCTGATCCATGGCACTTCTGCCCCTTCCCCACAGGACACTCATCAGTCTGCCCACAGCACCATGCCCTGGCAGGGGAGCTGTCTAAATAGGCTCCAAGCAAATCATCAAGGGCATCCCAGCAAAGACAAGTGCTTTCACTCCCAAGATACAAGGTTGAGCTGATTAAATTAAATTGAAAGGGGTGTGGTTATCAGTGATTGTGGAGTATGCAGCCAACTCACCTGACAATTAAGCTTTTCTAAGAGGACCTCATGCTCATGACTCAAAAAAACCAGAGGTAGCTGGCCCCAGAAAGCCTTGTGAACCCTGGTATTTGCCTTCTGGGTCTTTTCCTGGACTGTGGTTTTTGCCACTGCTTTCCAGATGGCATTTGGATGTCCTGGAGCTGGCATAGCTTCACCTGGGTACTCCCATCAAGGCTGTCTTTCAGGAGAGACTTTTAGGCTGTGGTTATCCATGCAAAACAACTGCCACTGCAGCCCAGGATCCTCCTGCTCCCCACATGTCCCAGGGACTTGAAGGTGGATTCTTGTTTATTTCCTTAAGCAGCTCTATTCATAGCCTTCAAAAGCTGCCAAGCTGCATCTATCAGGCCCAAGAGGACTCAAAAGTGCATCTTAGGTAAACACCAGGAGCAAGGCGGGACTGCCCGGAGTTAGCGGTGTTTGCTGCAATTCTCCCTTGGAAACTTTATTCCATTTTTTGTAAGTCATAGGCACATCTGCAACACAAGGTCTCAAGCAAAAGTGAAGTTGGGCTGAAACACCAGGCTGTAATTCAGGCACATAACATTCCCCATGTTTGGGATGAACAGAGAACAAACCCTTGCAGCAAGGGAGAAATCGTTTAGGAAGGGCAATGAGGTCCTTCAGATGTTAGTGGCACTGGCCTGGGACAAAGCCCAGCCAGGCTGGATGTACCCAGACTGTGCGTGGAAGCTTCAAAGCATCTGAAAACCTGTCCTGTCTGTTGGTGCCTGGTGTGACGGCTCCGGGCAGCACTGGGGGGTCTCTGCTGCAGGGACACGGTGGGGGGCTGTGGCCAGAGGGGTTATATCTGCCACCCGCTCTGGGTGCAGCTGGGGACAGGCACAATTGCCGTGTTCAGACCTGATGCCCACAAGAGGCATCCAGAGAAGCGTAGGGGCAGCTGCGGCACAAAGAGCTCCCTGCTTGCACCATGGCTGAGGGAGATGATGGATTTTTCTTTTTTTCTTGCTTCTTTGGGCTGTTTGGTTTCAGGAAGGACAGATACACTTCTCCCAAGCCTGCAGCCCCACAGATTTCCAAGCGAGTGAGACAATCACTGCAGGGGTAGTTTGAAAGAGGTGGGAGAGAGATCCCTCCCATGGGGCACAGGAAGTGCCACCCACCAGAGATCCCAGGGGACAGCTGTGAGACCCCAGGCACACCACAGAAAGAACAAGTCAACCCCCAGCAAACACGTCCTGCCTCCCAGCCCAGCAGCCGAGCCTGCTCCCAGGCCGTGACTCACCACAGAGCCATGCACAGCTGCACTTCTCTCCCCTCCCGCATCCTGCAGACCTCTGGTTTACAGGGGAAAACCTGAAATGACATTCACTGCTTCTTCTCCATCTGCTTCTGGCAGAGCCTGCACCCTGTTTGTCTGCATCACCCCATTGAGCCAGCTCACTTCCAGTCCACCTGCACAACACCGAGGCTCAGGCTCTCTGGGTCCAGCACTGGAAGAGACCTTGGCGGGTATCAGCCTGCTCCATCTAGACCAGTCTTACTGCTGAGCACAGAGGGACAGTCCCATCCCACAGGAAAGAAGTCCCTGCCCTGTATGTGACAAAGACAACCACCCTCGGGCAGGTTCCCTGGGCAGTTTGGGTTCATCCTGTGCTGTGCAGATGGTGCATCCAGTAGCCAAGCAACTGCTTAGTGCAGGTGTACAGATCACAGCCTTTCTGCCTCTGATCTGCCTCTGAAATGGAAAAAAAAATCCAAGAAATCCTCCTGCAGGGCCTGCTGACAGACTCACAGGCAGCAGGTGAGCTGTGACATTCCTGGGATCAGCAGGCTCCTGTCTGCTCTGTACCTACTTGTTTCAGTTGCCTTCTTTCGAGCTGGGCGCTGGGTTCCCACTTCATTGCTTTTCCCCACACTGCCCTGTGCCTGTGAGGAACCCAGGCTCCAGCCACGCACCCTCTGATGAAGACTTAGTAAGTGACATTCCTGCAGTGGTTCCAGGGCATCCTGTTTATTTATATGCACTTTGGGTTCATTGTTTCACAGCAGTATCCACCAGCGATTAATGCAGAAACATCCTCTCCAGAAAAACTCATTAAAGAATCCCTCCCAGAGCAAAGACAAGGCAAGGCTCCTTAGACTGACAGATCTGTGAGTAGGAGACAGCAGGATTATTAATTCCACTTGTATCACTTCCACCAAGCTGCTCACTCCTCATTCTCTCCTTTTCCTGCAGCACAATATTCCTCCTCTTGGAAAGCACCAGGCTTTTCTCAACTGTGCCAGCCCAGATCTGCCCAACCAGGCTTAAGATGGGATGAAGAAATTTGGATTTTGAACTGGGGTTAGCTGGAGTTCAAACCCCAGCCCTGCAAACCTCTTGGCTTTGCTGTAAAGTGAGTTCAAGCCTTGAGGGGTCTTGTCCTGTTTCCACTGGAGTTTGTGTGGTCATTTGAGCTGGGACCAAGTGCCAGGAGCACCAGCTTTGCCCAAACCACCTTGCTGGCACATGGTCGGAGAGCCCAAGCTGGACCCTGGGGCTGATGAGGCCACTTGGGCCACCTCCTGCCCCACCAGTGCCCCGGATGGCACAAGACAACCTTCAAAGCATGTGTGAGGTCCAGGTGGCAGCCTGACTCCAAAATCTCTCTGATGGTTCCGCTAAGCCTTATAAGTGTGAAGAGGACTTTTCAGGACTTCCTTTGCAAGCTCCCGGTCATTTACAGAGCCTCTTAAAGCTGCTGAGATTAAGCAGTAAACCAGTTGCTCCAGGCTCTTATTTCCCTCTCTGTGTGATTCTCGTCCATCCCAGGGCTGAGAACGTACGCCCGGGCCTGGCAGCGTGCCCCGCACAAGACACAGGACCCAGCTGTCCCACCACGTGCAAAGCAAATCAGGAATTAGTGCTCCTTTCCTATCCAGGGTAACCCCGAGCAGGCAGGAGGATTGTGAGGACCCCTCGCTCCCACCCACCCAGGGCTCACCACCCTGTTCAGGGGCTGTTTCCAGATGTGACTGCATCACTACAGCAGGCTGCTCTTTGCTTTTGCTCCAAACCGGGGTTTAAGCTGCCACGTATGTAAAGAAGTCCCTGTTATAATTATCTTTCTCTCACTGTCATTTGTCTAAGCCCTTAGAAGAGGGCTTAGCTTCAGGCTACAGCGAAGAGCACTGAGCAATTGCCACGTTGTCAGTTAGAAAATACGTGGTTTCTTTTTTCTTCTTTTTTTTTCTCCCTAAAATTTTTTCCAGATGTCTTTTTTTTTTTTTTCCTTAGGAGAAGTACCAGCAGCTGTATGATTTCAATGCGAGCCGTGACTAATCCAGCGCAGAGAGCATTCAACTCCAGTATTCAACTCCTCAGGGTGTGAATCAAGCAAATGTAACGTGGGCTTAGGGGATGTGTGACCTCTGGAGCCCACCTGGACCTGCAAGTGGCACTGAGCTGTATGTTGGAGCTATGGACACTTGTGGTGGGAGGAGAAGATGCTCCAGCTGCCACAAGTGGTTTGCTGCATTAGAAGGACCCATGGGATCTTAGACACCATCATAAAGCTGGTCTGCATGTGGACCTGAGAGGGCTGTGTGGGGTATTTATGGATGTCTCTGTGGGTGGTATCAATATCCACATATCAGCACTCAGAGGTGGCTTTTGAGTGCTGTGTAGCCAAGTAAAGAAATGGGTAGAGAAGACTTTCTTCTCTTGTTCTTTGCCACCAGCCTCCTGAGATCGACCATCTCACTGGGAAGTGATGATGGTTTCTCACGGCTCCCTATCTTTCCCCTCCCTTTTCCCTTCCTGTTTTATTTTTTCTTTCTGTTGGTCGAATGGATGTTTAGTCTTACATCTGGTTCTTTCACATGCAGCAGAAGTGCTGCGAAGCCAGATGAGGAGTGAGCTGATAAAGGAGCAGTGAGCTGATAAAGAATCACAAACCACAAAGTAACAGGAGTCCTATAGAGCAGGAGCCAGCGTGGCCTGGCATGTCGGGACAGGCCAGTTCCTATGTTGACATCTAAATCCTCAGCAACATCAGTGGGAAAAATTAAGCACCCAGACTGGTGCCTCAGCCCCTCTCGAAGATAGTGTGTAATCATGAGCAACGGCCCCAAACCCCAGGCAGCCAAGACAAAACATGGTGGTGCATTTTGTTATGGTCATGGGTGTCCTTCACCCAGAATGTGCAATCAGGCTGCTGGTGCCCAGATGACTTCTCCTCAGTCCCTCTGGCTACACTAGTCACCCTCTTTCCAGCAGCCCCTGGAAAGCAACATCACATCACCCAGGCCAGGGTGAGGGTTGGTGCCACGGGTGGATCACGAGCTGCAAAGAGCCGGACTATCTGCAGTGCTCGGCAAAGCACTCCTCAGGGATACCCGAATTCCAGTAATTTGACGGTCTCTCTTTTTGACTGCTGGTTTTGCTTTGTGCATAAAGGTACGCTGTCTTGTTCTGCCAGGGGAGCAGACGAACCTTAAATCCTCTCAGTCATGGTGAAAAGCAAGGAGAGAGGAGCTGTGTTTTCACCCTAAGCTTTGAGAGAAACAGATGGGAAAAATAATCTCCAAACAGTTCTGCTGTCTGGCTGCCTCTGGCTGGGCAGCTGCTCCAGCTGAGTTATGACCTGTGAGGTCAAAATACCGAGTGATGTCTGAACAGACCATCGGATTCAACTGACCAGCAATTTTGACTGTGGGTTTTGCTCAGTCAGTCCAGATCTGCTGGATGATAACCATGGCAGAGAGACCAATCTGCTGAGTGTCACATCTCCCAGCTCAGCACTTCTCTGCCTATTTGGAGCATATTTCAGACATGTCATAACTCTCCACATTCTCTGCATCATTCTTTCCTCTCCCTCTCCACAAGGCAATCCCAGATGGCTGCAGTGTTAGGAGAGAGGATGGAGGAGCAGGGACTCTCCTGCCTTCCTCTGCGTTCCCTGAGGATGGGGAACACCAGCTCAGGGACTGAACTACTCCCTTGTGAAATGACAGCATTTAACATCTTCATGCGCCAGGTGCCAGGAGGTGCACAAACCAAGCAGAGAGATGCTGTTCCTCCCTGCTCCCCCAGTGCTGGTAATTCGAGAGAGCCGAAGAGCTGGCAAACTTAGTGCTGCAGCGCAGTAGGCTGCTGTGACAACGGCTCTGCTGGGAAGGTTGCGCTGGGGGCTGATCTGTCCCTGCCAGAGACCCCCTTGATCTCCAGCCCCGCTTGATTTCTCTGGTCTGTTCTTTAGACCCAGGCTGTGCCTCAGCCCGTCTCTGGAGTGGGTGGGACTGCCCACTGGGGAGATAAAGGGAGGGAGAGGAAGAGACCGATTTGGAAAGATAGCAAGGAGGAGGAGGAGAGGCAGTGGGAAACCCAGCCCACCCTTTGGCTTCCTCCTGCCTCCTTCTAAAACCTGCAAATTTCTCCAGTCCAAGCTTCCGAAGTTTCCTCAGCCCTGCTGCCAGGACTGTGAGGTATGGCCCGAGACCTTCGTGTTTGCCTTTGCTGTGCTGTTTCTCCCAGCGTAGGGGTCTCTATAGCCCCACTCGTGGGGGGTTCCTGGCCTAGGAGCTGTGGGGTGCATCTGGTGCTCGGTAATGCATTGTTTGGGGTCCCACGGCATCTGCCTCCCCACCCCGAGTGATGCAGTTAGAGACCCCTCCTGACTTCCGCTCTTTCTCCTCTTTGCAGCATCTTCGCTCCTAAACCGAGTCTGTTAGTGCATTTCACTGCTTACCGGCTTTAACGCTTTAGTGGCATCTGACTATAAAGCTTTGATCTGCCGTAATTTTTCTCTCTCCTTCCTTTTTCCCCTCTGGGTTTTCAGTTGTGGGGTATTTCCTTAGCTAGATGCATGAGATCGACATCTGGGCACATCAAACCAACCTGCAGAGCAAATCAGATCTAGTTACAAACCAGCCCCGATTACACCCAGCCTGAAACGCGTTGGCAAGTGATGTTATACTCACTAGAATATCTAGAGGAAGAACAAAAGAGCTGCTGACTTCATCTCAGCATTTTTACTTTTTCAGTGCAGCTGCTCTTATTTCTCCTAAAAAGAAAAAAAAAAAAAAAAGACACTCAGCTTTTTGTTCCAAGCAGGCTTTGAAACCGCTTCAAGTCCTGCTGCCTTGGTCTGCTTAACTCCAGGTGATCAGTTGTTAGAGAGACGGAGGTTGCAGAAGAGGAGGAACAAAGCTCTTTTGTTTTTGTTTTTAAGTTTTAAGAACATGGGCTCAGTTGGGCACAATCTTAGGTCCATGCAGAAGAGCCGAGGGCTTGTTTCCTTTAAAGGCAGCCGCTGTCCTTCCCGTCTGGGTGGCGTGCTGGTAGCCTAACTCTGCCCTTTGTGTCCCTCTTCTGAGAAACCTCCACTCTGTTGCATCCGGCCAAGAAAAGGAAACTTAACAGGATGGGGGCTGAATTCCCACCAAAATCAAAAAGCAATAGTTTCAAGTTGGAGTGAAATCGGGGGCACCGGGAAGGTCGACAGTGGTTCCAGCACTCAGTTACTACCAACTTGAAACAGCCCAAAAACTCAGCAACCCTCCAAAAGGACAAAAGTAAACCACAGCTGTTTGTTAGGGTCAATCAGGCGACTTTTAAGTGGAAATAAAAGGCTGCCGCATTCTGCGCAGCAGCTAAAGCCAAACTATTGTCTGCCACATCGGCAGGAGCAGGGATGCGGGCGCTGTTGGGAGGGGGAAAGAGGAGAAATAAACTTTTCAAACTTTTTTTCAAGCCCCTCCTTCCACAACCCTCTGCTCTTCCATGACTCAGGCCCAGAGGAATGTCGGCTCCCATGGAAACCCTTTCTGGGTCTGCTGGTCGCTGGTCAGAGGGATATCGGGGCTGTTATCACTGGAGCGGCTGTGGCAGGGAATGCTTTGAAGATGGTTTGCATTTTTGCAGAATATTTAGCAGACAGTTTCTTCTCTCTCTCCTTTGTGGAGCTGTGCAATATCAGCTTTCTGTATTCCCCGGGAGCCAGAGGGACCGCTTGCACCTGGCACAGAAGTATCTGGGCTGCTTTTGGCACTGCCCCATATCCAGCCCAAACAAAAGAAAAAGATCGGGTAGGACAGCAAAATGCTGCATTGCCTGCCCTTCTGACTGAGGCCTGCCAAGGGCTCATCTGTGAACTACTGCTTGCTCCCCAGGTCTCGTCCACGCGTTTTTCTTGGTGTTAATTCAACTGTTTCCAAGCTTGGATACAATTTGTAACTTAGACAAGCTATGACAGCTTCAAGCCACACATACCTATCGTGGCATACAGGCTCTTGCTCTTATATCAATAAGCCCTGTAAGATCTGGAGCATTTACAAGTGCAATCAAAGCTGCTCAATTTCCTGCAATGGGAACGGGTCAATACAGCATTGTGGTGTAGATGCGTCTTTAGTGATTCTGTACGGACAGATGTGGTAGAGAGGTATTTTTCCTGGGAGTGTGTAAACGTGTGCATGAGCTAAAGGGAATTTCACTTCTCTCTAAGCCCATCTTGGCTTTCTGAGCATGCACACAGCGTGCAAGGGGACTGTGTGGGTGGCAGGAGCCAGGCTGGCTTCTCCCCAGCCCTCTGCCCCGCTCCCCCGGGACCCAGAGCAGCTGCAGCACATCCCGGCGAGCCAGCACCCCCAGCAGCACAGCCCGGACATGCAGGGACCTGTTTGGCAGGGAGCTTTGAGAGGACTCACACAAACAACTCTGACTTCAAACTGAATTTTGCCCAGGAGTGGCTGCCTGAGTAACGCTCAGGGGGTCTTGCTTGCACAGCCAGGTCAGGGTCAGCCCCTGAGGTCACAGCCCTCACGTTGGGTCTCTGTGGTGGCCACACTTGGTCACCCGTCTGCAGCTTGAAAACTGTGTCCCATGGTGGGGTTTGTATGCAGAAGGTTTTCCTGGGCCAGTCCTGCTTTTACATTCAGTCTGAGGTGCCGGGGCCATGTCAGACCCTGCAGAGCCTCGGAAGAGCAATGAGCAACAGGGGGTGGGTGCAGCAGACACTGCTGCTCAGGCTGCTGCCTCCTGCATGGCTGGGCTGGGGTGCAAATGGGGATCTGAGACATGGGAGGGTTTTTGCCCAAGGGTTACCCACTCTGCTCTTGGCTGCTGGCGATGGGAGGTGGCAGCAGGAGCTCTCAAAGCTGGGGTTATCCCAGTGGCCTCAGGGAGGAGCTGTCAAAGTGGCCAGAGACTCCTCCCCACGCTAACGTGGCATCCCCAAGGGCTTATGCAACCCTGGTCAAGGCCAGCGCCACATGGGCCACGCTCCATCATCCACGGAGCCTCCTCTGGAGGCTGCACCCACCTGGTCCTTGTCCTCTCCCAGCCTGCAAAGGCCCCAGGCTGGGTGGGAGAGACAAGAGGGACCAAACAGACCCCAATGGCACAGACTCTCCTCCGTGCATCACTGCGGGGTGTTTTACTCAGCAGGAAAAACTCACTGTGGTGCTACAGGACTAGGGGAGGGTGGTAAGAGCTTGCCAGAGTAGAGTACTTTGAATTTTCGGAGATGCTGGGGGTCAGTCTCAGAGCTCTCCGCACCCTCCGGCTCTCTTGTTAGGGACACGGCTTCAAAACGCAACGAGCAGCCGGTGCCGAGGAGCAGCCTGGGCTATGCCAGAAAGGCAAATCATCCAAAGGGGTTTGTGGGAGCCACAAGACTGTGTTTAGACAGTGACTGAGAGCTGAAGTCCCCACTTGGGACACAAGTGGCGTCAAGCATTAGAAAGGCATGGGTGCTGTCCTCCATCTCAGCAGTCAGGAGGGCAGGCCTGAGGGGGGGGTGGTGACCATAGAGATTTGTCTTATTTTGATATTCAGCAGCCCTCTCTGTGCCCACAATGTGCTGGTTTCCAGCATTTCTTGCAAAGTGCTGGCTTCTGTTCATTCCTTTAGGATACAGAAGGGTTTAAGTCCCTGCTTGCTAAAACCTCTGTCCCAGTCCTGTTTCCCTCTGTCCAAAATGACCCATTGCTCTGCCCCTCACACTGCCCTCTGCTCTCTGTGGGGCTCTTGCAGAGCAATATCAGGCATTCCCAGTGCAGGTCACCTTGCAGGGATCCCCCTGAACCCCTCCAGCTGAGGGATGGATGATGAGCTCATGGGATAGCCCATCTGCCAGCTCCAAAGAGCATCCTTTTGAACAGCAGGACCATGGTAGGTCCATAAGGAGGGAGATCTGCACCATGGGCCAGACTCTCCTGCTGGAGCAGCTCTGTGCACAGGGCTCCTGAGCCGTTATTTCAGGATTTTTGGTCACCACGCATTCAGGAAAGACCATGCCTTTGCAAAACAGCCAGGGCCTCACAGATGCTGCAATGTCCTCTGTGCACAGGCTCTGCCTCCAGGAGGATGTTGTTTTTCAAATAAAATTTTTTTCCCATCTCCGGCACAAGACAGCTCTGCAGAGCTTGTTTGCTCAGACTCTTTCGTGCTCCTTTTTCCTCCAAACACAACACTGGCAGCTCTGACTGTCTGCTGGCTCCTAGCAAGCATGTAATTCTCTGACCCCAGCTCACTGCATGCCCAGACTTTGAAATTCAGGTTCTTTTGAGCCTGAGGAAATTATCTGAGAGGGCCTTGGTCTGGGGTTGGGTTGTTCCTAATGCCATATTCCACGTGTACATGCACTGCCCTCTCCTCCGGGCTGGGCACTGCCATGTTTCTGCCCAACGAGCATCACTGAACCTCAGAGCATCTTCCAAAGCAAACAAGCCCCTTGGGAGAAGCCCAGAAGGAGCCTTTACAAGCCAGGGGATGGCAGCAAGGGAGGACATGGCCAGATTCACCAGTACTTTTCCACTTCCCCCCCATAAACCACCCCTCCAGAAGTGAAGAACCAGTGATCTCTCCTGGCAAATGCCGGGAGAGCTCTCAGCAGCTTCCAGAGCAAATAAAGGCAAGGGGAAGGGACAGTGTGTACCGAGCACGAGAGGAGGGAGCTGCTCAACCTCGCCAGAGCAAACGGGCTCATCCACCCCCACCCTCAGCCCCTCTTCCCACAGGTTCTCCATCCCACCACGGCAGCCACCCCCACCATGCTGTGCTCCCAGCCCTCCAACGTCCCTGGGGAGATGTTCTCCATGCCCTGACACCTATTTGGTACGGGCATCCTGCTGGGGCTGTGTGCAGCACTGAAATTGGAAGGAGATTTCAGCCTCTGCGTGGCCCAACCTTGCTAAATTAGGAAGCAGAGCCCAGCCTGGCTGGTGTCCTGCAGCACAGTGCTGCGTGGTTTTATACCCAGAGAGCTGCCGTGCACGGGGAGCAAGGATGCACCGACAAATTAGATATCCATCCCTGCCTGCTGGGAGACAAGACAACTTGCCCAACACTTTCTGTGCCAGTGAAGCCATCCAGCTCCAGGGAGCTGGTGGGCTGCGATGTCCCGGCCACGCAGGTGGAGCAGAGGGGGCAAGTGGAAGGGAGGCAGCGGAAGCCTTGGCAGGGGCACAAGTCCCCTCGCTGGCAGGAGACAAACAGGGGGTGTTGCGCTCTCCCGGCGGGCGGAAGGGAGCGGGCAGCCCTCACTGTCAGGAGTGGGATGCCACCGGCATATTAAGCGGCCAGCTGAGCTTCCCTCTGCCCTCACACAGAGGGGCTCAATCCTGCCAAACAGGAACCAGGGCGGGGGGGACAAGGACAGGGTGATTTCACCAGCTGCGCTCTCCTGGCTCGCACCGCGGCTGGTGTGAGCTGGGCTGCCCGGCCTGTGAATCCTACGGAGTCCCTACAACAACCCAAATCGGGAGGAGGCAAAAGGCTCATCCCCCTGGAGCTCATGTCCCAGCAGGACACAACCCCGAGGTGTCCTGGATCCCTTAAACCCAGTTTGAACACCCTCAGGTCTGAGCAGGAAAGGGAAAAACTATAGTAGACACCCCAACATTTGGGGGTTCTGGGGATGGGGAACTGGTCCCTTGTACCCCTAGAGGTGTTTGTGTCTATGTGAGAAGGGGTTTTCTACAGGATTTAATTCGCAAGTGCCTCTCTCACTGTTTCTCTGTTCTCTCCTTCCTCTTCATTCATCTTTCCTCTGATTGACAAATAAAATGGTAGAGTTTCATTGCTTGTAGCTGGGCCTCATATCAAGGGCTTTCAAGATGAAAAGGGGTTTTTTTCATCCAAAAAAACCTCCTGTGAAGGAAAGGGGAGCTGCCATTTTGCCTGCATTTTTTTCTAAAGGCATCCAGGACAGCAACAGAAACCTAAACCCCCGCCATCCCACTTTGCAAAAATCAAAAGAATTTGTCTTGGAAATATGACTTGACTTAAGGTTTTGGCTAGAAAAGCCAGCATGTGGGGCTGTAATATAGAACAGACGAGACAGGAAACGAAGAAAACGCTCTTTTCTAAGTGTCTGACTGCCAGCCATGAGCTCAGCCCAGAGCCGAGCGGCACCGCCGGCCTCCTTCCTCATCTCTCCTTTTCCTCTCCTTTATTCAGGGCTTGCTGAAAGATGAGGGCCTGGATTTTTTTCCTTCTCTGCCTGGCAGGCAAAGCCCTGGCAGCTCCAGTAAGTATGGGAGACAACGAAACCCCTCTGCTATCAAGGTGGTCCATCCAATGTATCTGATGGGGATTTTCTTTTATAACTAATAAACCCCCCGGTATGGGGGGGCTGTGGGGGAATTGGAAACCTGTGGGTGGCCCTACCGCCTACCCCAGTGGGTCACCCTCCTTGGGACCATCCTCCCCATGGACCCCAGCTCATGGATCTTTTCTCCTGCAGCAGGAGGCTCTGCCCGATGAGACAGAGGTCATTGAAGACCCCACCACAGAGGTAGGTGACTCTGCTCCTCCTTGCCACCCATCCTTTGCACCACCCGCTGCCCTGGGAAGAGCATGTCCAAAGCACGGGGGAGCAGGGGCAATGTGGGAGCTGCTCTGCCCCCAGGAATGGGGCCCAGCTCTTTTTGCACCCCTGCCAGACACACTGACCTCTTTTGCAGGAGCCCGTGGGGGCTAACCCCGTCCAAGTGGAGGTGGGAGAGTTCGAGGAACCCACGGAGGATGTAGAGGAGATTGTTGCAGAGAGTAAGTCGCTCTTCCCCTGCCCTCCAGCAGGCAGAGCCATCATCCCTTCCCTGGGTAGGGCTGTAGCACAAGGACGATGTCAAACTAGATGCACACCTAAAAGCAAAAGAAAGAGGTGCATGGTCTCCTTCCAGCTCTGGATTCTCTGCAACCCCTTTTTATAACAGAAAAACCATTGTGATTTGTGGCTACAGAAAGGAGACCAGGGGCTAACGCAATCTCTGGAAACCCGCACATCTTCACAGTGCAGGGAGAGATGCTTGGGGCTGTCCCTGGTGAAATCTCCGGAGATTTCACCTGTGCTGAGATGTCCGGGGGCAGCTGCTGGGAGATGAGGATGGGGCAGGCTCTGACTTTGCTCCCTGCCCTCTCCCAGATCCCTGCCAGAACCACCACTGCAAGCACGGCAAGGTGTGCGAGGTGGACGACAACAACTCGCCCATGTGTGTGTGCCAGGACCCGTCCAGCTGCCCAGCCACCGCCGGCGTCTTCGAGAAGGTGAGGGCAGAGGCTGCTTGATGGAGCGGGGCAGGGAGGGACCCCACATAGGACACCACCAGAGATGGCAGGGGAGACCGTCAGAGTCAGGGTGGCAGGTCCCCAGCTGGCTGTGACCAAGGGGCTGTTGTCCACCCCAAGAAACAAGTTAAACATCTCATTTGGAGACCCTCCCTGCTGACTTCCCAGCAGGGCTGGGCTTCACTGCCTCTCACACAGCATCTCCCATCCTGTGCAGGTCTGTGGCACCGACAACAAGACCTACGACTCCTCCTGCCACTTCTTTGCCACCAAGTGCACCTTGGAGGGAACCAAGAAGGGACACAAGCTGCACCTGGACTACATTGGGCCTTGCAAATGTAAGTGGAGCCATTCCCTTAGACAAGGGGACCCCTAACCTGAGCACAGCCCCCTTGCCCATGAGCTGACAGAGAGCAAAGGTCCAGGCAGGCTCATGGGTGAGGTGGGAGGGCACTGGGGCTGTGTGTCCAGGGTCTGGAGCTGCATGTCCAGATACTGCACTGACCACCTTGTACGGCTTCCAGTCATCCCCGCCTGCCTGGACACAGAGCTGACCGAGTTCCCCCTGCGCATGCGGGACTGGCTCAAGAACGTGCTCATCACCCTGTACGAGCGCGATGAGGACAACAACCTGCTGACCGAGAAGCAGAAGCTGAAGGTGAGGGGCTGGGGAGGGAGCCTGGAAGTTCACCCCACCGACAGAGCCCAGCGCACATCAGGGGTATGCCCCAAATGACGTGTGGGCACCCCATGTAAAGCACTTCCCAGGGTTCCCCCTTGCAGCCCATTCCCTTGCTGACAAGGTCTCCCCGGCCTCTCCTACAACAGGTGAAGAAGATCCACGAGAACGAGAAGCGCTTGGAGGCTGGTGACCACACCGTGGAGCTGCTGGCCCGTGACTTTGAGAAGAACTACAACATGTACATCTTCCCCGTGCACTGGCAGTTTGGGCAGCTGGACCAGCACCCCATCGATGGGTGAGTGCCAGCAGAGCAGGACACGGGGCCTCCACCAGGACCCCCTCCTACCAGAGCACCAGGATGATTTGGTGGCGGAAGGTGTCAGGGCAGGCTGGGGATGTGACACGAGTGGGTGGCTGGTGGCAGACGTGCAGACAAAGCCTGGTGGAGGGACAACCCCTGCACACATCTGGCAGGGGCTGGGGTAAACCAGGCTGGGGTAGAGGCAGTTTTACCTTCTGCAAACAGTTCTGCAGGAAGAGGAGCCTCTTCCAGCCCCAGCTGCTCCCATTTCCCTTGGGTGTGGAGTTCCTGTCTTCTCACATTTACTGTCGTAGAATAGTTCCCTAAAATATCTTAGTCCAAAGGCCCCAGGATAATTTCAACAGCTGAAATAGCAGCTGCTGGCTTATCTGTGAGCTGGAGATGGGCACAAGAGCAATCACATGGAGCCATGGAGTGGGGGCGGCTGGCTGAAGAACCCCCCCAGCTGCTGGCTATTTTGTGACTAGTCCTTGACCTTTGTAAAAATCAGCGGCAGACACTGGGAGGGCACTGGGACAGCAGTCAAACCGGACAAGAGAACTGGGGCAGCATCTTGCCCTACTCTGCTCCCTGCACCCAGCAGAGCGCCTGCCCTCCCATGGGAAGGCGGCTGGTGCTGGCAGGCAGCAATTGACCATGTGTCACCTCGGCAGGTACCTGTCCCACACCGAGCTGGCCCCACTCCGTGCCCCACTCATCCCCATGGAGCACTGCACCACCCGCTTCTTCGAGGCTTGTGACCTGGACAACGACAAGTACATCGCCCTGGAGGAGTGGGCCAGCTGCTTCGGCATTAAGGAGCGTAAGTACCGAGCAGGGAAGGAATACGGGTGGAAGGGACACCGAAAAGCACCCCCAAAGCTCCCACTCTGGATGCAGCAATGCATTACAGCTGGTCCTGGGGAGGGAAAAGCAGGGGAGGGGGATGGCAGGAGCAGTGGGACCCTGGCAGCATCTGCCTCCTAACCTTACCTCTGTCTTTTCCTTCCACAGAGGACATTGACAAGGATCTTGTGATCTAAACCCCCAGCTTCCTTCTCCGCTGCCAACTTTGTCTTGTTTTAACCTTCCCACTTCCTTTGGTTTTTAAACCGCTTTTGTTTTGTTTTGTTTTTCCCTGGGAACAAGGTGCTAATATAGATTAAAACATATGTAGTAACGGTGCTAAGAGAAATAACACTCCTCCTTCATAGCCTCATCTATTACCACTAGATTAATCACTCGGCTGTTTCCACATGCTGTTACCAGCCCTTTCTCTCTCTGATGTGTCTTTACCATTGACTGATCCTGTTCCTGCCCTACATATCCGCTCGGTCCCTTGTTCTGTTCTTGAATCGACTTAACTTCTTACTAACAGCACGTTCTCAGACACATCAGCGTCGATGCAAAGACCTTTGAGCTGATTCACCGCCCCAGGTTGCAGACATCAGCGAGGGAAGGCAGAGCCGGAGGATGTAGCAGGATGGGGCTTTTCGAGCAGAGCAGCTGTGGGTGACATTGTGGTCACCCAGATCATGGTAGGGGGGACAGAGAGGGGTGAGAAAGACATAGAGTGGCAGAATTTCGCTTTCCTTTTTTTTTTTTCTTTTTCTGGATTCCCAGGGCTTGAATTTAACAACCATTGGACACACACACACACACACAAAAAGGGCTAATCAAACAAATAGGAAAGCGCACAAAAATTAAAACAAATAAAATGAAACGCATCCCATCCTGTAAAATCCCCTCGAAAAATAAAGGTTTGAAAGTGCTACGTGCTTTACCATCACTCAATGATCGTACTGCTGTTGTGTTTTCTGTGCTGTAAAGGGAGACTGGGTGAGGCCGCCTGCTCCTGACCTTGCAGTTGTGATTCTGCTGTAGCTGAGATGAAGCTCTTGGCTCTCTCCAAATCACGGTGCCCCTGAGCACTTCCCAGCCCTGCCTTGGTCGTGCTTAAATTCCAGCCCTGCTCTCCCAGGGAAGCTGTGTCAAGCTTTGAAGGGACGTTTCTGCTCAGAAAGACGCATGCTTGCCACACGCTCAATGGAAAGGCTGAAATGTTTTTTTTCCTGTTGTGGATTTTTAGGTTTAAGGGATGGGTGGGAGGAAAGGGAGAAAGTATTTGGATTTTCTTTATAGAGAGGGCCCTGACGGGTGCAAAGGGATGGTTAAGTCTCACAGGCTGAGAACTCTTTTTTTTTTTTTTTTTTTTTAACCTCTGAATGTTCCCTGTGCCCTATCTTATTAAATTCCTGCCACAGTGTGAGCAACCTGATGAGTCTCTGTAATAAAAAATACTGATTTGAAACACTGACAATAAACAAGCTTGCAATGTTCCTCTGTTTTGTCCCATCCCAATGAGGGAGATTGCACTCACTTCACCAACCTCATGCACGCATTCAAATTGTAACACAGGCATCCCAGCCACAGGAAGAGTCTGGTCCAAGGTAAGCTGAGGTGCTTCTGCCGATCACAGCCCATCACCTTATTGTAAATGGGCTCATTTGGGGATATCAGATGGGTAACGCACAGGCAGACGGATGGAGCAATGGAGGCAGATGGGGCACTGCAGCAGCCGGCACTGACACTCGCGTGGCTCTAAGGCCCTCGCTTTCGTGAGCCATAAAATTCCTGGGAAAGGAGAAAAGGCAGAACAGTAGAAAAATAAACACCACCATTTGCACGGGCTAAAAATATCCATGTTGCCAGAGCTGTGGTTCAGTGGTGAGGTCCCCCTGTCAACAGCCCCTGGCTGGATGTGCTGTGCTCCAGATGGAGCAGTGGGGTCAGATCCTGCACAGTGGGACAGTCACTTTGCAGGTGCTTTGCCAACTGTTTGAACCCAGTGGGAAAGCTAGTGCCCAGAGGAGCCAGGTGAAGATTTTTCACCCCTGCCTTGAACCCTTTTGCTTGGCCATGCTACTTCCTGGAGCCGTTAGCCAGAGGGGGGGTTTCTCGATGGAGACAGCACATGTGTCCCCATCTTGGAGGCTGCCACTGCGATTTTGCAGACCTGGCACCGCTGCCCATGACCCCTACCCGCAAGATCCAGCTGGCTGCTGCAGCTGCCGAATCACCCCGGGTCAGGAGAGCTGGCGAGAGAGGATTTGGGCAAGGGGGAGGACAAGGAGACAGGTGGGGACCGGAGGAGATCGTCCGCCCTGTGCAAACCTGCTTTCCAGTCGCTCCCTCTCAGCCAGAAACTCCCGCTCCTCCGCCAAGACGCAGCTGCATTCCTTCCAGCTCCAGCCCTCCCTGCCAGCGCCACCAGACAGACACAGGCGGCTTTGCTTCCATGCAAGGGAAGGCTTTCCAGCCCTCCTCTCCTCTGCTCTCCCTTCTTGTGCAGAAATCAGCTCTAAATCACAGCAAACTCAGGAAAGTCAGCAGGTTCCAGCAGGAGAGCCAGTTACCGCATCTCAGGAAGGCAAAGAGATCCATCTGTAAGGCCATGTCCCACCCCAGAGGACGATACTCACATCCCAGCAGTCTGGCAGAGCCCAAAGGACCCAGCTCAGCACTATTACAAGTGCAGCTGTCCTGGCTTTAACTGAGTATCAAGGCGATTGCAGCTGGGCCTCCCTTAACCCTTCAAAGGTCACAGCCTGAAGTATCAAGTTGCTGGAATTTCACTGCCTTGAGGCAAATGCCATACATGGGGTTACATCAGGACTTGAGGAATAAGCTGGCCTTTTCAAGCTTTCAGACCTAGACAGTCAGCAAGGGGGAAACTGAACAGCCCTTCCCCTGTTACAGCTGAAACCGAGCCTTCCAGTGCCTGCATAGCCGTAAAAACACTTGCCTGTACTTTCCAAGTGGAAATTCTCTCTGTGGTTAGTGCTGACTGAGGACTTAGTTTGCAAACTTGAAAAAAAAAAAGGAAATAGAAAAATAACAGAGAGATCTGGATCCAAAACCGGCACAACACAAACACAATCTGACCCGAATGCTAGAGTGCATCTGCAGGCAGAGGTGGTTAATTTTGCTGTAGTTACCCAGGGCAGCACCACAGAGCATTGTTCTGCTATCACCAGAGAAAAGACAGGAAAGAAAAAGATTCATGTAGAGATTAGTGCTTTTCTGTCGGTTTTCCCGACCCTTACTTCTACAAAAGAAGCAAACTGTGGCATAAATGCTGCATTAAGGTCGGTGGCTTAAGAGACAGCGGGGACCCCAAGGCTCACAGTTTGTAAGGTGTAGCTGCACCTGGAGATGCTTCTGCTCTAGCAAACAGTGCCACTGGAAACCCACGGGGTTAAATCCACCCTGCAACATGTGTGAAGGCTGGTGTTTCACACAGGCTTGAGCCTTATTAGCTAAAATCAGTTCTGCAAAGGAAAATCAAGCCATTTAACTAAGGGTTTTGACCCATATTCAGCTGGCCCGTGGTGGTGGGGCTGATGGAGTTACAGTACCCAGCGGTTAGGTACCTCTCACAGCAGTTCGAGCACACCAGACTTGCAGCTGGTGGGGGATCTCATCATGACCTGCTGGGTTTGGCACAGGCTGGGTCCCACAGTGCAGGGATGCTGACAGGACCACCTCCCACCCCTCTGCCCTGCTCTGCCTCGTTGAGCAGCTCCTGAACTGCCCGTAACCACTGCAGAGCCTTCTATTGCCTTAAACCAGCCTATCTACTTCGAAGACCGACAAAATCAGTAAAAAACAAGCCCTACCTCGTGTGACAAGACAACGCCAGTGGAAAACACGTCAGGGGATGCGTCACCCTGTGACGTGACACCTCTCTCACCCCTATGCCCCCCCTTAAGTTGTGAGAGGCGCCTCCTCCGAGCTCCATCCCCCGGCCGAGCTGCATCCTCGGTGCGGCGGCAGCGGCGCGGAGCGGCCGGCGAGGGGAGCGGCAGGGCAAGGGACGGAGCGGCGGGGCAAGGGACGGAGCGGCGGGGCAAGGGACGGAGCGGCGGGGAAGGGGATGGAGCGGCGGGGAAAGGGATGGAGCGGCGGGGAAGGGGATGGAGAGCGGCGCCAGAGTGTTGCAGCCAGTTCTGGGCTCCCCAGTTTAAGGAGGATAAGGAATTACCGGAGGGAGTCCAGTGGTGGGCTACGAACATGATGAGGGGCCTAGAGCATCTTTCCTATGAGGAGGGACTGAGACGGCTGGGTCTTTTCAGCCTGGAGAAGGCTGAGAGGGGATCTCATCAATGCTTATAAAAATCACAAGGGTGGGTGTCAAGAAAATGGGACCGGACTCCTTTCAGTGGTGCCCAACGATAGGATGAGCACCAGGTCGAAGCACAGAAGGTTCCATCTGAATATAAGGAGAAACTTCTTTGAGGGTGCCAGAGCCCTGGAAGAGGCTGCCCAGAGAGGCTGTGGAGTCTCCTTCTCTGGAGACATTCAAACCCACCTGGACACGATCCTGTGTGATCTGCTCTGGTGAACCTGCTTTAGCAGGTGGGTTGGACTGGATGATCTCCAGAGGTCCCTTCCAACCCCAACCATTCTGTGATTCTGTGAGGGTGGGTTTGTAGCTCCCTGGCTGGGGCAGGGGCTGCCGGGGTGCCCAGGCACAGGGTGGGGGAGGGACCTGGTCCTACAGGCACATATCCCAGCCCAGGGCTCTGCCCTTTGCAGCAGGGAGTCTCGGCAGCAGAGAGATGTCGCCTTGCAGAACGCAGCTACATTCCCACCATGCTTGGCCATCCCATCCCATCCCATCCCATCCCATCCCATCCCATCCCATCCCATCCCACCTGAAGCCCCCCCAGCCTTTCTGGGGCACTTTTAGTCTAAAGGACACGCAGCTTATATGATCCCAGACTTTGTGTTCTGATGATCCCTCTGCCTGTCTCTTTATCATCTCCACAGATTTTTGAACCTACTGGTTAGTTTTAACTTGATTTGATGGGGCATAAAACCACTCAAACGTAACATTCCGCCAGGTAGCATTGAGACAGACAGAGCGAGGACACGCACATACGGACAAGTACTTTGCTGCACAATGATGCTGAATTCTAACAGGAGCTGTGCTAGGTCTGCTTTCCAGATGCTCTGCTGCCAAGATAATTGCATGGTATGTAATTATTTGTGTCAGGGACTATCCAGTTTCTGCAGTGGTCATGGAGAAGTCACATTATCTGTATTTCATGGCACACCACATAAACCATGGCCATTTCCCAATTAAATCCACTTTTTGTCAGCCTTGGTATTGTACTCCTAAGAATCACAGAAACTCTGATTCTGTGATTCTTGGGAAATGACTCGCCCCAGGACACATTTTTATGTGCATTCCCTACATTTTTCTTAATTTCGTCTTGCTTTTGATCACTGCTTCAGTTGGACCCAAGAGACTATACAAGCGTCTTGTTATTTCTTGTCCAAACACCTCACTGATCACCTTTACTGCCTGGGTTTTGGAGACTTTGTTGCTGTCAGCTACAAGGCCAAAATTCCCCATGCGCAAAGCCAAGCCTGACCGCAGCATGATGGCAGCTGTCTGTGGCCTGCCCTGGGCAGCCACGGCACCGCAGCCATGCCCAGCGGGACAATCGCCGGTGAATGGGGCTGTACCAGCCACTGACAGGACATTTCACAACCAGGAGGAGTGTAAAAACAACACAGGACTCCTAGAATGAGCATCCAGTGCTGACCAGCCACATGGTGCGCTTCCCTCCCACAAAATGGAAACCGAAAGCTCTTTCTCCCCAACACTAATGTTCTCAGAAGAGCTGCTTTGGCTCAGGAGTGCCTGAGCTGGACACTGTCTGGAAGCTGGGTTAATATCTGGGGCAAGTATCACCACATCTTTGGTATGCTCCCTCTTCCTGAAGCATCTGCTGTTGGGTGCAGAGATGAGTCAAGGCAGGCCTTTGGTCTGACCCAGTCCTGCCGCTCTTCTGCACTAATCACCTCTCCAATCATGCCCTGTCTGCTTGGGCTTGAGCAGCAGGATGCATCCTGCAGGATTCCTGTTGTTTCCTCTTGGTTACAGTGTCCCTAATTAAATCCTTACCTTATCTACCATCAGATGATTCCCCCGTCACTTAGAAGACAGCTCCAGGTTTTAGCTCTGGTGCAGATTTTCATGCCCTTCAAAGAGCCGTTCCTTATTCTGAGTGCTGCCCACGTGCAGTCTGTTTGGTGAGCCTTTATCCTGCTCCACAAGAATAATTTCCTTTTCCTTTGCAGCTTGCTCATCCAGGTTGGATGTTGGAGTATTTTAGTTAACATGTCTTGTTTGCATCCTTCTCCTTAGTCTGGCAGCTGGCATCTGATGAACTACCTGTGGCAGGAAGAAACATGCTGTAGTAATCAAAGGGGAAATCTGGAGGGCTCTGGTTCGCTCCTCCTCAGAGGCAGATGCCCATATCCTTTGCACATTAACCATAACACAGAACCTGCACATACAGATGTCCTCAAGCCGGTGCTGGCAAACTTCAGCTCCCAGCCATGGAAGCTCACTTCCCCTGGAACGCTGGACAGACTGGAAGGAGCATGAAGATAATATCCCCCCTCCATATGCAAAGAGCAAATGAGAAGGGGAGGAGAAGACCATACTCCTCTCCTTGGCTGCCTCTATCTAAAACCTGGCAAGGGTGAAAGTGCTCCACATACAGCTCACACCTGCAAACCCCTGCCCATGCTGCTGCCCACACGGGCAAGCCCTCTGGGGACGGGCATGCCGGCAAGTGCCAAGCAGCCCCCGCAGCCCCCAGCGCTGCTGGGCTCAGCCCAGCACTCCCACACCGCTGTGCCCGTCCCTTCTCCCACCCCCTCCACATCCCCACGGCCACCAGACCAGCTGCAGTGCATGGCAATGAAACCCTGGCAGATCAAGCCCTCCTCCTTCAGACAGTCCATCTCCCCAAGGATGTTCAATCCTGGCTTGAAAAGCCAAATGTTAGCTGAGGAGGAACTCTCCTGGAAAGGAGGTGTGATGGGAAGCCGGGGTATTCATCGCTGCATCTGCAGCCAGCTCCCATTCCACAGTCATCTCTGGGTTCAGGTGCCGAGCTCTGGGCTCTGCTGCTGGCTCCCTTTTTCTTCTGCGCTGGAGATGCGGCTGCCTTGCCCTGCTTTTCGCCTCCAGCTGTACCTTTAACATGTGTGGGCAAACCCAGGCTCTTGAATGCAGTTCGGTTCAAGGCAAAAGTGTTGGGGCATGTTCCACTCGGGAGAGGAGGAATAGTTGAATTGCTGGGGAAAGGCCAGCCTTGGGCTGCCAAAGCTGGGAGAGGCCTGGCTTCCCGATCCAGCCCTATCTCCGAGGCTTGTGAACAGACCCAGGGAGGAGCCAGTGAAGGATCAGCTCTGCCTGGCAGGCACGGGGCAGAGGAACGAAGTGGGAACGAGGCAAGACCCCTGCTGCAAAAACGGTCCTTCCATGAGGGTGCCAAAGTGTCTGCAAAAAGAGTGAATGAACCTGCCTTGGCATCCCTGTAGTTGCTTCATTGTAAATGTCTTCTCTTTGCTTCCAGGTGGGAGAGCAAAGATCTTCCCCTTCTGTGCAGGCAGAACAGAGACTGCGCAGCAGAGCTGTGCTTAACACACACGTGTGCACACACACGGAAACAGGGGTTATTTTGGGTTATCTGACAAGTTTCCTCTTCTCCTTCCTTGTTCTGCTCCCTTTTGGTTTCTCCCTGGGTTTGGCTCATCCTTGCACAGCCCCTTGCATCCCCATTACTGTTACAGCAGAGTGAAGCTGAGTCCAGGTGGCTGTGACTCTTCCCGGCTCCACGCCAGCCCCACAGAACAGGAGCTGGGCTTGTTAAACCCGAGCCACAACCCTGTGGGTGCCTCTGTATGGGAGTCATCTGTTCAAACCCTGCTGCCAACCAAAACCTGTGCCCATTTCTGCACACCCTCTCCCCACTTCCCTTCCATCCCAGCTGCATGGGGCTTGGGGAGGCATCTGCCCCCAAACTGCTCTCTGCAGAGGGCTGGAGAGCTTCTCCGAGTGTCCCAAGCGCTGTGGGGATGTACAACCATCTCTCCTGCCCATTTCCCAGCCTGTCTTTCCTCCAGAGCCCACAAGGTCTGCCAGGAAATGCCGGAAGGGATTTTCTGCCTCTCTCTGCTTGAGTTTCCGGGAGCCAGAGCAACCTCCCCCGTACCTCCAGATCTAAATCACCAGGGACGTGCCACAGCCAGTAGCCACCCCAGCTCTACCCCCATCTTTCTGGAGTGAAGTCAACCTTCCCCCAGAGCTAAACAGGAGGCTCTGCTTCCCACCTCTTTGGCAAGCCCGCTGCTCACCCACAGGCTGATATCAGCCTTGGTTCTCCTGTGCACATCAGTCTCTGCTTCTCCTCCCAACCACAGGTGCTGGAAGGAGCAGGCACTGATCTCTTGGGGCTTTCTCCCATCAGGAGCCTGCCTGTGACCTCTCCCTAGAGACCTGCAGAGGAGCACGTGTGAAAAACATGAGCACAAACAGAAGGGTCTCAGCTGCCTGCCTGAGTCAATCTATATGCAGGCACCCCAGAAATGGGATTAGATGTGAGGTCAGAGCTCTTGTCTAACTACTTTTAGTTGAATCCTGAGTTGCCTCAGAAAATTTCTTGTAGTTATTATTCAGGGGATCAGAAGTAACCTGGCAATAAAAACTTTTCTTCCTAGCAGAACCCAGAAATAAGCCGTGTGCTGCTTTGGAAATGGTCAGATGGTGATCACACAGGTGATCACACAGGTGTGCAAAAAGAAAAATTCAAAACCTCCCACTGGTTTTACTCATTTCCAGTGCCTCCCATTTCTCCTGACCCCAGTGAAGACAACTCATCCTAGCACAGGAAGGCATTGATTGAAAAAGTTCTTCATCCTTTTATTTACTTTCTTATCCACCCACAAGTGGCCAGGCTTTGATTCTCTGAAGAATCAGCCCCTTGGCGTTCTTGGAGACTCATCCACAGCAATAATCAGCACAGATGCCCTCAGCAGGTCGAACTGTTTGCGGGAGAGAGTGCTGATTTCTTGGTGGGAATCCAATGGATGATCTCATCCTAGAAAGGAAGCCAGAAATCACCATCTCCACTGGGCAAATCATGGTGTTCGCTGTCGACTGCACAGACAACCCCATGTTCTCTGCAGATGGTCTGTGGTCCCTCTCCACCCCTCAGTCCCACCAGCACCTCCGCATTCTTCAGCTTCGATTTCTTGGCAGGAGTGACAGCTGTCACCACTGTCACTACTATCAGAGCCACTTCACCACCAAACACCAACTGTACATCATGCAATCTGACCAAAGAAGTAGGAGAAAATGAGTTTGGTGTTGGAGTAGTGAAACCCCAAAGATGGTGGCACAAACAAGAAGGCTGATTGACAAGGGCTGGCCTGGCACGTGTGATATGGTAGATACTGCTGGCATAGAGGCAGATCATGTATCTCTGCAACAGTCCCCCATTTTCTTGCCTCATGGTGACAGGGCAGCCTGGCCATCAGCCACAGAGCCAAGTGCTGTTCTGCACCCCAGGTATTGTCCCAGTCACCCCTTCTTTCTTTACTTGTGGCACTATCAATAAGACTTTCCTGTTGCCTGCTGAGGCGGTAGCACATCAATGGGAGCTGTGTTTTCTAAAGAGGAGCTTTAACTCCTGTTGATGAAACTTAGCAACCACCCAGCTCTTATGATGGTCACTCAAGTCTCCATCACGCTGCAGCCACAGCTTTACTTTAGACTGAGCCCACCACCTTCTGCTTGCTGACACAGCCTATTCACCTCTTGGAAGCAATGAGTGAGAGCACCCTGCCAGGGTCACGGAGGGGATAGGGAAGAGATGTGGTTTGTGCATGTCCGCAAACCCCCGTTGCAATTCTCTCACTGCCAGGAGGTCAGAGGCTTAGGCTGGTTGGGAGGAGATTGCTCCTCAAGGTCCCTCCTAAACCAGCCACCTGGGTGCATCCTCTGCAGCAGGGATGTTCCATGGTGGAGAGGAGCCTTCCTGGCCCTGGACCACCTGCCTCTCACCCTTGTTCATCCTCCTAGAGAGATCTCTTCTTTGTTCTCTGAATCCTCACGACCTTTTTTCTCCCCTCCTCTCTATGTCTCCATCCAGTCCTCCAGACTTCTGGCTCTTCATTCCAGACTCTCTCCTACTTTCTCAGTTTTTCTTCTGTGTTCCAGAACCTCTTGCCACAACCATCCATTTCACACATCTCATCTAATTATTTTTGTTCCATTTCTTTGTCACTCACAGGCATATTCCTCACCAGCTCCATTTCTCTTTCCACTTCCACCCCAAAAACCACCTCCCTCCTGCCTGCTCTCAGCTGCACTCTCTGCCCACCTCCACCCACAGCTTCCGACAGCACTGCCTACCTCACAGGTAGCTTTCCAGGCCCACATTCATCTCTCCCATCTTCAAGCTCTCCAGAAAGCTGTGGAGCCACCAGAAAGGGTCTGCCCCTTCAGAGAGAGATCAACCTGCCCAGGATCCCCTTCCATGGCTGTAAGAGCCAGCGGGAGGGGAGAGGTACCTGAGGTAGGTGCCTCCCTTCAGTCGGAGGAATTGGGGTCCAGAGGCAATGGCTTTCTGTCTCCTGGGCTGGAAAGCCCTGCGGGACCTCCTACTCTCCCTGCCTATCAGCCACTCTTTCTGGAAAGCCAAAGGTACCCTCTGCAAAACGCAGTGCAGCTCTTTCTCTTTGTTTTTCTTCCAAACCTTTGCAATACCTTTGTTCGCTGTAGATTTCAAATTGCTGAAAGATTTATAAGACCACAGTAAATCGCAAGACGTAACACCCAAACGGGGCTTTAATTATCATCACAAAGGTATTAAATGTACATCCAAAAAGAGAGGGGGACTGCTCATCTCTCCGTGGGTATAATTCCCTGTTGATGTGTTTGGGTACATCTCTTCCCCCTCACCCCACATATTTGTATACCAGTGCATTAATTCATCTTTGAAGGTTTTATAAGAATGTGTAATCTCATTCTTTCATGTGCTTCCATATCTTTTCTCATCTCGATTAGCAGGAGTACTCCCCCTTAGTCATGTTCATACTACACCATGAAAGGCATCTGTGCACATGCATGCAGAAGAGCATAAACTGGTGTTTACTAACTCAAGATATATTTCCACATAAATATATTCTGCATAAACTTCTGCTTTAGCACTTTACAAAGATGTTTTGACATACGTGTGTGCTTATGTGTTTATTCTATGTACCTAAACACATTCATTCTGTACATGCACAACTTCGGTGTTGTTTTCCCTGTCACTGGTGTCATATGTTTGCATCAGTACTGTTCCGCTGCAAACTGACAGCAGATTTCTGAGCCTCTGCATGCTGGCTACAGAGAAAGCAGTGATGCGAAGTCCTGGTGTATTTTCTAGGTCACTTCTTTTACTTACACCGCCTACCCTGGGTTAATACAAGATGCCCAACCAGCTTTGAAGGAAACACCTTGATCCTGAAACCACCCCAACACCTATGTTCTTTCCCTTAGAATTAACACTGCCTTCAGAATTCGGTCTCATCAAAGGCCCTGGCAGAGAGCAGACTTTCCCCCATCTTCAGTTTATTGTCTCCTGTCCCTCATACAGGTCTACATGTCTCCCTAAGAATAAAAGATTCCTTGCATATTCAGAAAGGTCAACTCTTCTGTGTAACCACTCGCTGCCACTTTGCCTTTACGCTCTGCTTATACAGTCCATATATGCTTAAATCCACTGCAGAAAAATACTTTGGCCAGGTACATCCATGTGAATTAAGAGTTTACAGGGTATTTGTTCCTCTGGTGCTCACAGGCCTGCTGAAAACCCATGCTCTGATCGCCCTGCAAATGCTGCTCCATCCTGTACAAGCAAGAGCAAGCTGTGTCCATGTTGTTGTTATTTCCATGTTCCCTACAGCCATTCTGTCCTCTGGTAAATTTGTACAGTAATACTTCGGAAATTATAAACCACAAGGCAATATAGAGGGCCCTTTCAGTGCTGCTGGCAGTCAGATAAGAGGCTTTCTTTTCCCTGTCCTTAATGATCTCAGGCATTTAGACAAAGGAGATAAATCAGAGATATCAGAGCTTGTGAGGTTCCAAATATTCTCCTGTTCCGTCAGAAAACAAAGAATGGAATTTCAAACCCTGTAGCCGAGAAGCATACATGCCTCCCGTGCGCTGGGAGGCTGATGTCCATGCACTATGCTGGATATGCTGGACCACATTCAGCTGGGGCATCAGAGCTGAGCCTGGTCATCCAGCTGCTGCAGAAATGCTGCTGCCCGGCCCTGCTCTCTCCCAGCACTGCCAGCTTTGGCTCAATGCGTGTCTTTTTGGGAACTAGAGTCTGTCCCTCACTTTACAGCAGCCTTGGCCCTAGGCACCTGCCCTGATGGCTGTCTTGCTTCCCAGGACTCACAGTCAGAGCCACAGTGCATGCCCAGCACAGGCATCAAGCACCTGGTTTACCCCTAAAACCACATCTGCACAGATAGAGGGGAGTGTAGCCCAGCAGGTTGTTTCTGTCCATCTTAAGCTCCTTGGACTTAAGAGGTTTAAAGCAACCCCAAATCAGGCCCCTCAGGTATTGAGTGAGAACAAGCAGTGGCTGATGGCTCTTCCCCTCACCTGAGGGTTTGGTCACAGCCAGCAATGCCTCACGGCCTTGGCCTTCCACAGTCCCAGGAGCCCCAAAGGCTGATCTGCCCTGGGACGGGCTCCTGAGGGCACCGGGAAAACTTTACAAAGCCAGGGTGCTCAGCTGTTCCTTTCCAGCTCTGGGGATCCCTGGGCTTGTGTGTAACCCAGCACAGTGAGCTGGGACAAGTGCCCACACAGACACAGAGTCCAACTCCACTGCACTTTCACATACCACTCTGCTGTCCTTTCTGACGCAGAGGAACATTCACTCCCAATTCCTCTATAACTTCTCCCATTAATACAGTGTTTTGCTTTTGCAGAGGGAAATCCTCTATGAGCCCTCTGTGCCTCATAATTTCCTATTCATTCTGGAATCCTGCACATTGCTGAAACTGGTACTACGATAAGCTCTGCTAAGGACTGGCAGGGAGCGCACAGTAGTGTCTGAAGTAGAATTTCCTCTATAACCAGCTTAGGGAGTATTAAGAGGACAATAATAGCAATCTGGGCCTGTTTAAGGATCAGCCAGTGCTGATCCACATCTGAACACCTAACGCTGCCAAACTACCCAGCAGCAGCAAGCAGCGGAGCCAAAGTGCATCGACACAACGGGGTGTGTTCCCAGCTGCAGCCAGTCTGGGCTCCTTGTGCCCTGGGGCTGTGAGCATGAAGTTCTCCAGACTTAAAACTGGATGAAAAACTTGGCCCCAAGCTTATCTGAGAGCAATCTTATTTCTGCCAATGGTGTCTCTGTGCAACAGCCACAGCTCCTGTTCCCTTGCCTGGCTTGGCAATGCTTAGTCGATGCTAAATCGAGGGACAAGGGGTGGCTGATGGACAGAGAGACAGGCATCTCGACCAGCAGAGTGTCACTTAGCAATAACAGTGCAGAGAGAGGGTATCCATATGCAGGATATGTCCCCTGTGCCCAGAACAAGGCATGACAGTAAGGAGCACCATGTGCCCTGTGTTGTGTTCCCACAGCATCATTCATTGGGACTCTCAGCCGAGCAGAGCC
Organism: Pampusana beccarii; assembly: GCA_013399365.1. Classification (NCBI taxonomy): domain Eukaryota; kingdom Metazoa; phylum Chordata; class Aves; order Columbiformes; family Columbidae; genus Pampusana; species Pampusana beccarii. Next base: position 1,342,646 of record VWYH01006719.1, on the reverse strand, counting down.
ACAGATGAGGCACTGGGACACCTGAAGAATTACCCCTCCCTTGTTGTGCAACATCTGTGTGGTTTGTATAACAGCAAACTATTGCCCAACAATCGTATTTAGGCTACTCTCAGTCATCCTATGTGCACATACGCCAAACCATGCCAGTATTGGCCAATATGTATTAGAAGATCTCAACCATGCATCTGCCTGCCTACATGGCTGGAAAAGCTTGTGCTAAAGCTAACCAGAACACTGGGTTTCCCATGGTCAGTCAAGGAACTGGTTATTTCTCAATTCCCAATCTCCTGGTGCTTTGAATTCCCCATTTCAAGGACTTTACCTCTCTGTTTTGATACCCATGACATCCAAGCGGTTTGCCTGCAGCACAGATAGATACATGCTCAACAAAGATGTGATTTACCTCCTTACCAAAGACACTGGTGGTGAGGAATAACCTCATACTCTGAGGTTGCATGTTACCCTAGCAGGGTATGTGATTTATCATGAGACCAACACCCAGATTTTGTCTTCCTCCTCCTTTCCTTCCCTTTCCTTTCCTTTCCTTTCCTTTCCTTTCCTTTCCTTTCCTTTCCTTTCCTTTCCTTTCCTTTCCTTTCCTTTCCTTTCCCCCCAGAATTACTTATTTAATATTAAGAAAAACTAACAGCAAGAAAATGGAGTTGAAAGAAAACGCTCCCCATGAGACAGGGAAAGCCCCTCAGAGGGCAGAATGACCTCAGTGGTCAGCTCAGCCACCTGAAACACAGATACCCCCTCCAGAGCACTGGTGTGTAAGCCCTTCGGTTAATCCCCTGTTAAAAGTCACCTCATACCCAATGAACTCTACTAAACCTTAGTGGCAAATCTCCACCCTTGGCCCAACTGGGGCAGCAATGGTGCACAACATTCATTTTTTAGCGCAGCCCTATACAGCCATGGACAGAAACAGCCCACCAGAGCCTGGAGGAGCTGGGGATGTTGAATGGGAAGATAATGTATTCTAACATACAGGTCTAGGCTTTAAAGCTCAGCCTAGAGTGAGAAGCCCAGGCAGATGATCCCTTTGCTGCTCCAGTGCCCTCTGCAGAGCCCGTTTGCTGGCACCCGTCCGAGTGCACGTCAGCCAGGCACAAACCCTTGTACTAATGCAACGAGTGAGGTGATGCAGGCTTTACAACGGAGCTTTCTTGAGGCAAGTTGTTAGATGTCTGGGAAATAAAATGCAGTGAGAGCTTCACTCTGGGTGGCACCCACAGGAGATAATTGCTGCTGGATAATTGCCTGGGCCTAAGGAGAAGTTCCTACATCAGCACAGTGGAGCTGCTCCCCAGGTACCCCCAACTCCTTTACATCCACATCTTCCCCTTCCAGATAGCACCAGGGAAAATTCAGATACATCGTGTGATCACTGCAAAAGTGTACAGCAGTCTCAGAGCACGGCCAGGCGAGACGGATTAAATTGCCGTGCCAGCAACAGGAGCCCACCACCTGAAGGAGAGGTACAGAGACCCCTGTGCAACCCAGCTCCTCCTCTCCTGGTACCTCCTGCCTTTTCCCACTTCCCCTCAATGAGTCCCACGTTGTCCTGGAGTTTGTTTGCTTGCCTTATTTATACGAATGACAATTTTGTATGTGGTAAGGGCAGAACTGTAGCAACATTCCTCCCTCCTGCCCCCCGTCCTCCCTCGGCAGCAGGGGGCACAAAGCTGCACACTGCCATAGCCAGGCTGTTTCAGGTCCTGGGAAGGACCGAGCTCCTCACAACTCACCTCCCAGCCTCCCGCTCACGTCCCCTCTTAGTCCCAGGTTCCACCAGCAGACAGCAAACCCATGGAAAGCCCACCCGCAGGGTGCTGTGCTCCCATCGCCCTCGCTGCAGTAGCAGGGGCTGAACAAGCTGAAGGGCACTTCACGCTTTCACTGGATTTATTCCATGTGTCTTCTATGGGCCTGTCCCCAAAACAGGTCTAATAAATCACAAACAAGATCCTCTCAGAAGAATATTAATGGCCATGTTTATAGTCAGCAGTTAGCAGGAAATTCCCTACCCACACCTATCAGTGTCAGATTTATCATTTACCTTTCAAGGGCTGTGATTTTATTGGGACACTTCCCGTGCTAGAAAGTCCGCAGGTCTCTTGCCTTGTCCCTGAGCTGTGTACCTGAGATCCATCCCCTGCAGTTACTGACCACGTGAATTACCGAAGCTGCACCAAGGCTGCACCTTGCAGCCCTTGTCCTGGGACACCTCGCACCAGCTGCACGCACCTGCCAGTGGTAACAGCACAAAGAAGATGTCTGAAGGACGGTGACATTCAGGCTGCCCGGGCAGGTTGGGAGCCCTCTTCCCAAGCCCAGGAGGCAAGAGCCCAGTGCTTGGTATCAAATAAGGGATGTTGGCCTGGTGGGAAAGGCCACGATATGTCTTGAAAACAAAGGCGATGAGCTGAGTCTGATGTGACACAGGGTGAGGACATACGGATGAGTGCACCAGTGCTGTCCTTGAGGGACCTGTTTCCAGATCAGACACAGCTTTGCTGTTCTCCAGATCATCAGTGATGGGCCATAAGGCTGCTCTGACCTGATCGGGACATATTTTTGCAAACCACATCCAAACAGATGCTCACAAGACTCATCCATCACATCAGATTTTAGGGGAGCCCAAAGCAGCTCAGCCCCCAGCTTCCTTCTGCCAGGGCCTGGTAGTGCAAAAATTATTTTGGTCCAAGTGAGTAATGCTCACTGTGCTACAGCGTGCACCAAAACAGCTCAGAGAGGAAGACTCACCAAGTGGCTTGCTTCTAAAACTGATGTCATTGCCACAACTTATATTTATTCTAGTAGTTCTTAAATTACATGTCCTTAACTGCTTTGGGACAATGTACAGCTAATGCAGATCACAGCAAATGAAACAGCGCAGCAGAAAGAACGCAATGAAAGCTCACTCAAGGCACTCAAAATGCCGCCCGTTGTGGGTTGGAGATGACAGCTGAGCAGGCAGGATGGCCCCGTACTGGCTCCCCTGCTCCGAAAATCCCCGGCCTCTGCCTCCAGAGATCGGCTGTGGGAATCGGCAGAGAGATCAGCCCAGCAACAGCTCAACGCATTACAAAGCGGACGTCCTTTTCACAGTGGCCATGTCCCAGCTTGCCTGAAGCATCAGCAGAGAACAAGCCACCAGGCTGGAGACAAGCTGCAGCCCACACAGCCGGAGCAGGGCAGGCACTGGTGTTGCCTGCAAGCCTATACGAGAGCAACCAAATGCTGCATCTCCACTTGACTCTTCTTCCTCTGCAACCCAAAACCTGAGCGTTGCATGGCAAAGCAGCCCAGGTCCCAAGTGCACAAGGAAGGTTTCCCTGCCTGTGAATTCACAGCCGCGTTCCCTTTCTGCTCCTGCTCCCCTTCCTGCCCGCAGCAGGCAGGGCTGGGTGAGCCACTCCTGGGTGATTCACTCCCCACCAGGCAGAAATGCTTTCTTGGATACACACAGCTGAGCACAGGGAAGAGGTGCAAGTCCTCTGATCCGAGCTGAATCACTCTGCACCGAATGAGCTCCTGCATGCAGGGACAGGGCTCCCGCAGAGGTCGCGGCAAGGTGAGTCTTGCAACAGTACAACCCGTGACTCACCGGCAGAGAAAAATGCAATTTGGGGTAGGAATTAGGAAGGCGAGGAGGAGAGCGACGCGCCAGGGCACAAATCACAGGTGCAAGTCACGGAAACACCCAGGTCTGTCTCAGGGAGAAGAGGAAACTTGTGCAGAGGGATGAGAAAGCGTGGGCAAAGGCATCGTGTGAGCGAGCCCACGCTTGGAGGCTGAGGGGCTGCTGCATCCCAGCCCCGGCTGAGCTCAAGTGAAAATGATCCTCACCCAGCCACAGCACTGGGAGATTTTTCTTCTCTTTCAGGACAGGATCTACCCACAGAAGTCCTCATGTGAACAGGATGGTCACCTATGGTTTGTGCTGAATGATGCCAGTGTGCACCTCACTGAACTTTGCCGCAGAGCCAGGCTCTGGCAGAGATGCCCCTGTGCCAGACAGCGGCACTCACCGGGTTCTGGGCAAACCAACCCACGGCACATTCCTCCTCTCCTCCCCGATCCCTGGGGCAGCAAGGGACCTGCACCCATGTCCCAGCAGTGACCCAGTGTCCCCAGCACCAGATGTCTCCATGGGCACTGCTTTGGGTAATTCCAGTTGCATGCCCTGCACCTGCCCTACAGGATAACAAACTTTTTCCCACACCCATGTCTTCTTGCTTATCCCCAAAGGCAAGGCAGCCTTGATCAGCATTTCTATTTTGTGTTGCAACAAGACACGAGCACCCTGAAGTCAACTATCCCAACAGCTTTGCCAGGGGCAGCAGGAAAAAATGGGAAAAGGTTCCCAGTATGGTAACAGGACTTTCTTAATCCCTACTAGGAAACGCGTGTCCCTACTCTGGTCCTACTTCCAGCTGGGTGCCGCCGAGGCGAAGGAGTCATCTGTGAGCATCAAAGCTGAGATGACAACAGTCTTGACGGAAAGCTGACAGGGCACCCTCCTGCACCCCTCCGAGCCCGCTGGATTTCTTACCAGGAACAGGAGAGGAAGGGAAGCAGGGCACCCATGAATCACATACAGGGTAGCAATAGGGGCTCCCCAGTCTCCCTCCAGCAACTGCAGCCCTCAGAAGGTTTCAGATTAATTAAGGTGGATCATTAGCTCAAGCTGCAGCTCCTCTGGTTCACAGGACCTCAGGACTTATTCTTCCAGAGGGCAGAGCCCACAGCATTCATGGAACAGCGGAGCAGGAGTGTCCTCAACCTGGTGCGAGTGCTCATGTGCATGAAAACAGCATGTCGGAGCAGGGGTATGGAGCCAGAGCCCTCTTGTGCAAGATGCTGTGCGAAATGGAGAACAAAAAAACCAATACCTATCTATATAAATAAACCAGAGGCATCTCCACTGGGAATTTCTAAAATGTCATCACCCTTTGGGATGCAAAGCAGCTAGGCCTGGAGAGCAGCTAAGCATCGTTATTAAATAAATTAATTAGCTCAGCAGAGCCCGCCAGGTACTGAACACTTTCCACTTCCAAGCAGGTAAATGAGTCCGTGGGAACACGCTCGCCAGGCAGCGCAAGCTGCATTTTAATGGTAATGCAATTTCTGCAGCTCTGTCGCTGGAAGCAGCACACAGTGGTGCTGGTTGTCCCCAGGAGAGGCCACAGAGGCCCCCTGATGCTGTGGCCCTGATGCAGGAGAAGGGGCTGGTGGCAAAGGGATGTCTGTCCTCGGTGTAGCCCAGAGGATTTTCTCCCCTGGGAGCAGCAAGTCTGGAGCTGGCACAGCGCTCGGGGGAACCGTGAGCAGGGCTGGGAGGACGAGGAGTGCCCGGCGTGCAGGGCTGAGCATCGCCTCGGAGAGCACAGCGCAGCACAGCACCAACAGCTTCTGTAGGCAGGCAGGACGCCTTTGATCCCCTCCCCAGCACTATCTGGCTGCCTTTAAAAACCAACTTTCATCACCCTGGGGTCTGGCAGGAGCAGGCTAAGTAAATTCTCCTTTCTCACCCTAATTGCAGTCATCAGACAACACTGGCAGGCACAAGTTGGGCAGGCGACAGGGCAGCGCTGCCCTCCTGGCTCCCCACCAGTGCCATAGGCGTGAGCTTGGCTTTGATCCCCGATGAGGAGGAGGTGGCCCAGGGACAGGCTGTCGAGAGTAGGCAAAAGAAGTGGAAAACAGGAGCTGGGGAGGGAAGGCAGAGGATGGAGGAGGTAACAGCAGACTCTCCTTCCCTCCATCATCCCTGCAGGGCAGGTCCAGCTGTGATACCCCTTCCTGCATCTCCCCTCCAGATGTGCAGAAAAAGATGTCCAAGTCCCTGTCCTTCTACAGCAGCTTTGCTAAAACTCTAGGAATTTCAGTGGGACTTTAGAAAACCCACTGAAAAACACCAGCAGTGCTCCAGCCTCCATTCCCAAAGCTAGCGTTCACCAGGAGGTAGATCTTGGTTGTAAGAGGAAGTTCACAATTACAGCACAAGTCGTTACTGGAAAATAAAATTCCCTGGCATGTTGCAAATAAAATCTGAATTCCCCAGGCTGGGTTATAAGACAGCCCACAGCGCTCATTCCAGGACTCATTTGAAAGAGAAAATGAGACTATATTTATGATGGCGGAGACAGATAAAAGTTGGTAGGAGAAAAACTCCAGGAGGGCATTTCAAACAATGAATATTAGATCCAAAACAACGTAAGATTTGCTTGCAAAAAAAAGTCCCCAGTGAACATGCATTGCTGACAACTCTTGAAATTAAATCTCTGCACACACACACCTGTAACCTGAGCAGCATTATTGCAAACAGCTCCAGACAGCAAACAGAGCACAATTATGCTGTGTTTTCCTCAGCTCAGAGGTAAGAGGGTTATTGAGACCCTGAGACCCTTCAAACAGCCCTTATTTTTCACCTGTGGGTGAGGGTAGCTGTTCTGCCACATCCAGGGCATGGGGCTACTTAGAAGCAACTGCTGCAAAACACCAGGGTTGAGGACTCTGCCTTGGTTCCAGCTCCAGGGGACAGAGCATGATCCACAGACAGGTTATCAGACCTCTTTCCAGCTGGCAGGGAGGATCATCGAGGTTGATTCCTCACTGAACCCCGACCTCCACCCTGGATCAACCCTCAGCATCTCCCACGGGGGCTGCCCTCAGAGCAGAGCGTGGCCCACCCGTCCCAAGCACTCCTGCCTGCCCATATAGATGTGGCCGTACAGATGTGCCTGCCCATGCAAACACATCACCTGCCCTTTCCTCTCAGCCTCCTCCAGAGCTGCAACAAGCTCCAGGAGCTCCTCAAAGGGATGCAGAAGCATCTCGTGTCACCCCACAGCTGAGCAGTCCATGGATTTACCCCAATTTAGACAGGATTAGGCAGAGCTGCTGCCAGGCTGAGCCGCCCAAGGAGTAGCAATTATTCCTGCCAGGAGCCAAGGCTCTCAAAAGGGACATTGTTTCAAGGATGATCTGCTGTTTCTCCATCACACACACACAAGTCTGTAGCTCCAATCTGGTCTTTCTGCTAGGTGCTTGCTACCACCCGCACTCAGTGATAAGATCGGAGAGGGACAATCATGGGAAGAAAGGAGGGAAATCCAGGCCAGTCAGCTGAACCTGGGATGCTCTGCAGAGGGGCAGAGCCCTGCCAGCTGCTCCAGGTGTTGTACATCGATTTGAGGACACCCCAGAGAAGTGGGGAGCTCTCCTCCCCCTTCAGACCAAACCCTGGTTTCTGAATAGCCCCTGCTATTGCTCAGGAGCCATGTGTACATGGTAATTGCTGGAGGGAACAGCTTGCAATACCTCACTCTCCCTCCCCAGCCCATCTTGGCTTGGGCTATGCTGGCAGCTGGGAAGAGGCTGTATTGAAATAGTGACCTCAGGTTCTGCAGGAGCTTTGTCTTGGGATGGCAATGCACTCCAGGCAGCGCAGGAAGCCCACAGCGAGCACTGAGTCGCTCTCTTGGCCTCCTCGTGCACAGGATCATTTCCCACAACAAAGCCCTTTGCCGAGCAAGGAGGAGCAGGACAGAAGGCGACCTCCACCTCTTTCCAGCAAATTAACTGCTTGGTGGGGTGTGAGCTGATTTCAAGGGCTCTACCACAGCATCCGAAATGCCTCATACAAACACAGTCCCTCAGGGACAGATAGTCCCACTGAGGTGGATTCACCCTTATCCTTCTGCTGCAAAGCCCCTGCTCCAGCCTGGCTTTAGTCACACCAAAGCCCTCTCAGGGAAGTGAGGGACCATCTCCTCCCTTGCCCTTAACCATAACCTCCTCCCAGCAGCTCCCCCCTTTATCAGGCAGCAAATTCCCCACCTACACCAGCAACCAGCACCATTTCCCCTCACCCTTTCACTGCCAGCACAGTCCCTGTCCAAGCCCACATCAGCACAACATACATCAACCTGACCCCTAAACTTTGGGAACTCAAATAAAAATGGGCCTGAGAGATAAACCATCCTCCCAGGTTTACTTTTAAAGCTCCATGCTAATGAATACAGAAGACATTTTTGCAAAAATCAACATTGCCTTATGCTGCATTTCAGCTCTGTTATAACAAAAAAAAAAAAGAGCCATGTTTTATGGAACAACTGGACAGCTTGGTACTGGATACTGTCAATGGGTCAGAAGCATCTGTCAAATGTGCAGACAAGTAAAGAAGCTGGAGAGTGGCTTGAGGTCTCAGCAAAGCTTCCTGCAAAGGACTTGGTGCTGTCAAAGCACTGGGGAGGATTTGCCTCTGCTGAGCAAGGCAGAGTACCTGGGGATGCACTCCTGATACGCACTGGCTGCCAGTGGTCAAGGTTGCTCAAACTCCTGGACGCACAGGTTGACCCTGCACTGGAAATGGAGCAGGGTGGGTGGAGGAGTCACGTTCGCGCCTTGTGCTCCCCCCAGAGCACTCATGGATGGTTTGGAGCACGATGCCAGAACCACCCATCATTCTTCACTTTTTTTTTTTTTCCTTTTGTCTTTGCTATAATCCTTTAATGAATTAAGTGGAGCAATTAAGCAGGATTTTTTTTTAAGTGAACACGCATGAAAATGGAGATGGGTATTTTTGCCATCCAAACACTTAATGAGGTAATTAATGCAAAGCCCCTCAGCTTTAGGGATTCTCCACACCTCTCACCCAGCCCTTTTTCTATTTATCTTTTGGCAGACTGCCTCTCATATTTAATCTAATGAAGCCCGACCCTTCCTCTTGCTCACACTGTACTACCTGAGATGAGGGGAGGAGGGAAGGGTGGAGACTGAAAGCTGCTTCAGAGCAAAAGTCCCAACCCAACATCACCAGTGGAGAGCCCTGTCCCAGCAGAAAATGGAGAAACTTCCTTTCTAGGCGAATTTGGAGGGTACCACGACCTCGGGGCAGAGTCAGCATCATGAGCAAAGCCCTGGCAACATGGGGCAGGTTTGCCTTCCCAAGGTAGCCCTTTGGCAGCTTGTATCTTCCGGTTCCACCAAAGTTCCCAGTTGTTAGGTCCTTTCTCCATCCCTCTGCTCCCCATCACCTACCTAATGCCTATGTGGCTTAAAATATTTGTCAGTACAGCTGAACATCTCTGTGCCTCAGTTTCCCCCCCAATGCAAAGGAGGTTAACAGATCTCCCTTCCTCCCTCGGAGGATGCAGGCACTGGGAGATGACAAACATCCTAGAGATGTCACGGGCCCAAGTCAACACCTAGAAGTGCTCTGCCCCTCTTGCTCTCATCACAAGTGTTTTACCCTCCACCACAAAGACTTTATTTTAACTTTTTCCTGTTCTGATCAAAACACATTTCCTGACACAAAACTCTTGCTAAGTGTTTTCTGACTCAAACTGGCCAAACAGATCTCCTGCCTCCACGGAAACTGGACCATCCTGTTTGTGGGTGCAACAGCCACCCCCAGCTGTGTGCCGAGGGCTGAGGAAAGCTGTTCCCATTGCAAAACACTCCCTGCCAGATGTGGACAAGCCCTCCCCCACATCTGGATAGCAATCAGCCATTCTGATTTTCTCTCTCCTTTGGTTGTTGCCTTGTCCCAGAGCAGGACAAGCCTTGGAGAGGAGGTTCTACACCCATTTCTGCAGAGCAGTCCACCAGCTTTTTGCCTGTAGGACCATGGTTTTATAAACCCAGAAGGTGGTAATAATTACTCCAGAAAAGTAGCTTCACTTTTGGGAGAGAACTTTGTCTCCTCTCCTTTGGTACCCTATGAGAAATCAGTGTAAGTTTAGACAGTGGATTTGTTCTGTAGTACAAATTCACAGAAATTTGGGCTACTGGTACTGTGTTCATTGGTGGCCACCGCTGTTTAGAACATGACTGAGACCCATACATTCTCCATACCAACACACAAAGAGTGCTGCATAGGTTCAAAAGCCTGCAGTGATCATGGCCAAACACAACAGTCGATAAAGCTGGTGACCCTTGCTTCATTGTCCAGTTCAGCCAAAGCAAACGCCTTTCGCCTTGGGCTGCTGTGCATGGTGCTTCAGAAATGAGGGAAATTGATCCTACAACATCCCTGGGAAATCTCAGGGACACACCATCCATCAATATTTTGCAGTCTGAGACAATAGCAACATCTCCTGCCACACTGGTACAAGCCCAGACACCACGCTCTGGCTTCCTGTAAACAAGAGCTGTTTAGCTCTAAATTTCTCTTTTGGCTCAGGCTCCTCTGGTTCAGTGAGCATGGTATCAAGATAATCATCATGTGGATTGTATTCCTGCTACAAGGCTCCATTGCACAATGGTGCCTCTTTATAATGCCCTTGGAGCAAGGAAGTTCCAGGCTGGCTTCTCCAGCAGGCAGGACTGGGCATCAGGTCTCAGCACCGAGCCAAAGGAGAATGGGTAGACAGTGAGGATCTGAAAGGGGAGCAGGAGAATCTGGGGTTCGGGTAACTGATTAGCATCAACAGACTGCTATGCCAAAAGAGAAGAAGGTACAAGGGATCTGGGCTGGAGTAGAATAGATTTTTTTTTTCCCCAAAGCAAGAAAAAGCAGGAGAGGAGTCATCTTTCCTAGGGAAAAGAGATGGTGATCCAGGATTTTTCAGGCCAGACCAAAACAAGCAGAAATTATTTCCCCACTTGACAATTAACTTCCACTTTGAAAGGATTTCTGCTTGAGCTGGGCGAAACAGATACTTTGGAGTGAAACAAGAGAGCGGGTAGTGCCCTGCTCTGCTCCGCCTGATCTCCCAGTGCCGCTACAATCCCCAACACGGGATGCAGTGCACTGGACTAAAACTTAAACATCCAGCCTAGGCTACTGGTGTGTGGCCAGTGAGGGGAGAGAGGCATCTGCTGGGAACAGCTCATTCCCCATGGACAAACACTCAGACTCATGGGCTTGTGATTTAACATCTCATCTCTGCTCTACCAATCCACTGTCCTCCTTCCCACTCCCTAGTAAAGACTTGACTATTTCCCATATTCTCCAGCCCCACCTCCTTCTTCACTGACACTTCCACAAACCTCTTTCTCCTGCACAAACATCAAGCTGAAGCTTGGTTTTTCAGCAAGGACAATGGAAAGGAACGTCTGCCTTGGTCCATCCACAGAGCAACAGAGCCACAAGAAGGGACCTGATGGGGCCCTGCCTTGGCTGGAAGTCACCATGCCTTGCAGCGTGTAGTGGGGAGAAGAGGCTCCAGCGCAGGAGCTTCAGAAAGACGTATGGTGGCCCAGGACATTCCTGGTGGATGATATCCACACAGTGAAGTCTTGTGAAGAGCACCAGCTCCTTAACTAATTAAGCTAGGAGGGTTAAGCAGCCTGTGACACATAAAGTACTGGCCACGTGGGCACTGGGAATGTAAGACCTGTGATATCATCTCAGAACTTGAGAGAGAAACCTCCTGCCAGAGCTGGAAGTGAGCGGCTGTTCCCTGGGCACGCTGGCAAGGACTTTGCCTCATCCCCCAGCACGTTCCTATGAAACCACCCACTCAGGTCTGGTGGGCAGTTTTGCTTGAGGTCACTTCCCCGAGCCTTGCAGGGACGCGGTGGCTCCTCTCCCCGTGCTGCCCCGATGGCCGCCCCGCAGAGCCTGCAGTCACACGCCGCTCCGGATTCAGTCACCACTGCCCCAGCCAACAATGACATCAGCCATCCGGCACGTGGTGGAGACCGATTGGCTTCAGATGAGCTAATGCCCGCTCAGCGCAGACGGATGGAGGGGGAGGAGAAGACACGCTGACTCGCTAGCTCATCCCATGACGAGAGCTGTGGTCCAGCCCGTGCCCTCACAGGAGGATGGTGCTCAGCTCCCGCCTCCCGATGGGGCTTCACTCGGCACAGATGATGGAAGCGGGGCCATGGCACATCCCAGTACTCTCTGCCCGAAGGTCTTCGTTGCACCCCTGCAACACCAAACCTTCTCCTAGGGTCTTGCACAGCATCTCGCCCCGTCCCATCAGGGTCCCATCTGTCTGTAGAGCGATGACATCCCCTCTGTGGGCTGGCATCCCAGCCTTCTGTTGTGCTGAGCTTCTGACTCTGTCCTGGTGCCAGATGGCTTTGGAGGCAGATGACTTCATCTCTTTTAAAGGAGCAAGGAATCTGTTGGCAGTACCCTGTAGGAACCAGTGTGCATCGTCCTTGGTGGGGCAGCCAACAGGGAGAGCATAGCACAGCAGTGGTTATGACCCCACAAAGGGCCTGAACAGACTTGGATTCCAGTCTAACACTGCCAACAACCTCCTGTCCTTCACTCTTAGCAATCCCTCGTGTTTGATCTGTCCCACACAACAGCCTTGTGCAACACCACAGAGTGGGGGGCATGATTCCAGCATGAGCTCTGTGGTGATGCCCTACTCTGCTTGTAAGGAGAGGGACTACCCAGCTGTTAAAGAAGTTCCTTTTCCCTAGGTTTTCCATAACAGAGACTCAGGCATGGACACCAGCATTCAGCCTCAAAAGCCAAAGATGTCTTAGTGGAGTCTGCACTGGATGCTGGGTTTGCATTGCACCAGCCTCTGTGCCCAAAACTAAGTATGATGGGTGGCCTGAGTCAAACCCACCCATCAACAGACTCCTCTTGGACCTCAGGCCAGGATAACCCGGAGCTGCTCTAAGGAATTTCCATTTCAAATTTGTACTGGGTGAGTCTCAGAGTGAGAATCAAGTTTGCACATAGAGATGCAGTTCAGGGCCTTTGGTTACCACCCGGAGGGTCCACTGCAAAGGGAAAGATGTGCCACCCTGTGCCCCTTAGGAGGCTTCAAGATGATGAGAGAGATGCCACCTGTCTGTCCCTCTCCACAGACAGCACCCACTTCTCTCCCCTGCCTGTTGGGAGCTGCGCAGTGGTTTGTAGCTCCACAGGCACAATCCTGACTCATCAGAGCAGCTTCATGGAGGGTTATTATCAACGGCGGTCAATGAGGTTGCAGCGCACACACAAGCACAGGGAGCTGATCACTGTGCAGGGCTGGATCCTCCCCTCCCCCAGCACACACGCTCACGCTTGTTGGGGAAAATGCTGCTCTTGTTCCAGGCAAATAATTGCCCCTTCCCTTGCAAGTCCCTGCACGGTCCCGTGCAAACATACCCACAGAGCATTTCAGCACAGCAGATGCTGAGGCTCGAAGGCCAGACCCACAGACCAACTCTCCTTCTGCAAAGGGGAAACAGAAGTTGTTTTTCCCTGTGGGAGGTAACTCTTCATCTGCCTCAGCTCTGCCTGGGGGCCCGTCAGATCCCGGCATGCCGGCGAGTGGGCATTTGCTGTAGATTTGGAGGTGGCCTGGTAAATCAGGTCAGGCACTGTGGCAGAGCAACGGGAGCTAGGACCGCTTCGCAAGTGCCCACCACGCGGGGGGCTGCTCACCCTCACCCCAACAGCCAGAGCATTTCAGTCCTCACCGGGCCAGCTCGCTTAAAGAGTGCCAGACCCTCAGCAGGGATGATAAAGGGGGTTGCACCATCACGTCTGCTTCTGAGGTCAGGAGGGTTTGGAGAAACACCCCAGTGTCACAAGCACTGCCCTGACCTCCAGCTCCATGGAGGCAACGCTCCCACAGCACCAGTTGCAAGTGTTGGCCAGGAAGAGCACATGTTTAGGAGGATGAGCTGGAAGATGGGCCTGCAGGCATGTGTTCAGGAGGCAGGCAGATCTGGTCCCCAGGGCAGTCAGTAGCTATAGCCACTGGCGGTGAGGCCCCTATAAGTGTTTCTTGTCAGTCCAGAGAGGCCCGTGGTGGTTTCCCTACCCTAGCCTGAACATGCTCCTTCTCTGCAAAACTCTTTGCGTGCAGCTAACCCACAGCAGAACAGTCTTGGCTTTATCAAATGGAGATCTTGGGCGGAGCCAGGAAATGAAATCTCTACCCAAAGGAGCATCCTTGCCAGCCAAGTGATGGAGCTCTGACATGCCCCGCGCCCTAGGAAAGGGCTTGTTGCATCTGATGGGGTGAAATCCCAGCAGCAGGACGTGGTGGCATGAAATGTGGACATCAGTTTATGGAGCTTTTGTTGGCTTGCTTGATTGACTGTCTGAGCAGCGTAAAGCAGTGCTCAGGGCAAAGCCAGGCATCATGCATGACTTCCTCCTCCTTCTTTCTTTCCTCCTGACGCAGCTCCCCCAGCCAGGCCAATCCTCTCTGCTTGCAACCACAGGTAATTCTGCAACCCATCCCCTTTTGCAGGAGCAGGAGCTGTTCCTCAGGATAAACATTACACTTTTCCTCCCAGCCCAGCCTGACTTCAAGTTGAGTAGGAGAGCTGAGAAGGCAGAGCCAGACAGTCCCAGCCTTTCATCCATCACTGATAGAAAATTAACAGCTGGACCTCACGAGACGTTCTCCTGTGCTGCTTTCCCTTCCTGGATCACTGGGATAGCAGCCAATCCAAATGGGCTCTAAGAGCCCATGTTTGCCTTTGTACGGAAGGCAAGATCCATCTCAGTGGTCTAGCCAACTATACTCTGAGGATTTTGGGGGCTCACCTCCATAGCTGGAGTGCTGTGCACCCCGATGCTGTGATTTAACTAAGAAAGGCAATATTTCTCACTAAATCATCTGGTACATTTGGAAAAACAGACAGGCTTTTGGACAATCAAGCCCTCCCTCACTTGTGTCCCCAAAAAGCTTGTCTATTTTTTTTCCCAGCTACACCTGTTCAGCTAATATGATGTTTCTCTGCTCCAAAACCAGGGAGCAAAAACTTCTCTGAGAACTGAAACTAAGTCCCCTGCAGCTCCCTCCAGCCAACAAGACTGGTACCATGCTCTGCCACCATGGTGGAAAGGAAGACCCAGTGTCACCAATCTGCTGGCACCGAGATGGAGTTGTCAGCAGCTTTTACACTCGCTGAGCACTTGTACGTGTTTTGTAAAGTGACCAAGTAATAACCACCCCTAGCTTAGGCCCAACCTTTCTGCAGGGTCTCTTCCATGAGCACCAGCTTCCTCAAAGAGCATTTCATCAGCAAAGCACAGCAAAGAAAAGGGACTCTGTGACCAAAGAGCAATGAGACAGTGCAAAAAACAGAGCTGTCTTGTGGGTGGCATGATAGACTCCAGCCTTGCTGATGATCACCACTGTTAGCCTTGCTAGCTGGAAGTTCATACCTTGACACACTAGATGAGACCAAGTCCCCAAGTCCAGTGTCTCCAGATGCAGGCAAAAGGATCAAGGCACCTGGCCATTTGTGAAAGACTCGGAACACGGGGAAATGCTCGTTCTTGTAGCAATCAGCTGATGCCCTGGAGCCAGAGGTTTGCTCGCTTGCACCTTGGTATGTCTAAATATAATACAAGTATTGTTCTGAGCCCTGCCTCAGCCTCACTGAAATCCAGCCACCAATACCTGATTTTCTTGCCTTCATGGCTGCAAGATGCAGCTGCACAAAGGAAATTTTCCTTTCATTCCTCCCAAATGTGCCTCCCATTGCCATTGCTGACTGATCACCTGGCCTCCCCTCATGAAACATTTTAAAGAGGTGCTGATCCTCAACTTTAAGGCACCATTACTTCTGCTATCACTTTTATATTGCTGAAAACTTCCATGCAAATTCCCCTACCAGTCACCTGACTAAACCAGCCGGAAAAATGGACAAGCTGCACATGTAAATCCAACTGGATTTATGCCCTCTTCTCAGTTCAAACTATTTCTGAAAGGCCATGATGAGCTTGAAATCATTTTCCAAGTGGATGCTGTGAGGAGAGCACTCAACACCAACATTTGTAGCACAAAAGCTAACAAATCAGTTCCGAATCCAGTGCTGTCCCAGGGCGACCCCAAGGAGATCATTCAGTCTCACCATGCTGTGCAAATTTCCCCTCTCACTCTCAGTCCAAATGGTTCACTAGATTTAGCCTAAAATGCTGAACAATTTTGATTCCTTCAAAACTGCATTTTCTGGTGAATTTACCAGATTGCTCTCACTCGCCTCCACTGGCAGCCCCAAAAAGTCCAACATATCAACTGGTCAACTTCTTCACATCTTTCTGGATCTGCACCATGAAATGACATGGATTTTCGCATGGATTGGTTTCCTGTGATTTAATTCGACAGTGTCGAGTTTGAGACAGGTTCGAGTTGAAGCTGTATGTGTGGCTGGAGGATTCATAATGTGCTGTCCCAGGCGATTTGCTGGTGACTAGTAAGATGCAATCTGGACCAACCTCTCCTCCAACGGGATGCTAATGGGGTCTGTCTCTGCCCTGTACCCACTCCTGTGCTCACTTCCACTACTGTCTCCTGCACAGAGCCTCAAAAGGAGCAGTTAGGCACCTATTCAGACTATTTGAAGGTAAAATTGCCCAGTTTTCGTATTCTTTAGTTGGTTTTGTTTTCCTAAAGCTGTACAGAAAGTTTTCTGGTCACTTCCTCTGCAAAAATCACCCACGGGGGCAAAAACTTTGCGTAACCTGAACATTGATTTCCTGTGTTAAGACCTACCTCTGTATCTGTTCAAACCCCCGCTAAAGGGGGTACGTTAATATTTTCTGAGGGTTTTGGGTAAAATAAGGAGGGGAGTGGGAAGGGACTGGGACTGGGAGGGCTGAAGCTGGACCCCTGCACTGCCCGTGCTGTAGCTGATGTGACAGGGAGCACCCACAGAAGGGTCTGCATCGCTTCCTCTCGGTCCAGCTCTGAACAACACCCCCAGAGCTGGGATGCGACAGCCCCAACTTTACTGCTCGCTCTTTGCCAAGAAAACTCTCCCAAAGCTCCAGCACAACCTTTGGTGTCCCTGTGCTGCCATCTCTCCTTGCTGCCTCCCTCTCTTTTCTCTGCTCCCTGCCTTTTCAGGACAGGGACCACCTTTTCATCCTCCGCCTGTACAGCACCGAGCACCCCAGGGCTTGTTGGCAGCAGCTGAGGTTTCTGGGGGCTCCCCCAACACAAACAACAACAACCTTCAAAGTGCCTCTCTGCACGCAGCTGCTCCGAGGGCAGATTCAGGTTTCCCCCACCTCCTTCTCCCCATCCCTCCTTGCAACACCCACCTGGCAGCTTGTTAAAAACAATCTTTGGGTTTTTCAGGTGTGTTGGAGGGATTTACCTGAGATATTTCTCCCCCTCCTCCCTTGCAGTTGAGGACCTGGGTTTCATGGCAATACTAGTTAATCTAACAGTAAAAAGCGCTGCAATTATTTGGCTCTAAGGCTTGGGTCCTTGCCCAGCTCTGACATACACACGCACACACACACGTTCACTTCTCCAGCGAGGGAGCAGGCGATGCCTCTCCTCTTCCTCCTCCTCCAGTCCGTCACGGAAGGGCTGGCTCTTCTGCAAGGGAGTTCCACCTCCTGCAACTTTCTCCCTTGCTGCTCTCAACCTGCGCTGCCGGAGTTTCAGCCAGCAAAATCCCTTCTTGCAGGAATTTCTCCGAGCCCTCTCCTCTGATTTGCAAGCACCATGGACCCCCGGCAGCCAGCAAGGTGCTGCTGGAGGAGAGGATTTTCAGCAGTGAGAGCAGAGAGGCAGTAAACTTCAGGAGAGACCTCTCTCCTGTTGCAACAGGTAAGGCACGCTGCTCGGCGGTGTGGGAAGTTGAAATGACTCAGGGAGCAGTCTGTGCAGCATGGATGGAGGAAGGCATGGAGGATGCAGAGATTTAGTCATGAAATTGCTTTTGCATGTGAGTAACTTTTGGTGGAAATGTCCTTATCCTAAAGACAGGGCTTTGGGATGCGAAGGGAGAGCCTTTCATCTTCCTTTCTGGCAGCCTTAGTTTGGGGAGTTATGGAAGGAGCCAGGAAAAGCTTCAGCTGTGTGTGCACAGAGTTTGCTTCTGGTCTTAACCGGGAAACTGCAGCACCCTGCAGCCAGTGCAAGCAGGTGGGCTCTGGGCAGCAAAGGCAAAAGCCTCACTGCTGAGCAAGGCAGGCGAGAAGGGACTGAACAGAGGAGCGCTCCAGGTGTCTGTGCGGGGCAGGATTTCTGCAGAGAGCATGCTTGTGCTGGGGTAAATGGATGGGCTGCAGCAGGAGCAGTGATGGCATCCAGCTGTAGGCTCAGTTGTTGGCCGCACACAACTGCACTAATCGGGCCGAGCTGGTACCGCTCCAAGCTTTGTCTCCGTGTTCCCCATTAAGTCACTTCCATTGTCACCTCAAACTCGGCTGTGCCTTGGGGACCCCAGCCCAGCCTCCCTGTACGGCCAGGCAAGAGCTCCTGCCTGCCCGGGTCCCATTTGCGACAGGAGCAGAGCCGTGGAGCTGAAGAGAGAGCCACCGTCCCTGCTTCGCACAGGAGCGCACACGTAAATGTGTGCGTGTTTGCATCAGTGCAGTTTTGTTCACTATCAGATACCTGATGGCAAAATACGATGAAATCCCGTAGCAAACCTAGTCCCGGTTCAGGGCAGGCTGGAATTATTTCCCATGTACATGTGCAGCACTGAGAAAAAGAGGTGAAAATACAGAGAGGAAGCCCTGGGCACTTGGAGCAAACCAGGCACTTGGAGCAAACCAGGCCCTTCCAAACAGCAGTTATCAGCTAATCAGCCTCCTGGGGAAATTAAAAGCAGACTTGGTGGTATGCAACACCCCAGAGGGGCAAAGATCAGCTGTCACACGACAAGGGTTGCTTCAGACAAAACTCTTCAAAAACAGTCTGGCACTCACTTGGGTTTGGTGCTGCAAAGGGCTGAGAGTTTCCAGGATGTGCAGGAACTCGGGCGGTGCGGTGGCCGGAGCCGGGCAGGCTTTGCTGGGCAGGCTTTGCTGGGCAGGCTTTGCTGGGCAGGCTTTGCTGGGCAGGCAGGGCTGCGCTTTGCCCAGGGTGCCTCGGATCCAGGCGGGAGGGCATGGACCCCGCTGCATCCTCCCCCCTGGCACTTGGGGGAGCAAAATGCAGGTATACGGAGCTGCTACAGTTCTCCAGGCTGTCAGCTAGAGAGACCTGGGAGGTTATCGGAGCCTCGGGACGGAAAGCAAACAGTCTGTATCGGGCTCCTGAGGAAGGTTGGGCTGTCTTGGTATTCGGGGAGGCAAAATGACCAGGCTTGGTATTGTGCACCCTTATCATCTCCTAATACGCAGCGCGCCTCACCTTATCGTGAACAGTTCAGGGACATCCGCCTGTCTGATAAGTGGTTGGGGTTCCTGAGGGACCGAGCGGGCAAGAGGTTTCTAACCCAGCCAGGGGCTTCAGTCTCTGCTTCTCGCCATCTGCTTTTTGTGCTCTAGCGTGCTCCGTAACATTGCAAAACTGAGCCCAGCCGCCCTGCCGGTGGAGGGGAGAGCGCAGCAGGATCTGCTCCTCTCCTGAGCCTTTCCCTTAGCTACAACTTGCACCATAAATGTATTTCAAATCTTAATGCTCTCAGAAACCAGCGCGTCTCCCAGCCCTCCAAACAAACAAGCATCATTCATGTACGAACGGAGAGTTCAAAGGAGGCGTAACACCTGGAATCAAACATCTGTTAGAAACTAATGCATTTTGCATCCTACGCTCCTGCCAACTGCTCCAAGGCAAATGCTAGAGGATCGTTCCAGCTACCTCCATGCTACAGAAATGGCATTCCCTGCTCCGTGCACCTCACTTTGTTTTTTGCCACACGTGGAGTGTGCGAGCACAGCTGCACCTCGAGCAGTAGTGGCCTTTCTTCTGTATAATGCACAAGCGTAAGAGGATTAAATACCCTCAGCACTTTTTTTTCTTTCTTAAAGTGGGTTAGCAGTACTGATGCTCCATTGTCTATTAGCAAGCTGATTTGCTGAACAAGCAATTTGTTCTCCCAACCACACTTTTTCCTTGGCAATGGGGCAGGTATGGGTTTATTAGCAAAGAAACTTTCCTAACTCTTGGAAGAAGGAGCTCTGGGGAGTGGCAGGCTTGCAAGGGCTGTTAGGAAGGTTTGTAGCTCAGAAATGAACAAGCAGCAGGTTTTAAAAAAAAAAGACAAAGGAAGTATTTTTTTTTTTCCACACAGAGGGCATAATTAAATTCTGTAGCATATTGCCAGAGGATACTGCAGAGGCCAAAAGTGTACTTGGCTTCAAACAAGGTTTTGATCCATTTGGGATGGACAGCTCCAGTGGAGATTATTAAACACAACAGCCCAAGAACAACCGTGTATTTGCACTGGTGCTGGAAAGCGGGAGAAGGAGCACGTTACATACGCCTTATTTCTTATGCTCCTCCAATAAGCAATCAAAACTGGCTGTTTGTGGAGAAAGATTACAGGGAAATGGCCAAGCGTGGCTGCCTTGATGTTCTTCTGTTGTGGGACTACCTTGGACTGACCAGGTTGTACCTTGGCTAGATGCTGTGACTCAGGCAGCCCGGGATGGGCTGGTGATGCCATGAATAGACACTCCGCATGGCTCAGGTTGACAGGGACACTGCGTGCCCAGTCTGGTGTCAGGTTGTCACAGACGCTGCGAGCAGTGTCCGCACACAGCTGCCTGCTCTGCAGAGGCACTGCAACGGTGAGAGCTTTCAGAAATGTGTTTCCAGCAGACGGTCCAGAGTGGGAGGTAGCGCCCTGACAAGGACACGCTGTGGCTATGAGCCCAACCTGGGCAAACATGCCTGTCCCAGGGGTTAATCTTTTCTCTGGTGAAATCCTGAGCTCCCCAGGCCAGGGGCTGGCTTTGCATCAGCTTGTGTGGCACTGTGTGTACAGCAGAGGAGGTGGGCTGCTGGAGGGCTGTTTTTCTGAGGGCAGGCAGGTCTGGGAGCTGGAGGTTTTCTATCAGCTTGCAGGTACATCTTTGCATTCAATAAATGCTGCAGGGACTTTCTGTGGCTCAGCTCCTGGTATCCTGGCCAGCCATCCTTTGGCGAGGGAGGATTGTGCCCTGATCATCTCATTCATTCTCTGTTTTCTGTGTCCTTACGCTGCCTCTGAATGTGGGAGAGGGATAGGAAGGAGCAGTGCAAGGCAGACAGATGGCAACAGAGTGAAGGAGGCTGCAGGCAGAGCGGAAAGCTGCTCCCCGCGCTCACCTTCAGGCACCAGAAGGGAAAGACCAGCAGGGTGCTGGGCAAGGGAACGAGAAGATCTTCATATCAGTGCAGAGACAGGGCTGCGGTGAATGAGAATTGCCTGATAGGAGAGAAGAAGGTGAGGGAGGAGGCACAGTGGCCAGGGCTGTGCTGCAGAGCAGAGCGAAGCAGAGTGGTCCAGCTCCTGCTGCGTGCCAGGGCTCCTCACCTGCATCCAGCAGGGCACGTGGTCCCTCACCCAGCTCTTCATGCCAAGATGCTCTTGGACTCCTTGCCAACAATTTTTACCAGTCACAGGATAACACGTATGTTCCCCACAGGAAATCACAGAAAGGGCGTCAGAGGTGTACCAGCGCTCAGGTGATGCAGCCTGTGTCCTTGCTGCAAACATCCAGGTTGAATTAAGGTGTGCATGAGACCTCACAGGGTCAAACAGCTCAGGGTTGGAGCCCCTTCAGAGACCAGGCAGAGCTGCTCCTCTCTCCAGGCTGAGGTGGGAGCTGAGTCCAGTCTGGATTCACAGCTTTGGTGGATCAGATAGGAACTGTGTGCTGGGATCCCAGAAAGGATCTCACAGGCTTTGCAGCACCTAAATAAACAGCTGTTTTGCGAGCAGCAGAATTCATGAAGCTTGGTTGCCTGGGGCGCTCTCTCTTGTGTGGATTCTCTGATGTCTAATAATCGGGTTGGGCTCACATTAGAGCCTTTTCTTCCAGCTGGGAGTCCTAATTTGGATTTCTCTCCTCTCTCCTGCTGCTTTTCACAAGCTTGTGCAAACCTAAGTCCTTTCAAGTCTTTACCTATCTGGTTAAATTTGGCTGAAACTGGCCAGTAGATCCTAAAGGTAGCAGGGAGGACTGACAATGTGGTCCCACACAGCAGCTTCCCTCAGCAGTATGCAGACAGGGGAATGATTATCACTGCAAGATAATTTGCAACCCAAGCATGAGGAAAATGTGAAAGGCTCAGTACGAGTTTTGGCAGGAGTAAGCAATCCAGAAAGAGCCCAGGATTCCTTGTAGGCTCTCATAGCCTGTGCCGATGGTCACGGCACACCTGCTTGGCCAGATAGTTTGCAGTGACCGAGGTATGTGGCCCTGGGCACTAAAAGCCTCCATGGGAGCTGAATTCTGGAGAGAGAGGTGCACAGTCCCAGCAGCAGCCCCCACCAAGCCCCTTCTCACTGGCACTGCCCATCTCCAGCCCCCAGGTCTGTTTCTTCTTATCACACGTAACAGATACTCCATTCCCATCAGAGCCACCAGTGGGATGGATCTGCTGCTTCCTCCCTGTCTCCTGACTGTCCCAGCTGCTGTCCTTGGCCAAGGAGACAGCCACCAGTCCCAAACACAGCCCTGGTTATCTGTGCAAAAGCAGCTTCTGGACCATGGGCAGGATTCAGTGAGGAGGGAAAAGCAGCTGATCTTCTCAAGGGAGAGCAGAGGAAGAGGATTACAAATAACACATAAGGATGCTTCCCCTGCCCTCAGCACAAGCAAGTCAACCTCCCTCGTGCCACACTTTCTCTGGGACAGGAGCAAGGCAGCTGGCTCTGCAAGGTTCCCTCATCCCCCAGGCCTCCTCCAACCACCCCAAACCCCTACTGAGGACTCCACAGCTCTGGAGCTGTGTAGTCAACTCCTGCTCTAGAAAGATGTTGCAATGCCAAGATAGATAAAGATCACTGACCCTTTACAACTCTACGGGGAGTTCAAGCCTGTTCAAGTTCTCCTGTGCCTAACAGATGAGCTCCTAGAGGCTTACAACAATGACAGAGAAACCTCAGCTATGTGACATATCTGAGCCAGGCTAGGTGTTGGCAGCAGTACAAAACCAGGCTCTCCTTGGGTTCCTCACAGAGCACTCGACAGAAATGCACATCACAGGTGGAAAGGTCAGCTTCACGTACAAGGTGATGCCTTGCTCATGGACAGAGGATGGCTTGGAGACAAAAACATGTAGTGCCTGCTTGCTCCAGCTGAGGAGCAAACCAGGGCAGCAGGTAGAGCAGGAGGGCACAGCCAGAGCCATAAGAACGGGGCAACGGGTGATATGTCCGAGGGGAAAGGGTGAGCAGCCGGCTGGGGGATGCCACAGTAAGATATCATGGAGGAAAGTGCCTTTAGAGCCTGTCTGGATCTGAGCATCCAACTTGCAAACAGCTCGCGTGGTAACACAGGTGGCAAAAATATTCAGTTGTATGGGAGATGGAGGAGGTGGACATCAAAGTAAACATTTCCCAGCCACTCTGTGTAACCTCTCCTGTGTAACTAACCCACATCTGGCACATCTGCCTTCACTGCTCCACAGATAGTGCCCCACCACTGTCTCCCCTGAATGCTGGTCCTAGCGGGACCCCTTGCAGGTCTGCTGGCTGGGACAAGCAAGACCCAGGGAAGGCAGCACTGTCTCAGAATTAAGCTTTTTTTACCAACCCCTGCAGCAACGCCGCCTGACTAGAGAAAAATTGTGTCCCAGCACCACGCCTGCTCCACCAACCTGTGGCCCAGATTGCCCCACACAGGTCAATGATTCACAGGCTTCCCCCAAACTCCCTCAAGAGAGTCTCTGTTCCTCCTGCACCCCTTAGAGTCTGCAGGTCCAAGCTCCCCGGGGTATGCAAGTTCTCCAGAGTTAAAGCACCTGCCTGGCCCAGCTGGCAGGTGATGTGATGAGCATCTCTGTGGGGCTCATGGGACTCCATGCCAGGTGGTCCAAGCAACAGTCAGTGCTCCACACACCAGTGTGACACTCATTAATCCCATGGCTTTCCACAGCTTTATGGCTGAGCAGCCCCCAGTAAAGCCCACCCCATCAGCACACAGCCACTTTATCACCAGGAACAGAGCTGAACCATGAAACCATCACAGTGCAGGGTCCAGGCGCTGCCCAGGGGCCATTCGCTCTGTGACAGGAGCAGCGTTTCACAGGTCACCTTGAGCAAGGGCAGACCTCCGTTGTAAAAGGCACATGCAACAGATTTTAAACAATCAGCCGCTGTGCTCCAGGCTGTCTAGCAATCTGGAAACAATTTCCAAAGGTCTATCCAAGCGATTTGGAGATGGGGAAGGAACAGCCCAACTGCACGCAGGTAGAATCTGCAAGTCCAGCAAGAAGCTGTACCCACACGAACACAGCCCCCGAGCAGGCTGGTGCAAAACACAGCCTGGCGAACACCAGCCTTTCGAAAACCATCCTCAGGCACTGGAAAACCCCGCGATACACTGAGAAAGGAAACACCATCACTTCAGGGGCTCTTTTCATTAGTTTTCTGGCTTTGTGTTGTACCTCCAGGATGTATTTCTTCTGTTTTGCTCCAAACCCAAGCAGAGACTGCACTACCAAATGCAGGACTAGGATCCCCAAGCACAGCGCCAGCCCGGATTCAGCATCCCATTCAGAGAAATGCTGCCGAGATCATGGGAAAGGCTCTGTGCCATGACTTGGGAAGGGATGGGCTCGTTTGTTTTTCAAAGTCTAAGAAAACAGTTCAAAAAATACCCGTCTCCCTACAGAATTCAAACCCCACAGGCTCAGCTTTGTAAGCAACCAGTGAGGAACTCACCAAAACTGAACGAGGCACCAAATGGAAAAGGACCTAATCCCACCAGCATTGCTGTGGCGGAGGAGAGGGCAAATATTAACCAAGCAGCACAGCCCCCACAGCCTGTACACAGGTTATTTCAGTTCTGGGAATCAAAACATCTCACAGACATGGCTCAACACTTGTATAAAAACGGTACTTTTTAACGTGTGACTTTTCAACATTAAAAATGCAGGGACAGCTTTCTGGTTGACCCGTTTCGGTAGGTGGCTGTAAGGATATTGCCCCAACTATAGCTGAACCCCTTCTGCTCAGCTACCACCCAAGCCAGTAAAAGACAGGCCCAGCTCTCATCCACTTTCCCAAAGCCTTTCACCACTATCTTATTCGATTTACTTCCTTTGCTCTCTTTTCCCCAGCGACCACTGAAATTCAGACCTACTATTAAGCTGCCTCATCATTGATTATTCACATCTCCCTTGCCCCGCCCCAGCTCCTCATGTTTATAGCATCCAACAAAGACGGTGATGTGCTCAGGGATGGTTTTGATCGGTACCTATCCCAGGGGGGACACTGCTTCTTGTAGTGAAGAAAAAAAGGGAGAGAGAATGGAGATGGGAGGGAGGAAAAAAGCAAGAAAGAGAGAGGAAGAAAGGGAGTTTGGGATGTGTGCTGGCAAAAGAGCAATAAGAGAAGAGTTGTCCTTATTTTCACATCAAAATGATGATTTTTTTTCTCTAATCTTCTGATCTCAAAACTTTGGGCCAAGCCCCCACCACCACCAGCGAGGGGAATGCTGCTCTTGGTGCACTCAACACCCTCTTTGTTTTATGTTTTGGGTTTTTATGGCTTTTAAACGCTCCTCTTGAAGGGGATCAAAGGTGGGGCTGGGGCCACACCTGCTTCCTGGCAGGCTGCAGCACTTCTCTGCGGTACGGCCGACAAACACAGCAGCCTGCACATTGCAGAGACCCCCGGGAGGACCCCCCGGCCATGCCCCAGCCGCTCACCCCAGCTGGCCAGAGCAGCCATGCCCTGCACCGATCCCCCCGAATCACCCATCTCCACGGCCTCCCCACACACACATTTTGAACCTCAGCGCTACGTTTGTTCCTTCACTTCAAACCAACAGATTTGGGCATGCCTTTGACGGAGGATCACAATTTGGATGTTAAATTTAGACGCGTGCTTAGGCTCTGATTAGAGATACACAGAATGTTTACTCGCTCTGCGGGGAGTTTGCATCTACAGGGCTGAGGGCGAAGCCCCTTGAGGCTCTCTGATCCTCGCCTGGTGATTAGGAGAGGAGACTGAATCACCACATAATGATGCCCTGGTATCTCCCTCAGTCAGGAGCGTGCCTTACCTTCCTCCCTTCATCCCACCGACGGACCTTCCCCAAAACATCTGCCTCCCCGTGTGCAACCAGCTCCATGAGGGCACCTGTGCCCAGGGCAGCCAAGAAAATGAGAAGCAGAGCTTTCAGGAGTAGAAATAACTGATCCCATGAGCTGAGGGACCAGAGGCAGGTGAAAGTATTTCGGTATTTAATGCTTTCAGCTGATCTAGCAGGCCTGAAGCAGGTATGGCCCTTGCCACAGGTTACATGGATCATGCTCTTATTACTGTCAGAACAAAGACATGGGGTAGCATAGCTCAGAAAAACAGGAAAAATATTTCTCCTTATCTACAGGAAAAAATCGGTTGCAGGCACAGTTGATTTCACTGAGTTTCAACACGGAGAACCTTGAACTACGTTTCAAGGACCCTTGAGCTTGGCAGCCCAGGTCCTGCCTTCCTCTGGGATTTAAGGGCTAGTAAATTGATTTTATGTCATTTTCACATTATATACAGCTTTCCCATCCACACTGTGAGAGTCACAGAATCCCACCTCATTTCTGCTAGTTTGTTATTGACACCTTCCAAGGCTAGTTCCAACAGGGCTTTCCCTGGAGGTGACCCAAGGCAGTAGTTAACCAGATTTGTTCTCTCTTCAGAGCTCTGTGCCCCATTTTCCTGTTGAGCTTCAGTGTGGCCTTTGGAAATGCCCCAGTCCCCTTTCTGGATAAATTTGCATTGTGAATGTGGTGTAAATGATCCCAGAAATGGGAGAGAGAGCAAGGGCTGCACATTTATCTCCTGGAAGATCTATTACTCTTCAAATTACACTAAAACCATGCTGGAGAAAGAGAAACAAGACATCAGTGTGCCATTGTTTCCCAATGCAACCTACTAAAGAAGAAACTCCAGGCTACAAGTAGTATGTGATGGCTTCCAGTCAGGGCTAGGGAAGTTGTGAGCTTTCCTGGAAGCCCCAGGACGCTCAACTGGAACAGGCCAACTCTGGAAGGACACCACTGTCACCAACCATCTCCATCTCATTCTTTTACCAAAGGATAAACCACGAGGGCAAACATGGGCTTGTGTGGAACTGCACAAACACTGATAGGATTCCCCAGCAATACTGGGATATGAATGGTCCAAGAAGATGTACATGCAGTAGTAAAGGTGATGAAACAGCATGTCTCAGAGCACAGGCAGCTGCTCTCAGGGGACACGATGGGCTCTCTGTGACAATGTTGGGGCTTTGCACACATGTCCTGCCACAAAGAAAAACTATTAGACTTCAAAAGCTGATAGTGATGCCTCCTAGAAAATTCTCCCTAAGTTCTGGCTGTGCCTTTCAATGTTTCAGATCCACCTCCAGAGGAAATGAGGCTTCTGCCTCTTGCCCCATGCGTGTAGTTACTCTCCAGCCCTCATAATAACTGCTGAAGCCATTGATTGTGTTCAGCCCAGCTTGTAATTGAGAGCAAAGCTCTCAGAAATATGAGGTCATGACAGGTTTTGCAAAATAATTAGCTGGACAGAGGAGTAAAACCCTGCTAATGCCCCCTCAGAGGAAAAAACACCAACCTAACTAAAGCCCTTCTTAGATGTCAGGAAATCTACAGGCAAGAGTGAGGTTAAGGACATTCCAAGAGAGGTTCAGAGGAAAGTTTGTGTCTTGTTAAATGCAAGAAAACCCAATCTTTGCTGAAGGTTATCCTCCTATATTGAATTGCTGGTGCCCGAGACGGCATGTGCTCTAGCTTCAGCTTTTCTTGTGGTTGTGGAGTTCATAACATCTCTGCCTTGTGGGTTCTCTGATGTCTTATAAGAGATGAGTTCACATTGCCATTTCAGTACAATTCAATTAAGAAGTCAATTAGCCCAGATACAAAGCAATCGACTTCATTAATTCTGCTGTTCACGAAACAGCACTGTTTTTTCTCGGTGTTGTATTCTGCTGCCTTATTCTACTCTGAATTGTATGTGACTTTTCCTGCTCTACAGTCCTAGCAGACACACGCGCACACAGCATGCATACATCTTCTTTCCAGGTTCAGCAGTTTAAAATGTTGGATGGGAGCAGCTCTAGGCAAGTCCCTACATGCTGCAAAACTCTTAGGCGCTGTTAAGTAACACGCAGAGCTTTTAAGAACATGGTTTTCATCTTCTCAAGAGGAACCACCTGCCTTTCTGGATCACCTACCCTCGTCCTCCAAGATTTTCTTTCATTTGCTGTGCATTTGGGACTATGTTGTATTTCCTATAAATGAAATGATACAATCAAAAATTCAGTCTGAATTTTGTCAGTTGTGGTAGATCCAAACTGTGTTAACATTCCGCAAATTCTGATAGTTTCAATTCCTAGTGACATAGGCTGCAATTCAACTTCAGATAATTTGTTTCAAAAATAAATAACTGCAGCATGGAGACTGCTGGATGATTGGCATCTGTTTACCAAGGAAAAAGCATTTGAAGGAAGTATCAAATTTACAGCTTTATATTTATCAGTAATTAGCTATCTCAGTGAGAGAATGTGACACATATTGTTAGTTAGGCTTCAATAATTTGTTCCTAACATTTGATTTGACTTATACATTTAACTAGTTCTGGCTTTTAAAGAGATAAGTCTTGAAAAAAGTGTCTGGAAAAACAAGTCTTCCCTGTTTAAATTAGGAATGTGCCAAATGACTGGCAGGTACTTGATATATAATTTAAATTTAAAAGAGGAAGAAACAGTTCTAGATAAAGATCTCCTGGGATATCTAAGGGAAATATATGCACCTATATTTAGCTTATGCTTGGTTTCAACCCCTAAATGCACACACAGCAGCACGCACTTAGCTTTTGAAAAGAACAGGCCTTGATCCTCTAACAAGCTCCACAAAGTTCACTAATAAAGTTACATCCTTGTTAATCGTGTATGTGCTGCCCTGTTGCTTCTTTGATACATCATGTTCACAGACATAAATCATGGAGCCACAGATGTTCAGGAGTCATTAGAGAAGGAAGTTGGTGGCGGGTGGTCATGGACGGCAGATCCTCCGCAGGAATCCTGACCCTGGGGCTTTGCCGTGAGATGGGAGGAACCGGAGAGGTTGCTCAACAGCTGAGGGTGACATGGTCAAGGTGTCTTGCTAGAAATCTGCTCTTTCAAGCAATGCAGAGGAGGCAGACAGGGTCAGAACTGTGAATTATAAGAACTTTGCAGTAACTGAGATACGACTTGACGAGGACCTGAGCTAAAGCTGTTGAAAAGGCCGTATTTTAGAGCTGGTCATTCAGAAAGAATTTGCACGATGTAGGAGGGTGTCTGTGCTGGGGAAGGAGAACAGATTGCTGTAGGAAGAGGAGAGGAAAGGGAAGACAAGCCATGGGGAGATATACAAAGTCATGCTTTGTATATTGACTCTTGAAAATATTTTGCAAGAACTTTATGAAGAGAGAAAATGGAGAAGGGAGAATGGAGAAACAAAACAGAAGTGGGGTTTAGATTGAGAGTGGAGAGTTCAAATATGCTGTTTGACTAGGGACAAGGTAGAAATGGAGGGAGAGATTGTTCACAGAATAGGAAGTCAGCCTGATCAGAGCATTTTACATGGCTTTTTATGTTTTGCCCTCTACAAGAGCAAAAACTGAAGGAGAGAAAGTGAATGGATCTGAGCCAGCATGGGGATGTGGGAGGATAGGTCTCTCCGGGGGACAGAGGAAGAAGAGCTCGGCTTAAACCACGTTAGCAAAGCCTGGGGTAGGGAGAGGAGGGAGGTGAGGCTGAGCCCACGGGGACTTTTTCTCTGACACACTAACCTTGATAAAAATTACCAATGTTCTTCCTTTGACACCTGCAGGACCCAAGGAGACACCACACCATGGAAGTCACTATCAGGAGGCACTTCCTGAGTGTTGCTGTTTTCCTGATGAGTTGTGTGGTCCATAAGGCGAGCTGCGAGAAAGGCAACACTTCCCCTCTGCACTTCACCCACTTCTTCTACAATGCCACCATCTATGAGAACTCAGCCCCCAAGACCTATGTGGAGAGCTACGTCAAAATGGGTATTTATAAGACAGACCCTGAGTGGGACATCAGGTACAGAATAGCCTCTGGAGACAATACCGGTCTTTTTAAAACAGAGGAGCATGTAATTGGAGATTTCTGCTTCTTGAGAATAAGAACCAGGAGCAGCAACACGGCACTTTTAAACCGAGAGGTCAAAGACAGTTACATGTTAATAATCAAGGCCACAGAAAGCACCTTTGCCTACGAAGCCTGGGCCAAAGTCTTGATCCACATTCTGGACAGAAATGACTTGAAACCTCTCTTTTCACCCCCCTCCTACAAAGTGTCCATCAGAGAAGACACACCTCTGAAAACGGTGGTCTGCACGCTCAGCGCCACTGACGCTGATGCTGGCCAGAATGCCGAGTTCTACTATGCCCTCAACACCAAGTCCGACCTCTTCACCGTCCACCCCACCACGGGAGCGGTTATGACCACAGGCAGGCTGAACAGCACCCACCGAGGCAGACATCACCTGCAGGTTTTGGCTGTGGACAGAATGAGAAAGATCACGGAGGGGAACGGCTTTGGGAACTTGGCTAGTCTCATGATCCAAGTGGAGCCATCTGCCAGGAAACCCCCCTCTATCTCCTCAGTAAAGGTGACACCACCTGACTCAGATGAAGACTTTCTCTACGCAACTCTCTCTGTAGAAAGTGGTGACTCAGAAGCAGGGATAGATTCTGTTGACTTTGTGGATGGAGATCCAGGAAGACATTTCAAAGCCATCAAATCCTACTTTGGGAGCACGGAGTTCATGATTGTGTCAACCAAAGAGATCAACTGGCTGCTTTACCCATTTGGTTTCAACCTCAGTCTGCAAGCCAAGGACAAGAGCAAGCCACCACTCTTCTCTCCTATTAGAGTTATCCATATACCTCCCTCCAGGTATGTCTCTGCCAGGTTTGAGAAAGAAGTGTACCGGGTCCAGCTGAGTGAATTTTCCCCAGCTGGAAGCCAAGTTGTTATGGTGAAAATCACACCAGTCTTCCCAAATCTTAAATATATTTTGAGACCTACTCCTGACAGCACAAGCTTTAAGATCAATCCTCACACTGGATTAATAACTACAGCCAGAACAATGGACTTCCGTGAGCAGTCTCATTTTGTACTTGAAGTTACAACCATTAACAGTCACACATCCACAACCGTTCACATTGACATCATTGATTGCAACAATCACGCTCCAAGTTTTAGTCAGTCTTCATACCGCGGGGCCTTTGATGAAAATGTTCCTCCTGGTACCAGTGTCTTAACAGTACAGGCTACAGATGAAGATGAAGGAGACAATGGTTTTGTCACCTACACCATAGCCAACCAGAAATCAGTTCCCTTTGTCATTGACCCCTATTCTGGCATCATTTCCACCTCTAAGTCAATGGACTATGAGTTGATGCAGAGATGGTATCACCTGCGAGTGTGGGCATCAGATTGGGGCTCACCCTTCCGCCATGAAACAGAGGTGTATGTCTCCCTCATGCTGAGCAACGTCAACGACAATGCTCCTGTGTTTGAGAAGGCAAGCTGCAGCGGCACCATCCCACGGGACTTTCCGGTTGGGAACCCCGTGGCCACAGTCTCTGCAATCGACAGTGATGAGCTGCAGCATATCAAATATGAAATCAAGTCTGGCAATGAGTTACGCCATTTTGAACTGAATCCCGTCTCCGGAGTAATATCACTTAGAATATCTTTGCGAGATCTTCCTTCTGAACAGCCACTTTTCTACTCTTTGAAAATAACTGCAACAGATGGGGAGAACTATGCTCTGCCAACATCTGTAAACATCAGTGTGGTTGGCCAAGGTCTCCCTGTCAAAATGCAGTGTGAGGAAACAGGAGTCTTGAAACAGCTGACAGAAACCATCATACACTCCATTGAATCTCAGTCTCAAGGCCACGGGCAGGATGATGAAACATCTCTGAACTTGCACCTTATAAACCACAATGCTCCAAAGTTTGATGACAGCTTTCCACGATCTATTGATATCATAGAGACTGTTCCCATCAACTCAACTATTGCTGACCTTTCAGCTATTGATCCTGATACTGGTTTTAATGGAAAATTGGTCTATGTGATCTCAGATGGAAATGATGACAGCTGCTTTACCATTGACCCGGAACTGGGTCTCCTTCAAGTCCTTTCTCCTCTAGATCACGAACGAACCAGCTTCTACATTCTTAACATTACTGTGTACGACCTTGGCACACCACAAAAATCATCTTGGAAATTGTTGGCTGTGAATGTGTTGGATACCAATGATAACACTCCTAAATTCCCGCAAGGTGCCTACTGGGTGGCAATACCAGAACACGTAGCAACAGGGACAACAATAGCGCAACTGAAAGCAGAAGATGCTGATACAGATGACAATGGGAGAGTAAAATATTCTTTCCTAACCCCGACTGATAAGTTTGCCATTAACAGTGTCACTGGAGAAGTGACAGTTACAGGTGCCCTGGATAGAGAATTGTGGCCTTACTATGTGCTGAAAATAGAAGCTAGGGACCAGCCCAAAACAGGCTACGAGCTGTTCTCCATAACAGATCTTACAGTGACTCTGGAGGATGTAAATGACAACACCCCACAATGCCTCCCAGCCCTCAACAGCGTGAAGGTCCCGGAGGACCTGCCCGTGGGAACCATCCTCCTGTTTCTTGAGGTTTTTGACCCAGACACTGGCTTTGGGGGTGAGGTGAGGTACAGTCTCATTAGTGATGAGGAGATGATGTTTCACGTGGATAAGCTGACTGGGGCACTCCGGTTGGAGAAGGAGCTGGACTATGAAAAGAAGGACTCTTACAATCTAACCGTGCAGGTCAGTGACGGTGGGAAGCCCTTCTCTCGCTCTTCCCTCTGCCACCTGGAAGTCAACATCCTTGATGTCAACGAGAACTTGCACCCACCACGCTTTGCCTCCTTTGTCTTCAAAGGCTGGGTACAGGAGAACAGCCCTGAGGGTACATCAGTGATGACGGTCACAGCAAAAGATATCGATAAGGGGAAAGATGGAGAGGTTCAATATTTCTTCCGAGAGGGCACTGGCCTGTCCGTCTTCAGCATCGAAAAGGACACAGGTAATGACAGTTTAGTTCAATGGTGTACCGTAAAAATTTAAACTACATGCTGTGTTTGGCCTGACTTTCTGACCCAATAGGACAATTCTATAGTCTCTCTATTTAAGAAGTTCCATGCATTCAAATCTTTCTTGCTTGTGCAGGGATGTACAATGTGCATCCCTGTATGTGGGGAGAAGTAAGCAGGGTTTGTCTCCTTAAAATAATGGAAAATCAATGTCTGTCCTTCCCCACAATACTGAAGTCTTCCCTTTCACTTGTGTGCCAAATTACTCTCAGCACAAGCAAGCCCTCACCTTCCACACAATCTCACAAGGTTGATGCCAGAGTTTATGTCTGCAGCAAAAACCAAGAAGCAGACCAAAGACACAGACTGGTCTGGCATCAAGGACAAAGTGGTCTGAGTTCCTTAAATCCCTCACAGGCACTTTCTGTTGTTCTTCTAGGCACCATCCGGATCATAGGACCACTCGACCGAGAAGGAACGTCTCACTACTGGCTGACAGTGCTAGCTCTTGACCTGGGAACAGTTCCGCTCTCTTCTGTGACTGAAATTTATATTGAAGTCACTGATACCAATGACAACCCACCTCAGATGTCCCGACCTGTCTTCTATGCCTCTGTGATGGAGAATTCCCCACCAAACACGTCTGTCCTTCAGCTTGATGCCTTAGATCCAGACTCTAGCTCAGAGGGAAAACTGACTTTTCACATCCTAACTGGAAATCCTCAAGGGCTCTTCACCATTAACCTCATTACAGGTAAGACTGACCCAACTCAGCATCTGTTTTTGAGGCTTACAAGTGCCCAGAGGATGTTACATATTCAATATAAACAGCCCACGCAGCTGCTTTTGTCACACCTTCTTTCTGCAGCAAAAGTCCCAGTCTCCAAATACACTGTGTGGGTAGGCTAAGGATCGAAACCCTCAACCTGAAGCCTGCTATTTGTATCCAGGTGGCTCTTAGAATGACACAGACGTGCTACTTTCAAAGCCCTAAACTAAACCAAGCATTTGCTTTTAATCTTCCCCCTTACAAACAACTGCCCTATTACACAGCCTGAGCCAGGAAACACCCTTCTGATGGTGACTGTTCCTGCAACAGACCAAGGCAGGATTAATAAAAATGAATCCCACTGCATTTAAAGGCTCCACCCATTCTCCAGCACTATTAATGTAATAAGTGTAGTACCGCCTCTTCTGCCATCTTCCTAGACTGTATCTTTCATCTGAGGATTAATTACCAGATCTTTCAGAGCCATCAAAAACCCGCTGATGTTTTGTGTAAACAGCTTCCTCAAACTACCCCAGCAGAGCTGACATTGGGCCAGTCTGGCAATGAAAGCTGTGCCGAGCCTGGCACTCCATCGGCTCCTGGGAGAAGAGGGGAGGGAGGGCACAGAGCCTGGGTATGGGAGAGGATTAATTGCACGACTTTGATCTCCCGCGGATGATAAAAGCAGTTCAGCTACTGCAGCAGGACAGAAGGCTGCTCTCAGATGAGAAAGGAGCTGAGTGTATTGAAAAAGGCTAGTGCAGCCCTTGATTGTGCGTTACCTGTGGTGTAATGGCCCTCTGGCAGTCCCCTACAGCAGGCCAGGAGAGGGGTGTCCAGAAAGACACTGTTATGCTGAAACACTGAAATCCTTTCCGTGTCTCTATGTGGCACCGTATAGATACAACTGGAGATGTCAGGTAACTCTGACCATGGCCACCTCCAGCTGTAGCTACATCTACTGTCAGAAGCTTTTTAGCCAGGTCAGGGTATTGCTCTGCATCCAACTCCCCCACATAGTCCAAACTATGCACAACTTAGACACATGGACAGCTTGCACAGATGCTGGGTTCAGTGGAGAGGTGCCTTCAGAGACCCTCTGTTAGAAGACTAATGCCTTTTTGATGGGAGGTGGACCAAAAATGGCTACCAGGACACCAGGCTAGCAAACCTCGTGCTGAGCTCAGCTTGCACCCATGCATCCTGAAGGAAATTCAGCCTTCTCTGTGCTGCAGGCAGCAGGCAAAACCTTCACCCTAGTGTGAGTGCAGCCCTGCAAAGCCATGCTCCAAAGATGTCATGTTTTTGGTAAAACAAGAGACACTGGCAAAATCTGAACGTTGGCTAATGAGACACCTCACCTTTAGGCTAACCCTTTAATTCCCATCTTAGACAAAAATCGCTCTCTCAGCTATGAGTCACCTCCTATCCATCTCTCTCTACAGTCAGGTAATTTGCATGTGAAGAGTGAGAAGTTTGTCAGTCCTGTAAGAAACCCATGAGCTGATCTTATCTCTTGGACAGTTGCTGGAGGTCCCTTCTTTAAACCCTGAGCTTGGAGGTTATTTAAGGACATGCTTCCAAGCTTGATGAGGATTCAGTTGTCCTTTGTTTTACTTCCATATCACTTAAAAGAACAAATAATTACCTGCAAACATTGGCATAAGCTGAGCAGTTCATAACCTCACGCTTACAGTATCTAAAGAGAAGTCATCTGCTACTATTGCCATTAAGAATATCACAGCTCATCTAAATTTCAGGATTGTAGAAAGCCTATTTGAAACGCTGTGATATTCTTTTGCAGACAAGGGCATGCTAGTTTTTCTGTTAAGTAGAATAAAAACATAATCTTTGACCTCAGCCTGGAAATGCAGCATTGGAAGGTGAACTGCTGGTCTTTAAGTTCCTGGTCATCCACATCAGTGCAAGGTTGTATTTAAAAAAATGTTATCCCGATGCAGTGCAAAACAAATGACTTACATTTCAATAGGAGAAGAGATAAAAGACTCCAAGTATCTGAGCACTATAGTGCTACTAGACCACTGATGTTTAGTCTGGATTTTTAGTTAGGACATGTCCTTTGTTTTTCAAATGCAATAAATGCATCTCTTCTTTCACTATCTAGAGGAAATGATCACAAAAAGACCCAGAAACATTTCAGTTCTTGAAATGCCAGTGATCTATATGGTTCAGATTGCCCATACTCCTTCTGTGGTCAATCCTGGATCCTACGACAGCAAAAGAGTTTGAGCAGGCAGAGCTGCTTATCTGTGATTAAGCTGAATCTCTGTTACATTATTCAATTATAAACACCAAAGTTTCAAGTGGAAAGCACAGAGGCTGCTGCTCTTAGTCACACAATTTGAGCAAAGGGCAGTATAATCTGCACATGTCAGGAGCTCCTCTAGCACCTGGATCACAAAGGAGGCTCCTACATGCGGAGAAGACTGTGATCAAGACCTCTCTTCTTCTTCTATATCACACACTGTCATCAAATAGGTCACACTGGCACTGAAAGAAGCCAGAGCATGAGAGGGCCAGAGATCAGTGGGGTCTCTGCTGGGCAGGGCACTGCTGGTAGGAGTCCCTTGGCAGAGGGAGAGCAGGAGGAAGCTTGTTCTCATCCTATAGGAATTAAAGTCCTGATTTACGGTTACAAACAGGCACGTCTACACTGAGAATAACCATACAGAATAGCCCTGGATTATTCAGGGCACAATGCTGTACTATTGCAAGTAACCTACTTCTGATTCCAGAGCAGGCTTGTTCTGTGTTTGATCCAGCATCTCAACATGAGGGTGGGTTGGCCAGTG
The DNA here is from genome assembly GCA_013399365.1 of Pampusana beccarii. NCBI lineage: Eukaryota > Metazoa > Chordata > Aves > Columbiformes > Columbidae > Pampusana > Pampusana beccarii. Next base: position 1,306,111 of record VWYH01006719.1, on the reverse strand, counting down.
GAGGCAGGCCCCTTGACTTCTCATGAAGTCTTGAAAGGCAGCAGGAATGGCTGTGATAGCTGTCCCTTGGGAGGACTGTCCCTCCAGCATCCCTGAACTACCACAGAAGGGCTCTAAGCTCTTCCAGCTCTCAGTTCCCTAAAGAGGGTGGAGAAAAAGAGAGGGAAAATAAATGAAAGGCTAATGAGAAGACGGAATAAAACTGCACAGTGAGATGAAAGCTTTCTGCCATCAGTGATGGAATCTCTCCAGCCCAGCCTGGCAGCTGGTGCAGAGCAGTGTTTGTGGGAGACAGAGAGATAGATAGATACATGGAGAGATGGAGAGATAGTAGAGTTTGAGGTATTCTTTCGCTGGAAACGTTTTCAGCTTGTTATGTGTAGGGTTTGCAGTCCCTGATGTGAAGCGAGTTCCAGTCCGGACAGGACCAGGAGGAATTGGGAGGCTGTGGCAGGAAGAGTCAGAACGAAGCCATTCATCCTGCCAAAAGACTTTTTGGAGAATCCTTTTACCTTGGACTATTCATCTCCAGCTCTTATCTAGTGCTTGCTCTTCTGGCGCTTCTCCAGCTGTGTCAGTGTCCATGGGCTTCCCCAGGATGCCTGTGGTTCCCTGCATATCTCTACATGGAAAGACAGACAGACACAGCCTGCTCTTTTGATCTGAGGGATGTTTGCACTGTTGCTCCCTGAGACAACGTACCACCAGCTTGAGCTGAGCATGGAGCAGTGCAAAGAGTCAGAACAAGGGGGGAGGTGGGAAGAGGAGAAAGAAAAAAAAAAGAGAAAGTGAAAGGGAAGCGACAGTGGGACAACAGAAAGAGGACTTCAGAAGAACAACCTCTTCTCAGGCTCTTTTGAAAGCTGCAGTGCCTGCAAACCTGATTCTGGCTATTTTAACTTAGATTTTCCTCCCTGCAGCAAGGGCAGGGGGCCAGCAACCTACACCCCAGCCCTGCTCTTGCCAGCAGAAGTTATTATTATTTTTTGTTCCCTGACAACAATGCACTGTTAATTTTGCAGCTCCTGTTCCAACACGACTTGCTTTCCTCTCTCCCCTTTCCAGGCAGCAAGCGGGAGAATTACAGACAATCCTTTCCCATTGCTGTGTGTAGACAGGCTGCAAGAGCAGAACTTGTGCCCTTCTGTGTGCAAACAACAGAAAGGATCATTTCTAGACCTTCAGGTGAATGCAGAGAGCTTGGCTAATTGGCCAAGTGCAATCAGGACCATTGACAGTTTTGTTCAGTCTCCATAGGACTCAGCAGAAAACTTCAGGGCCACTCTTCACTCACACAAATAAAAGGCACCCACTCCATTGCAAGTCCTGTGGGATGGGCTGGCTGGTGTTTTCCAGAGAGGCAGGGACTGCACTGATAACTCACACACATTCACAGGCACACACAAAACTAAACGCACACTCCGCAGGTCCTTGTAGAGGGTCGCAGAAAGAACCAAGGAACTGTTTCCCTAGGCCATGAAAGCTGATGGCAGTTCCCCTTTAATAACAGTTTCCACTTCTATTTTAGCCCTCTGGCTTCAGAGGGTGTATAACGAAGTAGCAACAAATAAAAATATGCATTAATTCCAGCTGGCTTCTCTTGAGCACCATGTGCAACTCCCGTCTCCTCGTCTCTGGGTTCTCAGCCGCCGTGTGAACACTGCTGGCAGTTTGTGCATCTTGGCAGCCACACAGCACCACGGCTCCGTAGAGGAATTAGAGTGATTAACTGTTAACCACAAGAGCTTTCTGATCTCAAGGCAGAGTGGTAACTGGTTCTGGAGAGGGGATCCAGGAGCCACAATTGAGCACAGGGTAAGGGACAGAGGGAGTTTGCCTGGGGTCAGGAGACAAGCCAACCCTTTGACTTGTGACTCAACAGATATGAAGATAAACCCCAAAACGCCATCCATTAAGATGCCCAGCTGGGATACAGTACAGGTCTGAGAGTGAGAGTCAAGTCAGCTCTTACTGCCCAGGAGATCTGAGCATCTTCAGTGGCACAGACATTCAAGATAACCATTAAGTTCTAGTTGATCTGCCTTCCCCACAGTCCTCCTTCTCCAGCTCTAGAAAGTTCAGCTGTGATCCTGTTTTCTTTAATTTTTATCATTAGGTCATGAAAGAATTTCAGGGTGTGGCCAGGCAAATCTAAATAACCACTTTAGAGTGTTTTGAGTTACCTTCCATCAGCTGGCATGCAGAAACCAAGTGCAAACAAGGTATTAGTCTGTTGCAACTGAATTTTGCAATCTGATAGACTAGAAATATCCCCAGTGTGCACATAGGTATTGGGTGGCTCCATTGTCTATAGCTACCTGTGTGTCCTATGGGCTTGTTAGGCTAAAATTATGAGCCATTCCCTGAAGTAGCTGGAGTTTTAGGATTTGCTCCCTTGTCCTATCCAGCCTATTGGCAATGTGGACAGGAGCATCAGAGATCTCAGTGACCTGCTGCTGCAGTTCCATGTTCAGGCCCCCATTAAGTGAGCATTTCCATGCGTATCGAGAGTTTTGCTACTATAGAAGCCCTACAGCCTCCCACGAGCCCGCGAGGTATTCAGAAGCTCCTCAGCCAGTGAGCTCTCAGGCCAGTGCTGAGGCTTCTTCGCCGAGATGTCAAAAGGAAGATTAGGGAGAAAAAAAAATTATCCATGACATACATCCAGACTCTTTCAAATCGTCTTGTCATAATACATAGAGTGATGATTTATGATTGTAAAGGCATCAAATAAATGTTCAGTGCAGCGGCCGGTGCCAAATACAAATAATCCCAGAGAACAAGTGGAAACAGTTAACAATAGCCTTGTTCCAAGCAGCTGCTCCTCACTCCCCGCTTCAGCTCCCTGGTATTTCCTGCAGCCATTTCAAATTTTCTCCTGCCTATCATGCTTAGACAGCAATACACAAAAGTATGATACAACTGAAAACAATACTATTAATTAAAACTTTTTTGCCTAGGACGAGAAACGAGAGTTGAGATGGGTTCGCACAACTCTGACTCACGAGTCTTTGGGGATGCACAAGTGCATGTGCTCACGCCACTGCAAACGCACCCTGCCTCCCATGCAAAGCATTTCCCAGAGCAGCATGAGCCTGTATCCCTGCTTGTGGTGGTCTGGAAAATTCACCCTGCCTTTCATTTGTATGAGGAAGCAGGACTTGTCTTCATAAGGCATAAACACCATGATAACAGCAAACACCAGGAGATACGGGAACTAACACAAACACTCACAGGTGTCAGACTTGACGACTGTCAGAAAATCATGCATTATATATACAGTTTCCATCATCTGTAAAGCACTTGTGAAAATGGTCTAGAGCTGCTTTTCTCTGAAGGTGAAGAATCAAGGCACTTGATAAGGACTATTATCAAACCAGATGTGGAAACACAAGCCTCAGCTCTGTCCTTTCCACATCTACTCATTTTAGCCATTGACAAGCCAAAACCAGGCAATTATGTTGGCTTTGTTTAAACTCTAGCTTATTATAGCCACAATCCTCCCTCCTGCACCCAATCTATTCCCTGTGGCTAAACTAGTGTGTATTTTTTAGAAATCCCTCAAATCTTGCAATTGCTATTGGATTCAACCTGTCTCTTGGCAAGGTTTAAATAATACGCCAACATTATTATCAACTATACCTCATTTTTAGCCTGAATGCATTTATTCCAGTGGTAGAATAGAGCGTATTTCCCAAGACAGAGGAAAAAGCTTTTGTCAGAACACTGTAAATTACAAAAAGCAAGGTTCAACAGAGGGAAAACAGAAGTTGAGACTTGTAAAGAGGCCAAACTTGTGCCAGCACATGCAGAACATTACTTAGAGGCATAAGAAAAGTTTTGTTTTCACAGTCCTGCAGCCTTTCTCACCAAAAGCCTCACCACATGGCTTGGTCAACCCTCAACTGAGGTCGGGATCTGGTAGGTGTCCCCCCTCCTCACGGTCTCTGTAATGAGAGCAGCAAGAGCAGCATCTCCGTACAGGGATTCACGAGCACAACTTGCCCTCTGGGGGTGTCTGTTGTTCTCCTCTGATCACAAAGGGAACCTGAAACAGGATGGGTGGCCAGGCTGACATGGGACACATGGAGATTTGACCAGCTCTGGTTTTCCTCGGATGCTGACTCTTGGAGCTTAAAGGGTTTCTTTCTTGGCAGGTTTGATTTCTACAACTGCACGGCAGCTGGATCGAGAATACAAGGCTGAACATATCCTAGAGGTGGGTAATGATGATTGTAATTAGCTTTATTTACGTACAAGTGTATTAAGTCCTCAAAAAGCTTTCCTTGCAAGTTGGAGCACAGAGAAAGAATCTCATCCCATCAGCTCCCAACTGCTGGGAAACTTAATTAAATGGTGTGTGTTGCCCTAAGAGACAGCTGCAGCAGTATTGTGGTGTTTATTATTTCCTTACTGAAGACTGGAGCAAAAGGTCTGTTCTGGAAGCTGTGGGAATGTGGGAAGAGGACTGGAATTGTCCTCTAGCAGAAGAGATAAGAAGTTATGGAGGAAAGAGCAAGTGAGAGAAATCCACCCGCATGTATCTCATTGTATCAGACATTGCTGTGTAGCTTTGTGTTACCTGCCCCCATCCCTAGCTGCTCTGAGTGATGCATATTGACATTAGAGCAGGAGTTGTTACATTTATAAAGTCCTAAAATTACATTCTGCCCTTTGAAGGCAACCACGAGGTTGATGTGACCCCCCAGTGAAAATGAGTTTGAAACCCCTGCATTAGAGGGATCTTAAGGTGCTGCAGTCTATCGGGTGATTGAGGATAATACATTTATTTCTGCAATGCAACATGCTGGGAGCGTGTGCGGGCACAGCCAAGTGAGGACGGGTGATAACTTGCTAAGCCATTGCAATACAAATGCTTTCAGTTGTGTGACTCCTGATGACCTACAGCCTGACCTGGCAGCGGGATCTGACCCACTGCCCTGAGCAACTGCAGGCAGGAACCCTGCAGATGTGTCTCCCCATGCATGCACAAGCCTTGCATGGTGCCAACCACAGCCAGCAGATTTTACCCTGCGAAAAGGAGCAATGTCTCTGAAGATGTTGAGCTACAAGTGCAGATTCAAGTGAACACCCTAGTTTAGTCATTGCCCATCAGGATGAAGGTTGGTTGCTCACGTCCTGGGTCATAACAAGCATCTCTGTCACCTGCTCCCTTTCCTTGCTGGCAGGTGGCTGTTTCTGACAACGGAGAGCCGGCCCTGAAATCCACCAGCAGAGTCGTGATACAAGTCCTGGATGCCAACGACAGTCCTCCCAGTTTCCCCCACAAGCTCTTCATGGTGCAGCTCCCTGAGAGAGACGCCTCGGAGACGCCGCTGCCGGTCTACAGGCTGATCGCTTCGGATCGTGACCAGGGCCAGAACAGCCAGATCACCTACACCATCGAGGAGGAGGAAGAAGGGATATTCACCATCAACCCCACAACCGGCATGGTGTTCTCCAGGAAGGCTTTTCCTGCCTCCGAATACAACATACTCACGGTGAGAGGAGAGGGAAACAGAGTCGATGGGAAGAAATGGGTAGAGAGGGAAAGAGAAGAAAGGGTGCAGCAACAGAAAAGAGATGGAAAAAATGCAGCAGTGGGAGAACTTGAATGAGAGAGACTTAGGTTACAGGGAGAGAAATTGGGAAGGAGTGATGGGAAATGCACAAGGTACAAAGCTATTAAAAATGGAGGATAAATATAAAATAAACTGTCCAACCCACTCTCAGAGATAAACATGGTAATCCACAATCCCATATGGATGTGGACACGAACATGAACAGTCTTTGGGTTTCATGGTCAAGAGGAACTTGTGTTGCACGGCTCTACCTCAGACACAGGCAAAGCACAGGCTACCGGGCCAAGATTTGTTTTGTGGGATTTTGGGCACACCTGGACATGAAACTCCTGGTGGGTGAGAGAAGCAGCTTCCCATGGGGCTTCCGTGGGCTAAACCAGCCTTCTCCCTGACTGCACATGCATTTCCCGGCAGGTCAAGGCGACAGACGGCGGCAGCCCACCGCTTTCTTCCCACGTGCGGCTTCACATCAGCTGGGTCACCCGTCCCAGCCCTTCCTCAGAGCCACTGGCTTTCGATGAACCGCATTTTAACTTCGCCGTGATGGAAACAGATCCTGTAAACCATATGGTGGGAGTGATCAGCATCGAAATGGGCCCCAGCCAAGTGTGGTTTAATATCACAGGTGAGACACAGAAATTAAACCAGGGCAGCAGTGTCTGGGAGCACTTGCTCCAGCTCCCTTGGCTTTCAGCACTCACATGCCTGAGCTAATGAAGTTGTTTGCTTTAGGTGAAGGTGAGCTACAGGGAAAGCTTTCTCACAGACACCAAAAGGCTTGAGCAGCCATACACAAAGCTGCCCATCCAAGGGCTCCTGTGCCAAGTGCAATTATCTAACACACTTTCTTAATGACACTCTGGGATTTGCCAGTGTTTGAGGTGTTCTCCAATGTCACATGAAAGGCAGGGCATGCCAGCCAGCCCCAGCTGCTCCTGGGAGTCCAGTGACACTGTTGGTTATGGTAAAACAGCCTGCAAGGATGCAGGTGTTTGGCTGGGTCTCACAAACACCCCCTGTCTCTCCCTCCCTGCTGAGCCCACAGCCCCGAGAGGGAAGGATTCTCCAAAGAGCTGGTCTGACCTGACTGGTGGGGCTCTCCCACCGCACAGCATCCCAGGGATGACTGAGACATGAAGCGTGAAGAAGCTCCAGGGCCTCCTCTAAGACACAGGATGCCAGGGCAGAGGGGACGTGGGCTGTCACCCCAGGGGACTCGTCAGGCAGCGCGTGTGCAGAACTGGTCCGACAAACAAGGGCCAGTTGTGCTCATGTAATTTGATGTTTTGAAGCGGCGCCCCAATCTGCCTTGCGCAGCCTTTCCCTGACATTGCCTGCAGGGTTTGCCCTCGTCAGACAAAGCCTTAATTGGGTGAGCGAATAGTTTTTGCCTTACTGTGTTAGGGCAGGGATAATGGTGTATAAATACAATTAAGCAACAAGAGATATAACGCTCTAAGGAGCAGACGGTATCAGTGCATGGCTTATCTGGCATTACTAGTATCCGCTTGGGCTGGCAGAATTAACGGTATATTCTTCTGAATGTTATCCCATTGATCCCTGCTGAATGCTTTCCTGTATGCCTAGCCTTATCTTTACCAGTTTCTAGTGCACCAAGAGCTACTCAGGGCTCTATACTGATGGAAGAGGACAGGATTTACTTTTCCCTACTAGCAAAGTAAAGCATCACGGTAGCTGGCAGCCAAGCAGGTGATACAGAGATCATGGAGCCTTCAGCTCATTCAAAATCTCGCTTTTCCCAGTCCACAAAGGCTCTGTCACTAGGCTTGATGATGTCTGCAAAAACTCTGACAAAGCAGCATCTTTCTTCATCTGTTTCCTTTCTTGGGCTTCCTCTGTCCCCTTGGCACTGTGCAAACGGAGCCCTTCTCTCTTTTATTAGGGAAAGGAATCCATGGGCCTCTCTTTTGCTCTCTCTCTCTGCTTCTTTCCATCTCCTTCCCAGCAGGAAAGTGCTAGTCCAGATGGCTGGCAACCACTGCATTGCTCCCGCAAGGGAAGATGTGAAATTTAACTACCAGCTAAGATTTTCCCAGCGGGTAAGAGAATCAAACAGAATCCACAGCATCCAGTAGCTGGGAAGCAAAGAAGTTGAGACCTGGGACAAATCGCAGAAAACTGCTTCTGCATCTCAGAACAGCAGAGCAGTGTTTTACCTGCAACAGTGACCTAACAGGCCACCAGCAAGTGAGGCATGAGAAAGGAGCTGCCACGCCAGGGCTGAACAGCCTTCTGTTGTGGAGCTGCTCAGGCCTGCGGTTCCCTGCACGACACAGCCATCTGGGTTGGAGGCACCAGGCTCCGCTCACCCCACAAGCACCGTCTGCCTCCCCAACTGTTCAAGTATTGGGCTTCTTCAGGTAGCTCACAGGCCCCCAACCGTGGCGATAAAGACCATCGCTGATATGCCCACAGTGTGACCTTGAATAGGAAGCCAGCAGGAACATTGTTCAGCCCTGCAGGTCTCTGATCCATGCTAAGCCCATGATGCTGCATAGCTGGAGACCTTGTGCAAATAAATCAGTGCTCAAACATGACTGTTGCAAATCTAGCCAGGACATCATACGCATATGTGCATGCTTTCCTCTTCACTGCTCCCCCTTATTTTCTCTAATTCCTCTCATCTTCCCTCTCACACTCCTTTTTCACAGTCTGTGATTACTTTTTTGTCCAGCTTCTCCATGTCCTCCCTGTCTCCTGTGTCCATATCTTGTATTGAGTTTCCAGACTCAGGGGAAACCTCACCTATGGCACTGTCTCCAACCTAGCTGTGTCCCAAGAGGTACAGCTAGAATGAAGGTATATTGCCTGCCATGCCACGTATCTGTGGCTGGGCATGAGCTCCTTTATGTGTTTTGTGTACAGTGTCTGGAGGGGTGATCCTTATCCTTTGGATCTCCAGGCAGCTCCTTGGATCCCTGCCCCTGTGGAGGCTGCCAGCACCTGCAGCTTGCTCCAGACAAAAATCTAACTGTAGCTGTCCCCCCATTTCCTTTTCCCATCTCTCCCGTATCCCAGGTGGCGATGACGACATGGATTTTGACATTGAAAAGAGTACAGGCAGCATGGTCATTGCAAGACCCCTCGATGCAAGGAAGAAGTCAAGCTATAACCTGACAGTAGAAGTCACTGATGGGTCCACTACCATCAAAACCCAGGTAATGTTCTTTAATTTAGTAGAGACCCCATCTAGCGTGAGTATACGCCAAAGGGAATCTTTCTTCTGACTTGACTGAGGTCTAGATCAAGTGCCAGGCACAAGAATCTCCTTACACCATGATCTTACACTACACAGTGACCCAAGTCTTTCCCAAATGCCAAACTAATATTTTATTTTATTTTATTTTTAAATATTTTTGGAAACACAAAATAATAGAAATCCTGGGCCAAGCTGGGGTGGCAGTTCACACTCTCAGACCTCAACTTGCTCTCAGCTACTCAGGCTGAACAACCACACGGCTGGACAGCACGCTAAGACATAAGGGAGATGCATACGCAGTTAGATCAGGCTTAAGTCCATGGTACCATGTCAAGAGGTGCTCCTGAGACTTGCTAGCCTGTGGAAAGCCAGCACAGACACATCTGCAAGAGGTGAAGTCAGGCCTGGCCCCGTGCTGCTCCAAGTGTATGGAGCATTGATAATGCATCAGCACTGAGGTCCAGGGAGCTGAGGAGGACAACAGAAGAGATGCCACGTCCTCTGAGCTGCCACATGAAAAGCAAGCACTGATGAAAAGAGGCACTTTGCTCCCAGGCATGTCCCCAGGCCCCATTTAAAACGGCTGTTGAGATTTGCCCATCTTTTATCTACCCTCAGGAGGGGTACTCAGGGCTTCATCTTTCACAACTCATTTTCTCCACACATAAAAAGTGGCAAAAAATCCATCCCTCACTGCACAGGAAGACCTAGAACATGAGTCACCCATCAGTGACGCTTATCGTGGGAAATTCACTGCGGAGGTTTGCGGGGGATGATGAGTGAGGAACACTACCATTCCTGTGAAACGCAACACTAACAGACAGCTATCTATCTCAAATATCACCAAGTATTGTTCCAAATAAACAAACAAAGCCCCACCTTGCCCGGTGTGCATTCCCTGACACCTTGCATCTTATCCCTATGTTTATTTTGGCACTCAAGGCCACTAGCAGATGTCAAAAAACCTGCTTGTGCAAAACAGCCATGGCATGTTCAGGTTTGCTAAAGGAAGCAAATTATTACACTTGGTTGGGACTTCCTAAGATTCAGTCAACGCATCAGCAGAGGAGTCAGGATGGGCAGGGGACCAAACAGAAAAACTAGGTGACTTTGCAGGCAGAACCCAGGCAGGCCATTCACAGGGGTTTGCTGTTACATACAGAGAGGAAGATTTGCCTAAAAAGCATAGACCACAAACTTTGCTTCTGCATACGTTCTCCACACATACACTGCTCTTGAGACGGATCAACCTCTCCTTCCCTTTACCAAATATCCCCGCCATCAGCTTTCTGGTGTGTAATTAATGAGGGTTGGTGTGCGGGCACCAGCCAGCAAAGCTGGCACCACGGCTGAGTGGCTGCTGCTTTTCATGGCAGGCTGTGATGGTTTCCCTGTGTGCCAAGCACAGGCACGTTCAGTACGAATGGCTTGCCAGAATGGAGAGATTTAAAAAAAAAAAAAAAGGAGAGGAAGCAAACTGAAAGTCACCAAGGAAAGACACAGCAGAATTTCTTGGGAAGGACGAAAGGGCTCCCAGTCACCACGGATGGCAAAGCCCCAAGAGCTGGAAAGCTGTGATGGTTACAAGGCTCAGAGCACAGCTACACCCAAGAGGGGTTGATAGCTGAGATTTTACGTGGCTGCATAAGTCAGCTTGGTCCCATGTCTCTGCTGCCCTCACTGTGCTGTCTCCCCTACAGGCATTTATCCACGTGATTGACATAAACCAGCACCGTCCCCAGTTCCTGGAGAGCCATTACGAGGAGAGGATTCCTGAAGATACCCCCTCAGGAAGGGAAATCCTTCGAGTCAGTGCTACAGACAAGGACAAAGGCAAGGGGCTCATCTACACCATCCATGGCAGCGTGGACCCCAAAAGCACAAGGCTTTTCCAGCTGGATCCAAGTAGTGGGGTCCTCACAACAGCAGAAGGCTTCAGTTCCCAGCCCATGCCACAACACACCCTAACAGTGATGGTGAGTCGCAGCCAAGTTCGTCAGCTTCTCTGGGATTTATGAGTCACAGGAGAAATTCAGACTGATTCTAGACTTTGAGGGAAGATTTGTCTAGAACAACAGGAAAGAGGAAAGCAGGGTGTTAATCTTTACTATATAACCATTCTGGATAAATCTAGGCAACACCTTGCTTTCTTCTAACCATGTGCTGAGCCCATCAGCTGCTAATTTCTTTGAAGGGCCACTGGATTCTTGTACAAGAAAGCACAGTGGACAATTGTTAATGTGTGGTTTCAAATCCAAGGCTGAGTTTTGCTGCTGAAACTTAGAGGCTCGTTACCATCCAACGGGTTGGTACCCTTGAAACACGCCACTCTCTATGAGCCCTGATGAGGTACTTGGAAGCCTGGTGCAGGTAAGGCTGCCTGCTACCCTGATTTGATCATACCTGTTCTTCCTCTGCCCTTCAGGTACGAGACCAGGAGGTCCCCATCAAGAGGAACTTTGTTCGAGTCATCATCCATGTGGATAACTGCAACCTTCACCCTCCACAGTTCGGCAGCATCCATTACGAAGCAGAAGTGCCGGACTCGGCAGTGGTGGGCACAGAGGTTATGCAAGTCAGAGCCCTTGATCAGGACCAAGGAGCCAATGCTGAAATACACTACTCCCTTCAGGCAGGTGAGAACCACGCAACAAGATGGTTTAGGCTATGAACGTGCCTGCATTTCCATGCTCTAGCTAGTGGCCAGACAGTTGACCAGCTTTCCCTAGTTCTTGCAAAGAACAGTAAACGGCTCTACATGGCTAAAATGTGATTTTCTTTTTTTCCTGTCCAAAGAAAATATACAGCAAGCAGGTTATTTCCATTTTATGGAAATTTTCATATTATAGAAAAGGCATCCATCCTTAGGAAGACAGTTCAGTGTTGAGTCACTAGTCTAAGAAAAAATGTGGCTGGCTGCATTAGAACAACTTTAAATCTTCTCTTCCTGTTCATGGGAACTGAGGGAGAGATCCTTGTCCAGTTCTTAGGCAAAAGTACTCCCACTCCCCTAGCGGTCATCATCACTTCCACCAGTTCTACCAAGAAATAGATCCTTGAAGGAAGGTGAGCACCCTCTCTGCTTTAACTGATAGTCTTTTGGGGTCGTACAAGCTCAGTGGGCAAGTATTTTATCATTCACTCTAGAAGTTAAAATTTAAATACTTATGGCTGTTCCACATGGCCTATTTAGCAGGTAAATTCTTTACAGGAGACAAGCCATTCTTTGCTCCATCTTTCCCACTGCAATTTAGATCAAGGACTGAGGAATGTAATTGCTCCTGAAGTATTGGTAATTATGAGCATGACAGAGCTTGAAGTATCTAGTATAGTCCGTGCTACCATGTTCTGCACAAGAGGCAAAAGCTTCAAGCACATGCTCTGCCACCACTAAATGGGCTCGAATTAAAGGGTATTTGTCTATAATTTACATTTTGATTGATTTAAAAGTTAGCTTATAGATCTCAATAGGTTCATTGTTCTTAGAATGAAAATTATTTAGAAATTAATGAAGATTGTTGTGTCCCAGTGGAATAAACAGATGTTAATTACATCTGAAATCAGGAGCATCTATGGAAAAGATACTCAGAAAACCAAGACCTATAGGATGTCTACATTCTTCACCTTGTCATTTCTCTTCTTGCAGGTAATGGGGAAGGTTTCTTCAGCATCGACCTGTATTCTGGAATTATTACAGTTGCCCAGAAACTGGACCCATCCAGGCAGGAGCGATTTACTCTTATTGTAAAGGCAGAAGATCGGGGGTTCCCCCAGCTTAAAGATTCTGCTACAGTACATGTCCGCATTAGACCCTCTGATCGAACCCCTCCAAAATTTCCAGAGGCTGAATATATCACAGAAATCAGTGAATCCATTGCTGTTGGCTCTCCCCTGATCCAGGTTTCAGCCACAAGCGTGTCACCGGTCAGCTATGAAATAAAAGATGGAAATGGAGATGGGGTGTTCTCCATGAACTATCAGTCAGGCCTCATTTCCACTCAGAAGAGCTTAGATTTCGAGCAGGTATCTTTTTACCAGTTGAAAGTCCGTGGCACCAACATGGCTGGAGCATTTATGGACACAATTGTACTTATCTATGTCATAGATGAGAATGACAATGCGCCCATCTTTGTTAAGCCTTCCTTCGTTGGCTGGATCATGGAGAACGCTCCATCACAAAGCATGGTTCTGGATGAAAGCAATGCTCCCCTTGTGACCCATGCAACAGATGCTGATCAAGACTCTAATGCTCTGCTGGTTTATGAGATTTTGGAAACAGAGGCACTTAAATATTTTACAGTAGATCCCAGTACAGGGACACTTACCAGTCGTGCTGATATAGACTATGAGCTCACCCCAGTTTTCCACTTTAGTGTACACGCACGTGACAGTGGAAGTCCCAGCTTATTTGCATCCAAGCCAGCCAAGGTCACAATTCATGTTAAAGACGTGAATGATTCACCTCCAGTCTTTTCTAAAGACAATTATGAGCTTTCTGTCTTGCTACCTGCTCACCCAGGGATGGAGCTTATGTCAGTGCAGGCAAAAGATGCAGATTCAGAGGTCACCTACAGCATTGTGAAAGGGAACCTTGATAACGCTTTCTATATTCATCCAGTCACAGGCCTCCTTTCCATTCTCAATGCCACTGGCCTGGGAAGCCATCGTGAACTCACTGTCAGAGCTGGTGATGGCTTATATAAGAGTACTGCTCTGGTTAAGCTAAATTTAACTCAAGCACAAGGTACAGGCTTAAAATTTGATCAAGACGTGTATACAGCAACTGTGATGGAGAACTCTACAGATGAGAAGACTCTCACTGTTCTTGGGGTCAAGGGCTATCAGCTAAATGAACCACTTTTCTATTCGCTTTTGAACGGAAAGGAACGATTCAAAATGATCCAGGCATCTGGAGTGCTCCAGACCAAGGGTGTGAAATTTGACCGTGAAGCACAAGACATGCACGAGGTAGCTGTGGAAGTGAAGGACAACAGGAAACCACCAAGAGTGTCCCAAGCCACAGTCAAGGTTTATGTAGAGGATGTTAATGACAATCCACCGCAGTTTGAGAACGTGCCATATTACACCTCGGTGCAAGACGGCACAGAGCCAGGTGACGTGCTTTTTCAGGTGTCAGCAACAGACAAAGACATAGGGGATAATGGAGCCATTACCTACTCATTTGCAGAGGACTACAAATATTTTTGGATTGACCCGTACCTAGGAGACATCTCACTTAAGAAGCCTCTTGATTATCAAGCTTTAAACAAATACAACCTCCGAGTCATTGCTAAGGACAAAGGCGAGCCCCCCCTCCATGCTGAAGAGGAGGTTGTGATCAGTGTGAGGAACAAATCCAATCCCCTGTTCCAAAGTTTGTACTACCGAGTGAAAGTACCAGAAAACATCCCCCTGTACACATCCATCCTCCACATACAGGCTCGCAGCCCTGAAGGCTTGCGCCTCATCTACAACATCGTGGAAGAAGACTCCCTGAAACTGTTCAGCACCGACTTCAAAACTGGTGTCCTCATTGTCACCGGTCAGCTGGACTACGAGCTAGAGACAAAACACACATTCACCGTTAGAGCCACCGATACAGCGCTAGGATCGTTTTCAGAAGCCAGAGTAGAGGTGGAGGTAGAGGACATTAATGACAACCCCCCCATATTTTCTCAGATGATCTACACAGCATCTGTCTCAGAGAGTTTGCCAGCACAAAGCCCTGTTGTCCAGCTCTTTGCTTCTGATAAGGATTCAGGCAGAAACAAAGTTGTCTCCTATCAGATCTTGGATGACGGTTCAGATGCTACCAAGTTCTTTAATATTGATGCCAGCACAGGGCAAATAACAACAGCTCAAACACTCGATTATGAAAAGAATCAACAGTTTCGCATGAAAGTAAGAGCTGCAGATCATGGAATGCCTCCGCTTAGCAGTGATGCCCTCGTAATTGTGGATGTGACAGACATCAATGACAACCCCCCTGAGTTCAGCCAGCTTCAGTATGAAGCCAAGGTAAGCGAAATGGCTACGTGTGGGCACATCGTGATAAAAGTCCAGGCCCTGGACCCCGACAGCGGAGACACCACCCGACTGGAATACGTGATACTCTCGGGCAATGACAACAGGCATTTCACTATCAACAGCACTTCTGGAATAATATCCATGTTCAACCGCTGTAAAAAGGACTTGGAGTCATTTTACAATCTCAGAGTTTCTGCTTCAGACGGAGTTTTTAAGAGCACTGTGCCTGTGTATATCAATACCACAAATGCCAACAAATACAGCCCCTCTTTTCGGCAGAACGTGTACGAGGCAGAGCTGGCAGAAAATGCTGAGATAGGTACCAAAGTGATTGAGCTGCTGGCTATTGACCCAGATGGTGGCCCATATGGCACCATAGACTACACCATCATAAATAAACTCGCCCATGAGAAGTTCTCCATAGATGATAAAGGCCGTATTACCACACTGCAAAAACTGGACAGGGAAAATTCAACAGAGAGAGTCATTGCTATTAAAGTCATGGCCAAGGACGGGGGTGGGAAGGTGGCATTCTGCACTGTCAAAATAATCCTTACAGACGAGAATGACAACCCACCTCAGTTCAAAGCCTCTGAATACACCCTGTCCATCCAGTCCAATGTAAGCAAAGGCTCGCCCGTCATCCAGGTACTGGCTTATGATGCTGATGAAGGTGCAAATGCAGATGTCATTTACTCCGTTGACTCTGTGGAAGATGTGGCAGAAGACCTTGTTGAGATCAATGCTGCCACTGGGGTTGTTAAGGTCAAGGAGAGTCTTGTTGGTTTAGAAAACAGAGCCTTTAACTTCAAGGTGAAAGCTGAAGACAGCAGACCCCCTCACTGGAACTCTCTTGTCCCAGTGAATCTTCAGATTGTCCCCAAGGAGGTGACATTGCCAAGGTTTTCTGAGCCCCTTTATACATTCTCTGCATCAGAGGATCTTCCAGAGGGATCAGAAATAGGGTCAGTCAAAGCTTTTGCGGAGGAACCCATCATATACAGCCTGGTGAAGGGAACCACTGCAGAAAGTAACAAGGACGAGGTGTTTACATTAGACGAACAAACAGGGGCTTTGAAAATCAAAAAGGCTGTGGATCATGAGACCACCAAGTGGTACCAGATTGATGTTATGGCTCACTGCTCACATCAGGAGACGGAGCTGGTCTCCCTGGTCTCTGTGAACATCCACGTGCAGGACGTCAATGACAACAGACCTGTTTTTGAGGCAGATCCCTACAAAGCTTTTGTCATGGAGAACATGCCATCAGGAACCACAGTCATTCAAGTGACAGCTAACGACCAGGACACGGGAAATGACGGACAAGTGACCTACAGTCTAGAAGCAGAATCTGGCAACCTCCGAGGACTTTTCACCATTGATGGGGAAAGTGGATGGATCACCACACTAAAAGAGCTGGACTGTGAAGCTCAGGAGATCTATCGGTTTTATGTGGTGGCCACTGACCATGGCAGGAAAGTCCAGCTCTCTTCCCAAACCCTGGTGGAGGTCACTGTCTCTGATGAAAATGATAACGCTCCACAGTTCACCTCAGACTTCTATAAAGGATCAGTAATTGAGAACGCGGAGCCAGGGCAGGTGGTTGTCACACTGAGCACCATCGATGCAGACATCTCTGAGCAGAACCGGCGGGTCACCTGCTACATCACTGGTGAGTGTTTTCTGACTTAAAATCTTCAGTGAGCAAGAACAGAGTATCTTCTCAAAGTGAGGATTTGCCACCTTGTCTTATAGAATACTAATACAGAAATAAGGCTATACTGACAGTCCTATTAGAAGCAGGAGATGAAGCTCGAGCTCTGTCATCAGCTGGACTCCCCAGTTAAATGAGTCTGGGGTATCCAAAATTCTTTAGTAACTAACTGCAGTGGGTGGAATTATCATTATAATAGCTATCCCACCACAGGACTGTCCTATTTATTTGGAAATAAATAAATAAAAGTAAGTACACGGTGCTGTAGACAGACTTATTTGCACTTTCTTAACAGAGGAATAATTAAAATAGCAATATATATCGGAAGGACAGAAGCAGAGGTACAGCAGGAAGGAAGGTTTTTGTTACATAGATACTGTGATCTGTATTTAAGGTCTTTGATGCAGTTTTTTTGCTTGCTTGCTGTATTTTTAATAGCTACACATATGCACATATGATGTGTATAACTTTTTGGTATTAAACGTGTTTCCTATGAAGCCACTTTGACTTAACAAACAAGCAGACCTCATAAAGCTGCAGTTAACCACTCTGCAGACTGGTGAATATTTGAGGCTGTCATGTCGATCTTAGCAAGGGTTTTGGCTAACAAGAAATACTGAAGATGACTCTGGCATCTCTGAAACATCAGTTGTGCCAACTAAAACTAATCGCTGCCGTAAAACAACAACAATGTTATACTGGAATGTTTGTTGTGCATCTGCACAAGTAGAAGCTTGATTTTACAGTACTTTTTGACCCCAAAGGGTCTTTCTCAGACCTGGAACAGATACTTCAAATTAAAATGTTTGTTCAGACTCCAAGAGGACCCTTTAGGGTCAAAACATTTAGCCAGATCATGCTGCAGCCTGTTATCTGTTATTGTAACCATTCAAAATAGGGGAGGAATGCAGGTACTTTCAATTGGTTTATGGCATGCCGAGGTATTTGCAATCCTTTGGGAGGAAAGATTAAATCCATATATGGCTTCACATTTCTGCCATCTTTAAGGTAGTAGTAACTTCCAGCTAGCTTTAAACCAGAGAGAACGCACATTTATGTTAGTGGTAAACCCCCAACTTTCTCTCTACTTTCTACTTACAAGCACAAATCAAACTCTACCTGTAAACATATGAATAGAACTGCAGTATAGCGCTTCAGCAAAAGAAAGGAGGTGAAAACAGAGCCCAGGTTCCTGTTGTTCACGTGCACTTGGATTTCAAACACACAGAAACTAAATCTGAGCATGGCCTGGAGCCTCCCAGTATCAAAAGAAGGGTCACCAGAGGTCTCATTGTGCCTCTAGATTCACAACCTCATCACGACAGAGCAAATGAAAGCAGAAAGAGGGTGAATTTAATTTACAGAGCTGTGCGCCCTTCAGAATCTAACACAAGCCCTACAGCCAGGTCTCTTTGTTGCCTCCCTTTACCGAACATGCTCCCTCCTTCTGCCCAACGACGCGGGGTCCACAGAGGACACCAGCTCTTTACCAGAAGGATTCTCCAGGGGCAGCATCCACCCTGTGAGCAGCATGAACCCGGTGGACCAGAGAGCCTGCCTCGTCTGGATTTGCCTGTCTCTCATCATTTGGTTCTTAAAGAACTAAAAAGTAGCCCCAGAAAGCACAGCTATATGTTAAACACTTCTACAGGTTAAAAGGAAATACAGCACATGGCACTGTAACTATAAGATCCAACCAATGTCTGCAGGGTATTTGCAACTCTCAGATCCCTTTAGGAACATGCACCAAGAAAGACTGACACGCTGTAGGAAGGTGAGACAATGCGGTTTTGAGGCAATGAATATGCACGTCTGCAGAACGTTACCGAGACATTTTTGCCATCAGGAGTTGTTTCCTCCTTTCAGTGCAACACGCAGACAATGAATTAGAGAAACAGGCAGGGTACTTCTCCCCTTCCCTTATCACTTCTGATTTTCATCACTTGGTAAATGCCTTTTTTCCTTCCCTCCTGCCCCCTTCTAGAAGGAGACGCACTAGGACAGTTCACAGTTAACCAAATTGAGGGAGAATGGACTATTTCTTCCAAGAAGCCTCTGGACAGAGAAGATACAGAGAAATATCTGCTCAAGGTTATGGCCTCCGATGGGAAATTTCAGGCTACCACTGAAGTGGAAATTTTTGTTCTGGATATCAACGACAACAGCCCTGAGTGTGGCCAGGTAAGACATCTGTCTTGGGACACCAGGGGCATGAGGGGAGCATCTGGGAAGGAGAGAACACAATAGTGAGGAAGAAAAAAACAGAAAGACCATGTTAAGAGGGTTTGGCTTGTCATAATTCTTCTCACACGATCCTCTTGCTTTGATTATATTTAGCAATTTTAATTAAGCTGCATGTCAAGCAAGAACATTAAGTCTAGCCTCCAAGCATGTTTGCCAGCAGTAAGTGAGCGCCTAAGCACTATGAAGGATAATTTTTGGAGATAAACAATGCCAGGAAGCCTCCTGGGTAGAGGCATGTAAATTACTGAGTTTTATATCCTGCTAAGCTGAGTGATTCCCATCAGGAGGTTGGTTACTGTAGAGAGCTGATCGCTGCCATGGATGTTACCCGTGGTGAGAAAGAACAGAGGTGGTTACTTCCCAAAGGAGATTCAAAGGCTTGTGTGAAATGAGCTCACTGGTCCCAGTCCACACCCTGGCAGCCAGCAATGGGAGGTGCATCGTGTTTCCCTATAAACCACATGGTTTATCCTTCTCTACAAAGCTTATGCTCACCCATTCCTCCCAATACGGGATGAAGGTATTTTTAAGACAGCTAAGATGCCAACGACACCTTCTGTCCTTGCCAGATATTCTACACCGGGAGAGTCTCTGAAGATGCTCTGCCGGGTCTTTTCATTTTGAAAATATCAGCGACCGACCCCGATGTCGGCAGCAACGCGCAGATAACGTACAGCCTCCACGGCCCTGGCGCAGAGGAGTTCCGGCTGGGCCCACACACAGGTGAGAGCTGGGCAATGGGATGCTTTTAATCCTCTTCCTCACCCACTCCCAAAAAGTGCCAGCTCCTGGTGTGGCTCAACACTTGTCTCCTCTCGAGCAAACAAAAGGACTGTTCATTGCAGCTCTCCCAAGCTAGGAGGGAATGGCAAACAGGCAGGTTTATTGCAATACAGTATAGAGGAGAATCAGCTCTGCATTTTCCTGCTAGCTTTCTTTACATATGTTGGCATTAGCATTGTTAAACTGAAGGTTAGACAGTATTGTTAAAGGCAGGTCTCAAGAAGGAGAGATCAGCAAGTATTTGGCTTGAACCAAAGACCCAAGTTCTAAACTCTAAAAAAATCCTATCAGGTCTTGGGCAGTATATTTGTCCAAATAGACATGATGATCATTCTAGAGATCATTTGGGGCTCATTACATTGCAGAAAGCTTAATGCATCAGGGTTTACAAAAGGTCTTTAGAAGTATAATACAACTTTATGAGCACTTCTATCCCATGACGACATCCCCTTCATGAAGTTCAGCCCAACTTGCAGGGCTCCCCATGCCAAGCCCTACCAGGGCACCGGCTGGCAGCGATCCGAGAATAGCCCCAAGCAATGTGGTGTGGACACATTACCACTATTAGCTGGATTACAAACAGCATTCAAACCCGCTCTGTTGTCTCCCACGGTTCACCCAGGAAGGCAGCATAATTGAACCCCTCCGAGCTCTCCTAAATTGCGGCTGCAGCTGCAGGAGACAAGACCATCTCTTGTTCTTTCCAATAGGGGAACTGACCACATCTGCACCTCTCGACCGTGAACAGAAACCTACGTACCATCTTGTTGCCAAAGCAACAGATGGTGGAGGCCGTTCCTGCCAGGCAGATATAACACTGATTGTAGAGGACACGAATGACAACGCACCGAGATTCTTCCCCAGTCACTGCGCCGTGGCTGTTTTTGACAACACCACGACAAAGACACCCATCGCTGTGGTTGCTGCCAGGGACCTTGATGAAGGTGAGTCAGAAGGGGATTTACTTTTTAGTAGAGTTCGTCTTTCATCCTGAACAGAAACCTTTGAAACCTGGGAAGGGCTACGGTGATGGGCACAGATGATTGAATCTTAGCAAAGATGTGCCTGGATCTCATCACTGACGTGTTCTTGACTAGCAGGCTAGCATCAGCATTTTTGTCACCCTGTAGGAAATGCAAAATCTGTAGAAGCATGCAAAGATAGACTTTGAGGACACACTCAGTAACTGTAACCATGATGCACAGTGCAAACTGTGACACACAGTTTGTCAGGGATCCAAACTGGACAGAAACTTTACCAAAGATGGAGACTAAGTATAATAAGGAAAAAAATGAGCTTTAGATCTGGATGTGGGAGATGATATGGATGGAGAGGTCCTTCTGAAGACACAAAGATTCTCAGAAACATAGGTAAGACTCCTAAGAAAGCAGCTTTCAATAAACCTCTCCAGCAGAGACCAAATTTACAATGACAGAGAAGCAAGAACATATTTAACTGCTTTGAAAGCAGATATTAAGGGATATTACATTTAAAAACAGGGGAATTAAAAATGGGAAGCACCAGTAAATACAGACAGGTGACGCTGATAATTGATGGTGAGCGTGGCTAGATGTCTGAACCTACATATGGACAGGGACACACTTAGTGTTCCTGCAGCCTCCATTTTCCCCAGGAATTTAGGGTCATTAAGTACACATAGTCCTAATGGATTAAAAAAATAAGGATTAAACCAGCAGCATTCCTACCCAACAATTAATGCAGCCTGTCCTTTATCCTTCCAGGTCCCAACGCTGAGGTGGTCTATTCTCTGTCTGACTCTGCCAATGGACACTTTTCAATTGAGGAAACCACAGGGGTGATCCGTCTGGAAAAGCCTCTGAAGGATTCGCAGCATTCAGCATTTGAGCTGACAGTTCGTGCTACCGACCGGGGCACCCCGGAGCCCCTCTCTGCTCTTGGCACTGTCACTGTCTCTGTTGTGGATCTAAATGAATATCTGCCTGTTTTCCTGGCCCCTGAGTATATGGCCATGGTAAAGGAAGACGTAGCTGTGGGTACAGAGGTCCTCAACCTGTCAGCCTTGACAAGGGACAATGCAGAAAACACAGAGATCAAGTATGAAATCGTGAATGGCAATGACCACGGGAAATTTCAGCTCAACTCAAACACAGGTAAGATGATCTCATGACCAAGCAGGTCCAGGCTGACCCAACATCAAAAGCTGCCCTTGTATGCATCTTCTCTGGTTCTTCTCCATTTGGCTTGCACTTCTGCTGCCCTCTGTCTTTAGCCAGCACAAGGGTAGGGAACACAATCTTCTCTTCTACCCTAAATTTTGCCAGCCAAATCACTTAAGGAGTGATCCAAATCTCAGTAACATTAATGGAAATATTGCCATTATATTTCTGGGACCTCAGACAGGGGCATGGGAATAAGGAATACATAGAGGACAGGATGGGGAAAATTTTCTATTTCAAAATGAAGGAGATTATGATTTAATTTAAAAAGTCCATCCTGATCCCACAAGGAACTTGCAGCCCAGGGTAACCGGCAGCTTTATTAGGTAGCACTCAATAAGCGTGGATAATACCAATCTGTTAACCATGAGCAGGTGTTGAGCCAGGTTTACTAGCCAAATAAAACACCGCTTGGTTTGCAGAGCGATCTGATAAGAGCTGTTATCCGAAGGCCGATGTTAACTCCCTGAAACAAGCCCTTGGATGTGTCATCGATGGCTTTCTGCCTTTGGCTGTAACATCCTCACCCACGACACCTTCCTCGGCTTCTCTGTCCCCAAGGTTCTTGTTAATTTCTCCACACCAATGTTCTTATTGATTGTACATCTTAAAACACGGTAGTTTCAGTGATGAGCCCAGGAAAGCGTTGAAATACACAGGCACATTCTGTCCCTCCTTTCTTTCTTTTGCTTTCACTTCATCTTCCGTTCATGTTCACCACTCGTTTTTTGAGATTAACTGCCTCCTCCTTTCTGTGTTGCATCCCATGCCTCACAAATCACAGCATCCTGCCGCACACCTTTTTCTCCTGTACAACTCTGCATCGACATATCACACCTTTTCATCCTGCCTGTGGCTCAGTTCAGTGATGCTCTAGTACTGCTTTGGTCACAGCTTTTGACAGCACAGTTAGACCCTCATCCTATTTTGTCCCAGATCTCCTCCAATCAAGATTCCTGGAGACCTTCCACAACTAAAGTTTATTTCACTTCAAACATTCGAGCTCAGAATGATGCAGGTTACAACAGAATCAGTTCAATTTTAGCTTGTTTTATGTGATGCCATGACCTACAGTATGCTGATTTAACCAGAGAAGGTCAAAGTTATATCAACAGCACCTTTCCAGCTGGCAGTTTGGCAATCATTTCATTTTATCTCCAGAATTCCAAGAAACCTCGAGTGCGATTCATTCAAAGTATCTTCTGTCCTTTTCTATCCATTTGTCAATGCAGGTGCCTTATACATAAATGGCAGCTTGGACTTTGAAGCAAGTCATGAGTATTACTTATCCATTGAGGGCACGAGGAAGGGCTCAGCTTCTCTCAGTGACGTGACCATGGTGGTGATCAACATAACCGACATCAATGACCACGCACCAGAGTTCATCCAAGACCCTTACTTTGCTGATATCAGGGAGGATGCTGCAGTTGGGGAAATCATCCTCACGGTATGATTATGAACCAGGCCAGCTGTCTTTACCTATTCTTTTAATTGTCCTATGCATTATTTACTCTTCTTTTGCACTTTACTTTTCCTTGGACACAGATACCTCAGTGGGTTTATGACATTCAACATCTAAGGTTGAAGTATGACTTCAAAGAAGGATGATTGTCAGAATTCCTGACACTCCACAGACAGGAGAACACTTTGTTTTATAAGACATCCTTAAGTCAAGGCCTGAGATAGCTAAAGGGGCCTCAGGAGCTTTGAGGATCTCTCAAGAGGGCTAAAATGCCTGCAGAAGGCAAATACCCTTGTGACCTGGGGAAGGCAGAGCCCAAGGTATTTCCATGTGGAAGCTCCTGCCCAGCCTGTTACCATCACAGGAGTGGTAGCATCAGGAAAGGGACAAGGAGAAAGTCATGGTTGTAGCATGTATTGAAAAAATTAATGAATTACATTTATGCAAACCACCTTCCTCCCCCTCATTTGAGGCAAGCTCAAACCAATACCCTTAAATGACAAGGAGGTCCTGCCCCGTTCCTCCATGGCAAGGCCTTTTTGGGCCAGGCATCCTAGCTTTTTTTCTCTCTTAACAGGTGTCAGCTGATGACTTGGATGGAGCAATGAACAATCAGATCACGTATTCAATCGTGGAAGGGAACCCACTGGGACATTTCGCCATTCAACCCAAAAGCGGGCAAATCAGCATCGCCAAGCACCTGGACAGGGAGGAGGTGAGTACGGGAAAATGGGAACAGAAAGGCTACAACAGGTGTGCCCCAAAAGGCTGAGGGAGCATAGTACATCCAACTACCTCATGTTTTCTGAATGATCTATGCATAATACTGTAAGCAGAAGGGAAGTCTTTCATTCACTCATTTTCTAGACTAGTAGATATTGCTGGAGGAAGGCTGGGCTTTAGGGAGGCAATACAGCCTTCAGTGCTCACAGCTCCAGGCTGTGGTCTGCTTTGAGTTGGCTGGGTGGGAGTCAGCCCCAAACTGGAAACCAACATGGCTGGTTTCTGCTTCTCTGCATCAGAGCACTATAGAAAACAGGTATGGAGAACAGAGAGAAAGGTCATCTGGACAATCATTCATAAAACAGTAGCAGCTCAAAACACTGTTGACAGATGTTTGCCCAACTTAAGTCTCATCCATCTTTGGTAAGACGTTTCCCTTCTCCGCAACTATTGTGAGGTTGATTTTCTTTAGCAATGTGCTTTGTGATTTATGGATGGAGAGCCTTAGCCAAGGGCAAAGTTATTGTTATGGCGCAATGCATGGCCTCAATCATTTCAACAGGCTGCAACAGAGTAAAACACCAATGTGAAAAAGCCACCATTCTTCCATTTCTCCAAGTAATCACATACTACAAATCTTCCAGATCCCCAGTTATTCCCTGACAATTCGAGCCACAGACAACGGCCACCCTGCTCAGTTCAGTGACGTCGCCTTACATGTCCATGTGTCTGATGTCAATGACAACCCTCCTCGGTTCTTCCAGCTCAACTACAGCGTGGTAGTGCAGGTAAGCCAGGAGGTGGTTTGTTCTCCTAGACTGTGTTAGGCTACTAAAGTACCCATGCAAGGGCTGCAGCGGGAGCAGAGGGGTGAGACAGTGATGAAGCATGCGGTTGCTTTTTGTTCGCTGCCACAAAGAACCAGTAGCACTGCAGGGACAGATAATCTGCCGACAGATGTCATTTTCTCTTTCCAATGGATTCAGGCACCTCTTGTCTTTTCAGTACAGAGAGTGCAGAGCTTTTCACACTTTCCAAGCCTGACCTGCAGCCCTTTTCTCCCTTGCAATCGTTCATGTCTACACCACAACATAAAGAGCAGACGCAAGCACATGGTCAAGCATCTTCACGCCTGCTGGATGCAGTCCAGTTGTCGCTTGAAGCCAAAACACCTATACGTGCTCAGAAAGAAACACAGACAAAACATGCTTTCACCTGCTTGTGCTGGCATGACTCGAGGGGAAAACAAGGGCATCAGCTCAACTGTCTATGCTTTGCTGCCACAGAACTAATGCCATGAAAGGGAATCCCATGCCACCACTGGGTCTCTGCCATTGCTGGCAAGAGTCTCTGTCCGATGCACGTGGGGTGTGTGACTTGCTTCCCTGTTCCTGATCCAGCAGCTCCAGGGGTACTGTGGGTTCCCCTGAGCCTTTTCTCTTTACTTGCCTTTCTCCACTAGAATCTTTCCCCATTTCAGGAAAACGCTCCCGTGGGTACAAGCGTCCTAGAGCTGATTATGAGCGACAGAGACACCCCGGAAAATGGACCGCCGTATTCATTCCAGATCACCCAGGGCAACGACGGGAAAGCTTTTGATGTCACCCAGAATGGTCTGCTGGTAACATCATCCATCCTGAACAGAAGAGTGAAAGAACAGTACCTGTTACAAGTCCAGGTAGAGCCCGCCTTACTGTCCTGGTACCGAATTCCCCAGCCAGATTAAGTAGCAACAAAATGAGATTAGGATGGCACAGCTGGATGGAAATGTCTCTAGCTTTGGAGAAATCTAATCCAGGCACAAATCATGCAGCTTGGAGCCAGCTCCAGAGCTCATTTCTTTACACAGCTTACCCACACGAAGTTGGGAGCCAGCTTCTGCATTGATAAAATCAGATAATGTGATCATGATAAACACTCTGTCAGCAGTTTCCTTAGACAGATGCTTTTCCCAGCATCATTATAGTGACTTCCAGTTTAAAGTGAGACCTGGATCTGGTCCTACAAACTTTTTCCAATTATCCTTGTCATTTAAGAAGTCCCTCTTCAAAGACGATTTCTATTATTGCCGAGCAAATTAATTATTTTTCAATGTTATCAAAAAGGATAGTCCATTACAAACAAAAGAATAATAACATGTAAAGTACATACTTCTTCAGTAATGGTAGTTGTTCTAAAAGCTAGGTACTACCATATTATAAACCTCAAACACTACTTGCCTAAGATTAGGGAGAAACTTATCCTTTAATATGACTATTTTGACGTTCCTTGACTCATGCTAGACAGACACCATCAGAGGTGGGACATGGGCTTAAAGTGTCTGGAAGGTGAGAAAATGTGTTGATGTGTGTAACTGCTTTACATCTCTATACACTCAGTCAAGCACGGAATCCCAAAGGTTAGCAACACCTCTAAAGATGATTAATCCTTAGTTAATCAGAGCCACCCAGGTGTGCCTCAGCTGCTGATGAGCGCACACAGAAATGCGTGTGACCCCACTGCTGACAGAAGGTCTCAACCAGTCTCCACGCTGGAAGGCACACTGCCATTCCCTGGGGCCACCTCCAAGCAGATGTCCAACCGTGCTGCCAATTTTTCCCATTCCTTCTTCATTCCCAACCTGCCGCCTGACAGCTTCCACCCATCTCCACCTCCAAGGCGTGCTCCTTTGCCAGACATTCTCAGCCCATCCAGCCAGGTGAGGTGACTGTGTCAGCATGTTGCTATAACAGATCCTTCTGTTTTCCTTGACAGGTCTCTGACAGTGGTATCCCTCCCCTGTCCTCATCTGCATTTATAAATATCCAAGTGACTGAGCAGAGCCAGTATGCCCCCTCAGCCCTTCCCCTGGAAATATTCATCACCACCAACGAGGAAGCCTTCCGAGGTGGCGTCCTGGGCAAGATCCATGCCACAGACCGAGACCCCCACGACACGCTGGTGTACACTTTGGTGGCAGAAGTGCCTCAGGAGGGGCTCTTCTCCGTTGGGACTGCAGATGGGAAGATCATTGCTGGGGACAAGCTTCCCCATGGCCACTATCTCCTGAACGTGACAGTCAGCGATGGGACATTCACAGCCACCACCAGCGTCAACATCCACGTGTGGTGCTTCACGCAGGAGGCCCTGGACAAGGCGGTGGTGCTACACTTCCGTCACCTCTCCCCTGAGGAGTTTGTGGGGGACCATTGGCGCAACTTGCAGAGATTCCTGGGAAACATCCTTGTCACCCGCCGCCAAAACATCCACATGGCCAGCTTACAGCCTGCAGCTACCTCTGATGGAGTGGACCTGCTCTTGGCTGTTGGAGAGCCACACGGTTCCTTGTATGAACCTCGGGTCCTTGCAAATAAGATCACTGTGTCAGCTGGGGAGATGGACCAACTCGTTGGGCTCCGGATGAAGAAGGCAATTCATGTGCCATGTCACGGGCCAGACTGCGCCCATCGTGTCTGCAAGGAAACCATTCAGCTGGACCCAGGCATGATGTCGACTTACAGCACTGCCCGACTCAGTGTCCTCACCCCACGGCACAGCTTGGAGCAAATCTGTTCTTGCAATGGTGAGCAATGCTTCCTGGTAGCGTCCCACCCAATAAACACAGGCATATTGTGTCTTTCTTCATAACATTGTAAAGCACCTGGACTTTCCATGGAATTAGGTTGCCCAATAACCAACCACTCTGCCTGCAATTTCAAAGCCAAATCTGGACTCTTAGAGTTTGGAAGTTTCACGGTCTTACTTTCTTTTAAATTGATCTCCTGTAGCATTTAATAGCAGCAACATCTACCTATCTCATTGGGAAAAGTCACTCACACCTGGCAGGTAATGAAGCTCAGTGATCAGAATTTCAGTCTCTGATCTCCTGTGTTGAGCCTAGACTCAGAAAAGCAAAGACTGATAAATTTGAGGAAAGCCAAATAATGCTTATTTGTTATACTCACTCTAGAATACTGCAAGAAATAGATGGAGGGAGCAGGGAGAGAGGTTGACATCACTTGAGTGGGAATGGCAGGGGGATATCATGGAATAGCATAATGACTTATTAAGGATGAGGAAATTCAGGGGTGTTGAAGACCACACTGAGGGCACCTCAAAGGCACTATACAATAGAAATAGACAGGCAGCTGCTGCAGGATTTTTTTTTTTCTTTTTTTACAATAAAAGACACACTTGGAGCTCCAAACAGGAGCTGTGGGAGGTGCAGTGCAGCTGTGCATCGGTTGCTGTGGCTGGGACTGTTCCCGGATAGTTATGGTGTCAGGCTGGGAAAAGAGGCAATGCTCCATACAGTCCATAGTCTCAATGCATGACAAAGATGAGACCTTTTGTTCATTCTCCTTCCAGGAACGGCTGTGAGGTTCGGGGGCCACAGCTACATTTGGTACCAGCATTCACAGGTCAGCTCCTGGCACATGCATTTCCGCCTGAAGACCCGCCAGCTGCACGCTGTGGTGTTCCACGCTAACGGGACTGACCACGCCACTTTGGAGGTCTGTATTGCAACGCACGGGATTTCTTTCCAGAGTAAAAAAACACTGGTTTAAGCAAAGGAAACACAGGAAGAAGATGCAGTAATATGTACCCTTAGTAATTCATCTAGCCAAAATATAAGACTCGGGAAGACGAAGTGAGAGCCAAACAGAGCTTGGCAAGTGCTGCAACCACAACTAGTGAATCATTTTTCACATCTGCGAATGCACATGCTAGTCTCTGGTGTGAAGGCAACATACATCCATATCATACATCCACATCATTTTTTTGCTTACAGCTTGCTTCTCCATCCCTCTCTTATATCGCATCTCTCAGGACAAAGAATTTACAAGGTGGCATTTTCCCCAGATCAGCCTGCTGTAGCAAAGGGCAAACTTGTCCCCAGAATTCAGAAGCAGTCTCAGACTCTCAGTAAGCACACAAATAGTTTGCCAGACCACGTTACAGTTGGGGTACCAGGATACAGAGATGGGAGGGCACAGGTGAGCTCTGAAATTGTGAATGATATCACCAGCCTTTACTTGCAGCTGAGAATATGCCAATCCTATCATGCATCTAATTAAATGGACCTCAAATTAAAGGTCCTTAACAGTAATGGACAGAACAGACTAAACAGGAGTCTTAAATGCTATTTCTCACCGCCACACACACTCTTTTCAACCGCTTTCTTCAGGTAGTTTCACTGGTTTAGCCACCTGCAGAGACGGGAACGTTTCAGTCCGATCGCTCTCCTCTCCCAGCTGCACACTGAATAGAGCCCGCATTCAAAGATCATCTCCCTCTTCCACTTTGGCAACAGAAGGAAAGTAGCAGATGACTAAAGAATGGGAGTTTTGTATATTCCTCATCAATTAAATCCAGACCAACTGGAGACCCAGATCACGGGACATACTTAGCAGCTTACAGAGATTTGTCCCTGAGGCTAATCACGTTAAGATCTATTGTAACCTACCTGGAAATGTTCATCCTGTCCCTGAATTCCCTCATCCCTTCTCATGATTTCACAACCCTGTCTTCCTATTTTGAAATACTTTTCTTTCTGCTGTTATGAAAGACCACAGACAGAGAGCTGCACAGCAACCAATGCCCAGGGACCTGCCCAAAGTACATACTGCAAGCTCCTGCTGCCATAGCCATTGCTCCTTAAGAGCTAGAGCAGATAAACATCATCCATATGTCTTGTACCCACCTGCAAAAGTGACTTTAAGCTGCATTATAAAGGGCTGATGAGAAAAACTTAGCTGCTTGAGAACGGCCCCTAGTTTCCTAACCCTTCTGGGAAGGAGAGTCACCAAATAGTTCAGCTGAAGGAGTCCAGCACTCCAGAAAAGAATGAGATGTCAGGAAGCTCTACTGAGCCAGGCCTAACAAGGGAGAAAAGACTCTTTACTGGTGGAGTTCAGTGTGCCCATGATATCCTGTACCCAGATGTCTCCACGAGCTTTTCAGTAGGAAACATTCATAAAGCCTCCACCATAAAGTTGCCTGTGAATCATTTCTTTCCTGATTCACTTTATCAACATCTCAGGGATCAAACCTGTTCTAGACCATCTGGCTTGAAAAAAAAACTGAAGAAATCTCTCAAGCTTTTAAGCTTTGTGGATTGCAGTGCTCTAGGTACGAGCCAAAGCCTTGAAAGAATCGTAACCAATGGTTTGTAGATTTGATGAAGAGGATGAGTTCTCCCAAGGGCATGCAAATCATCACCCTTCCAATCAGTGAGCTCTCCTGATGTTCAGAAATAGGGTGCAGCAAGAGGATGGCAAACCAGGCAAGCTGGGAAAGACTTGGCAGTCTGTCTGCTCTTGCTCCAGGGAACTGAGTTCTCAGCTGTCTCCCAGCCCCAGATATAGAGAAGCCAAAGCTACAGACCCATCTGAAGTGAAATCATGTTCCTCCAGATAAAGTGAAATGACAAAGTTCTCTGGTGCGCTTGCCAATTGTGCAAAGAGATTTACACACGTGTTGCCCTGAGGCCCTTCCATGGCATGTGCCAGCTGCATCTAGTTCTTCCTTCAGCAGCTGCTCTCTCCTCCCATTGGGATTTATTTATACTGTTGGACTTCTCTAAGAGTGAACTGTTGTTCTACTCTGCTTTTGACCCCTCCAGAGTAGCCCCATCATATTGTATGTAGGTTCCTCTAGAGTTCAGTGTACCCCAGAGTCGCTCATCCTCTCATAGACATAGACGTTACATAGCAAGCTCTGCAGGTTTTCTGTAAATGTGTTGTTCCATCCCTTTTCTCCTCCTCCGTAGGCTCTTGGCTTCTATGAGACAGAGGTTTTATCAACAAAGCTCTGGAGATAAAAAAGTGAGAGAGGTTTATGCCTGACCACCCTGAAACACCACAGCTAATCTTTTCTTTTTCCTTCCTCCATATGAGTTGTAAAGATGACTCTTAGGCCACAAATACGAATTTCTACTGTCCCAGTTTAACGCAGAAAACACACCAGTGTGGTTCACTTTTAGAAGCTCAGTACCTTGTCTCCCTTCCGTCTGCTGGAGAACAAGGATTGGATCGCAACACCTAGCAGCAGCTTTGGCCTGGTTTTCCAGCATGCTGGTGAGGAGCTGGGTACAACAGTCATTCCTTCCTTTGCCTCCCACATCCTCCTTGCCTTCTCCAGAGAAAGCTGCCAGGTGCTCCTCCTCACTGAGGTCCTTTCGGCACCCTCACCCATGCCAAACGGGGAACTGCTCCAGCACCTTCCCCACCACTCACTAGACAGTGAGAACAGAATAAACACCACATGGCCCAGAACAAGAGTCCATCTGTGACTGGTGATGGACTTAAGGGTAGTCTGAATACCAGGGCTCTAATTAGGCTCAGGAAGGGGAGAAAAGGGGTGGGCAGCTGCAGGTGTATGATCACATGGCTCCTCACCCTCTTATGAGTTTCCCCTCTCTGCACACTGGTCAAAAGGTTGCAGGGAGGACCACGCATGAAACTGTGCAAGAGATGACAGTGTTTTGCAAAATAAAGGAGGTTGCAGTCACTTAAACAGGCTTTAACTGATCCATGCAAAGCTTAAGATCTTTTGAGGTCCCTTTCAATCCCTAACATTCTGTGATTCTGTAGAAGGGGCTGCATTTGCTTAGCTGGTAATCCTTGGAGTCTGAAAGTTTGGATTCATCTTGTCTCTCAGTGCTGGACTAGATGACCTTTGAAGGCCCCTTCCAACCCAAACTATTATATTAATCTATGCTTAGGCAGGGAGAGATGGCAACAAGCAGGAGGAGAAGCATAGAAAGCCTCTATGAACAGCAGGCACCTGTATCACAGCTAACCATGACTTCTGGGACGTGTTTTGCAGATGATTAACGGAGTGCCTCAACTTGGGTACAGCTGCCAGGGGAACTACACTGGGAACCTCTCCTCCTCACGTTTTGTGAGCGACGGTGAGTGGCACTCAGTCTTCCTGGAGGTGAAGAACACATCTGTCCGCCTGCTCATCGACGGACTGGGAAACGCCTCTCTCCAGCTGCCAGTGACCTGTAGCATCTCCCGGGGCAGACGGGACTTGCTTTTTGGGGGGCTCCGGCAGCCACTCCAGTCCCACAGAGTCACACGGGGGTTCAGAGGCTGCCTGGATGTGGTTGCAATCAATGGCAGAGAAGTGGTTCTCCTGCCCGGGAAAGGGCAGTCAAAGGAAGTTGTGGAAGAGATGGGGATAAAGCAGTGCTGCTCCCCCACCGGTGCCTGCAGCAGCAACCCATGCCTCAACAACGGGATGTGCTCCGAAACTCATGGAGGAGGTACGTGAATATCCCACGCGGAGCAATAAGCAGCAAGGGGGAGGGAAAGACGCAGCCTCTTAATTCATCCCTGTGCGAGGGGGCTACCCCAGAGGAGAATCAGAGGTCGCTGTGCCAGGGGGCTTCAAGCGATAGCTGTTTCAGTGCAGCAGCAGCTGCAGAGTACAAGATCATCATCCTGGTGCTCACTAGTGGACCATGGCCTGGAGGGCAGGAGCGTGTTTCTAAGAAGTGTGTATGACCTAGGAGAGTGCAGCTTTGCCAAAAACTCAAATGCAAATAGAAATTCCACCCACCCCTCTGCATACTCTTTGCTTAAGGAGCCATTAGCAAGGCTGGAATCGGGTAAGATAGGATCACGCAGCGATGGTATCTGGGCAGAAACAAGCCAAGATCTTGGTCTATTCCCACTGCAGTCAGTGACTCCCCGGGGCTATGGGAAGGGATATGGGAAAACCATAAACTCAAACCCAAGAGTCTCAGGCTGCCATGGGGTGTACATACCCAACAGAGGTTTGGTACCAGGGTCTACCCAAGACAGTCTCATCATGCCCTGTCCCTGCCATTGGGGGGTCTCCCCACAGCGAGCTGTATCACAGTGACAGGGTTGGTTTGCAATGGCCTCGGGGGGAGGAACCACTCTCAGTGATGCCCACCCTTGTGTCATTGCCTTACACCCCTGTCCTTGATTCCAGCACAGTGGGACTGCACCCTGTAACACCCCGTCTATCACCAGAGATACTGCCTGTGCTTGGGCCCTTCCTTGGGACAGAGGGGTGATTTCCAGGCTGCCACGCAGGGCAGGAGCTCCTCCCGCAGCTCTGTGCTCTTCGGGGCGGTTGCCAAAACCCACACCCTGCCTGCGGAGCAAGCAAGGCCAGAGGAGGGAGCACACCTCCACCTGCCCGCAGCCGCTGGGAACAAGATTCCCAGCCCTGTCAACTCAGCAGCTGCCTGGTTTAGGTGAACTTGTCTGACACCAGGTGCATTTGTACTGAACAGTTAAGTCTGGCTGCTACTCACACCTCAGCCTTACCCTTGAAACCCTCCACACAGAAAACCCCTCTGGCTGGGCTGGAAGAGGTTTGAAGCCCATGAGATGAAAACCCATCTCTGCTCTAAGTTAAGGCATCACCTGCTTGTTTTGCAGGGAGCATACAACAGGAGGGGGAAGAAGTAAAATCACTCCCTCACTAATAACCTAATAATAGTCCAGTACTCTTCACATAGTTTGCTTCTCAGGTGACCAACAACTTCTGCGAATGGCCTAGCTGCCCAGGAGAAAGCCTGTGGGACACGGCCCCACACAGATACATGCAGGGCACGATGGCAAGGAAGGGGTTGCTCAAGGGACATTTAGTTTGTGACATTATCCTGGGTGCTTGGCTTCCTTGAGCATTGTGGGGCTCAGCCCTGGAGACCATGGGCATGCAGCACGAGTTTATGCAAAGCTCTGCCCAAAGATCTCAGGCATGGGATTACACGCACAGGCAAAGACACGTCTGTGCATGCCAGCCTCGGTAAGCCACGTGGCCACATGAGAACACATCTGTGCAGAACGGGTCAAAGCCAGACCAGCCACTACAGCAACCACAGCGCTCAGGACCACAGGTGCAAACACACGTGAACCCCCGTGTCCAGGAACACATGTGTTTGGGCACACGCAGCCCTCCAGGCAATGTCCAGCACCTGCTGCGTGTGCCAGCATGTCCTTGTTATACAACCACTAACACACATGTGGAAACAGGTCTGCGTTTGTTCAGCCCGCGCTCTAAAGCTGGGATGCTTAGTTTGTGGACGACTAGCAAAGACCTTCCAAGCACACTGCAAGGTGGAAACTCTGAACTTCCCAGCCCTGTTACTAGCAGGAGCTCAGCACAGCCAGGGACATTCCCATGCTCAGGGCTACACTAACAAAACCAAACAGCAGCAGCCCCCTCCGAGTTCCTGGGGACCATCTGCAACCAGACACCTCCCGTAGGCAAGAGAAACCGGGCGTGTTGAGACAGGCGCTTCATACCACGACGGAACTTGCAGGACCAAAGACTTCAGAGAACAATAAGTTACAGAGGATTGCATTTAGCAGAGTCAGAAACTGTGAATCAGCCAGACAGGCACCCCTTCCTTTAACCCGAATTTGTGTCCCAGCTTCTCCATGCAATAAAGCCATGCTCTGAATACATCCCCAGCAAGAGAAGGTCTGTGGCAGGATAGGCTTGACTTGTTGCTGAAGTAGCTCTCCAGTGCCATTGCATTGCCCCAGTGTGGCCAGCCAGCCCCCAGCAACTGCTCCAGGTCCTGTAACATGCCCACCAGATCTCCATGGGTGTTTCGGGTGCCCATCAGCACCTCCCGTGACTGCAAGTACCAACGCTTAGGCAGCCGGATTGAGCTCTGCAGGTGCCATCAGCACCAAGCACTGCTTCTCCCTGCTCTTGCCAGTTCTTCCATGTGGATACCTTCTCTTCATGGTGCTGTCTCACTCTCTCCAGGTTACACCTGCATCTGCCCCGGGCTGTTTTCTGGTGAGCGCTGTGAGCTGGGGGACAGTCCCTGCGAGTCCAAGCCCTGCCTGCATGGGGGAACCTGCACCCTCTCAGCCACCGGCTACTCCTGCCACTGCCCAGACTGGTACCTGGGCGAAAGGTAAGGGCTGGGCGATCTCCCATGGTGGGCTGAAAACACGATTTCTGCCAGTGAGCACCGCACGTTTCTGGAGCTCACCAGACGCTCTGGGTTTAAGTGCACGTTGCATGTACCTGAGCATTGCAGCAGGGAAGCGTCCGAAGGCAGAGCTGAGCAGACCAGAGCAGAAATAGCTCTGCCACCGTGTGGTCATTGCTGCTCTGTGCCCATCTCCTCTGAGCAGGAAGGGAAAAAAAAAAAAAGGAAAAAAGAAAAAAACTCTCTCCTCAGGGATGCTTTGAATGCCTGCAAATGTTATGCTTGGTTCTGCAGCTAGAGGATTAAGCCAGGCTCAGACACTGCTCTGCAGCTCAGTATTACCCACCACAGCCATGCACCCCCTTCAAGCCCCCTGCCCCACTCCAGCGCAGCACAGGTTTGAGGAGTCGAGTTCATCCTTCTGCCTTAGCCATTTAGCCAAGGTCCTCTGAATCAAAGCAAAGGCAGAAACTATTCATGCAACTCTTGGAATAAATGAATGTGGCTGAGCATTAGGTGGCAGTGTAATATCTGAAATCACCTGTTGTCCAGCCAGAGCGCATGGGTGTGTGTTGCACACACCAGATCACACATCCTGAAACACTAAGAAACAAAAGGAGCCCAAACCTCACAGTTTGCTCAGTAGAAAAAGGGAGCGTCGCGGGGGGTGAGGTGGGGAAAGAAAAGAAGGAAAGCCAGCGAAGTATTGCATTTCACCCCTAGCACAGGGTGATCATTACTGTTGGAAGGAAAAGTCCTCTGTACTGTTGGTGAACGCTTAGGTTGTGTGGGGTGGAGCAGGACAAAGAATCAAAAATTCAGTCTCAGTTCTGCAGATGTTCCATAAAATATCAAAAAAGCCTCTTTGACAAAGGTGCCCCTTCACCGCTTCTCAGGCTAGATGTCCCCCAAATGTTTGCTGCAACCTGCAGACATCCACACATCACCCTGAGACCCCACAGAGCAGCCTGGAGGACATATCAGAAGAGGTTAACACATCTCACAGTGACCCTGGGGCCCCTAATTTAATAGGATGGGAGCAATGTGAGCCCTAGAAACTCCAAATACTCCTCTGAGGCAGGAAGACCACATTTTAATTCGTTGCGTATGACTGAGAAATGACACCATGCCGTAAAACACCATCTCCTGAAAAGCACCATTTTATACTGAAGGATCACGGTTCTCTGCCAGGGGAGGCAATTAGCACGAGTCTAACATGGGAGGGAGAGCAGACCAGGATGGAGCATCCTTGGATGGTGTAAGTCAGAGCCCCGAATAGGATGACGCAGTTTTAGCTGCATCCCCAGGCTGATGGTGGTTGTCTCCATCCTTTCCTCCCCACAGGTGCGAGAAGCTGGCCGAGGAGTGCCAAGACAACCCGTGCCGAAACGCCGGGCGCTGCGTGAGCAACCAGGGCTCCATCCACTGCATCTGCCCATCCGATTACCAGGGGGCCTATTGCACACAGCCCATCATCACCCCCGCCATCGTGCCCACGCGGTGGGCGGTGGGCCCCGAGGAGATCGCAGAGATAGCAGCCGGCGTGCTGGGGGTGGCCATCCTGGCCGCGGCATTTGTGGTCATCCGCAAGCGCTACCGCCACCGGGCCAAGGCACACAAGCCGGTGGCCCGCGAGGACCCCGACCTGCTCTCCAAGAGCGAGTTCTCCAAGAGCGTGGGTGTGGGGACCCAAGCCGTTCCACCCATCGAGCTCAACATCCTCAGTGATGCAGCACACAACAACCTGGACCGGGCCACACCGGAGCAGCGCAAACCCACCAGCACCCCCGACTTTGTCACCTTCAACTCAGCCAATGCCCCAAAGCACCGGGGCACCATCGTGTGCAGCGTGGCACCCAACCTGCCCCCCGCTGCACCCCCCTCCAACTCCGACAACGAGTCCTTCATCAAGTGCACCTGGGCCAGGGAGGAGATGGGTCAGTAGCCTCAGCTTTTTCTTGCTCTTACACATCCCTCCTCTCCCGTGAAACGCATCAAAGGTTTGCAAACCCAAGGGACCAACAGCATTGGTTAAAGCCAAGCAAAGCACAGGGAAATGCTGCCCAAGCCCTGCTGTAGGTCCTTTATTGGCTGTTCCCTCCCTGCTCACCAGTACATCCCAGTTTTTGGCTTTAAATTGCTCAGTCTCATACGCAGTCAGCAGGGAAACCATCAATGCCTAGTCTTGATTCCCACACATCCTAGGTCAAAAGACCTTATAAAAGAGAGTAACCAAGCTAAGGAGAAAAAAATAAGAACTTAAAAATCAGTGTGAGTTTTAATGGAGGCATTTGCATCAGCGCTCTGAGGCAGAGGGATCACACCCTCCGGGAAACGCTTTGCATGGCTCCGGACAGCAAGGTTACCGCTTTCTCTCTGTCCAGGAGTTCGAAGGATGCTGTTAGAAAGTTCACAAGCGTAACTACAAGGAAAGGGAAAGATCCCATGGATCACTCGCTCTGCCCTCATCCCTTCATCATGCAAGCTTCTTGCATCCAAATGGTGTGATGAAGTGTACCTTTTGGGTGCTAGAGTAGTGGATGCCTGAAGGCTATCAAGGGGTGCCTTCAGGTCCCCTCAGTTCCCAAGGCAGAAGCTACAGCTGCCCTGTCCCCATGTCTCCTCTCTTCCCTGGTCTGCCACATCTCCTGCAGGCTCAGAGCCCACTCAGGAATTAGCAGGGGGGCAAGAGAGGGAAAACAACAGCTTGAACTGCAGCTAACACAACTCTGTTTTATTCCAGTCTACCCAGCAGAAACAACCTACTGGCCCCCCCGGTACCTCTCATCAGACGTCCAGGAATATTCCCACTACGAGATCATTCAAGGCCCCCCTGCGTCCTCCTCCCACCCTCCTCTGCCCCCGCCGCCCCCTCCGCCAGCGGACACGGAGCCGGTCGCTCTTTATGGGGGTTTCCCCTTCCCGCTGGACCAGAGCAACAAGCGGGCCCCCATCCCACCCCGCTACAGCAACCAGAACCTGGAGGACTTCTTGCCGCTCGGCCCTGTGGACATGGGAGCCTCCCAGTGCCAGAACGAATATACGGCCATCAGCTACTACCCAGCCCAGCTGGTGCAGGGCGAGGGTGTCCCGTACCAGCCCGACCCCGGGTACAAGCGGGTGAGCATGCGCCTGAGCGTGGCCCAGCCGTCCTACGCAGACTGTGAGGTGGGCCACCAGCCCAGCATCCGAGCCCAGCCCCTTCCACCCCCCAACTACGAGGGCTCCGACATGGTGGAGAGTGACTACGGGAGCTGTGAGGAGGTGATGTTTTAACAGCAGGCTCATCCTTGAGATGAGAAAAGAAGCGCATCTCCGTGCAGAACAGTGTGCAGGGGGCTGGCACGTGCCACCAAAGGGAGGCTTATGTGTGTGACCCCCCCCAGCTTGCGGCATCTCCCCCTGCACAGCTGGGTTGTAATTTGGCTGGATCTTTCCCCTCGCTGCCCTCTGTGGTGCTCCTGCTGCAAACAGAGGGGAAATGCTCCAGCTACTGGCAGGACACAGAGGATGCTCCTGGGATGCCAGTGACTAACCTGCCTCCTTGCCAAAGGGATTTCCTCCACCACCACGCAGAACCACGGACGTGCCACCTCCTCCCACCCAGGGCTCCCTGGCCACAGGGATGAGGAGGAGGAGAAGCACTGCAGGCATGGCAGCAGTCACGGTGGAAAAGGTGTGAAAGGACTAGCGATGCGCAGCCTGGGAGTGCCCCAGGTGGGACAGCAGAGGCTGCCTGCCCCCAGCTCTGGCTCCAAGGGCTTGCATCAAGCCAAGAGTTTGCCCAGTGGAACGGCTCAGCTGGTGCAAACGCTCTTTCACGTCTGCTCCCTGATGCAGGGAGAGAGAAGATGGAATGCGCTGTACCCATCGGCACATCCCTCACTTGGCCAACGGAAGTCCAAACAAAAAAAATAAAGTTCATTTCTGTAGAAAAGCCCAAGCAACAAGCTTTGTCACACCAGGAACCGCCCACAGACTCAAACCAGCGCAGCTGGCAGCAAAGCAAGACCCCTGCCCAGTTGAGCTGCGCTCACAGGAGTAAGGGAGTCCCTGCCCTGAGGATGTGAGCACAGACGTGTCCCCATGGCTGTCACGGTCCCACGCTGAACGCGATGGCACCTGGTCCTGCCATGCAGCCAGGGCTCCCTGGTGGCTCCCGGTAAGACAGGACAGCACCATGTGTCCTCTGCTACCCATGATGGGGCACCAAAGCTGTTGAGCGTGGGTTTGCCTGTATGTCCTTGTGCTTGGAAATGTATCGTTTCTTCGTGAGAGGTTTTTTTTTGGTTGGTTGTTTGATGTAACATTGTTGATTTTTTTGAGAGTATTAAAAGACTTTTGATTTTTTTTTTTTAATATTATGATTTTTTTCAATAACTTGGGGATTCCTTTGTAAATAGGACATCCCTGCATAGCTCCAGCCAAAGGTAGCCCAGGGAATAACTGCTTATTTTGGACACCAGCATCCCCAGCCTCTTGAGCCATCAGAGAAGTACCAAGACAGCAATTCAGTGCATCTTTGAGGATCCGTGAGGGCCAGAGGAAGCAGGCAGACCCTCGGCAGCCTGCCTCCCACCAGGAAGGTACGAGCCTCCCAAATCTGTTAGTTCAGGAGCAAAGGGGTTGAAAGGATCTAAATCCAAGCTCTGCCTTGATTCCCATCCCCAACCAAACACACTTGGGAAAGCAGAAATTCATTTCATTTCTGAAAACAAAGCCACAGCCATTAAGGAGATGACTATCACCCAGCTAACTGGAAAACACAGCTGACTCAAGCACAGCTGCAGAGAGGTCCCCAAAACACACACTGGGACACAGCAGCCAGCCCAGCACCTGTAGACACTGCCCACAGCCCCACTCCTCTGGGCATCAGGGCCACTTGCTGCTCCTCCAGCACCCACCAGCCACCCCCACAGCCCCCAAAGTGCTGCCTGTTTTACCTCTCAAAGCCCTCAGGCACTTTGACAACTTTTTTTCACCAAAACCCCCAGGCTCACCGGTGTTGTCGCTCCCACAGGCACAGGGCAGCCTCCTCCGGAAGGGCTCGCTGTCAACTGGGGAGCACCATCCGCCTCAGGAGTTTCCCCAGTAACAGTTGATGGCATCACTAAGGTGCAGCAACACTTGGTGTCAGTGATGTTGTTGGCTGTCACCATGGAGACAGCAAAAGGAGGACCAGGGGACCTCCAAGGGCCAGCATTTGCAGGGGACAAAGTTCTTCATGGGCCAAGTGACCCCAACAGCAACCAATGACAGGGGACTGTCCCAGCCTGGGGCCGTGCCTCCGTGTCCCCTGCCCGGGGGAAAGACAGGACCCCAGCAAGACCCTGTTCTTGGGCAGCAGAAGCATGACTCAATTTAGGCAGGTGATAAACTCCAGACAGACCCGATTCTAAACAGAACTGTTTAGCAGAGAACCAACTAGAAACGGGGTTTATCCAAAATTATTCAGCACTCCAGCAACATTTAATAAACTGCAGGTTCAATATACCAGTTGGGGATGTTGTTACCGTACGACCACGTAAGAACAATGAGGATCCACAGCGTGCATGCACTTGCTCACAAAAGCAGAGACCTCTCTCACTCAGGGGCACCCAGCAGAAATAATCACCTGTCCAGGGGGAACAAGGACTCACTCCAGGATATTTCCAGAAGAAAATCACTCACCAAGGCGCAGGTGAGGGCTCTCGGTCCCGGGAAGTCTCCTCAGATGGTCCCTGAGCTCGGGGGAGGCTCTGATCCCAGTCCCGCTGCTCACAGCAGAACAACTCCCAGCGGCTTCTGCGAGGGTCCCATCTCACAGCCCGGCCGGGCCTCGCTGTGGCCGTGAGCGGCTCGGCCAGAAGCTTCTCTGGGCCTGGGCCCCTCATTGCCAGGGGGTGACCGTGAGGAGCCACCGGGGAGCGGGGACGGGACTGTTGTGAGGACAGCGGGACACAAAAGGTGCTAATGGGCCATCAACTGCCCCACTGAAAGCTCCGGAGCTCATCGGGGCGGGGGCGCAACCGCCACACAGGCACATGGGACAACCAGCAGATAGGAAAATCCTGCTATTCACAACCCCTTCAGAGACCAAAGACGGGAGGGGCGGGTTGCACTTGGGACACACAGGGACGTTCTCATTGCACAGCCCAGATACGAACAGGAACCAGCCCAGGAGCCGCGCTACCTTGAGGCTTGCAGGGGAATAC
This sequence comes from Pampusana beccarii, assembly GCA_013399365.1. NCBI lineage: Eukaryota > Metazoa > Chordata > Aves > Columbiformes > Columbidae > Pampusana > Pampusana beccarii. The sequence goes on along the minus strand of VWYH01006719.1, from coordinate 1,265,049 downwards.
AGACTGCTCCTTGGAGACCCAGCTTTGCTAAACAGAGATCAGCCCCTGCCTGGATTAGGACTGATAAAACCACCAGTACAGCACACGGCCCCCTACTCCAAACCTCCAGCCCAACCACACAAGATTTATGCTGCCCCAGCACCTCAGGCTGCAAATCCTGCCACCAGCTCCACGTCCCAAGCCAAGGACTCACCCCGCTCCCCAAACCACCCCAGGGCTGCCACAGCACCCTACCTGCTGGCTTGAGGGGGGCCCATCGCACAGAGAGGCTGAGAAGGGGGTGGCACAGCAACCTCCCTACTGCCTTAACTGCCAGGTGCAGGACAGGAACCACATGGCCTGGCCGGACCTCCCACCAACCCCCCTTAACTGTCCACAGCTGGGCTTAATCCCAAATTAAAGCCAGGGGAAGGAGGGAGCACTTGGCTGTGCAGATCCCCAACCCAGCTTTTCTCTGCCAGGACGGGCTTGTGATCTTTGCAGTTCACTGTTTTTAATAAAACTCTAGATACAGACAGGTCCCCAAGGCAGCCTCATCCCCCTGCGTGCTGACGGGACATTGTGAAGAGCAGGGTTGCCATCCCCAGGCTTGCTGGGGGAGCAGCGTTTTCTTATGGCCAAAGGAGAAGATGGGGTTCACCTGCTCTGCCTGTTTCCTGCTCATAAACCCCAGTTTTTGCCTTTGCCCACCTGTGCTCAGCCACTCCTCCCGCTCTGGGGTTTGGGTCCCCTCAGATTCCCCTCTGGGGACCGAACTCCCCATCAGCCTCAGAACTTTAAGGAGACATTTCTGCCACAGCTTCAAGCAAATCACTTAAGTCCTGATTTTCCAAACAGCCCCACTAACGACACACCGCAATGGCAGGAATTATTCAGCAGCGTGAGGATAAGCAGAGCTGCGGCCATGCTGGCCTGGCACCCAGCCGCCTCCTCTGAACCCTCAGGTGGATCAGCAGCATCTCAGCATCCACCACGCTGCCACCATCCACACGTCAGGCTATTTTTTTCAGCTGCAGTCCCACTTTCAGTATAAACCAGGCTGCTGGGTCCCTGGACACAGCCAAGAAGCGATGGTACAGCTTTGGTGGAGCGGAGAGGACAGCCAAGCCCAGCCAGCCCCCAAAGGCTCTGCCCACAACCTACCTGCACAAGTGCATTCAGAAGGAAAATGATAATTTTCAGAGTAGCAAAGCTGAAACACTTTTATTTGGAACGCTCAGCAGAGGGAGGAGTCTAATGTATTGCAATGGGGTTGGGAAAAGCACGGGTCTGACCCTGTCTGCCTGCTGGGCTCCAGGGCTCCTGCTGTCGCATGGATGTCCCCTCCTCCCCAAGCCCTTGTTACTGGGTGGTATTTGCTAAAAAAGGAAAAAAGAGGGGACGCAAAAACAAACAAAGTCACAAAAGTTGTAGCTCGTCTACTGACATCAATGCCACATCACTGCCCCATCCAGCCCCGCACAGCAGGGTCCACCTAGGAGACCCCGGCACTGTTGCACACCTGGCTGAGGCACTGCCAGGTAGTTTTACACCTGCCTCATGGAAAAGAAATCCCCATCTCACACCCCAGAGCGTTTTCACGTAAAAAATAGATGATATTTATTGATTAAAGTAAGATAATGTGATTGAGGTGCAGCACCAGCTCTTCCACTGGGCAGCTACACACACTGTGCACTGACAATACCCACAGGCACGCGACATATACATTAATCATTTCTATATTTACATAACTTCCTTGGTTACAGAGCAGCCTACGGTACAGAAGCGTCAAGTTTTCAAGTCCGTCGGGTCCCGTGTCAGGTCCTCCTGGCTCAGCAGAGCCCGTCACGCCGTGTGCCCCAACACCACATCTGGCCTCATCTCTAAACACCTCCTGCTCACCCCAATAAAAGAACTGCAAAAAAACATTTAATGCTACTGTGATATCCCAATCTCCTTGGAAATGAGCTCTTCACCACTGATTGTAAAGTGAGTTTGGGTGCTAAGAGCCCTGCCAGCAAACCCACTGATGCCCAGTGCTGGGCTGGGGACATGCCCTGGCACGCAGCCGTCCCCTAAAATGCAGCCGGCCTTCTCAGGGGTTACCGGCAGATCTGGGGGCATGTACCAGACATCCCCTGCTCCTCACAGCATGCCCTTTTCTGCCAAGGGTGACATTTCTGCCGTCAAACCCAACTGCAAGGGCCACGCCAGGGTCAGTACACAACGATGGATGTGAATATTGCACGTTTCCCGTCCGTGGCATCCCCTGGAGCCCCTTCCCAGACCCCACTGTTTGCTCTCTATGCCCACAGTGTCCTCCAGGTGGACGATTTGAGTTAAAGCTTTGCTCTGCTCATGACCAAGCAATGCTGGAGCACCCAGAATCCTTCACCAGCACAGACGTGGAGGAGATGAGGTGAGCCCCCAGAGATGCAGCAAGCAGATGAGGGGCTGGAAAGGAGCAGTGACATGGCACAGACCTACCCCACACCTGGCCATGGGTCCATGTACTGATATGGGGCACCCAAAGCAGAGCCAGCAAAGGGGACAGAGTGCAAGACACTGAAACGCCACCCATGGAGGAGGCAGGCTGCATGGACACTGCTCTGCACAGCCTTCTCCTCCCAGAAGTGGGTCAAACACCAAAAACCCCAAGCATCACGCATCCTCCATCAAAGACAGAACACAGCCCACCAGCGCTATGTTCACACTCCTTTCCCACCACCACCACCAGCCTTTGCCCACCCTATGGAGAAAAGGCTGTGGTGGGATGCAGGGATAACAGCTTTCCAGAGGGACCCACCATGCTGCTGGTGTTTGGGAGATGCTGTGTGAGCAGGGAGGAGTTCAGCCCAGACCAGGGGTTGCAGAGGGGTGGCTTTCACACCGCTAGGAAAAGGCATCCCATGGAAGATGCATTTGCCCTCTTAAAACAAACAAAAAACTGCTGGCAGAGCCCTGGCCCAGGCTGCCCAGAGAGGTTGTGGAGTCTCCTCCTCTGGAGACATTCAAACCCCCGCTGGACACATTCCTGTGTGATCTGCTCTGGTGAACCTGCTTTAGCAGGTGGGTTGGACTGGATGATCTCCAGAGGTGCCTTGCAACCCCAACCACTCTGTGATTCTGTGAAATGCAAGGGAACCCTCTGAAGGGAAAGCTGGGCTCACCGAGAAGAAGGGAAGCAGCAGCATGGTGGGGACTGTCCCCCCTCCAAGCACGCACCAGCCACACAGCAAGAAGCAACAGGAGCACAGGGAGAAGCTGCCTCCTACCAGGGGCTGCAGAGCTGGGGCAGAGGCAGAGGATGCCACCAGGGAGGGAGTGGGATCAGGAGGAAAAAGGTAAAAAAAACAAAACAAAACACCACATTATGGAGGTTTTGTGTGTGATTTGACATTCAGTAATGGCCTGCAGACACAGCTGGAGTGTGCCAGGCCAGCTTGGGTGTTGTAAACAAAGTGATGCATTTTGCGGTGTGCAGGCAGCACATAGTGACCCCCAGGGACACCCCATCCCACACAGGGAGATGCTCCCAGCCAAAGGTGTCCAGCTCGNGAGGGACCCACCATGCTGCTGGTGTTCGGGAGATGCTGTGTGAGCAGGGAGGAGTTCAGCCCAGACCAGGGGTTGCAGAGGGGTGGCTTTCACACCTCTAGGAAAAGGCATCCCATGGAAGATGCATTTGCCCTCTTAAAACAAACAAAAAACTGCTGGCAGAGCCCTGGCCCAGGCTGCCCAGAGAGGTTGTGGAGTCTCCTCCTCTGGAGACATTCAAACCCCCGCTGGACACATTCCTGTGTGATCTGCTCTGGTGAACCTGCTTTAGCAGGTGGGTTGGACTGGATGATCTCCAGAGGTGCCTTGCAACCCCAACCACTCTGTGATTCTGTGAAATGCAAGGGAACCCTCTGAAGGGAAAGCTGGGCTCACCGAGAAGAAGGGAAGCAGCAGCATGGTGGGGACTGTCCCCCCTCCAAGCACGCACCAGCCACACAGCAAGAAGCAACAGGAGCACAGGGAGAAGCTGCCTCCTACCAGGGGCTGCAGAGCTGGGGCAGAGGCAGAGGATGCCACCAGGGAGGGAGTGGGATCAGGAGGAAAAAGGTAAAAAAAACAAAACAAAACACCACATTATGGAGGTTTTGTGTGTGATTTGACATTCAGTAATGGCCTGCAGACACAGCTGGAGTGTGCCAGGCCAGCTTGGGTGTTGTAAACAAAGTGATGCATTTTGCGGTGTGCAGGCAGCACATAGTGACCCCCAGGGACACCCCATCCCACACAGGGAGATGCTCCCAGCCAAAGGTGTCCAGCTCGGACCCTCATTACAGCAGAGCTCATTTGCTCTCCATGTGCATCGGGTCCTAACATTTCCAAAAGCCAGACATCAGGTGTGTGTGCTGGATGGGGAAAAAAGCGTCACTACTAAAAGCATGGGCCAGAGTTCAGCAAACCCTCCCAGGCCAGGGAGGTGCTGTGCCTGGTGCCCAGCTCAGCTCCCGAGGTATCTGGAAACAGATCTGGAGCATGGCAGGAGCCAATGCCCATGTCCAGGGATCCCACTGCAGGAGAGCAGGAGGGTTCCAGGTTCCGTACCTCGGGCTCCATCTGCCATCCCCGCAGGGCCGGGGTGAGGAGGCAGCTGCATGCTCCCCAACCTGAGCTGAGGTTTCTGTGTTGCTGTAAAAATAAAGTGCTGAGGGGGGAAAGAAAAAACTGGCACAAAAAAGAGCAGTTCCTGCTTCCTGCCCTGACTGAAGGGACAAGGGAAATACAGAAAGGTTGGGATTTAAAAAAAAAAAAAATTAAAAAAATCAAAATGTACATCCCCAGGAGTCTTCAGCTCTCAAAGTGACTATTAACACAGGTGCTGTTTGGCTTATCACCTGCCCAAAAAGCCCCCAGGGAAGGCACTGCCCCAGATCCCACCTCCTCAGCCGCAGCCCAGCACAGGACCCTGCTGCAGATGGGTGGCCACAGTGTTGGGCAGCCCCGTCCTCTCGCAGACCAAACCCACCACATTTCCCAAGGGGAGAGGGGAGACTGTCCCCACGGGACCAGCAGTGCCCATGTGCCCCCAGCACGGCGCCCAGAGGGGCCGGTGGGGCAGGGGGACCGTCACTGCACTACGGCACTGGTGCCGTTCACGATGGTGGCAACGGGCGCAGCCAGCTCCACCAGCGCCTCGTACGTCCCCACCACGAAACCCACGAAGCCGAAGAGGCTGATGGCGACGTCCTTGACGATGACAAGCGGGTGCAGGCCTTCTGCAGAGTAGGTGGCGATCTCCAGCAGCGGGGGGAAGATGAGAGCCAGGGCGCTGCTGCTGACGGAGCCCACCAGCGAGATAACGATGTCCAGGCGCGGGATGAGGATGGCCAGCACGCCTGGAGAAGGAGCGGACACGTTAGTGCAGCTGGCTCCCAAACAGCAGAGACCCTCCCCTGAGTCAAAACAAGTGAAAACCCACCCCAAGGACTCCATCTGCCTGAATCATTCCTCTGCCCTTCACCCTGACACAAGAGCTTTGAAGATGTGGCTGCACGTTTTCCAGCAACTCCTCCCCAACAAGCAATTAAGCCATTGCATTGAGTTAATGAAGTGCAGCATGCAGACCAAACCCTTTTTGTTGCCCCGGGCACCACCACAGCGAGCTCTGGGGCTGAGCGGGATGGGTGCCCCAGCAAACAGATGCCGCCGGTAGAAGATCGGCTGCTGGCCGAGAGAGAACCAGCACTCCTGCCCCCCACACCTGGGGAGCCGCAAAGCCTCAGAAACCCCATAAAACAGGAGGCAAAAAGCCATCTCCCCCCACTCCAAATAAATCCCGGTGGTTTGCATGTGTTTAGAGCTGCTCCAGCAGCAGAGCGCCTACGGCACAGCCCAGGGGAGAACATTTGTGAGGTAAGAGCTGCAGCCAAGGAAAATCCCCCTGGGAGACTTCTGACAGCTCACCCTTAGCGGCTGCAAATTCCAGCATATTCCCACTCCCCCTTCTCCTGCTTGGGACCAGGGGAGGATGGAGGGATGGTGCATCCTCCTTCCAACCAGCCCACAGCCACCACCCACCCCTGGGCACCGCAGTGTCAGTGTCTGGGGAGCAGATTTAAAGTAAGGGATCATCTAGGTCCTGTTTTGCAACCAGAAGCGGTGCCCCTCAGCACGGTCACACACCGAGCGAGCTCCTCATCTGCAGCACCCTCGGCAATCGAGAGCATCACTGCTGCTTTTTGCTCAAACAAAGCCTGAGGAAAAGGCAACCAGGGCTTTGTACTACAGAAGAGCATCCTCAGCAATCAAAGCAGACCTCAGCGCTTAATCAAAGTGACCAAGAGAAATAAACTGGATTATTGCTTTGAAAGCTCTGCTTAGAAACAGGAGACACCTAGAACTGTGTCAGCTACAGACTCAGTTGAAAAGGGACGTCTCAGGCTCCTTTCCAGAGGGATTTGTTCATTCCTCAGCAATCAGCTACAGGCAAGAGAGGTTGGTGGAGCCTCCCTGAGCCAAAGATCACCCGCAGCACTGCAGGAGATGGAAGGCTTGGGAGACTGACAGCAGGCAAAGACACAAACAGGAGATGCTCCTGCACATCACCACCACTCCAGCCCTGTTGTTAAGGATAAGCCTAGAGACAAACCATCCTTCCACCATGGGGAATAGCAGCAAAAGTCCCCACAAAGCTGACCTGAAAGAAGTTTATCCCAGTTCCCAACCCTGCACAGAGGCAAAGGAGCGCTGTGCCAGGTCTCTGCTGTGAGCAGCATCCCTGCCCCAGCAGCCTGTGGGGAGAGCAGAGCAGCCAACTGCCAACAGCATCCTCAGCCCACCCCACACCACTCTTTGGACTCAGAGTAAACAAAATTATTAAGCCCCTGCTAAAACAAGCAGGGCTGAAGCACCAGCTGCAGTCCTCAGCCTCCAGGGGCAACGGTCCTGCTTTCCGCAGGTATTAATTCAAAGGGGTTTTAACAATGCTGGTTTTGAAGTCTAAGCTTAAAAGAGACCCATAAAAGGCACTCATATACCAAATTGCATCCTCTCTTTGGAAGCCAAAGCCACGATGCAGGCTTGTTCTGTGGCCACACAATCATCCAATGAATATTCATACAACCCCCCCAGTTGCTTTAATCCTCACCAGCAGCCAGAGAGACCTACAGGGAAAGGGGAGGGGAGGAGGTACAAAGGAACCAACACCCTTCCACCAACACCTCCATTGCCTCCCTACCCCGAAACGGCCACTGCTGGTGCCTAAAGCCATCCCGTCACTCCACACCTTCGCTTCCCTGGCCAGGCACACCCCAACACCCTCCAGCAGAGGTTCCCATCCCACGGGCAGGCTCCGAGCTCAACCACCAGCACCAGGGTGGCCAGAGCATGTGGTCCAGCACAGCAGGATTTCGTGAGAGAGCTGGGTCTGTTCAGCCTGGAGAAGGCTGAGAGGGGATCTCATCAGTGTTTATAAATATCTCAAGGGTGGGTGTCAAGAGGATGGGACCAGACTCTTTTCAGTGGTGCCCAGTGACAGGATGAGGGGCAATGGGCACAGGCTGAAGCACAGGAGGTTCCATCTGAATATAAGGAGAAACGTCTTTACTTTGAGGTACCAGAGCCCTGGACCAGGCTGCCCAGAGAGGTTGTGGAGTCTCCTTCTCTGAAGACATTCAAACCCACCTGGACACCTTCCTGTGTGATCTGCTCTGGTGAACCTGCTTTAGCAGCTGGGTTGGACTGGGTGATCTCCAGAGGTCCCTTCCAACCCCAGCTAGTCTGGGATTCTGTGATCCCTGCACCATCCCTCCAGCTGTGGGCGTTGGGGCGGAATGTGTTTCAAGAACTCAGCACAGAGATGGGGCTTTGCCCACCTCCATTAATGCAGTGTTTCTGACTGACCACACTGACAGCCCAGGAACGGGCAGCGCCCTGTTCTCAGCCAGCTCCACCACCCTCCAGTAAGCACCATGCTCCTCTCAAGCCCAAACAAAACCCAGCTGGGATGCGTGGCCCGGTCCTGGATGCTCAACTCTGGTGCATCAGCAGCATCAAGCCATCAAGAAAAGCTCTTTTTCAGCACATGACGCCTGGCAGCTCAGTCAAGCGTCTCAGCTGTGCTGACAACAGCAAGGATCTAGACTTCAGGAATGAAAGCCAGCCAAAATCTGATACTCCTGCACCTGATTTGCTCCACACCTTTCCTGAAGGTGCACCAGGCTCTAACCTGGCATTCTGCTCCACCAGAACCTCACTGCAGGCAGCAGACACCATCAAGGGAAAGGGACCACTTGGGGCTGAGCCAACCAGATCTGCCCTGTGGCCGCAGGCATGCCAAGGCTTTGTTATGGGTCATGCACCATTCCCAGTTATCTTCTGCTGTGCTATACACTGCCATGAATGTATGTACACAAGCACACCCATCCCTCACGGTCAGTGACCCCTTCGCAGCCAAGTCTGTGTCACACAGGCACGAGGAGCCCGGCTGCACGCTGTCTATGGAAAACAGGGCTCCAGGAGACTCCCCACTGCCTGGGCTTCAGCAGCTGGGCCTGAGGCAGCAAGGGGCAAAGGCTCTCAGCACCACCAGCCCACGGCGGGAAGGAGGTGCCACATCCTCTTAGGGGAACTCGGACAAGCTGCTTTGTACTCACAGGTCACGCCGACCAGGGCCACCCTGAGGAGCAGGTTGACCAGCCAGCCCCAGCGCTCCGACACCCGGGCGACGAGGGGAGGGATGATGATCTCGGCCGGCACGTAGAACTGCACGGCGTACGTGAAGAAAATCCCGATGGAGAAGAGCAGCTTGACAGCTTGGTACAGCCTGCAAACAAGAAGGAGGAGACCCAGTGGGACATGTTCTTGTTCCAGCCCCCACAGCAGCAGCAACAGAAGTAGAAGGTGAACGCTCTGCCAAGGAAGACTCTGCCAGTGATCGCCCCTCCTGAACGCTCTGCTGGAAAATTAGGCTGATGCATTCAATGCACAGAGACCTTTCCTGGACAAGAGACAGCAAGGAGACAGCGCATCCTCCAAGCTGCAGCAACACATGCCCCCACACCTATTCAGAGGCTTCATTCTTGGCTTTGTGTAAGGTATCATCAGGCCAGGAGTTGGGCCAGCAGCCTCTCAAGTGCTGCTTCCCCTTGGCAAAACGTATGGGCACAGATATTGAGAGCTACTTGAAAAACAAACAAACAAAAACAACAAACCACTGTCTTGCTCCTAACTCATCCAAAGGCACAGGGAAAGCTGAGGTGTCCTTAGTCAAGGGACCAGGAGCTTAACTTGTTCCTTGACAAGTTCCTTGACAAGTTCTAGTTGCTCACATGTGCCACACTGCCCTTGGCTGCACAAAGGAACACATCCTCCAGGTACCCTGCTCCCTTATGTAGAGATATAGGCTCCATACCACCCTTTCCGCTTGACCAGGCTGGACTCTGCAAGGTCTGCAGTGACACAGGGCGGCCTTCTTCATGATTGTCCTACAGACACCACCCAAATACCCCCACTAGCATTGGTACTGCCAAGAGCTGAAATCCTGACTTTTGGCCAGTGACCCAGAATGAAGTTGCCTCCATCACCCATCCCCGGAGACCCCTCACCTTCACCAACAAAATCCAGCCTCTGAGCTGAAGGAAAGAAAAAACCTTTTCTCCTATTTGTAACCAGCTGGGTTTTATTCTCTGTCTTAACACAGGAGATGAAGAATATCTTCAAAGAGGCTTATCAGCTGCAGCCATTAATATTTCACAGATTGCGATAACTGCTTGGCTTCTGAAGAGGGGGAAGAGGACAGCACTGCTGGGATAAGTCTGGGCTTACAAAGCAAATGTCACCACCGCCACCCGCAACTGAACCTCCTCCGTGAAACAAAAAGGAGCAGCTATTTTTGGAATGCTGCATAATACACGTTTGAGGCAGTGACAGTTAAACGAGCAGTTTGGGCTGTGCAGGGGAAGGTGGGGTGCAGCCAGGCTGCAAACAGCACCTGAGGCCAACTCTGATCCCCAGCTCAGGACATGCTGACCAAGCAGGAAACACGGGTCCTGGCCACACCACTTGAGTAAATATGAAGTGGATCCAAGCTGAAAAAGGTGTCCAGCTCCTCCTGATACCCCTTTACCTTCTTTGGGCCCAAGACAGGGTCCTTCTGTATGTTGGCTCTCAGCATCCAGCTGCTACGACAACAATCCCAAACCAGAAAAGTCCAAATATTCACAGGCAAGACAACTCCGAACACTAATAGCAAAGTCAGGTGGAGTCACATGTTTCCCACAGTCACAAGGGATGGAGCTGGGGATCACCTAAGCAAATGGGATGTTATGCAAGTCCATGGGATCAGATCAGATGTAGTTGAGGTTATGGCAAACATCAGCCTGAAGCCACTTTCTCATCTCTAAAAGAGCAGCGTGATCAGAGAGAGGTCCCACTGCCTGCGAAGAAGCAAGTGTCACGTCCACCTTCAAGAAGGATGAGAGAAGCTACAGGCTAATCAGCCTCACCTCGATCCCCAGAAAACCGTGACCTAAGTCCTCCTGGCATCCATTTCCAGGTGCATATTGGACAGGGTGAACAGCCAGTGGGGATTTTTTCAATCCTGAAATATCCTCATGGGTGACCTGGATGAGCTTTCAGTGACCCAGAGCAAGTTCACAAGAAGACCAAATTGGAGGGAATGGCTGACACACCTGGAGCAGGACCTACCCAACACGGTGCCACGGGCAAAGCTCAAATGCAAATACAAAACCTTGCAGGCGGCAAGGGCTGGGGCCCAGTTTCTTGACTGGTCAGGAGAACAGGACCTGGAGGTGCTGGTGGGAAGCAACTGAACATGAGCCAGCAGCAGGACCCTGCAGTGATTAAGGTCAATCACATACTGGGCTGTGTTAGCAAAAACAGAGCCAGCAGGTTAAGGGTAGGGATTACTCCCTTGGTTTGGGGCTTGTGAAGCTACATCTTGTGTCTTGTGTCCAGTCTGTAGCCTCCCAGGACAGGACAGACGCTGACCTAGCAGAGCAAGCTGAGCAGAGGCTGTTGGGGCTGAAGCACATGACATGCGAGGAGAGGCTGCGAGACCTGGGCTCATTCAGCACAAAGAGAAGGTTAACGGGGATGTTATCACTGTCTTCAGCTACCTGATAGGAGAGCATTGGGAAGACAAAGAGAGGTCCTTCCCAGAGCTGCACAGCAAAAGAACCAGGGACACCGGGACAGGGCTGCATCCCTAAAGGGTAGTTAAGCACCAGAACAAGCATCTGGAGAGGTGGGGAACCCCCCCCACAGATAATTCAAAATTTAAGCTGGCCCTGCTTTGAGCAGGTAGGTGGACCTAATGATCTTGAGATGCCCTCTCCAACCCAAATTACCCTGTGATTCCACAGGCAAACTAAAGAGAAAGCTACCAGAGTGCAGAGTGTGCCCACTCAGCCACACGTGACTTGTGCACAGTAGCCCTGAGCCACCTGTCCCACAGCCTGCATATCTTATCGTTGTTTTTTCAGTTAAGTGATGCTGTAAAGCTATAAAGTGCTTCAAGGCAACACATAATTAAGAGATATTACTAAAAAAGGTACAGAATAAGGTTGGGTACCAATCCTGTACAGGTCAGGAACCAGGATAACAAGCTCAAAGGGCATTTTAAACATCAACAAGAGGAAGGTCTCAAGCACTAGGCTTGACCCACAGAAAACACAGGTCCACGCAGGGTCCTGCTCTGCCAACCACAGCGATCACATCCTTAACCCAGAGAGCCATGCCAGGCCATCCCAACAAGCTGCAAGAAACGGCACACCTTCCTTTGACTGTAAGCTCTGTCGTTACCTACTTCCAACTGGCCATATGCAATCAAACATCTTCCCGCTCACTACAGCATTTCTTCACTCTCGAGAGGGTGGGGTGAAGTAACCCTTCTGAGGATGCAAGGAGGGATTTCTGCACAGCAGAGCAGTATTTCGGAAGCCGTGGTTAGACTTGGGCATTGGGAACTGACACACTCCTCATTAGAGGAAGCTGCGGTCACAGAGAAATGAGGCTGGAGAAGTCCTTAGTCATCCTGTAACTCAACAATTTCCAACACGTTCATCAAATCTGTCCTAGAGACCTCCGGGCCATGGCTACAGCCAAGGAACGATGCGGCATCTCCACCACAATCCTCGCCTTGTCTCCCATGCTGCAGGCAAACCCCATGACTTCTCACCCACAGCCCTTATGACCGGCTCCTGCAGTCCAACTCTTTTTACTGCTGGGGAGAAAACCCGCAAGCAAAGCAGAATGGGCAAAACACTCATTTCAAGAGCAAGTCTCCACCCATCACCTACAGTTTAATGCGTGGGAATGCAGCAGTCAAGACTTCAGCCCAAGTATCCTAGCCCTTACCTTAGATAAATCATTTCCAAGTCCAATATTTATAGCCTACATCAAATGTTCTTCCAGGAAGAAACATGCGCAAACATCGAAGCGCTTTGTGTACTGAGTCACAGGGACCACAGCACACCCAGGCTTCCCCAGCACTGCTGCCAAAGGGCTATTCTCTCCTCCCTACCTGAAAAACCCAACAGTTTTATTCAGAAAACTACTTTGAAAGAAAGCATGGATGTGCATTGGAAACAGGATCTTTCTGCAGCTTATCAAGTCACACAAATCCCATCACCTTCTTCCAAGGGATGTCATTGTCATCCTTTAGAGCAAACAAAGCTGAGATTTGCCACGGAACCCCCTGGGGCAGCATTACAGGTCAGCAGACATCACTACAGGCTGTGGCATGACCTGATGCCTTGCAGAGCCCAAGACCTGGATCTGACCTGCTTCCCACCTTCAGAAACAGCAGCAGCATTTCATCCCCTCCACACCTCACTTCAGCTTACTGAGCGGATGGGATTCACGCCTACTGTGCTTGGCACAGTGGGATTCAGATTTCCCTGCAATACAAGCCTGTTTTTCCACTGGCCCTGTCCCTCCTCACTGCAAGCAGGGACCCAGCAGAGCTCTCAGCCCCTGCGAGGGCCAAGGCTCTCGGCAGGAGCAGGACCTTCTGCCACACCAACATCCAGCAGTCCAGTCACCACACAGATCCAGCATGAAAGTCCATGCACTCTTCAAAGAAACCCACGCAGCAATAATTAAAGCAAAAACAGGCTCTATTTTTTTTAAATCCTTGCTTTCTCCAGAGCCCCACCTGCACAGCTCGACAAGGTCAGCATGTGGAAACCCACCACTGACTCAAAATTGGAGTCTTACCCAAATCCACTTCAACAGTGGGGAAGGGGCAGCAAGTCACGCTGCACAGCAATGGGCAGCTGCAAAGAACAGAGAGGATGGGCTGGGGAGCGGGACAGGCACCCCCGGCTCCAATTGTCACCCTGGTCTCTTGCAGGATTTCAAGACAGCAGAGACATCAAAGAGAAACCGTTGAACTCCAGAGTGCTCCTAGGCAAACCCGGAGAAACCCTGTTGCCACAGGACAGTTTTCCAAGAAGCCTCGTGGCATCAAAGCCAGCGCTCAGCCCCAGCTCTGCACCCAGGCGCCGGAGATGCTGCTGTGAAACCGCTCCTCACCTGTCAGCACCACCTCCTGCCACACAAACACTTCAAAGCAGCATGTCATAAGAAGCAAGACATGGTGGGTTTTTTTCAGGATTTTCTCAAATAATTCCAAGTGGAGCAAGCTGGAAAAGGCATTTTTTCTCACTGTGTGCTCCACACTTCTTCTCCCAAAGGCAAGAGAAAACGCCTGAATTTCTACTCCAGGGTGGATATGGAGCCGTGACACTGAGCAACCAGTCGCCCCCAGGACAGACCAGCACGCAGTCCAGCCAGGTCCTGCAACAGCCACCAGCCCTGGCAAGAGGAGAAATAACCCTTCCAGGGAAGCAGGCCCAGGGCCAGGCCACGTGTGTCTCCGCAGGGCTCCAGCCAGCAATTCGAGTACCTCAGGAGGCCTCGCCAGATCCCAGAGGAGGACAGACAGGTTTGGGGAGCTGCAGAGCTCAGCCCCCACGGGAAAGAAGGGGTTTCCTCACGGCACCAGCGCCCACAGGCAAAGCCTGGGCTCGAGCTGAGCCACGTCCAGGCACAACAGGGAGCCCAGGAGTGGGAGTTCAAGCTCCAGGGCTGCAAACAAGGAACGCAGCCCACGTGTGGAGACGTCACACCTCAGCCCCTCTGGGAGATCCCAGCTTTGGGTTAGTTTTCCATGTGCTTCATCTGGGGAAGAGAAGCGGTTTTTGCACTGTTCAATGACCTCCTGATATGGCCCCACAGGGTTTGTGTTCAATATCTGCCAGCTCAATATCTGCTTAGCCCCCAGAAATACACCAAGAAAAAGCCAGGAGCTGCACCTACTCAGGCAGGGACCACCAGGGACCCCGAGGAAGCAGCCTGAGCTGTAGAGCCAAGACCAAGCTCAGACGCCACAGCAATGAGCCTCACCACCCCGTACATCAGACAGCCCTTAACCAGCTCCTTCGGACAGTTTGGCTACAGCACAGTTGATCCTTCCACAAGCTCAACCAGACCAGTTCTCCTAAGGAGCGATGTCCCCCACTGTCCCCCCTCCTGCCTCTCTGGCTGGGACCCTCCTCCCTTGCCCCCCAGTCCCTCCACTCCCCACAGGGACTCACCAGCAGTTGGGCAGGTTGAGCGTTATGCTGGCCTGAATGTCCGCCCCAAAGCGCAGGTACCCCAGGACCCCCAGGCTGATGTACAAGATGGTGACAATAGTCATCCCCACGTAGAGGATGACTGGGAACTGCCGGGGGTTCTTCATCTTGTTTTCCAGAGGCAGCACCTGGGAGAGGAGGGAAGGATGATGACAGAGCAGCAGGTTGCCTCTGCTCCTCTATACCCCTCAGCCCCATGGCCAAGCACAGTCCCCCCATGCCAGGGGACGGGATGGTCACACAGGGAACTCCGTAGGGGAGATCTGATTTCTGTGCTCCCACTTGAGACCTTCACACTTGGTATGGCAGGTCCCCAGCAAGGTCATCCCTGTCCTTGCCTTAACGAAATGACCTGCTTCCTCCCTTTGGTAGGAGCTGTGCCCACGGGTGCCTGGTGTTTCGGGGCGATGTCATCTGCATTACACTCTGCACCCCAGAACAGCACAGCCATGCCCACTGGGCCAAGTCCACCGTGTCACATCGTCTTATTTTCCCCAGCAGGCCCCAGAAAGACAAAACACTTTCTCCTCTGTTATCAAGTTTATCCAGGCAGATTTCAACCAGGCAGGACAATAAAAACAAAAGGAAGGACAGAGGCAAGTCCTTCACATCTGCAATACTAACATTTGCTTTCAAATATAGGACTTCAGCAAACATTTTTATAGCTGTCCTTGGGTGGTGAGGATTTAAAGAAGAGACACAGTGGCAGAGCTGATGAGGAGGCAGGACCAGAAAAGCTTTTATTTGCTTCTCCACCTCCAAATCACGTGAGGAAGAGAGGACTTGTGGCTCACTGTCAACAAGAGCCCTCTGCCCTGGGCACAGCATTCAGTAAACGCTCCTCCTGTAATGGATTTGGCCCTCTCCCACAGCCAGCTTATATTAAGAGATGAAAACACTTTTTGCTCCTTTGAAGGGAGCTCCCGGAAACAACCCACAACATCTTAGGGAGCCATTAAGCTCTCCACCCACCCACACAGCTTTTTTCCACAGACACAGACGGTCTATTTACAGCATCTTGCATGAGAGGCACATGCAAATCCAGCCCCATGGCAGGCTGGGGCCATGCGGCTGCCCAAGGGAGACCTCAATGCCTCTGCAGAGATGGGGGGGGAAAACAGATCACTTTTTTTTTGGTAATGCTTTTTGGCTTCCCACTTAGGCAGCTTCAGGATTCAGCCTGATAACAACACTCAGGACAATTCCTCATCCACAGGTCAGGCAGCTGCCAGTGTGATTCCCAGCAGAGCCTGATCTAGCCAGATACAGCCACCTTCAAAGCAGCAACCTGAGGTTTGGAGCATGTTCTCCTCCAGCCTCAGATGGAAGCAAAAGGGTTTGACCCAGGAGATAGCCTGGAGGCTAAAGCTAACAGCATCATCCAGAATTTGGGCTGCTGTCAGAGAAGTTCATCCGCAAACACAGCTGCAGCGCAGAGCAGGTGCTGCAGCAAGCCCGAGCACGGGCTGAGCCTCCCATGCAAGTAGCCCCGCTGCCACACGCCAACTTACCACCCCGATGCCTTCGAAAGCAAAGATCGCGGTGCCAAAAAAGAGAGGGTAGGTCTTCCAGGCTGCTGCTAGAGGCAGGTCACTGGGATCGGGAATGTCCTGGAAAAAAGCCCACGCAGAGATCAGATGTGGGGAGGACAGGGAGGACCTGACCCCCTCCCACCGCTCCCTGTCACAGAGAAAGCCCTGCGAAGCAGAGGGTAAGCACCGTGCCCAGGGGAGAGAGCAGCACCCCACAGCCTGCAGACATCCCACCACCGAGCTCCCCCATCTGCCAAAGCACAGGACATCACAGAAGCGATGGAGGGGAGCTGTACACACGTACCCTGACAATGTACTGGTAGATCACGATAAGACTCACAAGCATGGCCACATTGGCCAGCATGGAGAAAATAGACAGGACCTTGAGGTTCTGGATGAATGTGAGCAGCACCACAAAAGGCAGCAGGGAAAGCATGTAGAGCCGGGAGTCCATGGTGGGGGTCATGGCCACCGTCCTGTTTGAGTTGCAGTCATTGGTGGTCCCGTTTGCTGCAGATACGACCTGGGGAAGCACAGGAACACTTGATGAACCACATTGTGCAGGCCTGAGAGCCATCAACCTTGGCAGCGCACCCTGGGCAGGTCAGACTCCTGCCCCATCAGCTCGCATTCACACACAGCTGGTCGAATAAAATCAAAGCAACATGGGTTTTCAGGTAGTTTTGAAGCAAATGCCTGTTACCTTGCAAGGAGAAGAGCTGGGACCAGCTACAGCATCTGAGCCCAGAGAGCAGAACCTGCCCAAGCTCAGGCTCGCTGGGCACGTGAACCTGGCAGCCAAGCGCACTGAGGGCAGAGCTTGGTGTGCGCTGCCCACGTGGCCAGTTGAGAAGAAAGGAAAGAGGCATTAAGAGATATTTCCTCAAAGGTCCTTTCCCTCTTGCTGCACCCCGTTGCACCCAATGTCACGTACCCCTTCAGCTTCTCAGTGCTCTGTTTCCACATGAGGAGATCTGGAGGCTGAACCATCCCTCCTGTGATGGGAGTGTGATCATGCTATGGATCACCAATACAACCACCACCAAGCTGGTTTGGGTGGAGGTGCCATCTGGCCACTGCAAAGTGCTGCCTGAAAACTAATTTAAACCACTCCCAAGCGAGTCCTGCCCCAGAGGAGATGATAAAGAGCTTCTGCACAAACCAGCATCCCCCATGGGATGTGCAGAGCCACCACGCACCCACAGGGAAGTGCTGCTTGAGCTCTGGTCTGCGCTGCCTCTCCGCAGCTTCCCCCAAAGCCATTTTCCAAACCAAAGCTCTGCCCAGCACAGCAGCACCTTGCCCAAGGTCCCACCATCACTCCCCATCTAACACGCTACACCCCACCACAAAAAGGAACAAGCAACACTCCCCTCTCCCTACCCAAAAAAATTCCAAAACTGAAGCCAAGGGATTTCTCAGCTGTGGGAAACCCTAAAATGGGTCAGATTTGCAGGGTTGTGCAAATTTCCTTTGTGGTTTAAGCCAGCCTTCAGCCTCTGCTGTGAGGGGCTGAGCAGAAAGCAGCCCACCTTGAAAGGGCAGCAAGGGGCCGCTCGGAGGAGCAGGAGCAGCCCGGCCCTGCACACGCACCCCTCGCTCCTGTTCTCAAAGCTGCTGGTGACAAATCACCCATGTTCACCCATTTATTCCTCCCGACCACCCCACGGGGCAGCACGAGGGGAATCTCCTCTGCTGCTGCTCCGGAGCAGAGGCAGAGCCCATCCATCCTCTGCCACCCACTGTCAGAGCCCCTGGAACCCCCTCTGAAGCTGATGGGTGTCAGGGCAGGGCTGGGGAAGGTCGTGGCCACACTGGTAGTGACTGGGGTGCTACTGCACGAGCACACAGGGGAACAAGGCTGAGCGAGGCACTGAGCTGGTGAGGCTGGGAACAGGGACGTGTTATTCCCAGTTTCTGACAGCGTGGGAGCCAGCCAAGCGGTTCAGAGTTTCTGTTTATTTCCTCTCAACGCCTGGCAGAAGGAAACTCTTTCTCTAAAGACGTAATTAAGCCCCAGAGCCACGGGATGAGGCAAGAAACTGGAATGCAAACAGGTCTAAGAAAGGGAGCAGAGAGGTTACCCTGTTCCAGTATTTAAAGGGTGGCTACAAAAACGATAGAGACTCCCCTTTTACAAGGAGTCATATGGAAAAGACGAGGGGCAGTGGGTACAAGTTACTCCCAGGGAGATCCCAATTGGACACAACGGGGAAATTTTTCACTATGAGAACAATCAGCCATTGGAATAATCTCCCCAGGGAACTGGTAGATTCCCCAACATCAGACACTTTTAAGATTCAGCTGGACGGAGGGCTGGACCAGCTTGTCTAGAATGTGGTTTTGCCAAGAAAGGTTGGATCATATGATCTTTGTGGTCCCTTCCAACCTGGGATTCTATGACATGACCATCTAACACAGAGCATCAAT
This sequence comes from Pampusana beccarii, assembly GCA_013399365.1. Classification (NCBI taxonomy): domain Eukaryota; kingdom Metazoa; phylum Chordata; class Aves; order Columbiformes; family Columbidae; genus Pampusana; species Pampusana beccarii. The sequence continues at coordinate 1,246,454 of VWYH01006719.1, read as the reverse complement.
AAACCAATCAGCTGAGGTGGGAGGACATCAAAGACACAGTCCCTCTGCTTTCATCATGTTCTTTCCCAATCAGGAATGGTCCCCGATTCCCCTGAGTGACATGGACGGCTCAGCACCTCTGAACATGGAGCAAACTCACGGGGATTCTCAGACAAACCTGCCCTGTTTGAACAGGAAAACAAATCCTTCAAAATACTTGGGCAGAGGAGCAGTACCTTCCTGAGCAGCATCAGCTGCGGGAAGTGGACCTTTGGTGGAGAATAGACCTGTGACCCAAACACCTCCACACCCATTCTCACCTTCCCCTTGCTCATGAAGGAGGGAATAAGTCTGACCTGTTTCAGATTGTCAGCCAGAAAGACAAAGTACACGCAGCAGAAACCCAACTGAGTGACGATCAGGAAAAGTCCCACTACACGCCTAGAAAAGAAAAAAAACACACATTTGTTAGCCAGGCCATACAGAAATAAGAGCCCACTTGGGTTGCTTGAGGGCTGCAGTCAAACACTGCATGGATGCTGCTCTCCCCATGGGCTGGGATGTGCAGGTCAGAGCATGCCCAGATTGCTTCTCTTCGATGCTCAGGAAAGACCACATCTCCATCTAACCTCACAGACCTCAGGCTCTCCGATCTCCCCCTCCCATCCCAGCCTCAAGAGGACACTCATAAGCAAAGTTTAGCATCTCCAGTCTGCTCCTGAATTGTCACAGCTGGAGACAACGCTCCCTACACACAGGAATAGGTTGATTTTCCCAGGATCTGATGTACGATTTGATCTGTATGCAACATCTGTGTGATGTGGGACATCCATAGGGCTGGCAGCATCCCTGGGAGGCACCATTAGACATGCTCAGTGTCTAACCAGATGGGCCAGCACTGGAATACATGTTATTTACCCTTTTCTTACACTGCAGAGACTTACTTCTCCATTTAGTATAAGCTACATCTGGTTTGGGACAGGACTGGGTCACAGACCTCAACGTTATCCCCCGGAGGACATCAAGCACTCAGGGTAGGTGAGCCAAATCACATTTTATGTCACTTGTGCCCATTTGCCAACACAGCTCAGAGAGACCAGCTGGCTCTTCTGTCCCAGCTGCAGCACATGCTGGCCTCAAAGACATGTCCCCTGTCCAGAGGAGGGAACAGGTACCTTCCCCAAACGGCATGTGTCCGCAGACACGTGCTGGGAGTCGACTCCAGCCCGTACATCACGGCATCCCCGTAGTCCACAAACTGCTTCTGGAACCTGTTCGGAGAAGAGCAAGAAAACGGACATCACATCAGCCCTGTCTGCTGGCTCCCGAGGCAAACAATGGCATTAATGGGAAAACTCTTCCTGTGAAAAAGCCCAGAAGTTGACCGAGGCTTTGACACGGGCATCTTGCTGTTGGGAGGCTTCAGAAAAACAACAGGGCTTGTCGGGAATGACGGAGGAGCTGTAGGAGCAGTGGTGCCGAGAAGGGGAGTCGCTCCTTACCTGTAGCAGAAGTGATGGGCGCATTTCACCAGGATGCCCATGCAGTGCACAGCCACGACTCCCATCACCAGCAGGCTCAGAGGACCCAGCTGCAGGGGAAGAGAGGGGGAAGGCTGCACTCTGATGGCCAGAGGCAGAGCTGCACCGTGGGTTTTTCTTCCAGACAAAACCCCACAGGCTCCATGAGCCAAAACATGGCCGGAGGCTGAACTGGAGCACGGGTGCTGCTCCCAAGAACCAGCCCCTCAGGACCGAGTAACCCTACAGAGAGCCATGAGCTCGGCTGGAAGCCATGAGCTCGACTGGAATGATGCAAAAGAAGCAAGTTGGGGCAGCCTGGGCACAGCAAAGCGCTTCCAGGGTTGTTTTTCCAAAGTGTCTTGCACATTGCTGTTATACAGGTGATTAAGAGGTCATGGTTTGGACAAAGGAAGGAAGTTTTCTTTTTTAATTCTTTTCATTTTTCAATCTGAGCAATAGGAACACTGCATTGCTGGGCGAGGAAGCCCGGAGCAGAGCAGCGAGGTGCCTGCACCTCTCACACAGACGGCAGTCTCTGGGGTGTGATACCGACCCCAAGGAACTGAGCGTCAGGACAGCAGCAGTGGAGAGATGAGACAGTGACGGGGCTGCTGTTTGACCTCCAAGTGTGACCTCAGCCCTCAGACAGCAAAGCTGCATCACAGCCACTGATCTCCACACCACCAGCTGGGCCAGCCGAGGTGAAACCCCATCGCCATCTCCTGCCACTGGCATTAACCACTGACCAACGGGGTTCATTATGTGTGCGCTGTGCTCGTAGGACCTCAGGAGGCACAAAAGCCTGCTCAGCATGGACCGTTTGGGATAAACCAAGGTGAAGGTCCTGCTGAACCCGCCACCTATGAGAACAGGGCAAGGAGATGCCACTCGAGTGGAGCGTTTCGGGAGAAAGATGCTGATGCTGCAGGGGGCAGGGAGTTAACACCCATCTGGGTGCAGAGACACAGACCCAGCACCCTGCCTGACCCCAGCAGAGGAAACCACAGCCCCAACTCGCACGCTGAGCTCCTCGAGACCAGCCAGCACAATGCAACAGCAGCAAACACAGTTGGCAGCAAACAAAGCGAACCACAGAGCCCAGGTGCAAAAGCTTACAAGCCAACAAGCACCAAGAGGCACCTCAGCAGGGACTCAAGCCCTCACACCAGCACATGAGCTGCACAGCACCCTGAGGTCACTCTGCCCCATGAGCTCCCGCACAGCGGGGCCCAGAGCTGCCTTACCAGGATGCCGGCGTTCTTCACAGCCAGGGGCAGACCCAGCAGCCCCGTGCCCACATTCCCCTTCAGCAGATGGATCAGGGTCTGGTACCACCTGAGGGAGAGAAGATGCAGAGATGACCATCGGCAGATACCTGTACCCAGACTGTGCACAGTCTCAGCCCTCGGCTCATCCTGCTTGGGGTCCAGCAGCTCTGAGCTGCTGTGGGAAACACACACAGAGGTCTGGATTCTGTCCCCTGAGCCCAGCTCAGTGGGACCAAGGAAGGACTGGAGGCAGAGACACAAACAACAGATTTTTGGGTAGGCATTTGCAGAACCGGCTTTGAGGCAAAATCCAGCACAAGTGCAGCTAAGCACCAAGGGGCTGCACAACAGGCAAGTCTCTGAGATGAAGGGATGGGTCTCCCTGGGGCAAGACAGCATCCTCTGCCCACCTGGGTAAGGCACAAGGAAGCCCCCAGGGCAAGGCTGCAACATGCCCAGGTATCCTCTGAAGCTGGACATGCTGTTTGCCCATCACAGCTCCCTACCGAACCTATTTGAAATGGGGGAATATCGGGAAAAGCACCAAACACTGCCCATTGCCAGCAAGCCCAGCTTCACTGGAGAGCAGAGAATGGCCCTGGGGCAGCTGCCCGCTTGGTGCCAGCACCCCATGGATGCAGGACCACAGCTCTGCCCTCACCACCCCATAGAACCACAGCTCCAGCATCCTCCAGGAAAGCTGGCAGGCAGCAGGGAGCCCCCATTACCTCCTGGCCAGCCCGGGAGGGAGGGAGGGAAGCATCACTCACGTTGTCCCGTTGGTCTCCCCGAAGCGCTGGTAGGACTCGGGGTGTGCAAAGCCGTTGATGCCACCGGGCGGGCTCCCCTCTGGTGTGACATCCGTGGAGCTGTAGTCATTGTAGTCCTCGCTGCGCAGGCGCCGGGTGGACATGGTCTCTGTGGAGGGAGCTGCATTAGGGGTGCTCAGCTCAATAGCCCCCTTCTCGGGCTCCCTGGGGTCAGCCATTGTGCAGAGAGACCAGCTCGTACTACCAGAGCAAGATCTGCTCCAGGGCTTTTATACAGCAACATGCTCCCGCCCAAGCAATCACAGAGCTGGCATGTCCCAAGGTCAAAGGTGCACAGTATGTTCCCAACAGCATTTCCCACAGGTTCATGACCCCAACTCGGGCACACCTGGGTTCAGGATCCTGCAGGCAGAGCCTGGATGTGACCCACTTTGCATCAGGCAAGGGACCTGCTCTAAGGATGGTGAGTGTGGCACCAGGGGCAGGGAGGGTCATGCTGGCAGCGTGTCCCCAGCCCTGGCACCCAGGACTCGGGCTGTCAAGAGAACGGTCAGGAAAGAGCAACCGCTTTTAACCCGCACACAGTTTGCTGCAAGGGAACGGCTTGCTCTTGCCAGGGAAGGGAAAGTTTCCCAACTTCCCTTTAAAAAAAAAAAAACTGAAGATTTTTTATCCAAAAAAAAATTGATTATGCTCGATCAGGCAGGAGAATAGGCCTGACATTGGCTGACAGCAAACCACCCAACTCGAAGTTTTCAGAGCCACAGAGGTTCCCGCAGGACTATAGGGCTTCCCAGGATGAGGCACCTGCACAAACTGGAGCTCTTGCTCCAGCAAAAACCCCAGCAGGGTCCAGCAAGCCAGGAGCACCAGCACAAGCCCTCCCCAAGGACACAATCCTCCTGCCTTTGGCTGGAAAGCACTTGGCTGGGTTCATTCTCACACGTGCCCTAAGAAGCTCCTGCAGCTTCTGCACATCCTGCTGCTCCCCTCCCAAAAAAATGCCTTTGCTTCCTCCAGTTCCCAGACTGCACCCAGCACCCCGGGTGCCTGCTGGAAGGAGCAACGGGGACAGGGAAATTATCTGCCAGCCTCTTGCAACACAGCCTGGTGATTCGGCCCCTGCCCCAGGGTTCCTCCAAGGTATCACCGCCCCAGGCATCATCTGCACCCCAGCAGTCCCAGTTCTCCCCATCCCAGCGCTGGTGGGGAGCGCAAGCAGCAGAGAAATGTTTCCTGCTAGACGGCTCCTATCTGGCACAGATCTAAACGTTAGTCTGTGCAGGGAATGCTCTGCCTAGGCTGCGCAGATCCTGCTCCATCCCCAGACCCCCAGGCATCCCTCCTCCCCATCACCATACTCTGGCTGTTACTTGCAAAAAAAAGCCAAAAGCTGCAATCGGTTGAATGGTCCAGCCTCGCAACCAGAAGGGAAGTAGGGAGCAAGGGACTTTGCTCAACTCTGGATGCTTGCTCCAGATACCGGCTGCTCGGGAGCAGTTACTCAAGCCGCAACAACGCGGCTTTATTTCCTGTAGCACCAGGCAACGCCAGCAGCAGAAAGCAGCACCAGTCTGTCCTACACAACACCAGCCTCCAGAGCAGCGGGGAGCCCAGGCCGGGCAAGCCGGGATGCAGCCAGGTGCTCAGGAGCTGAAGGGAGTACATCCATCACTCCTGCCCAGCCTCTTCCCTCACAGCTGGGCCACGTAACCACAGCCCGAACCGGCTCTGCCACGGGCAGGGCGATGCGGTGAGGCAGAGACCGGGAAGAGCGGCAGCATGAGTTTACACAAGGAAAGCGTTAGAAGCTGTTTGTCACGGGTGCCCGAAGGACAGGGGAGAGACTCGGGAGGCTTTGCCAAGCACCTGGAGCTGGTGGTTGGCAAGGACAGAGGCAGAGGGGCTGCCAGGGAGGGGTCAGGCACAGACACCACTCCTCAAAGACGGCCTGCACTTTATCTGAAGTATCCAACAGCAATATCCTCCAGATAAAACACAACACAGTTACATCAGCCTGCCTGATTGCTCCCCATTATTTTCTTTTTTCCTTCCCAGTCCCAGCTGCTTTTTGCTTTGAAGAGCCAGGGAAATGCATTCATCGTGACTTGCCTTCTTTGTGTCTGGATTAAAGGTTGCATAGCAGCAGGGAGCGAGCGCTCAGCTCCCCCGCAATCAACAAGAAGAAGCTGCAAAACTTGTCTCATCCACACAATTAATATTTCAAACAAAAACAAAACCCCACTACATCGCCTCATCATTGCAAAGACAAGAACAGTCTCATTCGTTTTCTACTTTAAACCCGACTCCTCATCCACTTTCATGTACATTTGTTTCCACCCCTGCACACACAAGTAATTTCACTGTGGTGAGTGAAGCACCCAGGAAAGCTGGGTGTGGGGGTGACAGCAATCTGTCCCTTAGAGTGACAACCCCACGCCAGAAGCCAAGAGCAAGATGCAACTTGCTGCTGACCCTGACAGCTCTCCCCAGCCAAGCGGGGCCTGCGTGCAGAACAGGCAACACAAAATCTTCTGGAAAAGTGGGTCGCACAGCAAAACTCACTGCTGCTCCCCACTACATGTGTTGAATCCTTTATTTCCACAGCGTTGCTTGTCACCCGTTCCAGCATGACACAAGGGAGAGCCGGCGCTGCCAGATCCCCCTCCCGCCTTGTCCCACGCCCCTGCCCACAGGGAGGCTGTGGCCAAGCCCCATCCCCAGGCTGCTGTGCCCACAGCACCTCCCAGACATGACAGCCACACCAGCTGTGTCCCCACAGCAGTGGTCCTTTGGTCTCTGTGTCACCCAGTGCTCCTGCAGCCCCAGAGACACCCCCAGTCTCACCCTTCCAGTGCTTCACAGCACAGCCTGGTCCCCCCAGCCTGGCTTCTCCCCACAGGGAGGCTGCTCGGCACAACTCCCTCCAGTCCCCACAGCTCCCACCTCAGCCGTGCTGGGCTGCCCCACTCCCCCTCCACGCTGAGCCCCCTCACAGCAGCGCGGCTGCACCCCACAGAGCACAGGGCTCCCTGCACCCTCCAGCTCACTACACAGCACCCTGCACCCTTACTAGCACCTCACACTGGGTGCACACCACGGGCACTGTGCCCCCCCAGATAGTCCAAGGGGAACACTGCAGGCTGCCAGCACCCCCACATGGCACCACCAGCACCCTGGGGCGCCCATGCGGGATCTACACAGACTCATAGATCCACGCGGGCTCTGGGCACTCTAAGGCACTGCTGCAGGCTGCCAGGACCCTCAGGGACCTCTGGACACCCCTGCAAGCTACCAGCATCCCCCTGCACCCACACAGTCTCTGCACACACACATGGCCACATAAACGGGCTGCCAGCACCCCCAAACTGCCCTGAGCACCCATGCGGGCTGCCAGCATGCTTCTGCACCCACGAGCAGCCACGCCTGATGCCAGCACCCCCAGGGATCTCTGTGCACCCACACCAGCTGCCAGCACCCCCCAGCTCTGAGCACCCCCCTACACACCCAACCACACACAAACGCTGCCAGCAAACCCCTGCACCCCCGAGTCCTGTCAGCACGCCCAGGCTCCATTGAGCACCCACACCAGCTGCCAGCTCTGCATCCCTGAGCACCCGCACCGGCTGCCAGCTCTGCATCCCCGAGCACCCACACCGGCTGCCAGCACCCTCGGGACCCCGCGCACTCATGCGGGCTGCGAGCCCCTCCCGCAACCCTGAGCACCCCCGTGCATCTCTGAGCATCCCCGCGGGCTGCCAGCCGGCTGCCAGCCCCCTCCCGCACCCCCCGCTCCCGCTCCAGGTCCCGCACCTCACTGCCGCCCCACGCCGCGCAGACCCGGCCGGGCCCGCTTGCTCGGGCCGCGCAGTCACGTGACAGCCAGCTCAGCTGACCGCACCACCCGCGCCTGCGCACGGGAAGCCGTGAAGGCGTTGGGCGGGGCGGGCGGAAGGGCGGGGCGGGAAAAGGGGCGGGGCGAAGCGCGGCGGGGCACTACGGCGCCGCCTGGCGGGCGCGGCGGTGGAGCGGGCGGGCAAAGGCGAGCACGGCTGAGCCCTGCGCCCCCCACGCGTGGGCAACGACGAGCATCGCCCGCAGCGCGGCTGTTCCTTGGGCAAGGCCTGCAGAGCAGGGCAGGCTGGCAGATGTCAGGGAGACAGATGGTCGCTGGGATGAGTGACACCCCCAGCATGGGCTGTGCACCCCTGGAGGTGGGGGACTGAGTCCCTGTGTCCAAAAGCAGTGCCTGCAGATACTCAGTGTGCCCCTTGCACAGGAGTCGACTCTTCTGGTTGCAGCATCCTCCACCGCTGCCTGCAGCCCAGCCCCAATGCCACTTCCACTTCTCCCAGCTCCAAACCACATCCCCGCTATTTCAAGAGAAACTAATGACACCCCCAGGTCACCCCCAGCACCATGAGGCACCAGCTCCGCTTCCTGGTAAAAAGATTTATTAAGAACCTATAGCACCTGCCCAAAAGGAGAATGCCATCCTGGCATGAGCGCTGTGCAGCCGTGGGGAGCGGGGTGACAAGGTTAGCGCTTCTCCAGGCAAAACAAGCCCGGGTTAGACGCAGCAGCAGGATGAAATGGAGCAAACCCAGGACACAGAAAGGCAGTGGGAGCAGTTTTGTGCAGCACAGGACCTCCCACCAGGGCAGCTCAACAGTAGTTAAGGCATATAAAGTGCTTGGAGGAAGACCAGTCCTACACTAAATGTGAGCAGTCAGGGACATCGAGGGAGCAAAGAAGGCAGGGGGCTGGTGGGTCACCTGCTCCTCTGCCCCTGCAGGGACCTGCCATAGGCAGGTGGCTTCAGACACCCACCCTGCCCAGAGCAGCAGGCAGGAAGGATGATGCCTCAGCCCCCAAACACGACTGGGAGATGGGCTGAGGCATCAATGGTCATCTCCCAGTCCATCCCATGTCCAGGATGCTGCTCCCTGGTGGTGCCTCTGCCGGTGCACTGGAAGGACGGTCCCAGTGCAGCATCCTGCCTCAGCTGCATCCCAATGGCAAAACGAGATGAGTGGGACTTGTCCCTGGCCAGGCTGTGCCCCAGCTGCCTGTCACAGCCCTGTGTCCCCCCCCAGAGCCAGTGCAGCCAGCAGCCAGCCACCTCTCCTTCAGCTGGGAGCAACACCAGCCACTTGGTCCCTCACGAGTGGGAATGTCCATCTGGGGCTCAGGTGGTTTTAGTCCTCTTGTGCTTGTGATGTTTGTCACAAGAGGGACATGGGGAGGTGCTCTCATGGGTGCCTCTTGTTGCCGAGCTGGTCCCATGCACAGGACAGGGATGCACCAAAAGCAGACCCAGAGCTACTGGGCGGGGCCGGTATCCTGCAGCCACTTTGGGGATACTTCTGTAAAATGGCCCCATGCTTTGGCCAGAGGTGGTGTGGGCAAGTAGGGACACCCTCAGCACCATCCCTCCAGCCTGCCCCAGCACTCCCAAACACTCCCTCCTGCCCATGGACTGCTTCAAGAAATATTGCTTTTCCCTGGAATGTTTTTGTCTAAAATTGCCCTGATGGGACTACAAAAAAAAAAAGAGAAACCAGATAAAAAATAACTGCCCCCAAGTCACACTGAAAGGTTGGGGCAGGGGATACCCTGGGGATGAGGTTGGGGACAGCGGGACAGCCAGAGAGACCTTTCTGTGCATAGCAGGGGAGGGGGGCACTGAGCAGGGGCAGGGGGCTGCCTCCTCTTGGTAGCAGGAGAGAGGCACCTCGCAGGGACGGGTTGGAACAGAATGGGATGCAACTGGATGGTATGGGACAGGGGACCAAGGTGGTGGGGAGAGAAGAGATGGTCCCCATCCCTCACTGTGACTTCAGGGAGAAGGCCAGCTTGACACAGGCAAGCTCCTCCCCGCTGCTGCTGGCAACCGCCTGGATACGGTAGTTGCCGTTGGTCATCCAGGAAGGCAGCTCCACGTCGGGCAGGTCAAAGTCACTGGCTGGCAGGGAGTAGGAGCCCTGTAGAGAGAGGGGACACATATGCAAGATGCCAACCAAACCCCCCCATCCCCACACCAAAGGACACGGTGGTACACGGCCGGTAGTGCCAGTGTTTTGGGCGTACCGCTTTGAAGGGGCAGTGGCAGGGGATGCCGTAGGTGAGCAGTGGCTCCGGGCAGGGCGTGCCAGGTGGGATGAGGTTGTCAATGATGGTGCAGATATCATTGTAGGTGCAGCTGCCCAGCTGTTCAATGCAAGGCAGCTGGATCCAGAGGTCACCCAGTGCCTTCTCCACCACCAGCGACACCTGGAAGGAGAGCATCCTGGATCAGTACAGCCAGCACAAGCATCCATGGCTCCTCCAGCCTGTCCCACCCCTCCCCAGCCATCCCAGCTCCTGTTTGTGCAACTCTTTAGGGTGTTCTTGGAGCCATCGCACACGCTCTAACCTCCTCCTCCTGCTTTCGGTTCCTCTCTGCCTACAGGTTTCTCTTCCTCCAACCTCAGCTTGACTCCTTGAGCAAGCATGTCCCAGCACCCACATACCTGCTCCTTCTTCTCTCCTTAGTGCCTCATTCCAAAACCACCCGGCAGCTCCCAGCCCACAGCTCTGCCTCCACACTCCCCCAGCACGCTCCCTGCACTTCCCAGCCCCAAACAGGCACTGTGGCATTGCTCAAGACAGCCCATGCACCTTGGGCAGAGGGATGTGCTCAGTCTCATCCCAAAAAAATCCCCAAAAAGTGGGGCAGGGCAGCTGGGTCAGCTCAGGGCTCCTGCAGTGGTGTGGTGGCATGTCCCTGAAGGGAGCAGCCAGGTCTGGCTGCTGAAAAACAAGTGTTGCAGCGACTGCCAGGAACACCCAGGACACTTGGGGTTTCATTTCCCTCTCTGAATCATTACGTCCCCAGGACACGACCCATCTCATGGTGTTTCTCCCACCAGGACAAGGCTGGGAGCTTCCCCCTGGTCTCCCCATGCCCATCGCTCCATCCTGGCTGACAGAGCCCAGTGCACTCAGCTCTGCACCACTCGGTGCCTCATTCCTCCAAGGGCTGCTCACTCCCACACCCACTGCAGGGTATTTCCCAGCTGCCGGTGGTTCTGGGAAGCTTTGCCCTCCCCTGTGCCACGGAGACAGCTCCAGCATGTACCTTCAGAGGGGAGGCCATGGTCTTTTTGCTGCTGACAGCCGCACTGACGCGCAGGCTTCCCGGGATGGTGACGGGGTCAGGTGCCACGGAGAGGCTCTGCAGCACCACAGGGTCCTTCCCATCACCACAGTTCTCCCAGGAAAAGCCACCAACCTGCAACAGCAAAGGATGGGAGGAGTTAGACCCTGGGTGAGCCTTGCCCTGGGTTTGCAGGAGATTTCCTCAGTGCTGGGCCCCCAAGTCCCCTCACACACATATTTGCTTACAAGCACAGCCAGAAAATAACCTTCATCCCCGCCTCAAATGCCAAAAAAATATTTCCATTTGCATTTCTTGCAATCCCAGCTCTCTGAGCCTGAGAGTGTTGCAGGAACTCTCTGTCAGACAGCAATTGCCACAATCCCCTTCCTTGTACTTCTCACCCAAAGAGGGTTCCCAGGCTGTGATTTCCAAACCAGCTGCGGCTCAGCCTCTGAACGCTTTGCATGTGAACAAGGCGAGCAGCATCCCTCAGGCCAGCACCAACAGCAGCGAGCAAGGTGTGTGAGAGCGAAGGCAAGAAAGCAAGTGGGGACTGGGGCAGGGCAGTGGTGGCTGTGCTGGCTGGGGATATACTGTGCCTTTGGGGGGCCAAGGGGCCAACACAGCCTCCTGGCTCAGCCAGGACCAGCCCGGCTGTTCTGAGCCTTCCTCCACCAGCTCTGGCCACCTGGCCCCGTGGAGGAGCAGGAACTGCACTTGCCCATTGCATTTTAAACATAGCTTAACATTTCCATCTCTGCTATGCTTGGGGAGCAGATGAACCAGGCTCACTCCCTGCCTGATACATCCCAGGGGCCTCATCCTGAGCTAGTTTGGTCTGAATGGGCCAGGGAAGCAGCATTTTCCCATGGGATAATGAAAATCCACACACAGGGGATGTCACCCAGACATCATCACTTGTGTGATAGGAGCCATGCTCGCAGATCTCCTGTTTCCTCCAAGTCCCACCAGTGTCCCCATCTGCCACCAGCAAAGCCATGGGCTGGCAACAACACCAGAGTCATTTGCCCCCTCAATTCAAGTTGAAAGGCAGAGGAACGGCAGCACTTGCCTGCAACAGCCACAGCTACAAAGCCGGTGGTAAAAGCCCAGCCTGGGCTCCCTTCCCCAGCAGGTTCTAGCCTAATTGCAGATCTTTTCCCGACGGGGGAGGATGCCTGGGCCATGCACCCCAAGCAGGTTTATCCGGGGCAGCCTGTGTCCCTGTGCCATGGATGCAGGGCTCTCCCTGCCTGCTCAGCAGCCGCAGAACCAGTGGAAGCTGTATTACCTAGTGCCAGTGGGCAGCCCCAGCGGGCAGCACTGCCCACGCAGGCCAGCAGCCCATCCCACCGTCCCGCTCACCAGCCCGGAACAGCTCAGGGCAAGCCAGGGCAAGGGGCTGGCTGCACCCTGACGTTTAGCAAGACGTGGGAGCCCCTTGCCTGCGGGTGTGCAGGCAAAAAAGCTCCACAGGAACTAAACATCAGTGTGTGGCTGCATACAGCTGTGCCACAGACCCTCTGCTGTGCCACAGAGCCTCCTCCAGCCTTCCTAACCGGTTCCCCTTTCCCTGGTGCAACACCAGCTTTCCTGGAAAATAAATAGAGAGGTTCCCCTCTGCACCCCGTCAGAGTCACACATCTTAATCAGCTGGTTTTTAATCAGCATATGTTGATGAGCCCGACCCAGTGCTGTGTGGGAAAGAGGAGGCAGCAGCCTGAGCTGGAAAACACCAGCAAACGAGAGGAGTGAGTGCTGGGAGGCTGCAGGGGCAGCTCAGCCGAAGGAGGAGAGGCCTCTGGGCACCTCGGTCCAGAAGGGTTTGTCAAAACTGAAATCCCCTCCTGTTCCGAGCCTGAACCCGAACTTCCGTTCGTGCTGCCCCAGCGCGGCCAGGTCGATAAGATCCCACCTCCCCCCACAGTCCAGCTACAGACACGCACCCGAAATCAGACCTTGCACTCGTCCTTCTGGGCCAGAAAACGCTTTGGAGCTCTTGCAAAACCCAGCAGGGCGGGGGAAGCTTTCCTCCCCCCCCGCGCCGCTCGGGCCGCTCCCTCCGCCGAGCCCCCAGCGCCCCCCGTACCCCCAAGCAGCCTCCTCGGCCCCTTCCCTGCCCAAAGGGGAGCGGGGTGCAGGGTTGGGGTCTCTCACCTTGCTCAGCCTGCGGGAACCGCTCCGCTCCACCAGCAGCGCCGGCTGCGACCCGCCGAGCGCGGGCGGGCAGAGCTGCAGGGCGCAGAGCGCCAGCGCCAGCCCCGCTACCAGCATCTCCGCGGCAGGGGCTGAGCAGGACCCGGGGAAAGGCGGCGGGGAGAGAACGGCGAAAGGCAGCGAGGCAACCGCAGGGTCCCCGAGCGGAGCTTCCCGCAGCGCGGCGGCCGCCGGGACGGGGCTGACGGCGGCGATGGGGCTGCACCCTGTTAGCTCCGGGCCCGGCCCATCTCCCGATTCCCCTCCCTCTCCCTGGGTACGCTCAGATTTTCCCTTCCCTTTCCCCCCCCCACTCCGCCCCTGTTTTTTTCGGCAAGCGCAGGACTGGAGTCGCAGGGATGCTGGGACGGGAAGCTGCGCTTTCCCAGGCACCCAGTGCCTCCGGGGCGGGATGCTGAGGTGCACCCACCACACCAGGGCACCCACCACGCCGAGTTTCAGTGGGTGAGACCAAACCGTCTCCCCACCACTTCTCGCACCCTGCTCCAGCTGGCCGAGGCATCTGTGGGCATGCAAAGGGTCGGTACCCACCCTATGCAAGTACCCGGGACCCCCACACTTCCCCTGCATTCAGCACAGGGCAGGTGGAGAGCTGAGATAATTTGAGACCCTGAACTTGACGCCGTGTGTGCTGTGGGGGGTGGCAAGCACCCAAATGTTGGGCAGTCCCTGATTGGGCTGTTTGCCTCAGCACCCTGCTACCCACCAGCCACCCATCCACCATTTCAGATTTAACAGCCCCCTTCCCCCTTTGGGTGCCAATTTTCCAGCCAGAGCCGCCCCAAGACCCCCTGTCATGATGGAGTGGCCCCACAGGTACCCCACCATCATGGATGGCACAGGAGTGTGGCTTTCCCTATATATTTTGGTGAACAGATGTTTATCCCTGTGGAAAGCTGGAAGGGGCTGAACCCACTGAGCACACAGGACACGAATGTGGCAGGACTCACACCTCCTCTCTGCTGCAACACACTTAGGACCCATGTGTGGGACCCTTCCTTGCAGACAGCCCAGCTCTCCCTCACATGCTGACGCTGCCTGGCTTCCCCATATCACTCCCAGCCCTGGGAAGGGTTGCCCAGTTTGTCCAAACCCCTGCCTCAGCTCTATTTTTAGTCCTTCATCCTTATTTAGCAGTGAGGCCAGCTGGGAGCGTGCAGGCAGGGCGCGGGAGCAGGCAGGGGCCGTGACGGATGCTGCTGCTCACCCCGTGCCGGCAGCGACAACTGCGTTGCTGATCCGCTGCAGATGCTTAAGGGCAAGAAATAAATAGCCCCATTCGTCCCACTCTGGAGCAGAGTGGAAAGTTATGCTCCAGGATTAGTTTTCACTTTGAGGCCCCAGAACAGCTGGGGGATGGAGATGGGGATGGGGATGCACAGGGAAAGGCATGGGCATGGCTAGAGCATCAGATTTGGGGCTGGGAGTGGGGCAGATCCCTCACCTCATGCCCCTGACACCAGGTATTTTCTTGCTTCTCACCACCATTGCAGGTGAATGTTTCATCGCCTCATTCCCATCCTTCCCCACTCCATTTTGCCATGGGGAAAAAAAAAAAGGTAAGAAAAGACTGTAAGAACAGGTTAACCCACATCTTTTTGCTTGGAAAAGCACAGGCAGGGGCAGGAATGACTTGAAATCGCTGTTCTACCTCAAGGCAGAAACATGTGTGACCTAGATCTCAACCAAAGGAGTCTGCGATGTTTTTTTGGCTCTAACGCATGCAAGATCCTCTGCAGTTCAAACAGTTTTCGGAGCTACCTCACCCATGCGAAACCCAGTCACGAGGTCTCAGCAGATCAGGCTAAACATCTTCAATTTGCATTGAAGGAAAGCAGCTGGTGCAGATGGGTAACAATGTTAATGACTTCGGTATGTCCCTTTTACAAAAGCAAACAGTTCGCAAATGATGTGTGGGGCCAAAGGCTGCAGCTACAGACCACCCTCTCTCCACTGTCTGTGCCACCAGCTCTGCTGGGACCTGCCAGGCATTGCCATGGGCCAGCTCATTGCTCAAAAACCTTACAGCAAAATCTTCTCCCCACACTATTTTTCTTTCTTTTTTTCTTTTTTTTTTTTTCCCAGACTGGGTTTCTGAAAATAAAAGAAACATAAACAATGAATGACTCCATCTGTGCTCATAGGACCACCCTGTACACAGACCATGCAGGGCCAGGTCCCAGATGCAAATCCCATGTGCTGGCACCAACACTGCCTTGTACCCACCCCCTCCTGCCCAGCCCTTACCAGCTGGAACTGGAGAGAGAGACAGACACTTTAGCAGCTCGCATAAATACTTCTCTTATCCATAAGCTTTGGCAAACACTTTAAATGACCATTGGTACAAATTAACTCAATGTTCGGCCAGCTGTTATCCCATTTACGGCAATTCAGCGGAGCATGAGATAAACCCTCCTAGGCTCGCTTTTGTAGGTAAAGCCCTTGAGATGTCTCCAGCTGCTGTTGTTCCTGGGGACAGATCGTGATAACACTGAAAAAGACATCAGGGCAAACTTCAAAACAAGCCGAAGCTGCCACACGTGGGTCTGCCACACACCACCTCCACTCTCCTGTCTTTGCACAGGCAGAAATCCCCTCTTTGCCACTATCCCCATTGTCTCCAGCAGCCTCTGGCAGCCCCAGCCCCACATGTTCCCTGGATCCCGACACTCCCCTGGTTAGGGAGAGAGGGATGAGTTGTTGCAGCCATGAATCTCACCCCTACAATGCCATGGAAAGCCCCTGCTTTGCTTGAAAGCGGTTGGACAGAAAAGTTCCTGGCTGTTTAACTGCTGTGCTTCAAAGGGAGCAAGTTAGCAATGTATTGGGGCAGAGGAAGATGAAGCAGGGCGGAGACAGCAGATCTCTCCAACAGGGACACATCCCGTGCAGCCCGCACAGGAAAGATTGGAGAAAGAGAGAAATCAAGCTAAAATAAGAGACTTTGTGGGCAGCACAGGCAGGGCCACCAGCAGGCAGCGTTGCAGATGCACCCATGGGCTGGAGGAAGGATGTAACATAATCCGGTGTGGTTCTTTCTTCAAAAGTTAGTGATTTATAGAAGTGCTGGGCTGTAGTAGCCATGGTGAGCACCTCACACCAGAGCCCACAGCAGCATGTGCTCACTGCACACCCCATCCCCAAACTCCAGCTCTGCCTCGATGCCACAGCCTGATGTGACCAAATCCTCTGTTTTTTCTTCGCTATTAGTGAGAGAAAGCCTACCCTGAGCCCTGCTTTGTGGCACAGGGGTATCTCAATGCACCCCCAGTAAAACCAGAAATTATCACAAGCGCACGTGCAAGCTGCTGGAGCTTCCTGCACCAGCAAGACATGAGGGCAGCTGGACAGGCTCCTTGTCAGCTGCCCACACAGTTGCTTCTGTTCGCAGCCATGGCCCCAACAATGCAAATTCAGCCTGAAAATAAGCATGTGCTTTTGTGCTTGCCCCTTTACGCCTTCAGTCTCCAAAGTCTAGACCAGGATTTTTAATTAACCCTAAAGAGGTGGAGAGCAGCACCTTGCACAGCTTTTTATCCAGCAAATGATCTACTCAGCTCAAATAAGTACTCTCTGGAGAGGGAAGGAGACTTGCCCCATGTATGAAGTGCTGGGGGAGATAAGAACAGAGACGCTCTCTGCGGTTTCTGAGTGGTGGGAGTTGATGCCAGAAAACTGCTGTGACTCACGAGACTTCACCCAGATTAAGCAGCATCTACCCAAGAAGACAAAGGCAACTGCTCCCACCAGTCCCCAGGAGACTTGGGGCAGCCATGGGTCTGCCCTTCATCTTCCCCACCCTCCTAGCCAAAGGGTGTTTCACAATTTCCCAGGTCCCAGAGTTACCAGGGCAGGAAAAACACCTCCGAATCGCACATGATGGGGCGACCACGCACCTCTGCTCCCTTGCAGGCCGGGCAGGCGGTGCCGGAGCAGCAGTGAAACACCAGCGTGCTGGCAGCCCAGAAGCCACGGGCTGCTTGGATTTCTCCCAGGGGATATTTGGAAAATGTCAGAATAGAAACTTGTTGACAAAAACTGGCAGTGTTTCCATACGGGCACAGCCTCGTGACCAGGTTGAAACTCTCCTATTTCAGCAGTGCTGGGTGGCAAGGTTTTATTTTTCAAGTCAGGATGTATACTCTTCTAGAAATGTCTATTATTTAACAGTATTTTTAAAAAATCATCAAACCAAAAACATTTGGAGGAACCTGCCTTCCCTTAATTTTTAGGCAGGCCACTTTCAAATCGCCGTGTTTCCCTTCCTCTTCAGGACTCACTCCCAAAGTGCAGGATTTCTCCTGGAAAAGGTTACCCTGATCCAGTATTCGGGGTGTTTGGGATGCTCAAGAGGGGAGCTGCCAGGATGCAGTCTCCCAGGCAGTATGGACCACACTGAAAACCCCCTCCAGCCAGCACAGCTACCCCTGGAGCAGAGCTGCTGCCAGAACAACACATCCCACAGGAGAAAACATTCCCATTTTTACACAACTACCCCAACACGAGCTGAAACTTAATGGGGTGAAGGTAAAAGGCAGGATGGGTCCTGCCTTTGCCCCTCACGTCCTTTATTTCAGGGGGCTGGGGTGGATTCATGACTGGAAGCCCCCTGAGGTAGCCCTGCTCCAGCCGCACCCCAGCCGCAGTGCAGGGGTCCTGCTCCCCTTTCCCCCCACCCAGGGTGGAGCATCCTCAGTGCAGGGGACCCCAGAAACAGGACATTCCAGGGGCGGGGGGTGTCCCACTACTCTGCTTGGGATGAAGTACCCCGGTACAGAGGACCCAGGGCGGGGACACCCCGAGGCGGAGCAGCCCCGGGGCCGGAGCAGCCCCGCCGGGCGCCCAGGGCCAGCCCCGGGGGCGGGCAGGCTGCGGCCGGGGGCCCTGCCCGCGGCTCGGGGGTGCAGAGCACCCTCTCCCGGCGCTGCCTGCGAGCAGCTGCGCGGACTTTTTTAAATTTTTTTTTTTTTTTTTCCTGCCTGCTAGCCCCTGCTGGGGCGGCTCGTCCCGTCCCGTCCCGTCCCTCCCGGTCCCCCCGGGGGATGCAGCGCCCCGCGCCCCGCGGCTGAGCGGGCTCCAGGCCGGGGCTCCATGGGCTGCACCGGCAGCGCCCTGCGCTGCTGCCCCGCCGGCGGCAAGGTACCGGCTTTGCTGGGCTGGGCTTGGGCTGGGCTTTGCATGGGGTCGGGTCTGGCGTGGGGTCGCGGCTTGCATGGATTTGGGGTTCGCATGGGGCTGGGGTTTGCGTGGGCCCCTGCTTGGACTGCTGGGGAGACGTGCTTTGGGACCCCTGCCCGGGGGAGCGGAGCGGCAGGGCTGGGCAGTGTGGCTGCCCCAAGTTGCCCGTGACTCCGCCAGTGTTGTGGCGGGGGAGCTGGCACCGGGCACAGCGGGCGTTAGCAGCCACCTGCCCTGCTGCACCCTCCAGCACCCCTCCAGGCACTGGGGGAGAACCCCCACATCATGGGGATACCCATACTAAACGGGGGTGCAGCATCTGGGGTGCCAATGCCTGTTGGAAATACTGGTCTCATATAGGACAAGGATGGGTTGCCCCAGCTAGATCTCTGCCATGCTCCCACAGCATCCCCCTGCTTGTCCCAAAAGTTGTGTCCCCCCTTGTCCCACGTTCCCCCTTGTGCTGAAGGTAAAGCTTTTGCTGGGGAACACTCTGAGTCCCCAGCAGATCTCAGTGCGTTGCTCTACACTCGAAGCGCTCTTTTGCAAGTTAAGGTCTAGAAAATATCTGCTGCTAATTATTATTATTTTTTGGCACGCTCACGCTGCCTTAGCGCCCCGCCATCCGAGTTGTTTGTGAATACAGATGTGCTGTTTGTACTGGTGTCGGTGGGCTGTGGTTATTGGAGGGTGGCAGGGGCAGGAGGAAAGTCGGAAAGGCCGTGCGGTGCCGGCGTGTCCCCCTGCACGGGTGGCTCTTTGCAGAAGCAGCTGGGAGAGCTCGGCTGCCCGGGACCATGCGGCCAAAGCACAACTCGCTGCTGGGATGTGTGGGGGGAGCAGGCGTGGAGCTTGCACGGCCCCGGAGCCAGCAAGTGCCTTTATTTACAGCACTTGGAGGCTTGGCTGCTTCTCCGTGTCATGGAAAAAAATCCCACTCTTCTCCATGTCATAAGATCAGACACTTCTGGGCTGGTTTGTGACTCTGAGAGCTCACAAGAAGGGGCATGGGACAGGGAGAAACAGCAATCCTGAGGTCCCAGGTGTTGAGAGCAGCACATGTACTGAAATGCGGAAATTTAAGTCAGTCATTTGCCCACAGACGCCTCCCTTCCTGCATTTACCCACTCTTGAGCTCTTCTGCTCAGCCTCACGACACAGCTCACTGTGGTTTGTGCCCCATGAAACAGCCCTGCTGCTGTGACTAAGTTGTGAGTTAAACCCAAAAGCAGCACCAAAAATCACCTTTATGGCAAAAAGGGGTAAGGGGAGGCATTGACCCACTTCTGCCCACATTCTCCTGTCCAGGGTATGAAAACGCAGGGTGAGAGACATTCACCCTCCCGCTGCTGATGGGTGGATTTGCAGAGCTGGTCTCTTGGGGTTGCTTGGGGATGGAGGAGCCCTCAAACCCCAGGGGGGAGACTGGAAAGACCTGCGATGCACATCGCAGGGCTGGGGGCTGTGGTGGCTTTTGGAGCCAGTCTAAGGTTGGAGGTGACCTTGGGGAGCCCGTCCCAGGCTGTGTCTGGTGGGTGGACGGCATACCAGGCACCGCTGCGTGCTCTGGGGGAGGCGGCTTGGCAGCCTCCTCCTTCCCGACACTGGTCCATGGGCAGCGGGGCAATAAGGATGCACGGGCGCAGGTGCCAGAGCCCAATCCTGAGCTGTGGGCACCGTCCTCAGGTGTCCCTTCCCCTCCCGGCTCCATCCACCTGTGCTCGGCTGCTTCCCATCACCGCTTGCTCTTCAGCCGTGCTCCCGGCGTGAGAGAGGCCAAGGCGCCTTCCCAAAAGATCAGGCCTGAGGCTTGGCTGCCTTCCAGGGCTGGGGTGAATTTATTTTGGAGATATAGGAACTATATGTAGCTGCAGGAGCCAGGGAAAGGTCAGGACGAAAAACTCGGGGCTGTCAACGGCGTGAAGGGTTTGCATACGGTCTGCGGGTACAGATTTGACTGTATGAGAGGTGATAGTCATCTCGTGACACAACCATCGCTGGAGGAAAAACAGCAGCAGAGCACAAGACAGGTCTCATGGACCTGTGCCAGCATTGCTCTGGCAGCACTGAGCATCTGCTGCAGGTTCCAGGGAGGCTTTAGGGTCGTGGGACAAATCCTGTCCCCACTTCTCCACAGCCACAAAGCAAAACCTCACCCCAGAAGCAGTGTCGGGATTTAAATGCTTGTTTCCTGCCTCTTTGTGATTTTGTTCCCTGACGGTAAGGTTGCATGGTTTAATTGCTTAACATACTTGTAAAACAGGAAAAGAGGAAGAAAAATACAGTTCAAACCCCCACCTCAGGCTAAAAGCTGAAGTAGAGGCTGCAGCCAACCCAGCTGTCTGCACGGTGCCGGCTGCCTCTGCACGGGGCTCCCCTCCACCTTTTGAGGTGCCTCAGGTTTTGCTGGAAATCCTGATTAATCCATCCATACAACAAGAAATATTCAGTTATAAGAACGTGGATACTTTTTTTTCTTTTTTTTTTCTTTTTTTTTGAGCATCCTCACAGCTGAAGCCAGAGGTTTCTGTGCTGACACATTACAGGACCAGCAGTGCTGCCGATGGCCGGCACCTGTGGGACATTTCAGGCTGCTTCTTCTCCAGGCCAAAGCCATTCCAGCTGGAGCAACTCCCAGCCTGCTCCTTTTGCACGTAGCGGGTACCGGGAGCATCTTCCATCTCTCCAAAATGCACTGGGTGATACCCGGGATGCAGGTGCCATGTGCTGCTCTGGAAGTGGCAGCAGAAGGTGCCTCTGATCGAGTTTTCAGCCACGTTTCCTTTTCACTCTGTTTTTGGAAGTGGAGCTCTCATCCCAAAGGGCAATTGAGTGCTCAGGCATAAAATTAGCTCCAGACACTATTTTAATTGCTTCTAGAGGTAGGAAGGGTGCCTCACTCGTAGCCTAGGGGCAGGTATTTAGATTTGTCTGCCGATGCCACTACACATCTTGCTCCCTTTTGCCACTTCTGAGTTCAGTGCAGTTGTCTCAAATCATTCTCCTTGAGCAGCCGAGGGTCTCTGAGGCCCCATCCCACTGAGTTTGGGACACGGAGGAGAGGTAAAAGTGCCCTGGATCCGCACTGGGGACATTGCCTATGCTACGGGGCTGACCAGGGCTGACCAGCCCTGGGCTCTGTCCTTGGGCACCACCTTCACCAGCGAGCGGGACACATGCAGCAGAGGCGGTTTGGTTTGGGCAGGTGAGGCTTAGGGGGTCACTCCTGGAGGAGGTACCAGCATCCTGCTCCCGGCAAGGCTCAGATCACCCAAAACCCTTGGGGGCTGTGTGACTCCACCGTGCCAGGACAGATCCCCCCGCACAGCCTTTGCTTTGTCGCAGTAAAACCTGTGGGAGGGAATTTTGAGGTTCCCTTGGTGTCCCCTGGCTTGCAGAGCCCCAACTGTCTCATCTATCCACCACCCACCAGACCCCAAAATCCAGCACAGGACACAGGGTACATTAAATAGTGGGTGGATGCACATCAGCATGAGATGAGTGCTGGGGACCCGGGGGACCCTTTGCAGGCAGGGCTGCTGGGTGGGCTTGGCGGCATCACGGGGCACCCCACATTTGCAGAACGAGTTGTGTCAGCAACGGCAACAAACCCTGCGAATCCCAACCACCTGGTGCCTCCTCACCCTGCTGCCCGGGCTGCGTTCAACGCCGCAGCCGCTCGCGCCATAGAAGGGAAGATAAAGTCGGGGCTTCCCAGACACTCGGAGTTTTCCTGCTCTCTCTGGCAACTGCACTTCCCTCCAGCTTCGGGAGGGGGGCTGCTGGGGAGGCGGAGGCAGGGACGCCTGTTTGCTTTGCATCCCTTTTTTCCCAAGCCAGGCTCCCTAATCTGGTCTGTATTTGGCTGCGCCGCTGTGACAACAGAGCCAAGCTGGGGCGCAGCCGGCACAGCGGGGTCCCCAGCACCCCCTGGGCTGCAGGGCTGGTTTCGTGAGGGACTGCTGGTTTTAGCAGAGGCTTTGCCAGGGGCTGGAGCATGGCAACATGTCGGCAGGTGGATTCCCTCACCCACAGATATCCGTAACCCTGCTCAGAAGCACAACCTAGCGACGGGCTTTGGGGACAAGATTTGCCCCGCACCGGGGAGGAGGGGCTGTGCGAGCAGATGAGCTTTGCTTCTACCTTTCAGCAACAAATAAAAATATATCCATCTCTTTTTTGTTTTTTTCTCTCTCCTCCCTGAGTGACTACATTAAGCCCACGCAGGGCGGGAGGCCGTCCCGTGGGGCTGTGCCGCTGAAGGCAGCTCCCAGCTCTGGGTTCTATCAGCCCCGCGGCAGCCGAGCAGCACATTCCTGCGCTCCTGAGCTCATTGCTTGTGCTGCCGCCAGCCCTCGCCTGCTGCCAGCCCTGTGCAGGGTCAGGATCACCTCTCATTTACAGCTATTTTTCATTTCTCACTCCTACTCCAGCATGGGCTGTGTCAAAGCCCAGCTGTGTAAAGCACCCGGCAGAGGGCTGTGTTTGGGGAGCTGCAAGGTGCCAGGGACAGGAGGAGGGTGGCATGGACGCACCAAGTGCTGCCTGCTCTCCCCCACCGTGTGTTTTGCTGCCAGAGCCTATTTTGCACCAGCACCGTGTTGGGGGGTTCCTGAGCATCCTGTGGGTTTTCCAGCTGGTGGCTGGTAACTCCACGTGGTGAAGTGGACAGGACATAGGGAAACGGCATGAACTCAGGGCTGCCTGCCAGGCAGCACATGCGCACCTATGGGTGCTTGGGGGTGGCAGAGGGTCAGGGAGGCATCACTGCTGCTCAAGCACCCGTGTTTTAGGAGGGCTGAAGGGTGCTCAGTGCAGGGTGCCTGGCTGTGAGGTGTCCTCTGCCTGCAGCCATCTGCCCCCTTTGTTCCCCCCCGCTCCAGCCCCCTCTCTCTCCGCCAGAGACAGCTAAAAGCCCAGCAGAAGAGGAGACCGGCTTCCCGGGAGCTCACGGACTTGAAGACAGAGAATGGTGAGAAGATGATGCGTTTTCCCCTGCTGTGCTTTCTCAGTGTGATATTAAAAAGGCAGTAGGAGAGAGCCCAGGACAGCCAACCTGTGCCAGGGATGGGGAGGATGGGGATAATGGCTGTGTCCTCCACATGGCACTGGTGCAGACGGGCAGACATGGTGGCACCCCAGAGACGGTGCCATCCCAGAGATGATGGCATCCCTTCTTCTCAGGCAGAGAGGTTGTCCCCAGGGCAGGAGGCCTAACGAGTCCTCTCTGAGCCTGTCATCACCAACCCAATTAGCTCTACTTTGCATCAGTGAGATGCAGGGGAGGGATTTGTCCAGCGGGAAGAGGACAGGGCCTGACCCCAGGACACGGCGCTGGCAGGTCAGCTGCCCAGGACATCCAAGCAGTCCAGTTCACAGGATGCGGCTGGTGCCATTTCAGCCATGTTTGTGTTGCAGCCGATGCCACCCTGTTGCCTGAGGATGGGAAGGAGAAGGCAGCACTGCAGGAGGAGCGGACAGAGAGCAGGAGACTCCTCCAAGGCCAGGAGGAGGAGGAGCAGCTGCGGGATGCCAGCCGGGCAAGGTCCACAAGAGTCGCCCAGGATGTTCACATTCAGGTCGGTTGAAAAGGCGGGTGCTGGTGGGGCTGCGGCTGGACAGGGAGCATGTGGCCAGCCAGGACGTCCCAGGCAGCAATCACAAACCTGGCATACACTGGGCTGGGTTCTCCTGTTTTTAGGAGAAGGAAAGCGTTAGAAATGGGTTAGGAAGCCAGGAGCAGTGCGGGTCTGGCAATGAGTCACGGGCAGATGGGGAGAGCCAGAGCATCCCTTACATGGGTGACACAGGTAGGGTTTATCATCTCCCTGCTTCCCAGGTGGAAAATGGAAAAGACCTGGAGCTAGAGGAGCGGTTCGATGCCTTGAGGAGGGAGCACACAGAGACCCTGCGAGGTGCGTGCTAGGACAGCAGGGCTCCCCGCAGCCCCCCTGCCTCCCCACTGCTGGTGCCCCTCCAGCTTCATGTGGGGTCATGGGGATGCTGTCCCCCTGCTCCATGGCACTGTGGGGCTCGCTGCCCCGGTGTCCCTGCACTGATGATGCTCAATTCATGTCCCCTCTGCAGAGCTCCAGAGAGTGCATGAGCAGGAGAAGCTGCTGCTGACAGAATCCCACCACAGGTCTCAGGCGGCCTTACAGGTACCCATGGAGAAACACCTGGGGGAGGGTGCTCATGAAGGGCTTGAGTACCATCTGCTGGCTCTGCTATGGTCCTCTGAGCTCCTCAGTGGCCACCTTGGACCTTTGTGTGTCCAAGGACCATGCAGGCTCCTCCAGCCCTGGGGTTACCAGGGTGCCATAGCCCAGCAGTGCCCTTGCTTGGGAAGAAATCCTGGACACCCCCTATCCTCCTTCTTCCCTGGCTGCCCTAGGAGACGATCCAGGAGCTGAACTCCCAGCTGAAGTCCTTCCAGGAGAGGATGAAGCGGGTGGAGGAGTCACTCTTGAGCACAGACTACAAGAAGCACATCCAGGTACAGGGAGATGTGGGACCAGTGGCCTCTGCAGAGGAGTGTCAGGGAGGGGACCTCCTCCGGGATGCTGGCCCAAAACCAGGGGTGCTTCTCTGATGGACCCTGAGAGCACGTGGAGGGGCTCAGGCCAGGGGTGGCATAGGACAGCTGAAAGGGGAGCAAAGCACCGTCCCTGGGAGGTTCAAGAGCTGTTGGGGTCCCTTGAACACAAGTGATGGGTGAAATGTGGTGCCTTGTGGGTACAAACCCATCCTGGGCCATGCAGGACCCCACCTGGCCCACTGGGGTCATTTGTGAACTGTGTCAGGTGGCCCAAGTGCCCACCGTGCTGCAGCTGCCCCATCCCTGTGCCCTGCAGGAGCACGGCAGCCCCAGCCCCTTCTGGGAGCAGGAGCTGGAGAGCCTGCACTTCGTCATCGAGATGAAGAACGAGCACATCCACGGCCTGGACAAGAAGCTGCTGAACCTGGAGAGCGTGGTGGGTTCAAGGAGGGCATTACTGGTGGGCTTTCTTCTTTCCATCTCTTATTCCCACCTGAATCCCATCCAGAAATTGCAGCTGAAGCAGAGCTGGATAGAGCCTGGTTCCTCCCTCAGAGTGGGGAGGGGATGCAGTTGCAATGCCACCATGCTCCTACCCAGCCAGTTTTCCCCCGAGATGGATCAGCAAGGAGGCCAGAGGCACTTCCCAACTCCCTCCTCACCCTCCTGTCCCCCTTCCAGGTGGAGAAGAACCTGCTGCTAGAAGAGAAGGTGAAGACCCTCCAGCAGGAGAATGAGGACCTGCAGGTTCGCACCCAGAACCACTTGGTCATGGCTAGGTAAGTGCTGGTCCCACGCATCCACTGGTGCACAGTGGCAGGGTGACAGCAGTCACAGGTGGCATCTCCAATGTGGGAAGTGGTGACAGTGCTGGAGCCCTCAGCACAGGGCAGACATGGACCTGTTGGAGAGGGGCCAGAGGAGCCACAGAAATGATCCAAGGCTGAACCAGCTCTGCCGGGAGGACAGGCTGAGAGACTTGGGGTGTTCAGCCTGGAGAAGAGAAGGCTCCGGTGGGACCTTATTGCAGCCTTTCCATACTTAAAAGGGGCCAATAAGGAAGATGGGGATAGACTTTAGCAGGGCCTGTTGCGACAGGACAAGGGCTGATGGTTTTAAACTGAAAGAGGGGAGATTCAGGCTGGACATGGGGAAGAAATATTTTACACTGAGCGTGGTGAAACACTGGCCCAGGTTGCCCAGAGAGGTGGTGGATGCCCCATCCCTGGAGACATCCCAGGCCAGGCTGGATGGGGCTCTGAGCAACCTGAGCTGGTGAAGATGTCCCTGCTCATGGCAGGGGTGGCACTGGATGAGCTTTGAAGGTCCATTCCAACCCAAACCATTCTAAGATGCTATGACAGCAGGGTTTGGGGAACACATCACAGTCTGCGGTGCCCCCGGGTGCTCTGTGGGGAGCAGAGGGGGCTAACACACCATTTGCCCGCAGGCAGCTGTCAGAGGAGCTGCTGGCCGCCCGCGGGGCGCTGGAGAAGGAGACCCAGCTGCGGGAGCAGGCTCGACGCGAGAAGGAGGAGCTGCTGTACCGCGTGCTCAACAGGGGGGACGGCTCCCCCTTCCCCACAGCTGCCGGCGAGGTGCCCCTCATGGCCACGTAGCACACCGCCAACCAGCACCGTGCGCTGCTGGGGGGCTGTCGGGGCTCTCCTCTGGGCGCAGGAGCCCAGGGCTGCTCTCACAAGTGCCCCCGCTGCCGGGGCAGGCCCTGTCTGACCGGGGCGATGGAGCGTTTCACAGGACACTTGCGCCTGCCTTTCCCCAGCCCATGCAGGGTTGCAGGGGGTCCCCAGCCACCCCTCCGTGCCATCCCTGCACCCCTTCCTCCTGTGGGAGGCTGTGGGGAGCATTCCTGGGGTAAAAGGGATCAGCCAGGACACACAAACGTGCATTGGGCTGGATGCCACCCAGCACTTGGCTCTAAGCATAACCAGCATCAGTGCTGCTGGGGGGGCATGGAGGCGCGGAAGAAAAGGTCATCACTGGGATGGGAAAGGGACAAGCATGGGAGGATGGGCAGGGTGCTGGGGACATGGTGCTGTTAAGTGTTAAGGTAACTCACTCTCTGGAGTATCCCTGGGAAGCGCATGGCTGAGCCATGGAGGCTTTCATGGAGTAGTAGCAAAGGGCAAGAGGGTACATGTGCCACCTCCAGCACCGCCCTTGCCACAGACCGTGTCAGCCTGTCTCATTTTGGGGCTTGGCCTCCTGCTCAGGCTGCTCTGAGCAGGTACCACCCACTCCACCATTCCCAGTGAAAACAGGGCTTCCCCTGCCCATGACCTGATCACTGCCTGGGGAGGGGGTCAGGCAGGGCTCCCACCCACACCCTTCTCTGCCCATCCCCTCGTCCATCCCAGGGGTTGCCCAGGCAGGCTCCCACTGACCGCCACGCAGACACCAAAGCATCTTCCTCCCTGCTGCTCATCAGCAGCAACACCAGCCCCATCTTCTCCCCCAAAGCAGGGCAGATGCTGCATGCCCAGAGGTGCACATCTGGGGAGCAGAGCATCCTCCAAAGGGGAGCAGGTTTCAGCAGTGGCCGCCAGCAGGTCACATCCCCATCAGGGAAGATGCTGCCAGCACAGCTGCAGGTCAGGGCTAGATGCACACAAGCACTTTTCACTGGGCTCACAAGTGTGGTGGGACAGTCACTGCTCCAGGGGTTGTCACTGGCCTGTCCCCTCCCCTGTTTAGGCAGGGGGTGTGTGTATGTGTGTGCACCAGGCCAGCGCTACTGGCTGTAACAATTACAAGTCTGTAAAAAGCAGCAGCCTCAAGAATCCCTTATCAATGGTTTTGGGGACCAGTGTGGGAGCATCTCATGGGGGTATGTGTGGTCTCCACCCAGGGCAGCAGGAGGATGGGGGGGTTGGAGGAGGCCCCACAAAGCCACAACAAGGAAAACCTGGAGGAGGTCCCCACTGCTGGTCCCCATTTTCCTGCTCCTTCCCTTGTTTTGTTCATATCAAGGCAGACCCCAAGCCTCCCAGCACCAGTTTAATTAACATTTCCAAGTTGCCTATACAAGTAGTAAGGGGAATTCCTTCCCCCATCCCTATCACCTCACACCAGGAGCCCCATCTCAATTTGTGGAGCAGGTTTTGGAGGAAAACCAGGCAGAAAAAAAGCAAAAACACAGGTTAGGATGCAGGGCTGCATGCACCTACAACTGTGGATGTACTCAAACTGAGCTGCCCCTGGAGAACATGGAAAGAGGTGAGCAGGTCCAAGAACTGACTGCAGCAGCAAGGCAGAGGAGCACAGCCCCAGCTCCCAGCAGCAGAGAGCTCAGGCTGCCTGCCGTTCCCCAGTGTTTGGGCGCTAGGACCCCAGTTGCTACCCACACTTTATCATAACCTCATTGCATAGAGACAACATCCTTAGAGAAAAGAAAATAAAAATACCTAACTAGACCAAGTACAGCTTATAGCAGAGCAGACAGCAGCACCATCCACCACTGACCCATCCAGCCTTACCTCAGAGGGTTGTAAAGGTGCAACAAGACCTGGATATATCTTAACAGGGAATTAAAGTAGCACCAGGAATAGCTCTGATGTGGTGCCTCCCTCCTGAGCAGCAGAGTGGGAGTAGGGGCTCAAGTGGGTTCAAGGCTGGGCTTAAATGGGGTCCAGGACTGTGTGGGTGTGAGTCCCAGGTGAGGCTGCTGAGGGCCAGTAAGGGATATAAGTGCCCTCAGGCCCTGGCACAGTTGTTCTGTAGGGCTTTTTCTAGGAGGGAGAGGGTATGGGGAAAGCTATGGTGTGGCCTTGGGAGAAGAGGACCAAGTCTGGGCTTTGAGGAGAGTCTGACAGCTTGTGTTTTGGAGTGAGGTGCTAACTTTGATGTTATTTTTGAGTAGTGTGCAGGTTGAGTCTGCTTACGATATTTCAGGTTAAAAGCTATTTATGTTTGTGTATAGGCTATGGTGTAGTTCAGCATATTTGCCAGCCTTCTGGTGCTGTGAAAGCTTGCAAGGAGCAGTGGAAGAATATATCAGCAATGCAAGAACAAAGTAAGGAGGGATCCAGAGCACCTGAAGTGTGTGTCTGTGCTCTAACAACAGGCTACTCTGCCCTGGCTGTGCAGGGCAGCCCTGTGTCCCTAGTGCCTCTGTGGTGGAGGCTCAGCACACCCTGGTGTAGCCAGGAGCACCGGGAGGACAGCAGGGCTGTTGTCCTGCATTGCAGTGCAGGGTGAACAAAGCCACGCTTGTCACCCACACTGTCTCACGAGTGAGGGATCCGGACACCAACGCCAGCCTGAGGGAACATTGCCCCATGGGACCAAGAGGGCAGGAAGGAGCAGTGTATGTCATCTTCTCCCAAGGTGCCTCAAGTCTCCTGGGGCAGGGGGTATGCTGCCAGCCATCAGGTGTGTCACAGCCAGCCTGGGGTCCTGGCTGCTGGGGACCTCTGTCTCTCAGGACAGGTAGGGCAGAGCAGCTCAGCCACCTTGCAGCCCCAGAGAGATGCTCCAGCCAGCGGGTACCACCAAGGCTTGGATGCCTGAAGAGTTGTGTGCCAGCAGCCTTCAACATCTTGATGGGGCCCTTGGTTTTATTTCTGACGTCGGCCAGACAGCAGGCACTGCTGTCCATAGCCCCTGGGAGCCCCACCAGCTCCTCCAGCCCTTCTGTGCTGGCTGGGGCACAGGGTGGTGGCAAAGAGGCAATGGGGTTGTCCTGGGCAAGGCAGGGAAGGGAACAGCGTTGGGGTGCTGCAGCAGCAGTGCTGTCTGCCAGGAGCATCTCAGCCTGCATCTCTGCCCACCGCTGTGCTGCAAGGTCTTCTCAGCCCTGTGTCTGCCTTGGGATGGAAGGCTGGGGTGTGGGGGATGACGAGCTGCCTCTCCCCAGCTCAGAATCTGCCCCATGGATGCTGCCTGCAGAGCCCCAGTCATGTCCTGTAGGGTGCCAGCCCTGCCCCTCGGCTTTTGCGGAGAGTCAGGGATGGACATTTCCCAGGGAAGGGGGTGATTTGGTGTGGGTGGAAGTGGCGAGCAGCAGGACAAGCATAGGAGGCAGTGGGGCACCCTGTAACTGAGCATTCACCAGGAAACTGGGGCGGGGGGGACGGAAGGGGGTGAAATTTCCGCAGTTAAGTGCAAGCACTATTGTCGCCTTGCACTGTGCGCGTCACCGCCACTGGCACACAGCCCCTGCACACACCGGTGAGGCTTTTCTGCCAAGTGACCCCCTTCCCCACACCCTGGCAGGGACAGGGTGCTTCTTTAGGCAGTATCGGGTTCCCCCTGCACCGTGAGCACCCAAAACCAAGGGGCTGAGTTCTGGCCTGGCGGCGAGGGTGGGAGCACAGCCCTGACCACGGTGCCATGGCAGGCGGGGACTGGAGGGCTGGCGAGCGGTGACGTCTCGCCGGGAGGAAACAGCTGCACGCCAAGGACGAGCGCACGGCCACAAGTACGCACCGAGCGCGCCGGCGGCCGCCGTTCTGCCAGCTCACCCGGACAGGCCTCAGTGCCGCTTGTAAGTGTGCGGGGAGACCGTGCGGGCAGGCGAGGGGACAGTGCTGGTGTGCAAAGCCATTGCGGTGGCGTGCAAGGGGAGGTGAGCTGTGCGAGCGGAGGCCTCCAAGGGGTGGCTGCAGGGGGGGTCCTTCTTGCCTTTTTCTTTTTATGAAAAGTTCTTCCTTTTTAACAAAATCCGGGGGGAGCGCACTGCCGGCAGGGTTTTTTTGGGTGGGCGCTGGCATTGCTGTGGGGCCCATGGGTGTGTCCCGGCCGGGATGCGCCTTTGTGCCCCAGCACTGCAGTGGCCATGGACACTCCCATCCCTCCATGCAGGGGTCCCAGCTGGGCTCGGCGGGGAGGATCCCCCTGGTCCGGTACCCCCCAAGTTTTGCACCAGCAAATGCACCGTGCTGAACCCCAGAGGCACAGAGCTCTAGAAGGCCATGGGGACTTTTTGCCTCTGGGGTGGGGCAGGGCACTTCAGGGACCTCCCTCGCTTTTTTTTAACCCAGCAAATCTCCCTTTCTACCCTGCGGGCAGGATGATGGGTGGCGGGGTGCTGGGTGTGCCATCGCCTTCACCGCGTGTGGCTGTGCCGGGAGAGCTGTGCTAGGCAGCAGGCTGCAAAAATAGCTGCTGGGCTCCTGGGGTGAAACCCCTGAGCCCAAAGCTCTTGGGAGGCCGGTGGGGTCGATGTTGCTGGGGAGACAGAGGCTTTTTGGCAAGGGTGGGTCATTCTGTGAAGGAGACAGTCTGTGCACGTCATTTAGGGTTTCTCACGGCACTTTCTGCCCAGGAATCCCCACAACCCAAACCTCCCAATTGTTTGGGCAGGGGTGCGGGTACATCCCACTGTTTGAGCTCTGCAGCCTCCAGGATTCATCACACGGATGCGGTGTGTTGGTCCGGGCATCCTCCTCGGATCACCTGCTGCCAGGGCAAGAGCTGAGGCTGCTCCCCCAGCCCCTGCGGAGGTGCCAGCAGCAGTGGGGGACAGCGGTGAGGCGCTGCAGGGACAGGCTGGGGACTGGGTGTGGCTGGGGATTCTCCGCCACTGCTGAGATGAGCTGGGTGGTCTCAGCCTGGCTGCTGCATGCACGGAGTGAGGCAGGAGGGCTGTGCCACGCAAGGCTTTCTCGGTTCCCTGGAGGGTGTGCAGCTTCACATACGGGCTCCTGAGTGGCATTAAAAGGCTGCGTGGGGCTGGCATCCCCTGGCACCCACCCAGCACCCGGCCGCAGTGCAGCCCCACCGCGCACGGGGCAGGCGGGGGCTCCCCCCAGCCAGGAGCCGCAGGGAGGGGTGGCTGATGCTTGCAGCCTCCTCAGCTGAAAAGGGAAGGGAGGTGAGAGCAGCTCTTGTTTTCTGCAAAACTTCCTCCCCTCGGCAAAGACACCCGCGGGTGCCGGGCAGTTTCCTGCATGTGAGCGGGGTGACCCCGCCGCAACAAGGACTGTGGGGCTGGGTGTCCCGCTGCATAGGCGCTCCCACAGGGATGCAGGGCCAAGCTGAGAAAGTTCATGTGATTTCTCCTACTCACTCCATGGCACGAAATGGAGCTCAGCTGGGGGCAGAAATCCCCCCAGGATGGCCCCACTGCGCCCTGAGCTTTCCTGCAACGTGTCTGGGAGGGAGGAGGGAGCTGTGCCTCATGGCTGGAGCTCAGCTGACGCTCAGCGGTTCATTCATGGCCGCGCTCCATTTTCCAGATGTTTCTCTCCCTCCGTTGGTTTTCTCAGAGCAAACGGTGCTGTCTGGGGACTTTCTCTGGGGGGGTGGGGAGAGCCCATACCGCAGCGGGTTGCAGCTATAAATGGTGTGAGTGTTAGAAAACAACCTGCGAGTTACCCTGGAAACCCGGCTGTGTTTCCTGGGCTCTGCTGCGTGCATGGGACTGATAGCGGCCTTGATTTGCTGTACGGAAACTCAGATAAAAGCTGGTGAGATCTCATGGGGGCTGCCCAGCCCCAGCACCATGTGGCAATGGGGTGTCCCCAGCAGCCGCTGAAGCTGGGATGGCCCCAGGGCTTGGGGGGCTGCAGTGGGAGCATTGCAGGGTGCAGAGAGGAGGGTCAGCCCTGCAGAGGATGCTCAGCCCATTTCCACATATTCAGCACTTTCTTCCCCTCCCGGTTTCTCTCCATGCTGGCAGGAAGCTGCGTGGGCGCCTGTCTCCACTACCCCCAGCCTGCGGGGTCCCCAACACCAAAGGACCTTGGCTACATTGACCACAGGGTGGCTGGTGAAGCAGCACCCAGCCATCCATTGCCCTCCCCTGGGTACCGCACCCATGGCAATAGCCAGCATCAGCACTTGAGGCCGGGAGGGAGCAAAGCCGCCCTTAGCGACCCCAGCCTGCAGAGAAGGGGCACTTGGCTCACGTCGGTTTTTGTGTTCCCTCCTGCAGCTCCTCCTTGCCCTCCCTCTGGTGATTTCCAGCTCGGGAAGCCATGGCACCCAAAGGAAAGGTAAGGGTGACCCACACACAATGGGGATGGGTACTGAGGGTGCCGCAGGGCAGACCTCAGAGCTGGGGCAGCATCTCCATCGTGCAGCAAGGATGGTGGTGACGTGCAGGGTGCAATGCTGTCCGGAGCCTGTTTACATTCCTGCCGGCGCTGTCTGGATGTGATGCAGATGGGGGAAGTGCTGGAGCAGGGAGCTGGGAAAGCAGGGGCAGGGAGGAGCAAAAATCCTTTTGGGACCCCAGTGGGGATAGCGGGGAGAAGCGGGGCTGTGGGAAGGGGAGGGGAAGAGATGGAGGATTTGGGCTTTCGCTGGAGAGAATTCCTGCACAAGCCTGCTGCAAGGCGTGCAGCCCCGCTTTGGCCTCTCCCCCCAGCCTGGATTTCTCCCTGCTCTGAGCTGGGGCTGGTGCAATGTGGCAGCTGGGTGAGCAGGTGCTGCCTGCAGCCAGGAAAACATCTCGGCGTGGGTGGAAAACCCTGTCAGGGTGGCAGCTGCGGCTGGCGGGGTGCAGTGTGCCCGCGGGGTGCCAGGCAGGGGAGGAGTCTGAGCCCAGAGCCCCCCTTCTCCACTGCCCAGGGCCAGGCTCTGCTTTCCATTCCCTGGAGAACATAAGCAGTCATTGCCTTAAGCCCAATTATCCACAGCTTCCCACCTGGCTGAGGGGGTGATTGCCTCTGGGTGGGGAAACTGAGGCACAGCACGGGTGAGCATCACCCCTGCAGTGGTCCAGGGCCCTGAGCAGCCGTAGTGGTGGGAGAGAGCAAAGCCACGCTGGGAATTTTGCTTCCACCCTCCCGGCCCCAGCCTGGCTTATTTTTAGCTGGGAGGTCCCGGGAAGGCCGGGATGACTCAGAGGCTGGAGGAGGGGAGGCGGGGGGGCCCGACAGCTGAAGTGGGGATGGAGAGGGGGATGGGGGTGTGAGGAGGGAGCGGTGGGCAGGATGCTGTTTCCCTCTGTGAGTGATGTTTCTGCACCTCCCTGGGGCTTGTTCCCGCGAAGATGCAGGGAGTGTGGGCTGGTGCACAGCGCTGAGTTCCTGCCTCAGTTTCCCTTGCCCCTGTTGTGTGCAGGCAGCTTGTGTTTCGATGGCTCAGCAGGCAGGAACACAGTACTGCTCCTCCTTTCCATTTAACCAGGGCCAACACCTTGTCTTTCCATCACCACCTGTGTGACCTCAGCACCTCCAGCCAACCTCAACCCCTACTCCTTCCTCTGGGCACCTCCTTCACCCTTCAGCTCCTTATTTACATCACTGCGAGGCATGTGTGTGGGCAGGAGCTTGCACCGAGCCGGGAGGGTCTGTGAGCTGCCGGGAAGCAGGGCTAAATCCAGCTCTCCTGATGAATCACCTGCAATACGATCTGTCCCTGTGCCTGCCCAGCTCCCTCGAAGGGCAGCGTCTCCTCTTGGCCGACCTGGTCCCCACCGCATGGGACACCAGTTCCAGCAGCTCCTCCAGAGAGATCCCGTGGGATGTGCCCAGCCTGGACTGGTTTCTCTCTGGAAAATGAGGGTACAGAGGCTGGTTGTGCAAGATGCACAGTGAAACTGTTGTGCTGTGGCATTAGGATGGGGCCCAGGGGAGTGGCAGGTGTGGGGCTGCCATGTGTCCATCCCCTCAGGTTCATCCTGGAGACACATGCTGGGTCAGGGGTGCTGGTGCTGCCTGCCTGATGCCCACCTTCTCTGGGGACATGTTGGCTTTAGATGCTCACACTGGCGACAGCCCTGGGCACTTGTACACCTCTTAGATTTTAAAGCAAAGCCCTGCAGCAGATCCTGAGCAAGCGAGCCTTGGGAGGTGCATGCACCTGGCTGGCACTTACAGAAGCAGAGCCAAGGGAGGATGCTCAGAGTTTCTCAGGGTACAGGCACAGCTGAGAGCCCCAGCTCAGCCTGGCTCCCAGCCCTCCCGCTTACCAGTGAGACCACTAAGGAAATGCTGCTGTTCAGCTCTTCCCACTCTCTGCCCCTGGTGGGAATGTATCCCAGTTCTTTATGTGGTGCTGGTTTCACATCTGCTTCCACCCAGAGTTTGTGCTGATCTGTTCAGAGTCCAGCTCAAAGCTCCCCCAGGCAAATGTGACTTGGGGAGGGGAAACCCAGTCCCTGCTTGTTCCTGATGTCTCTGTTTGGGGGTGTTGCTCCTGGGTGCCCCGTTGTGCAGAGCAGCAGATACAAATGGATCGTGCCAGCCCCCAGGATTTCTTGGGCTCCCAGGAAAGCCTTTCTGTGTATCCAGGATCTCTGCTCCAACCCCTCGGACCAGCCTGGGCCCTGTGGGAGCACATACTGGGGCAGAACAAGCTGTTGGCAGCTTTAGCACTTCTCGGTGCTTTCCGCTTAGCAGCCCATGATGATTTTGTCCTGTACTTATGTCTCTGTGCTTGGAGGCCATGCAGACCTTGGGCAACCTCACCATCCTGAGGGTTTCCCTGCTTGCAACAGGCTGTAGGAAATTACTTTCTCCATCGCTCCCAACCCACCCCCATAACTCCATTCAGCCCGGCTGCATTGCAGAGGGATCACCCTGGTCCTTCCATGCCTTCCCTGTGTTTAGGGTGTCCAGCCCTCCCAGACCCATGGGGTCTCCCCTTTTTCTGCTGATGCCCCCAGATGGAACTGAGAACCAAAAAGTGCTCAAGAAACCTCCCATCAAACCACCAGCTCTTGCTGGTATGGTGGGGAGGGTTGTATCCAGCTTAAACATGGAGCACAAGCAGCAAGATATGAGAGGGAAAGCTGTTTACTCCAGTAACCTGGCATGCAAACTATTTGCATAGTGGGGAGAGCAAACAGGCAAGAAAACAACTGAGGACAAGAACAAGTGTTATGTTTGAGGCTGAGCTTTGCCTTCAGGCAGCCCTGAGTGGGAGCAGATCTTGTTCCAGTCCTGCTCAGCTTCAACTTCTACTTCCCCACATCCCACCAGGGGCTGCTCCTTCTCTTCTCACCTTCTTGCCTCCTTTCCTCTAGGTCTACAGGGGATCAGTGAAGGATTTCCCAGGCTTTGATGCCAGCCAGGATGCGGAGGCCTTGCACAACGCCATGAAGGGGTTTGGTATGGATGCTCCTCCAGACTGTCACCTTGATGTCCCCTCGGTTAACTCTTGCATGGCTGGGCATCCTGCATCGCCTCCCATCTCAACTGCTTTAGCAGCGTGTCAGGACCTCTCCTGGCTCTGCTTTCCTCCCTGGAGCTGGCTCAGCTCTGCTTCTCCTCCCAGCCCCAAGTCAGAAGCAGTTTTGGGCACAGGACGGTGGCTATGATGAGCCCCAGCCATGGGGGATGAGACCCAGCTGTGGGGCTAAATGTGACTCCCATCTCTCCCTGCAGGCAGTGACAAGGAGGCCATCCTCGACCTCATCACATCCAGAAGCAACAAGCAGCGAGTAGAGATCTGCCAAGCTTACAAGTCCCAATACGGGAAGGTAACGGCAGAAATGCTCTCTGGTCCATGTCCCTGCTGCCCACGCAGGGACCCACCGCTCCCTGGACCCCCTCAGAGACACTGTGGAGCAAAGGGTCCCCCAGCCTCTTTCTCCCCCTCCACCAGGACCTCATCGCAGACCTCAAGTACGAACTGACGGGCAAGTTTGAGCGGCTGATTGTGAGCCTGATGCGGCCCCCAGCTTACAGTGATGCCAAGGAGATCAAAGATGCCATTGCGGTAAGGGGTGGGCAGCCCCCCCGGGGCCCCTCTGAGGACACCCCAGCTGGCCCTGCTACTCACGGGGCTGCGTCTCTGCCCACAGGGCATTGGCACAGATGAGAAGTGCCTCATCGAGATCCTTGCCTCCCGCACCAACCAGGAGATCCATGACCTGGTGGCTGCCTACAAAGATGGTGAGGGCTGGGGGGGGGCAGGGGCTGCCCCATGTCCCCTTGGGCCAAGAAAAGGGGCAGAGTTAAGGGGATCCAGGTCTCCAGGACTTGACCTCTCCCTCTTCCACCAGCCTACGAGAGAGACCTGGAGGCTGACATTGTTGGAGACACATCTGGCCACTTCAAGAAGATGCTGGTCGTTCTGCTGCAGGTACGTCTGTCTGTCTGGCATCTGCAGGCAGCTGGTGCCTGAGCCTGGCAGCGCTGAGCCCATCTCTGTCCTGCAGGGCAGCAGGGAGGAGGATGATGTGGTGAGCGAGGACCTGGTGGAGCAGGATGCCAAGGTGAGGCTTGGTTGGTTGCTGGGATGGGTGGCATCTGAGCAGAGATGGAGCTGGTGGCACTGGGACCACACAGACCTAGTGCTGCAAAGGGTGGGTGGGTGCTGATGGTGCCCGTGCTTGGGCAGAACCTCATGTGAGCAGCACCCTGACTTGGGCTCTGCCACCTTCCCCATCCCACAAGGACCTGCTGGAAGCTGGTGAGCAGAAATGGGGCACAGATGAGGCCCAGTTCATCTACATCCTTGGCCGGCGAAGCAAGCAGCACCTCCGCCTGGGTGAGCATCTCCTGTGAGCTTGGAGCTGGGCTTGAATGTATCTTGGCAGCTTCTCCAGGCATCATCTCACTCTCGTTCCACAGTCTTTGATGAGTACCTGAAGATTTCTGGGAAGCCAATCGAGAGGAGCATCCGGGGAGAGCTCTCTGGAGACTTTGAGAAGCTGATGCTGGCCGTGGGTAAGTTGGTTCCTGAATGGGGGGGACACTGCTGGGGTGGAAGGGCTCTGCGCAGGAGCCAGCAGTTTGGGGCTGTGGCTGTCCCCAGTTTTGGGGAGCTCAGGGAAGCTCCTTCAGGGCGGGTGGGGATGCTGACTGTGGTGCTGGGGGCACTGGGGAAGCCGTGTGCTGGCTCCCCTCACCCTGCCTCTGTTTCCCCACAGTGAAGTGTGTCCGAAGCACGGCAGAGTATTTTGCGGAAAGGCTCTACAAGGCCATGAAGGTGAGTGGAGCACCCCTTCCCTGGTGGGTCCCTCACAGTGCTGTGGGCAGCTGGGCAAGGAGGGGTCCCCTTGCCACAGGTGCTGCTGGAGGGCAGGGCAATGCAGGTACATGAAGACAGGACCTATATGACCTGGGGTCTTTGCTCTTCCCTCTAAAGGAGCTATTCCTTCAGACCTAGGGCTGGGCAGAAACCTGATAGAGGGTCCCCCAAATACGATGGGCTGAACAGGGTTGCTTGGCGATCCCAGGCGTGACATGGGGGCTCCTCCGTTGCAGGGGCTGGGCACGAGGGACAACACGCTGATCCGCATCATGGTGTCCCGCAGTGAGATTGACATGCTGGACATCCGGGAGGTGTTCAGGACCAAATATGAGAAATCTCTCTACAACATGATAAAGGTAAGTGCTGGGGGTGCCCGGTCACCCTCTGAGCTGCTGCCAGTGCTGCTCCCTCCTGATGCCTGTTGGGGGGCTGTGCCCCCTTCCCAGCCACCCTGTGCCAGGTGTCCATCTCTGAGAACAAGGCTCAGGGAACTCCCTCTCCATGTGCCCATCCTGTGGCACTACATGAACCTCCCTGCCGCACGGTTCTCCACCTCTCTCTGTCTTTCCAGGAGGACACCTCTGGGGAGTACAAGAAGGCCCTGCTGAAGCTGTGCGGAGGGGACGATGAGTAAGATTGCCTGTCACCCCATCTGTCCTTCTTCACCCCCTTGGTGCTGGGTACAAACCTCTGGGTCTGGACTGGCAGCCGTACGGGACCAGTGGTATCTGCGGTGCCTTTGGGCAGGGAGAGCTGTGGAGCACACGGCTGATCCGCCATTCCCTGAGAAGAAAGGGTCTGTGGGGGCTCCTGGACAAGAAGTCCAGGGGCAAACACTTGGAGGGAGGATGATCTGGTGGGGGTGGTTGGGATTTACCACCCACTTCCCCCCATTCCCACCCAGCCCCACAGCAGCATCCAGGACCTGCCCGCATGCCCAGCACCTGGTGGGCACGAAACACCCCTCATGGAGGGGCAGGACAGGGTGGGGGTGGCTGCTGGTGGGGCACAGGGTCCCCAGGGCTCACTGTCCCCTGTCCTTGCCCTCCCCTTGCAGTGCCGCAGGTGAGTTCTTCCCCGAGGCGGCGCAGGTGGCCTATCGGATGTGGGAGCTTAGTGCGGTGGCCAAAGTAGAGGTCAGCACCCCCCAGCCCCTCGTACCCGCTCTGCTCCCCACCAGCTTGGGACCTGTGGCTGCTCCTCTCTGCTGTGGGACGCAGCCAACCCCGCGTCTCTGCTCTTCCTGCTCTGTGGCTTCTCTCAACACTTTTCTCTGGTTTTGGGGCAGGAGGTTGGTGGGATGTAACCCCAGCAGAGCCGACTGCCCCCCATGAGCCCCACTAACCCCTCCTCTCTCCAAGATCCCCTTCCCTCGGGGTGACAGCCCCTGCATGTCTGTGCAATGTATCACTTGCAGCCCTGGCTCTGGTGCCTCTCTGGAGACCTCCTGTACCCCAGGGCACCCCACCCCGACCCAGGGCACAGCTGTGCCATGGAGAGCCAGCACCCCGCATGCAGCTGGAGGCACGCACAAAAAGGTGCTTTGGGACATGCAGAAAAAAAGCACCCTCAGCCCTATGTACACGGGCAGAACAGAGATGTACTGGGAGCTGTAAGGATGCAGCAGGGTAGAATTCCAGGGCAGGTGCCGGCAGCCTTTCAGTGACTCCTCTTCTGGCTGATGTGGCCAGCCCCAGTCGAGGTGTCCCAGTGCAAGAGGAGGCGG
This sequence comes from Pampusana beccarii, assembly GCA_013399365.1. NCBI lineage: Eukaryota > Metazoa > Chordata > Aves > Columbiformes > Columbidae > Pampusana > Pampusana beccarii. The sequence goes on along the minus strand of VWYH01006719.1, from coordinate 1,207,223 downwards.
GTATGACACTGAGCAGGACACTGAGACTCCAGGGACTGTCTGTTGCCATCTTCTCCCTGCTCTCTGCTAGCCTGGCTTTGGTTTGCCCCTTGATGGAAGGGGTGACAATGGCAGGGATGTCCTCACTGAGCCCCAGGTGCTTGCACTAACACACAACCTGCTTTGGCTTCGGCTTGCCAGGTGACACCTTCCCTCCCTCTCCTCCTCTCCATCCCTCCCTCCCTCTCTTCTTCCATCCCACCCCGCTCAGGGATGACCCCAAACCTCTCTGTGTACCCACAGCTGCGAGGAACTGTGCAGCCTGCAGGAAGCTTCAATGACGATGGGGATGCGCAGGTGCTGAGGAAGGCAATGAAGGGCCTGGGTAAGTGGGGACCATGCACCCAGCCCCCCCCCCCCCCCACTTCCTGCTGCTCCTCACCAACTCCTGGGGCAGAAAACCCACCCTGGCCCATGCAGGGCTGTGTGAAAGCCCTGGGGGGAACAAAGAGATGGTTTTGAAGCTGTGGGAGCTCTCCATTCCCCACCTCCCCAGTCTGCAGGGGTGGGGGTGACGTGTGGCTCTGCTGGACCCCACGGCTCTCCCCAGCATCTCTGCTGGCATTGCAGGCACGGACGAAGGGGCCATCATCGACGTGTTGACGCAGAGGAGCAACGCCCAGAGGCAGCAGATCCTGAAGGCTTACAAGGCTCATTATGGCCGGGTACTGCTGCTGACCCCCCTGCCACCCTGCTCCTGCCTCCTGCCCCCTCCCATGCTGGGATCTGCCCCTTGCTGGATGAAATCCTGACCAGGGAGGGGTGGGCAGCCGGGGCACCCCTATTTGCCTAGGCATGACTCCCCTGAGGAAAACCGAGTGATCAATCAGCCTCCAGCTCTGGGTGCACCCCCAGCCTGAGGGGAGGGTGTCCCTGTTTATTTGCTCCATCCTCAGCCCCATACAAACTCCAGAGCCAGGATCCCCCCAGAGCCACCCCTTAAAATGTGACCTTAAACTGCCCCAAGGGTCTTCCTAGACGTCTCCCACCTCCACACTCTCTTCCCGTTTTCTTCCCGGTGTTGCCTCGGCTGGTCCGTCCCTGCGGAAGGAGCCTGAACCCTCAAATGCTTTTGCAGGATCTGATGGCAGACCTGAAATCTGAGCTGTCGGGCAGCCTGGCCAAGCTGATCCTCGGGCTCATGCTGACACCGGCGCAGTACGATGCCAAGCAGCTGAGGAAGGCTGTGGAGGTAACTGCTGCACTGGTGGTACTGGCCCCAGCACGCGAGGACGAGGTGGTTTTTGCTGTGGTTGTACCCACATTGCTGGTGGCCTGGGGCTGTGAGTGCACCCTGGCTTTGCACGCCCCCAGGCTCTTGTCTCCTATATGGAAGGAAAGCAGAGCTGAAAGCACTAGGACAAAGACCTGGGAGCCCAGTTTGGCCTCTTTTCAGCCCAGCATGCTCTAGCCAGCACAAAGCTGCTCAGGGAGGCATCCCATTGCTTTGCAGAGCATTCCCAGTTTGCAGCAGGAGCAGTGCCCTGCCAGGCACAGGCAGCCACAGGAGAGCCAGGGTAGGGGCAAACCAGTGGTGTGCACCACTACCCACCAGTCACACCAGTTGGGACCCCACTGGCAGCACACTTGGGCACTTTCGTGCTTGTTCCTACTAGCCTGTTGGGCTATTTGCTGGACTTTGACTTCTGGCATATAGTAGCCCTGGGATTTGAGCAGTCCCTCCTTGCCTGGCACTGGTGGGGTGATGCCACAGTGTCCCCATCCAGCACTGGCATCCACAGCACGCCACCACCGCCACACTGCTCTCTTCCAGGGGGCCGGCACAGACGAGAGCGTCCTCATTGAAATCATGGCCACACGGAACAACCAGGAGATCATAGCTATCAACGAGGCATATCAAGAAGGTACAGAACAGGGGGGACACAGGGAATGCCTGGCTCCTGGGCACAGACTGTGTTTAATGCTGTACAAGGTCTTCTTCAGAGCCCAGGTACAACTGTTGTCCCTGGGTTGGGGCCATGGCTTGGTGCTGTGAACGTCTATTAGTCCTTCCAGGCAAGAGCAGATCTCCTCCAGGTCCAATACGTTATTCAAGAGCAGTGGAAACATGCCATGAGGCTGGCAGGAGTCCTCAAATCCGTCCTCTGATTCCTCACACCTCCAGACCATACACTTCTCTTTCTCTTCCGTTCGTGCCCCCTTCTCCCTAGGGAACAAGAGCTGCAAGCTCCAGGTTAAATCCTCAGCCTCTTCTCTCCCAGAGAGCCCATAGTTTTAACCAGACACTCATACCCAGCAGAGCACTCACTGCTCCTGGCCCTTCTCCATGTCATGGTGACATGCCCCAGCTCCACCACCAATATCTCCTCCCCTGAAAGCTCTTTTGCAATGACCCTTTGCCTCGGGAGCACCTGGAGCAAGAGCCTGTGCTCATTTCCAGGGCATTAGAGCTGCTGGGTTAATCCCTGGGTCTGAAAAAGCAGGTGGGGGCATCTGCTTCAGCCATGCCAAGGCTGGAGGATGGGCCACCCCATCATCCACAGGCCCCATGGGGATCACAGGCATGACAGGCACTGGGGGTGGGAAGAAGAGCAGCAGGTGGGGTGCAGGGCTCAGCCATCCCCCTTCTCTACAGCCTACCACAAGCGCCTGGAAGATGACCTGAGCTCTGACACATCGGGGCATTTCAAGAGGATTCTTGTCTCCCTGGCTCTGGTAAGCGCGGCTCTCTCACTGGGGATGGTCCCCTCCCTGCTACAGGCAGCGGTGGGTAGTCTGTGAGGATGTGGTGATGGAAGAGACATCACCCAGCTGGGCAGTGCTGCTGGACCTTGCCTGCCACCCCCTTGTTTGGGGCTCTCCTGGGAGATGTCCTCTCCCCAGCTCCATAACTTTTGTATTGAACCACAGGGCAACCGCGACGAAGGACCAGAGAACCTCACACAGGCGCACGAAGATGCCAAGGTAAGAACCATCCTGGCAGTGCTGTTACAGGCTGTTTGTCACAAAAATGAGGATGCTGCACCCCCAGGGAAGCAAATGCTGCTGGGGTGGGGTCTCAAGCTGCAGGTGGAGATGCCAGGTGAAGGGATGCCCTTGGAGGTCAAGCTTCCACACCCAATTTCTGATGCCCTGGGTTCTGCCGCTCCTTGCACGGGGAAGCTGCAAATCAGGAGAGCAGCCCCGAGGAGCTCCCAGCCCTGGAGGCTACAGCATTTATTCTGCAGAGCTGCCGCTTCGGGGTCTGGCAACACACAGCAATGTCGAAATTTGGCACTTAAGCTTCAAAGGTGGCTTTGGGCTGGTCTGCAGGAGCCACCCACCTTTTGTGTTGTGCAAGGGGCAGCCCTGAAGCCTAAGCTGCTTTTCACCCAGCCAGTATGCTGGGACACCAGCCCCAGCCCCTAAACCATTGCCCCATCTTTACTGGGCTGTGGTGAGCCAGGAATGGAGAAGGAAGGCTGAGCAGCCAGAAATGGTGCAAGGAGGGTGCTCTGGGGGTGCTGGGGCCCCATTGCCTGGCTCAGCTCCTGGTCCCGGGAGACTTGTGACCCTTGGGCTGTGTGTGCACCTTGGCCTCCTGCTCCTTTGGGCCAGTCTTGCAGTACTTAAAAGGGGTCGATAAGAAAGGTGGGGGCAGACTTCTTAGCAGGGCCTGCTGCAAAAGGACAAGGGGGAATGTTTTTTAACTAAAGGAGGGGAGATTCAGGCTACATATGGGGAAGAAATCTTTTACAATGAGGGTTGTGAGACCCTGGCCCAGGTTGCCCAGAGAGGTGGTGGATGCCCCATCCCTGGAGACATCCCAGGTCAGGCTGGACGGGGCTCTGAGCAACCTGATCTGGTGAAGATGTCCCTGCTCATGGCAGGGGTGGCACTGGATGAGCTTTGAAGGTCCCTTCCAACCCAAACTATTCTGTGACTCCCTGAAAGGGATGGGGAAGCTCAGTGCTGAGCAGAGCCTGAGCTCTCGCTTGGCTGTCCTGCTCCAGCACCGCCAGCTCTAACACAGGCCGGCAGCAGCAGACGTGCAGCTCTCCTGGCGGGGCCGCTGCCGGCAGAGGGAGCGGGCGCTGCGCTGCCTGCGCCCCACCGCACACGCTGCCTGCGCCCCACTATATGTGCTGCCGCTTGCCTCAACCTGCTGTGGAGAGAGAGAGAGCCAGGCATGACAAACACAGGGACGAGCCAGCGAGGTGGCAGCTGGCCTGGCACTACACTGTATTTTGCCAGCAAAGCTGCTCTTGTCCTCTTCTCGCTGCCTGTGCCTGGCAGAGGCGGGCAGGGTGGTGGGAGCCAGCCTGGGGCCAGGCAAGGGTGCTCCCCAAGGAGCAACGGGCTGGTACCCATAGCCCAAAGGTGGGGAGCTCACTTCGCTTGGCCAAAGACCACCCCTGACCCCATCCCAAATTGCAGGGGGACACGGGTCCTAAAATCAGGCCCACTCCCAGGGAAGCAGGGGAGCTGGAGACAGGTCATTTGAGGGGATTTTGCTAGACTTCCCTCACTTCGTCAGGAAAGGATAAAGGTTGAGCAGCATCTTCTGACCCTGTTGTCTTCCTGTCTCTCTCTTTCTCTCCACCAGGTTGTTGCTGAGACCCTGGTGAGTGCCTGGCCTTTTGCTCCTCAGCCTTCTGCATATTTGAGGGGATGCTGGGGTTCTGGGGCTGGGAGGAGCAGCCCCATGTGCCAGGACTCCTTTGGCTGTGCAGGCTCAGCTTGTTTGGGGCTCCAGGCTCCTTGCATGAGGATGGGGTGGCAAGGGGGACAGATGGGACCTGCATGAGGACATTTCCCTGCAGAGCTGGGCAGGGAGAGGGAAGAATTGTTTGACATCTTTGCCCCTCCCCGCTATGCCTGTCCCCCTGCCTCCCTCTTCACTCTCGGTTGCTCTCCCAGAAACTTGCTGACGTCTCCAGCAACGACTCCAGCGACTCCCTGGAGACCCGCTTCCTCAGCATCCTCTGCACCCGCAGCTACCCCCACCTCCGCAGAGGTAGGACACGTTTCTCCATCACTGCTGGGCCCTCAGCTGTGCTTTGATTTGGGCTGGATGGAGACTCCTGGGTAGCAGGAGGTTGGGGTGGCCCTGTCTCCCCAGTGGTGGGAGAACATGGCATTTGGGGTGGCTGGTTGGGGTCAGCAAAGCCTGCTGTGGTCCCCTCTGATCCAGAAGCCTTCAGGGGTAAGGCTGAGGTCTCCTGGGGCTGGGATGGAGCGGCTCTGCGGTGACACTCTCCTCTCCCCCCATCCACAGTGTTTCAGGAGTTCATCAAAATGACCAACCACGACGTGGAGCATGCCATCCGGAAGCGGATGTCGGGAGATGTGCGGGATGCCTTCCTGGCCATCGGTCAGTGCCCAGCGGGTGGTCCCTCGGGGCAGGGCTCCCAGGCGGGCAGGCAGCCCCTTCGCCTGCCTCTGTCAAGGCAACATGAGGGCAGATTCCTGCTGCCTTTGGGCCATGGAGACCCCCAGAGTGGTGTGGGGTTGGGGCATTTTTAGGGCATCGTACAGAGCCAAGCCTGCACCCCTGTACCAAGGAGGGTTTGCAGCCGACCCAATGGGTGGCACAGCTCCTTGCTGAGATGTGTCCCCTGGGTGCTGCCAGCCAGGAGCCCACTTTCTCTCCCCTCTGTGTGTTGCAGTCCGGAGCGTGAAGAACAAGCCGGCCTTCTTCGCTGACAAGCTCCACAAGTCCATGAAGGTGCAGACGGGCTCTCTGGGGGCCGGGCTGCGGGAGGGGGCTGTGCTGGGCACACAGATGCCCTTTGGGATTCTTTGATTTAACTCCATGGCAGTGATGCGGTTTGGCCCCCAGCCATTCCCAACAGAGCAGAGCAGGGCTGAGCTCAAATACTGCATCAACTTTCTGAGTTAGCAGGGGACACCGCAGACTTGTGTCCTGCTGGCAGCAAGCCCAGCATGCTTCCAAGCAGAGATCCCCAGTTTGGACTGTGCTGGGGGCGGTCCCTGAGCCCCAGTGCCTCCGGGGTTATTTGCTCACACTCCCCTTTGCAGGGTGCCGGCACGGATGAGAGGACTCTTACTCGGATCATGATTTCCCGGAGCGAGATCGACCTGTTGAACATCCGGGGCGAGTTCATAGACCTGTTTGACAAATCTCTGCACCACATGATCGAGGTGAGGGGACGCGGGCATCCCCTCCCTGGCTTGTCTCCTTGCCTGGCTGAGCCCTGCAGGGACCTGAGCCGCGAGCGGTGCCACGCACAGGGCTGAGCATCGCCTGGGGATGGGGAACCTGCCTCATCCAGCGCCTGTGTTAGCAGGTCTGGCTGTAGAGGGGACGTGCCAACATCTTCCATTGCTATGAAGATGCCTGCGGGGTGGCCAGGGCATGGAGCGATGCCTTCCCCATGCCCAGCGCCTTGAACTGGGTGTCCCTGGGGCAGGCAGGTCTCTGACACGGGTCTCCCTCTTGCAGAAGGACACCTCCGGCGACTACCGCAAGGCTCTGCTGGCCCTGTGCGGGGGGGAGGACTAGGCGGCCCCAGGAGCCCCTTCTTCGTGTCTGAGCCAGCACGCACACACCCACCGCCTTGATGTCACTGCAGCTTTGGGGGACACTGGGGTCCCTGCAGAGGACAACTCACTTTGCGCTGGAAAGCAGCACCACGTTGCAGATGGGGGAGTCTCGGGGAAGGGAGCAGAGGGGTCTGGGTTAGGGGGGTTATTGTCTGTCTCGGTGCAAAATAATTCATACCCAAACGCGCCACTCACCCAGGAATCTACCCAGATGGAAAAGACAATTTTAAATGTCATAAATAAAACCTTACTGTTGCTGACCCCGGGGCAAGAGCAGTCAATTTACTGAGCGAGGTTTGGGTGGGACTGAGCCTGTACTGAGAAGTTTTAGGGTCTTGCAGGCAGGATCCCAGCCCTGGAGACCCCAAAGTCCATCTGAGCAGCACCACAGAGTCCCCCACTGCCGAGAAAGCAGCTAGAAATGTGTCTGGAGCTGGCAGCAGCAAGGGATTTCACTGAGAGCTTCACTTCACGCCATTGAAAACCCCCGGCAGGGTTGGTGCCATTGTGTGGATGGTGCTTTTATAAAAGAGATACAAATCGGACTTGATGGCATCTGCCCGTCCTTGCACGTGGTTTCCTGTGCTTTCAAGCTGCTGAAGAAGCAGTTGAAAGGCACATGCCATAGAGGCTACACCCCCAAACAGTTTATGTTTGCACTTCCCCCCAGCGCCTAGCCGAAAATAACTGGAATTTCCAAAAGTGGGAAATTCCAGCACTTTCAATTGTTTCCAAGTCGGAACAAAAAGTCTTGAACACCCAAGTCTTCCTCAGAACAGCTGGGTGAGGAAAGCTTCACCTTCACAATATCAAAGCAGCATTAGGAATAATAACACAATATTATTCTAACACTTCAAAACCAGCTGAGGTTGAGAAGAAAACAACGTGTAGAGACAAAACAGGGAAGCTGAAACGACTCAGCTGGTTGTTATTCCACTGAAAATTCCCTCAATGCCTTCCTGTAAAACATCCCCTTTCAACAAAATCACCTTTCTGAGGGAAAAAGGGCCTAGCTGAAGCTTTTTCACTCTCCCACAGAGATTTGGGCTCCTTTGTCTTGCCCCATGTGTAATGAGGAATGGGCACCCCAGTCCTGGTGGCACCTGGGTGGGCTGAGCCCACAGCAGCTCCCAGGTCACCTGCTTGGCCAGGAACCTGCTGAGAAGGCTTGGAGCAGATGCAGAAGCTGTTCTGAAGGGAGGATATAACCCAAATCTCCATCAGCCTAGCTCAGCTCAGCACTGTAGCTCACAGCAGAGATGTGAGGTACAGCAGAGCCGGCCGCATCCCCGCAGCTGGGAACGGGGCTCCTGGCGACCTGCCTGTGATGTCCAAGGAAGTTTTGGGGCTCAGGAGACAGCCCAGCACCCCTGAAAGAGCCAGATTTGGGGCAGTGGAGCTCTGCTTCTCCACACAAGGGCGAAAATATGCTCAGCGTTAGCACAGGGCTGCAACATGTGAGCCATCACCCTGCCGCCTCCTTTGTGCCAAAATTGGGGTGCGTACAGGGGGTGTATGCGCTGGGCACAGGCAGAAACACTCCAGTGACATTTCTGGCTGTACCACAATTGCTGTAAGCCTGTCACTGGTGACTCCATCACCCCCAGCCCAGCTCGGGGCAATGCTGCTGTAAGGAAGCCCGACTGACCCCAACGCACTGGTCCCAAGGCCAGGAATTTCCCTGGCACCCACTGCCGGCTGCTCCTGCAATGAGAGCAAGATACCAGAGTCACACAGTGTTTGGGGACAGGGAGGGAGAATAAGATGGGATTTCCTCCTCAGAGCAACTCCCTCTCCTGGAAAGTCCTGCTGCCAAAAAGCCTTTGTCTTGCCTCAGCTCCATAGTGATCCATCTCCAGCAGCAGTTGCGACAGCTGGAACAGAAAACAGCCAGCGGCGTTTTAGTCGCTGCAAATACTTAAGCATACTCAATATCCTATTTATACACAGCGTATTTCAGCATCCCACTCCACGCTTGTGGAGCACAGGTCTGATGAGGAGCAGCTGAGGGAACTAGGGGGGTTTAGCCTGGAGAAAAGGAGGCTGAGGGGAGACCTCGCTCTCTGAGACTGCCTGAAAGGAGGTTGGAGCATAGAGGGTGTCAGTCTCTTCTCCCAAGGAACAAGAGATAGGACAAGAGGAAATGGCCTCAAGCTGCACCAGAGGAGGTTTAGATTGGATGTTGGGAAAAATTTCTTCCTGGAGAGGGTTGTAAAGCACTGGAACAGGCTGCCCAGGGCAGTGGTGGAGTCACCATCCCTGGAGGGGTTTAAAAGACGTGGAGATGAGGTTCTAAGGGACACAGTTTAGTGGTGCACTTGACAGTGTTAGGTTAATGGTTGGACTCGATGATATTAAAGGTCTATTCCAACCAAAATGACTGTATGATTCTATGGTGCTGGGGTTGGCAGCACACCTGGGGCTGCCCTCAGTGGGCTGCCCTATGAGGGAGAACCATGAACTGGACTGAGCTCAGCAGAGCTGCCCACCCCAAGGGCAATGCCAGGAGGGTGACAGCATCTGGGGAAGCACAAGCACAGCCTCTGGGACTCACTCTCCACCTGGGGCATCTTCTCCCTGTTTCACACCCTGATGCTTTATTGCAGATGTTGATGAGTTTGCAGCCAGCTCCTGTTTGGAGACCTGCTCCCTTTTGGTGTTGTGCATCGCAGTAAATGCATCTCCCACTGCCAGCTGAATTAAACTCCTGCTGCCTTCCCATGCTGGAGAGCCTGAGGTCTCTGCACCAGCCCCAGAGAAATGAGACACTCAGGTTAAAAGCAGCCAGGAGGAAGGAGGAGGTGCTGGGCAGGGGTGTTGCTTTAGAAGGACTCCAAGTGAACCCAGAAGAGCCTGGCACCAGCAGCACCAAGACAGGCTGGGGGCCCTGGGACAAGGAGAAGCACAGAGGAGTGGAAGAAACCCAGTAAGAAGCACAGAGAAGTGCAGGCAGAAGGTTATATATGACCTGTCACCTTGCCAAAGGATTAGGGACAGGGTGAGAGTAACCTGCAGTGAAACAAGGAATGCTGAGTCTAGGAGGGAGAGAGGCCTAAGCCAAGCCCAGGGAAGAAAGAACACTTGGGTTTTTTGTGGTTTTTTTGTTGTTGTTGTTTGTTTTTTTAATGCCCAAATCACTCACTAGCAATTTGTGTTAATTGACAATAAATTAAATAGAAATTCCACAAGCAAGGACTGTTTTGCTCACGAAACCCTCCATACGTGGGCAGGTCATAGACCCTTCAGACAAAGCGGCTTCACCCCTGTAGCATCTTGGTCTCTAGAGAAAATACACTCCATAGCTCCGCTCTCCAGGAACACTCCTGCTCCACCCGCCCAATCCGAGGGCAATCGGTGGTAAATCTCAGGCCTAGCCTCTGTGATCAGCAAGAAGGCAAGCAGTCCAAAGAAAGCAAGGAAAGGAAAGGGGAGGACAAAATGAGGAGTGCAAAAAGCCCACGAAGAATTAGAAAGGCTGTGAGCAGGGTAAGGGCTGGAGGCAGGTCCACACTGGCCACCGCAGAGAAGCTGCTGCCAGGGTCTGGCGTTTACACACCAACACCCAGCACGCAGCTGGTTTGCACATTGACCAGCAATGCCGGGGGGCAAGGACTCGCTTCCAGGCAAAGCCAATACCAGATTTCACAAGTTGCAACATCTGAAAAAACCCCATAAGCCCGTGTTTGGTGTGCAGAGGGTCAGACCTCTCCCTCTGAGTCAGCTCCAGGGGCCACTATGGATCTTCTTTACTCCCGGACCCCGGGAGGAGCCACGTCTGGTGCAGAGACTCGTGGGATGTTGGTCTTGGTCCTTGGCCCAACGCTGCAACATCAGCGAGTCACTTCCATCCCACCCGCCGTCCTCCCCTTCCCCCGGAGGAGAAACTCAGCCTTGAGTCTCGGCAACTGGCAGAGGTTTCTTCTTCAGCTCTTCTTCTTCCCAAGCCAGATGGGGAAGAAGCAGCCCTGCCCCTCACAGCCAGGTGCCGCTCACCAGGCAGCCTGTTCTGCACGGTGAGCCAGGGCTGGGAAACGGCTGCTCTCCCCAAACCATCATGACTGGAGCTGCTTTCCAGGACATGATGAGCGCTGAGGAGCCCTTGTCTCAGGCATTGCGACTGGATGAGACATGGCCCGGAGAGAGAGGAAGAGGGGAAAATCCCTTCTGTGCCTGTTGTTGATCTTGCACGTTGGGACTTCAAATAATTCAAAGCTTAAGGCATGCAAGGAAATCCTCTGAGCACTCGCGGACCCCGTTCTCACAGTTTTTGGCATATCTGCTGTGGGATGGCACCAGTCCCACCACAACCCATCTCCTGCTGACTGTGGAGGAGGGAGGGGGAGGATGGTGAGGCTGTGGAGGAAGGCAGGAGGATGTAATCTCCTCCTGTGAAGTGGGTGACACTGAGCCTTGCCTCACACCAGCGGTGGAGGGAGAAGGGAATTCAGCAAAGCACAGGCAGCCCAGCATCCCTGGAAAGCCACAGTGTGACTCTGACCCCCTGGGAAGGCACTGCATGAGTGCTGGGGTGCGAGATCGCTCCCCATTGCCCCCCTTCTCCATCCCTCTGCTGACCCCTCGCCTACCCCAACTCCCCCTTTCCCTCTCCCAGTCCCCAGCCTTCCTCCCCTCCCTCTCCCTCGCCCTCCATCCCGGAGCCCTCCCTGCCCAGTTAATTTGAGTTCCTGATTTGCATAAGCAGCAGATCACAATGTTCTGGAAATCCCCTCCTGCGGCCTGAGCTTCCTCCCCGCTCTCACAGCGTCACCATCGGCCTTCTGCTTCCCTTCCCTCGCCGGAGCGCCGGCACCCATCCGATCAGCGAGGCACAAGCGAAACCCACTGCTGATGCCAGGAGTCACCCACCGGCAGCACCCCCAGCCCCCCACACCAAGCCCACGAGCACCCAAACCAACTGCACCCGCCGCCTGCTCTGCAGCTGCCCCATCGCGCTGGGAAGGTTGAAATGCACCCTGTTTGCCCAGGAGCACTGAAGGCAGGTAGGTTTATTGGGCACCTCAGGCTGCTGGGCCACTTATACAGGGGATTCACACTACTGGCCACACACAAAGCCCACCCTGCTCACCCCCAAGGGGGGTCAACCCAAAGGAAGCTCCTCCCGATCCAAAACAAGACACAAAAGCAATCAAGGTGCCTTCATGTGAACAAGTCTCTGCTGAAGGTGCCGAACCGAACCCTCTACACCAAAAAAACCTCCCTAATATGTAAAAGTGTCAGCTATGAACACATGTTCAGAGCCACCCAGGCGCGCTCATGAATCACAGCTGCCGCCAGGTGAGTTCTCTCCCGTAAGCACAGCGGGACCGAAGGAATGAGGAAGGGCCAAGGGAACCAAAAGCCTTTGGTTTTCATAGTGAAATTCATCCTGGCATTTGGGCCAGCCCGAGCTGGTGACCTCAGGTAGAAAGAAACACAAAGAGCAGCTGGGTAGAGGTGGAGAGGCGCTGGGTGAGGGCACACCATGCACCAACCACATCCACGGGTACCTGAGCTGCTGGCTGGTCCCAGAGCCCCTGGCTCCTCACCCTTCCTGCCCAGCACCCGCACTCCCACCACCCAAACACCCGGACTAAAGCCAGGTGCTCTTCGGGCCTCACAGGTCATGCTTGGTGAGTGTGGACCAAACACTCTGCCAGGCACAACTTTGTGCCTGCTGGCGAAGAGCTGGAATCAGCCTCTGTGAAACAGAAACACTTAAATCTTTGGTGTTTATTTCAGCACCAGCTGGCTCCAGCCTTGATTCTGACCATCGGTCATCTTGGTGGATGGTCTCCAGGGTCTACCTGCAACCCTGGCACATCATCACCTGGCCGGCTCCACCAGCTCTTCCCTGGGAAGATACATCCTGTTCTGACTCCAGAGATGGCCAAGAATCATAGAATGGTTCGGGTTGGAAGGGACCTTCAAAGCTCATCCAGTCCAACCCCTGCCATGAGCTGGGACATCTTCACCAGATCAGGTTGCTCAGAGCCCTGTCCAGCCTGGCTTGGGATGTCTCCAGGGATGGGGCATCCACCACCTCTCTGGGCAACCTGGGCCAGGGTCTCACCACCCTCCTCGTGAAAAACTTCTTCATCATGTCTGGCCTGAATCTCCCCTCCTTTAGTTTAAACCCATTCCCCCTCGTCCTATCATAACAGGCCCTGCTAAAAAGTCTGTCCTCATCTTTCTTATGAATGGGATGGAAATGCGCGTGGGACAATGATGACGCCTCTCTCAAGACACAGCAGGTTCCCTGGGGAGACACGCAGCGTGCTCACAAACCCGGTGAAGTCGCTCAGAAACCAGGCGACGAGAGTGATGTAACCAGGCGCTCCAGTTGTCCAAAAGTGAATCACAGGCTCCACAACAGTCCCCCCACCCCTCCTGCTGCTGACTAAGACCTGACAGGGCTCAGCAGCCCCTGTAACGGCACAGAGGAGCCCTTTAAGCCATGCCTGGCTCCTTATCAAAACCACACAGAGGCTGTCTGGGGCCTCCATCATGGGGAATTCCCCTTCTCTATGCCTAAAAGTAAGCTCAGCTGGGCCGGCCTTCCTGCATTTGGGGATCGCAGCCGGAGCGCGCCTGGCGCAAAGGGCTCTCACCCCCCCCGACCCCTTCCGCGACCCGGCTGGGTGAGTACCACAATGCTTTTTTTGGTGCAAGCGTACCCAAAATGGTACGCTCAGAAATAGAGCTGGGGTTTGGCTATTTTTCGCAGGCTGAGACATTATCTTATAAACAAGATGTTTTCTGGTGCTGTGGGAATGCGTTTAGCTTTAAAACCAGGTTTTCCGAGGGTTTACAGAATAGCGCTGGGTCTCTGCGGGAAAACAAGCCCTTTGGGGGAACAAAAGGGAAGATGTTGGCCGTGCGTGGGGTCCTGCTGCCTCATCCCCTGTTGAGACCTCGGGCACAAGCCCAGACAACGAGCACATCGGAGTCCCAGCACCTGCTGAGCTGCCCCATAACCCACCCAGGCCGCCATGATGATGAACTGCTTGGAATGAAGGACAGGCAGAAAGGGAGTTCGTTTTCTTTTTTAATTTTTACAACCCAAAACATCAAATCGCCAAGAAGTGGTGTAACCGTCTGGACTGAGTTGAGTAGGAAGCCAGGACTGGGACAGCTGGAAACAGCCCGATTGCCGATGAACGACAGCTCCGCGAGCCCAGCAGCAGCCACCCGAGGAGGAAATGACAGAACAGGCAGAGAACAAGCAGCTTGTCTGCTTACAGCTGGCCTTCTTTGCTTCTAGTTTGTCGTTTTTACACATACATATATATATGAAGCATGTTCCTTGTGGAAAAAACAACACGAGAAAGAAAGGCTGCTGCAGAGCGAGTCACAAAGAGCTACACAAAGCCAGCAGGTGGTCCCTGTGGTTCCTGTTCCTCCGGATGAATCCGGTTGTTCATAAACGCACAATAATCAACGCAGCAGCACAAAGGATCGCTGGTAATAAACACTCCAGCTGGGAGGTGTAATTTGCTCGTTTAACGTAACTCAAGAGACAGACTCGATGGGGAATTCTCCCGCCTCAGCTGCCAAGCAGGAAAGCTCCAGGGAGCCCGAGCGGGCCCGCAGGAGCACCCAGGCTGCTCCGGGCACCCCGGGCTGAGGGGACAGACTGGGCTGCCACAGCGGCTGAGGACCCGGGGTCTCTGTAGCACGGCCCCCCCCATCGGCTGCTCCTCCACACCGCCCGCCGGCTGCTCCCCACAGGCAGCACCGGGGGTGCACGGGGGCTCCTCCGCCCTGCCCTCCCCTCGGCCCCGCCATCTTGTCTCTTGATAAGCTGGGGGAGCCGCTGCTGGGCCCGGGCCTGCCGCTCCCCGGCGAGCGGGATCCTCTGAGGAGGATCTAGGCCGACTCCTCCCGCCCCTCAGGGCCCCACTGTGCCGAGCGGGAGCAGCGCGGCCCCGAGGAGCCCAGCACAGACACCAACACAAACAACCGCCGCCATGACACACCACGCACTGCCTCCCCGCCCTCTCTCTTTATAACCTTCGCTCCGCGCCGATTGGCTGCGGCGCCTGTCCGTCAGGCTGGGAATTTCCCGGGGGCGGAACCGTCGCCCCCGTCTCCCCAAGCGCTTCCTCCGGTGCTGGCGGCGGAGCCGAGCGGGATCGGTACCGACCCGGCTTCGGGGGCGTGCGGCAGGTGAGCTCGGGGCGGTACAGAGCCATGCCGCCCTGCCTGGGGCACCGGGGTCTTACCGGGTATCGCCGCCCTAACGAGGGCTCCCGTCGGCGCGGCGGGGCTCGAGGCTGCGCGTATCTGCCCGTTTCCTGGGCTGTCGGTTTCCGCGGACGGCCGAGGTACAACCCTGGAAGGGGCCGGGGCTGCGCTGCTGGGGACAGCCCGGCTGCTGCGGGCTTGTCGCGATAGTCGTGCTGTGCCTCAGTTTCTCAGAAGGGCTCAGGGAGGTGATGCTGCTGGGGGGTCCCCTCCTTCCCCCCGGGCAGCCCCGCACCCCGGGCTCGCTCCTCCCCTCGCTCTGCCTTACACAACCCTGGCGTTTCCCTGGCCCCCGCATCTGCCTTCTGACTATTTCTGGGCTTGTGGTTACCCCCGGGCAGGGACGGTGTGTGAGTCTCACCCCGGGGGGCTGCGGCTCCGAGGAGCCCCCGGTCGATGGAGGAGCCCGCATGGGATGTGGGGCCAGAGGCTGCAATAGCCGGAGTGGGGATGGCAGCATCATCCTTTGGGGAGGGGGTGCACAGCTTGCCTTCCCATCTCTCCCGCAATTCCAGGCCAGGGTTCCCCCTGAGGGCAGAGGAAAGAAAGATGCTGCCTGTCATCCCTGGTTTGGGGTGAAAATAGCTCTGGATGGGACTCAGTGGGCACCTGCAGCCTCTTGATGTCCCATTCCTCAGTGCCTCTGGACAAAGGTTGCTTCCCGTATCAGAGAGGCAAATGCTGCCACAGGCTATTTTGGAGTACAAATTTCATTGAGACTGTGGCCAAAGCGTGCTGGAGACTGGACTTTGGGCACTGGGGTAGAGTTCTGGAAGCAGGAAGGTTCTAGCCAGGCGTGTCTGTGAGAGCTGTCTCCGTGGTGTGGCAAAGCAATAAGAGGGGAGGCTTTTTGCAGCCTTTGGCATCATTCCTGGTGCTGCAAGAAATCCCACAATGCCCTTTTGGCCTGACCTATATGCCAGGGAGACCTATTTAGCACAGGGCTGTGGGTCGTTGCTTGCCAGCAGCTGGTACAAAACACTCATTGGGGGAGGAAGCTGAAAGATCTACTCCCGTGGCATTGCAGATTTAGTTTTAAGGAAGAATTCTTATGCTTTAGGTGAGCGGGGTAGCTTTGCTGGTGTAGCCTTGGGGTTCCACTGTCTTTTGCTGCTTGGTTCTTGCGTGGCTGAAGTGTACCAGATTGGACAGGAGCAGCCTGGGTTGCACTGGAGCTGCAAGGAAAGGGATGGCTGTGCTTTGGAGCGCTGTGTCAAGCAGCCATGATAGCTACTGAGCTCTGCAGGGGGAAGAAATGGAGCAGGCAACATGAAGCAAGATATCTTTGCAGCAGAAGACAGGGTATTGCATAAAACACCACTGTGCTGCCCAGGGCAGCACCACCGCTGAGTCTGGCTGCCTTGTCAGAAGCAGGTGGCTTTGTGCAGGTTCTGCAGGAGGTGGGTTTCTCAGGCAAGGGTGGCATTTCTGGCCAGAGCACATCTGTAACATTTGCTCCATTTCAGATGGGGCTCATGCCTTTCCCATCCTCTTTCTGCAGCTGGCCAGGCTGGGAAGAAAAATGCTTCAAGTAGAGGTTCAGACCTTTTCCTTTGAGATCTGAGCCTTGCAATGTTTGCTTTCCTCTTCTTTTATTATTCCTGACTTGACTGCAGTGCCCAGAAACTCTTCTTATTACTTCCTCCTAAAGCCAGCTCTGCTTTTGCTTCCCAGCGAATGAGCCCGGAGCCCCTGGCCTATCAGCCCAGGAATAATGGTTGTCCCTAGTCTGGGGAGCTGCTGGTGCTCTGGAGAGGAAAAGAAACTTGGCCAGAGACTGTGGCATTTTGCTGAATTCCAGTAAAATGATTAAAACAACAACAAAAAAATCCTCTATGGTGTCTATCTTGAGTAGCTTTTGCTTTTCCTCTGAGGAGGAGGGACGCTGGTGGCCCAGCAGCTCCAGTCTAAGGAAAAACGATGCTGGCAGCCTGCAGGGATTTGCCTTCGCCTCGTGTGATCCTGATGAGGAGGAGACTGCCTGGGAATGTTGTGTGCTGGGCTAAGGAAAACCCTGCTCTCCAAAGGGCTGGGCTGAACCCCCAGCATGGGTCGTGGGATGAGAATTCATGGACTTCCAAGCCTGCAGCTTCAGGAGGCTGCTCTGTGTGCCGGGTCTTGCTGCTGAAAGCAAACCTCCAGCAGTGCTGGCCTGCTCGCTGTGCAGGATTTGCATCCTCTGCCTTTTGTATCTTCAGCTGTTTGGTAATTTTAAAGCAGGAATCATTTCCTTTTGCGTGGCCAGTGTGGCAACGGCTGTGGTGCTGTGACCACGATATGCAGCAGGGACAACCAGTCCGCGGCTACATGGTGCCAGCTCGTTCCCAAGCCACAGCTATTTAAACACAACCCTGCTTTCTTCGTCGCCTGGGAGTCTCCCCTGCTCTCTCATTCTCTCCTTTTGCTGAGTTGTCATTAAAATTTACTACCTAAAGGTCTCAGTGTCCCACTCACAACCAGCAACGCCCACGGGCGGCCACGGCGTCTGGCAGCCTGTGCCGGTGGCACGGGGCCGGTGAGCTGAGCCAAGGTCGGTGGCTGGCCCTCAACCCCCCGGGCTGTGAGATACTGTCAGATTAGATTAGCAACTGTTGATTGGCAAAAAGAGAAATGTTTTTTTGCTGGTTCGGAGGTTTATTCTGGAGTTGTGGTAGTCGCATTTTCTTTGTGTTTCTAACCATTGTTAGGTGCTTGTCTATAGTCCTCTCTCCTCCCCTGGTGTTTTTATTGAAACATGAGATTTCTCACTGCAAATCTCACCTTTCAAAACTCTTAAGGAGAACAAACAAAACCTAACAGGACTGGGAGCAGCGACCTGGTTCAGGGTCCTGTCCTCAGAGTGTCAGTTTGGTCCCAGCAGCTACTTGCAGAAATGAGGCTGTTCCTCACGCAGGACAGACCTGCCCTGACCCCGGTGATGGGCTCAGATGCTGCAGAAACCCTCCCCTCTCACTTGGTCTTGTTTGCTGGTGAATTTGTGGCTGCTCTGTGCTTCTGTCAACTGGAGGTAGTTCAGTTCTTCTCCCTGTCTGCTGTTTGAAAACAGTTCCTGCCACTCTTCTGCTGCTCTCTGCCTGGTGGGGTACAGACCTTGGGTAGAGAAATCCTTGATAAAATCATGAGAACTGGGAATAGCGGAGACTTTTGGTGGCTCTATCCAGCTGTAAGAACACAGGGTCACTGTGAGTGAGCTCTGCTGGTGGGTGAGATGGTCAGTGCAGGGTTTGGGTGTTTGGTGCTGTGTTACCTTGTGGACAGGGATGTACAGGGGTAGGGGACCTCTCACATGTGCTGTGGGATGAGGTGGACATCCCCCTGGTTTGGGGTCTGGAGTGCAAGAAAATGGGGGAGAGGCTCTCTGGTGAGAGGGCAGCTTGTCCTTCACCTTCCCTGACCCACACCTGAGGTCGCCCTGGCAGAGGGCACAGACACCCCATGCAATGCTCGCTGCAAGATCACTTTGCAGCTGCTCCCAGAGCCCTGGGTTTGGACCCAGAGCAGCACATGGTGACTGGACACCAGTGAGAAACAGGCTCAGGTCCCCAGCCTGCTTGTGACACTGTCCCCATCCTCTGCCTGGCTGACCAGGCAGGTAGCGTGCCCACAAGCAATGGCATCTGCCTGTGATGGAGGTGCTGCCGGGTCCCCAGGCCACCGGCAGGTCTGCTCTGGGAGTTTTCCTCAACCCTTGGTGGGGATTTTCTTACCGGCTGTGGTGATGCTCCCTCCAGCACCGGGACCTGTGGCACAGAAACCTCCACGGTTCTTCTGCAGCTTCCTGACAGCTGCTGTGGGCTCCAGAAATAGTTGCTGGGCACCTCCCGTGGTCACCACCTCCAGCTGCTTGGGATGGGGCTGCGGGCAATGGGGGGCTTGGTGGAGGAGGCAAAGCAGGAGGAATGTGAGACCTACTGACAAATGCATCTCCCAACAGCAGACCGCTGCTGAGGCCGTGTATAATTACCTGCCACCGAGGTGGGTGTTAATTGCGGCTCCGGTTGCGGATGCTGCCAGGTGGCGGTTGTCATCTGGAAAGTCCCTGCCGCTCCCTGGCAGGCAGGTCATTAAACTGGTGATCAGCCCGGATTGCTCCTGACATAAGCATTAGTCTGAGGTTGAGATGGTTTCAGGTACAGGCTTCCCCTCTTCCCCTCTCAAAGCGGGCCCCCCCTTGGCCCCTCTCCCTGCTCACAATCACCCAGCTGCCTGGCTGGGTGGAAGAGCACCTGGGTGCTCCTGTGATCCCCATGACAGTGCCCCAGCTCCAGCTGGCATCGCCCCAGAGCTGTCTTGGCTACCACGCTGCCCTGCGTTATAATGAGCTGGCATTGGAGGGTGGGGGTATTTTTGATGAGCTGGGCTGTGATTCACAGCAGCTGCTTTGTCACCCCAGGAGATGGGCGAGACCTGGGGCCGGGGTGCTGCCTGGCTGTCCCCAGGCCGGAGCTCAGTGACAGGGAAGCTTTGGGCCACCCACAAACGCAAGGAATTAAAAAAGCAAATAGCATGCAGGTGTTTCCTCAGATTTTGCTTCTGGCCCAGTGCCTGGCTGTTACTGATGCCCTGATTTGGGAAGCCGTGCTGTTGGCCACTGGTTTCTCTGGCTGAGCCAGGGGGCAGACTGGGTCCCAGTGCTGCCCAAACAGCCCACCGGCTGTGGGTTAAGGTTTTTGCGGCTGCAGACACTGCCCCTCTCCCAAAACCCCCCTTCATTCCTTTCTGCACCCCAAAGATACCCTGCAGTGAGTGGGATGTTTCGGCAGCAGTGCCAAAGTCTGCACCAGCATGGGTGGATGTCCTGGACTGGGTCCCCATCCCCACAGGGGTGCAGGGACAGGCGGTTGTGACCATCTCAGGGACTCCCACCCGCCGCAGGGCTGAGAGCCAGCCTCTGGGTGCTAGTGATGTCTCCTCGTGTGACACTTCTCATGGCCATGAGTCACCCCGAGCAGGGCTGGAGGGGGAAGTGCCTTCACCTGGGACATTTCTCTGCTGTCCAGTGAGGCCACCCTGCCTCTGTCTGCCTGGTGCCCCAGACCCCTGCAGGGTTGGGACCAGGGGACCACAGCACCATCTGGGGCTGGAGGAAAGTGACACCGTGCTCCATTGCCTTGCAGGGATGCCCGGCTGGGAGGTAGGCGACTGAATGGCGGGCATGGAAGGGAGAGGACCCTACCGCATCTACGACCCTGGTGGGGGGACAGAGGAGAATGGATCCATGGCCTTTGAGCGGCTGGTGGAGGAAAACGCCCGGCTGAAGGAGAAGATGCAGGGGATCAAGTCTATTGGTAACTGCTGCGTGGCTGGAGGGCGATATTTGCCTTTGGGGCAGCTCAGCCTGTGCCCACTGAGCCTGGGGGTTTCTTGCAGTAATTAGGAAAGGTGCTATGAGAAGCTGGGGGGGGTCTTGGCACTAGGGCAGTAGCAAGACTGTCCCTGTCCTGGGGGTTGAGCAGGATTGCTGGGCTTTTTTATGCTGCGGTGTGGAGGGAACAAGGCTTTTGCTGAACTTCTGGGGTGCTTTACAGTGGGATAAACGGCTGAAAAAAAGGCAAGTGATGGAGCAAGGTCAGTTGCTTGGAGTCCTGCAGTGGCAAGTTGTAGATGGCAGGATCTCTTCTGCCTTTGAAAGCCCCCACCTCCTGCAATCCCTGTCAGGTCCGGGGCTTTTCCCAGGTGCTGCTCAAAGCCCCCGGTTTTGGGTGCTCCCTGCAGCAGGGGGGACAATCTGATGTTTAAACGCCCCAGCCAAGTCTTGCCACCCCCTTTCTCCTCCTTGGCTGCCTTTCCCCCGCCCACCCCCAGTTTTGTTTTCGGTCTCGTGACCCAGCTTCCACTTTCGAGTCCCGCTTCTGCAGCTGAATTTCCACCTGCCTCGTGATTCCCGTCGTGTCACCATGTCCCTACCTGGGACTGGGACTCACTGGTGTGGGAGCAGCTGCTCGGGGTGGGGACGGGGATTGCATTGGTGGTACCAGACCCCCAAGCTTGGGAGGTGGAAGAGACTATGAGAGATGCAGTGCTGCCCTTCTGCCTCCTGTAACCATCCCTCCATGTGTCAGCACGGGGAACTCTGCAGCCTGTGAGCTGCTGGTAGAGCTTTGCTATTTGATTTGGCCAAGAAAAGTTCTTTCTGGATGAAGAAGGACCATGCTGGGCACTTTTCCACCCAAGCAGGGGGCTTTGTGCTGGTGGATGGAGCTGCCACAGGGCAGAAAGTTCAGGAAGGGAGGTTGAGCATCTTTCTGTTGTCCACAACAGGAGAGCTGCTGGAGGAGTCTCAGCTGGAGGCATCCAAGCTGCGGCAGAAAGCAGAGGACCTTGTGAAGGACAACAAAATGCTGGTGGCATCGTCGTCTTTGGAGGATCTGGTGGAAACTGGAGGTAGGAGACAGGAGGCTGTCTGAGGAGGGACAGACTGATGGCTTGGGATCTTTGAGCTCGGGGAAAGGGAGGTGGTGTGAAGGAGACTTTCATGAGGGTTTCTCACAGCCCTCTTGTCTCCAGAGCGTCTCAAACCGCTGCTGCTCTCCCTTCTAGAAGGGGTTTCTGTCCCATCCCCATAGCTGGGGTGGAAACCATCAGTGCCTGGCTTCATGGGTGCCGGCTTTCCGCATCCGTGCACTGGCTGGGGAGAGGCCCTGCTCTCCAAAAGGCTCATGGCTCTGTCCTCTCCCCTCTCTGCAGCCATCGGCCCTGATCCCAGCTCCACACAGGCCGTCCCAGGCAGCGCCCAGCCGGACAGGGAAGCACGAAAATCTCCTCCAAGCGTGAGTCTGGTGAACACGAGAGCTGGTGCTGGGATGGCTGGAGGCAGAGACGCTCCGTCTAGTTAAAGCAAAAGGAGGCAGCCTTTAGCCTCTAGAAACAGGGAGAAATCTGAAAGGAGGGCTCAGTTTCCCCACCGTGGCCCTGCCTCCACGCAGGAGCATCCTGGGTTGCCATTCCCTGGGGAGACCTGACCTGGCTTTCCCCCCACCTTGCAGGGATCCTCCTCGGAGTTCGAGATCGTCGCTGTGGAAGCGCAGGGGTTTCCCCAGGAGATGGGGAGAGCGGTGAGTGGCTCTGGTGCCCATGGGGTTTGGTGGGCAGTGGGTGGAGAGTCGAGCCCATTGGCGCAGGGGTGGCACTAGGGTGTGCAGACAGGCTGTGTTGTGCCGGCCATGTCTCCCAGGCAGTGGAGGAGGTAACCAGCCACACCAGGGGAAGGTGAGCCCGCTGGGGACATCCCTGGTGTGTGGGTGAGGGTGTGCCATGATGCCGATGAGTGTTCCTGACCTGGGCTTTCCCAGCTACCGTTTAAATCCCATGCAGCACTCGCTTGGTGCTGCAGTCAAACACCTGAGTTCCTGCTGGGCAAGGGAGCTGCAGAGCCATGCTGGGGGGCAGGGGCAAGGAGGAGATAGGGACAAGGGTAAGGCCACCCCTCACGTGGCAAACCTCAGCTCCTGGCACATGGTGGGGTGTACATGGAAAAGACAAGTCTTATGAGGGTCAGCTGAGAGAGTTGGAGCTGTTCAGGAGGCTGAGGGGAGACCTTCTTGCTCTCTACAACTACCTGAAAGGACATTGTAGCATGGAGGGTGTTGGTCTTTTCTCTCAAGGAACAAGATAGGACAAGAGGAAACGGCCTCAAGTTGCACCAGAGGAAGTTTAGATCGGATATTAGGAAAACATATTCATGGAAAGGGTTGTCGGGCATTGGAACAGACTGCCTAGGGCAGTGGTTGAGTCACCATCCCTGGAGGTATTTAAAAGACATGGAGATGAGATTCTTAGGAACATGGTTTAGCGCCAGTGTTAGGTTACTGGTTGGACTCAAAGATCTTGAGGGTGTTTTCCAACCAAAATTATTCTATGACAGTCTCAGGAGCTGGGATTCCTGGTGCCAACTGGGAGAGTTCAGGGAGAAGACAGGATTGGGGTGGAGATGTCTCTGTTGTTAGCAGTGAGCTGGGAGCATGGTCTGCTCAGACCGACGAGGGACATGGGGAACCGCATAGGCTGGCAAAGCTGCTATACTGTCCTGTTCCACCTGGGGACTTGGTGTCCCATGTCCAGCAGCTGGCAATCAAACCTTTACAAAGCAAACACAATTTTTCAGCTTACCAAGGGCTCTCGCAGAGGGTCTCAGCACTGGCCCAGCTCCCACCACAGCCCTGGTTGGGGGGCACAAGACTGCCCTGAGAGGGAGCTTTGTGATGCTTCTTGAACCGATCTGACCGTGCTTCATCCCTTCCCTGTCCCCAGGACTTGGAGCAGTCACCGAGCGAGGACACCAACCTGCTGCCCCAGCTGCAGCAGCTGGAGAACACGCTGAGCGGCTGCACCAAGGAGGCCAGCAAGGACCAGGTCTTTGTGCGCATGGGCTATATGGCCTCTGAGCTCAAGCGCCTGGCCTCCAAGGTGCACAAGAACGAGCAGCGAACATCGTTCCTGCAGGTAAGCAATGGCTGGTTGGGCTCTTCACAGGGATTTTTCCCCCCGTTATATTTTTTTTTTCCCCCACCAAGTACCTCCTGTCCACCCTGAGGTGGACATCCACCTCTGTGCCAGGGCTTGGTGCGAGGTGGGTGGTCAGCGAGTCTCTTGGGGCTGGCTGTGGTCCTCACACTGCCGGCATTCACCCCCCAGACACTGTGTGAGACGCTGCACAGTGAGAACAATGAGCTGCGAACCAAGCTGGAGCGGGACCTGGAGCAGAGAAACCAGGCGCTGGAGAAGCTCAGGTAAGGGTGAACAGTGGGGAGGGGGATAGGACTGCCCTGGGTGCTTCTTTGTGCTGACCTGTCCCTACCTGCCTGCAGGTGTGAGAACCAGGAGCTCCGGAGGATGGTGATGCTGAGCAGCCAGGACAGCGGGAAGAGGGAAGCTGCTGAGCAGCAGCAGGTGAGGAGGCAGCGTCACCCTCGGAGAGGGCTGGGGAGGAGGCAGGAAGCCCACTGACCCATCAGCAAACGTGGCCTGATTTTAAGCAAGCCCCCAGTTTGTCCCAGTATGACCAGCAGGACTTCTCAGGGTCTTGAGGAGATGAGGAGGCAGTGGCAGGGGAACCAGCTCGTGTTTGGCCCATCTCGGACACAGCTTCCACAAAAGCCCTAATGGTTCCCCTGTGTGTGTCCAGCAGAGTGGGGCCGCAGTGGAGAAGGCGCCGGGCAGAGGAGAGCTGGAGGCTAAGGAGAAAAAGGTGAAGATCCTGGAGCACCAGCGCAGGGAGGTGAGGATGGGGCTGGGGGGAAGCACTGCTGTGAGCGGAGTGGGAGTGGGTGATGGGCACATGTGACTGGGACAGTGTGGGGAAACTGGGACAGGGCTGCAGAGCCGCAGGGAAGTGCTCCTAGGGCTGGGATCTTCATCCAGCTGGTCCCTGAGGTGCTTTTGCAATGGGAGGCTGCTGGGGATCGTCATGGCTGGCTTGGTGATGGGCTTGGGCTCCCGTTCAGCCGTTCCTCTGTCTCTGCAGCTGCTGGAGGTGAATAAGCAATGGGATCAGCACTTCCGAGCCACGAAGCAGAAATACGAGCAGAAGGTAGGGCTGGGTGCTTGGAGGACACATCTCTGCTGGGAGGCTCGGAGGAGACCGGCTGTAGGGGGGATATTTTGGGGTTGCCTGTCCCTCGTTTCCAGTGTGGGTCCCTGTGGGCAGGCCAATGTCCCCTCTCCCTCCTGGCAGGTGACAGACCTGCAGCAGGAGCTGGCCGAGGCCCGCAGGGCACTGACTGAGCTGGAGTCGGAGCGGGAGCAAAAACAACGGGATTTTGACCGCAAGCTGCTTCTGGCCAAGTCCCGGATTGAAACAGAGGAGGTGAGTCCCTTGGGAAGGGCAGCAGGGACACCCCATCGCCCTGCCCTGACTGATTTCCCCTCCCTCCCTGGGTCCTGCAGGCAGAGAAGGAGAGGCTGGCCATGGAGGTGAGGGACCTGCAGCAGAGGATGCGGTTCCTGCAGGAGCAGCTGGCTCCAGTCACCAGGCAGCGGGAATACCAGGAGAAGGAGATCCAGAGGCTGAACAAGGTGGGGGCCAGGGAAAAAAAAAACCCTCCATGCAAAATGTCTCTTGCGTTCTCCAGCCTCTTTTTGCCTCTCAAACCCAAAAACTGACCCTGATCAACCTCTTCCTGCCCAGCTCCTTGCCCAGGCAGGAGCTCCTGTCAGACGATGCTCATCACCGCCCTGTAGGCTCCCCAGAAAGGGGGCTGGAGGGGTCTGTAGTCCCTCTTGCTCTTCCCCAGTTATACCCACTTCCCACGCTGGGCCTGTGCCTTTGGCCCTCCAGAGATATCATGGGCACAGCACCTTGCTCTGACTCTTCCTCCCTGCTCTTCCTTTCCAGGCACTAGAGGAGGCCCTGAATGTCCAGGCCTCCCCACCACCCATCTTTGCCAGCACTATGGAGCCAGCTGGGAAGGTGCCACAGCAGGAGCTGCTGACCCAGAACGAGCTCCTCAAGCAGCAGGTAGGGCAGGACAGCATGGCATCTGCTCCTGTTGAGATGGGGAGGGAGCTACGTGCTCTGGGACGCCCCGGTAAAGAGCCCGATGTGGCTGGGAGCAGCCCAGCAGGCTGAGCCGGGTGTCTGTGCTGCAGTGGTGGGGATGGGGGACCTAGCTCAGCATCTATCAGATCTTCAGCTGGAGGGACACAGCTATGGGCCGTCGTGCCAACCTGCCTGCCTAGGGCTTGGTGCAGCTGGTGGGGTCAGGGATTGCAATGCAGCAATGGGGGGGTGTTTGGGGAAGGTGTCCACCCTCAGCCAGGTGCACCTACTCCCCTCCCTCCTGCCAGGTGAAAATTTTTGAGGAGGACTTCCAGCGGGAGCGGAGTGACAGGGAGAGGATGAATGAGGAGAAGGAAGAGCTGAAGCAGCAGCTGGAGAAGCTGCAGAAGCAGTTGGTCCTCTCCAACAACCAGGTGAGCAGTGCTCGGTGCTATGGGCAGCACCCCAGGAGGAGGCTTGTGTCCCGAGGTATGTCAGAGATGCTTGTCCCCAGTGTCATGGCCCCTGTACCCATCTTGGAGCTGCCAGTTGTCACTGCTAGAGCATCTCCTTTCACTCATCTCTTCCTCCTGCCCCTCTCCTGGGAGTCTGATGTGAGGGGGAATGGTGCAGACATTCCCATGGGGCATCACAGCATCCCCTGCCCCACAGACGAGGAAGGTGACAGGGTGAGCTCTGCACTAATCCCCCCTTTCTCCCAGCTGCGGGCCTCCAAAGAGGACTGCCAGAGGGAGAAGGAGGAGAAGGAGAAATTGAAGAAGCTGCTGAAACAGCACAAACAGGTGCAGATGGGGGGAAAAACCCTTCCTGGGTGGAGGGGCTGGGGGCTGTGGAGACTCAGCCCCATATCTCATCGGAGGGGAAGCGCTGAGCTGGGTCATTGGGGTGGCGGCGGGCTGCCTTCAGGGCTCTCCCCAGCATCTCCCCTGGCTCCTTTCAGGCTTCTGGAGAGAGGCTGCATGCCGAGCCGCTGCCGGGGCCGCTGGGCCCTGCCTGCCCCGTGTACCAGTACCAGTACAGTCCCCCCATGGCTCACCCCATGTGCCACGGCTTTGATGAGTGGCAGCAGATCCGATACCCGCCAGCGATGCCAAGCGAGCACACGCCGGGACAAAACTTCCACCACTTTCCCCCGGTGAGTGTCAACCCGTGCCAGCACGAGGGTCCCACGCAAGCAGCTCCTCCAGGGCCACTGGGTCACCAAGCAGGGAGCTGAGCATGTGTCCTCCTGGCACGTGAACGCTCAGTCCTCTTCCTTCCCCTCCTCCTCCTCCTCACACCCCGGCAATCAAATATAGAGCACAGCCTCGTGATTCACATCCCTGGTAACGCGCCGTTTCTGTTCCATCTCCTCCTGCAGCCCGAGTACCCTTGGCGCCCGCCCTGTGCCATGGCTCGCAGCCAGAACGCCCAGGCCATGGCTGGGGTGAAACCGGTCCCCAAGGACTTGGGTAAGGCTCAGACCCTTGGAGAGGTGGGAAGAGCCCCATCCTTCACCCTGGGAGCCCCAAGTGCCGCTTGGGTGAGGGATGGGGGTGGAATACTCTGCCAGGCAGTGGCCATTTCCCTTCAGCCCCCACCTCTGATCAGACAAAGGGATGATTCTGCCAGGGGGTCGGTCCCCGCTGCATCCTCCCCATCATCCCCACAGCCTCTGAAGCCAGGCGTGAACCCGAGCCCCAGCATCCTGTGGGGTTACGGCAATCAATGCTCAGGAGGAACGGCTGTCCCATGACTAACACCCCTCCCGTGGAGCTTGTCTGGGCACAAAGAGCCATACTCACCCCATGCCACCCCTTTTGTGTCTCAGAACAGGGAGGTCCCAGATTGCCCTAACATTGAGGACCGGCTGCACTGTGGGACCGGCAGAAGAGGAGGAGGGTGTGTGTGTGTGCCCATGTGTATATATCGAAGAGATTCCTCCAGCTGCCTGCCCCTGCTGTGTGGACACGTGGTGGATGTGGCTGCAACCACGGCCTGGAGCGGCTTGGCCATGCATCCTCTGGGGAAGGCGCAAAGGAGGGACCTGAGGTGCCATCACAGTGGTGGCCAGCATGGGGTCAACCCCCTGTGGCCATCCCCTTCCCTGTGAGGCGTCAGGCCTGGTGTCACTGTAGACCTAAGCCAGGTTTTCAGGGAAGAGGAGACGGCCCCGGTCCTGGGGCTTCACTGTGGGTCTCGGTGTGGTTCAGCCCTGGAGCAGCGGGGGGACTCTCCCAGCCGTGGGAGATCCCACGCTTGCAGGCAGGTGCCTGCCACAGCCACAGCTGAGGGTGGTTGGTGTCGTCATATTTATTTAAGGACTGAAGTGTAACTGAGTCTCTCTGCTTCTTTTGAGGGGGATGCCGGGGCTGCTGCTCTCCATGTGCTTGAGTGTAGCGAGGGGAACTCAACCCCTGCATGGACACCCCAGGATCTACTGCCCCAAGTGCATGCCCCCCACCTCAGCCCCTCACTCTCCCTTTTTCTGTCCCTATGCCTTTGCCAGGGCAGGGACACCCCTGCTCCCCCTCTGTCATTCCATGCAGCAATGCTCTTGGAGCCAGGCTGTCAAATTTTGCTCCAAGAAAACAAAGTCTGGAGGGGGAGAGAAAAACAAAACAAAACACAAAAAACACCTATTTCATGACAGCAGGGGGAATGACACCCTGGCATGTTCCTTGCCAGGGCTAGTCCTTGGTCTCCCCCTCCTAACCCTTTTTTCCCCACCATGCTCTGCGCCAACCTGTCCCCCCATCCTTTCCCCCAATGCTGGGCTGTGACGATAAATCCATGTTTCCAGTTGCCCTGAAAAAAAAAGTGAATTTCTCCAGCTAGGAGCCATCC
The DNA here is from genome assembly GCA_013399365.1 of Pampusana beccarii. NCBI lineage: Eukaryota > Metazoa > Chordata > Aves > Columbiformes > Columbidae > Pampusana > Pampusana beccarii. The sequence goes on along the minus strand of VWYH01006719.1, from coordinate 1,179,109 downwards.
CTCCCCTCTGCTACCCCCAGGCTCACTGCTGCGCCCCCTACTCTTCCCCTGACCCCTGGCCAAGAAGCGGGGCTGTGCATTTGCAGAGCCTTTATTTGGCATTTCTATGGCGGGGGACGAGGGGCGGTGACTGCACTTGGCTGGGAGAGGAGCACGTCTCTGCCCCGGGACCACGGGCAGCTTGAATGCACTAAGAGCTGCTCCGTGCCCCGCAGGATCGGGCCAGGCCCGCCCCGTGCCGGGGGCTTTCGGGCCGAGCCTTCATGGAGACGGGGTCTTCTGCTCCAGGGCGGCCGGCCCCTGCATCCCCCTGCTGCCCGACAAGGTGGGATGGCGGAGTGGGGACACAAAGGGGACAAGCTGGTGGCCAGGAGGAGATGACACTGCTGGCAGTGGAGTTGGGACACAGGATTACTGGGAAATGTCCCCCTCCCATTGCTGAGGTCTCTGCCACCAGGTGGCCCAGCATCCTGGCTGGTGGGTGGCAGAGAGCGGAGTGATGGAGCCAGGGGGGTGCCAGCTTGCTGCTGGGGAGCGTCCCAGGAGGGGACAGGGAGCAGCCTTGCAGCAGCTGGGGACATTGCAGGAAGAGCCGAGAAGCTGCCCCCGAGCTGGTGGCCCCAGCCTCTACCGGCCCTGTGGTAGTGGCTGTTGCTGGTGCTGCCTCATGTAGGCGATGATGTCGTTCTTCACAACGGCGATGTTGGCACGGTGGTACCAGCGCATGACGGGCACGCCGTCGGGGCCCACCAGGAACTTCTCGAAGTTCCACTTGATGTCATGGTTCCGCAGAGGCTCCCAGAAGAGATTCTTGGGGTTCCCAAACTCCTCTGCCACCGGAGGACAGGAGTTCTGCAACAGAGGACCAGTGCATCACTGCCTTGCCCCCCCCATGCCAAAAAACAAGCTGGGTGCTGCCTCCCTCACCCCGCTTTGCCATGGCACCCACCTTCAGGAAGCTGAAGACCTTCTGCTCCTTGGCCCCATTCACATCCCCTTTCTGGAAGAGCTGGAAGTTGGGGACAAAACCACCACCTGGCCGGACATGCCTGCAAGGGGTGGGTGGGCAGGGAGTTGCACAAGGGGCAGCTCTCGGTGCTGCACCCCAAGTTCTGTGCTTTTGGGGGTCATAGCCAGCAGGAGCCTATGCATCCACCGCTGGGCTGGGGACCCAAGCCCAGCTTTTGGGGGCAGGTGCCCTGCAGCCCCCACCGCAGTACTCACTTCAGTGCAGGGAGGATCTCCGAGTTCTGGCCGGGTTCCTGCTTCCCAAATTGGTTGGAAGGGAAGCCCAGGACGACGAGCCCATAGGGCCCCAGCTCATTTTGTAGTGCATTCAGTTCTGTGTGTGAGCAGAGCCACAGTGGGTTACAGGGGACTGGACTCACCCACGCACCTGCGCTGACCCCCTCGGAGCAGCCCCAGCCATGACGAGTCCTGGGGAGCAGGCGTTACCCCTCCTGCTGACTCCCCTGGACAGGATGGACCATGGGGACCTGCTGGGGGCTGCGTGTCTGGGTGACACCACCTGCTCCTCAGCTGCCTGCCCTGTGCCCTGGGGTGCCCGTGACCCATGGGACCCTTACCAAGGTACTGCAGAGTAAGGCCTCAGTATGTGGCCACGTTGACAAAGAGCACCATCTTCCCCGCGTAGTTCCTAAAGGGGATGTACTCGTCCCCATCGATGGTCAGAGCCCCGTAGTCGTAGATGGTGCCCTGCACTGAGTCGTAGCATTTCACCTGTGGGGTGAGGAGCATCCCATGGGACCAGGCTGGGGGCTGCTGGCCGCTCGCACCCCCCCCAGAGCAGCAGATCCATCCCTGGCGCTGGCTGACATGGCAGCTGCCAGCATTGTCTCCTGCCCCGAGTGCTGCTGGCAGCAGCCCGGCTCCACCATGCCAAGGTCATGGTGATGGGACAGGCTGGTTAGCACACGCACATGCGTGTGCACAAACAGCCAGCACATCTGGCTGCAGCTGGAGGGGTGTTTACCCAGCCAGGATGAGGCAAGAGACTGGAAAACAGCTGGAGCTGGTGTATTAGCACAGGGGGAGACCAGCCCCAGCCCCTCTGGGCCCAGGGGTGGGCAGGGGCAGCCGGGGTGCCCGGGAGCGGCAGTGGGTGCTGTGCCGTGGCCAAGCTGGGCCCAAGCAAGGGAGGGAATTGGGGCTGGATCAGACCTGTGTGGGGAAGGGCTGGGGTGGAGCAGCCTCCCCTTGCAGCACTGCAGGGGTTAACCCAGGGGAGCCCATCTTCCGTCCCCATCAGGGGACCCAGGCTTACCCAAGTGCCACCAAGGAGCTATTTTGGGAGCTGGCAGGAGGTAAAGTCATAGGGGCTCTGCCTGGGGAGTTTGTCCTCCATGGGGCCAGCCGGATCCTGGTAGCAGGGCAGAGAGGGTGGCCGGGGGCTGGAGGTGACTGTCACCCTGCTCTCTGCCTGCTGAGGTGTGGGGACACAGCAGTCCCTGCACCCTCCAAACATCGGTGCACCCCCCTGGACACTGTGCATGGAACAAAAGCCCCATGTTCTGCCCCTATGGGGGTCAATGCTGGGGGGACCACGCTCTGTCCCACTCTGCCCCAACCCCAGGACAGCAATTCCCTCTTTGCAAGAACTAGCTCAGAAAAATACCCCACATGACCCAGCCACTGGGACTCGGGGGCCGGGGGGAGGCGGGTCACAGGGCCACCGTGTCCCACTCCTACCCCGGGAGCTCTGCTGCAAGCCTTGGGGACAGGTGGGTCCCCAGGGTGCCACATCCCCCCCAAGACACCACCCAGTCCCATGGGGTCTCCCCCACCCCCTTACCTTCTCCCTCTCCTGGCTCTGTCCCGGCTGGACAAGCCCAGCCAAGAAAAGGGTCAAAATCCAGGTGCTGTGGGACCAGCCCCCCATGGCCGGGGCAGGTGCGGGCACCCTCCTCACACCCCCAGGGGAGAGCGGTGGCGAGGGTGAACAGGGGGACACCTCTCCCTGTCGCCTTCTGCCACCTCCGAGCCCGACAGCCGAGAAATAGCTGCTGGGCTGAGCGGGGGGAGCCAATCGCCGTGGAAGGACGGACCGACAGCGGCGTTAACCGTGTGGGCCCTGGGACGGACACGGCGCCAGCCATGGCGGGGGTTTGGGGAGGAAGGGGGGTGGCAGCGCCATGGTGGCACCTCGGTGTGGCAAGGACATGGCCGCATGTGCCCGGGAGTTTATACAACACATATGAGCTGAGGACTTGGGGATTAAAAACCTGTAGGATGAGAGAGGTGCCAGGCAATTGTCCCCGCCCTGTGCAGGGCACCTGGCCAAGGTGACATCCACCCCCAAGCGGGGTGCTGGGACCCGAGGAGCAGAGACCAAACTGCCCCAGCAGCATCCGCAGGGAGGCTGGGCTGGTGTCCTCCCCTGCCACGGCTGCGCTGCGCAGGGTGGGAAGGGTTAATCACGCTTCTCTCTTTTGTAGCCCTACAATTTAGGGTGCCCCTAGAAGCAGCCCTGCAGCAGGGTCCCTCTGGGGGCTGCTCTGCTGGGACTGGGGGACCATAGGCCCATGGGGACCCCGCTGTGGCCCAGGGCACGGCACGGCTATCCCTTAGCCCTTGGTGTCCCCAGGGGCAGGAGTTTCCAGGGCCCTGTTTGCATACCCAGGGAATGCAAACATTTACCCTGGGCTGGCTCCAAGGGAAATATCCATGGTGAGGTGTAAATTCTCTGAAATCCTGAAAAAAAAAAATTATTTGATGGCAGGATTAACTGGCTGGAGGGGAACTGGGGAGGGGCTGTGGTTTGGGATGGCAGCTGGCCTGGGGCAGAGGGCAGGATGGGGTGGCAGTGGGGGAGCCCCAGCGCGGACCATGGCTGTCAGCACAAGGTTTGGCTTTACTAGAAAGCAGGGCCAGCCCTGCCAGGGCACTGTCACTGAGCCAACTGCTGGGGATGCCACCAGGGAAGGAGAGCGGGGCCGTGGGCTTGCAGGATGCTGGGAATAATCTCCCATCCCGTGTCCTTTGCTGGCAGGAGTGCTGTGTCCTGGGAAAGGCTGATGTTGTCAGGCTCTGAGGGCAGCCCTGGCTGGTGAGGGAGGGCTGGGGGTCAGGTATGATCCCCAGGAACCTGGGGAACCCATGGAGCAGGGGACCTGTGGGTCCCGCTGTCACAGGCAGCATTTCCCAAAGCTTTAAACCTACACTGCAGCTGGAGAAGTGGCTTAGCCCTGACCTGGGTCCTCAAGCTGGGTGGGGTGCCCCCCCAGGTCCAGGCAAACCCCCGAGATGCTCAGCTGCTGCTTGGAGACTGTCCAGGGCCCAACACAACACCCCAGCGGCCGGGCTGGCCCCAACACTGCCCAGGCTCTGGGGAGATTTGGGGCCATGGGGCTGCAGCTTCGGGCCAACATGCTGCTTGCACCTGGCTGCATCCTGCAGCCGACAGGGACTGGTGCGTTCCCGGCACGGTGCCACGCTCCCTGGCGTGGTGCTGTGCTCCCCAGCCGGCTGATGCTGATGACTTTGGCCAGGGCTTGAGCCACCTCGCGGGGCAGAGCTGGGGAGCTGCTTGGGGCTGCGCTCCCTGCCCTGCTAGTTCCCCCCACAGGAACAGCCACTGACTTCTAATGATATCCCCTAATTGCCTGTGAAGGGCTTTGGTGGCTTTCCCATGGTTAACAGGGACTTGGGGGCTGGGAGGACTGGTGTGGCAGCCGCAGTGGTGGCACAGTGTGGTTGTGTCCCTTCCACGTGTCCCTGATCCGCACCAGGCACAGGGAAAGGCTGAGCCACTCCTGAAGTTTGTTTACCTAAAACCAAAGTAAAAATAAGAGGCCTGTTTCTTCAAGTCCCCTCTCCTTGGGTCCTGGTGCCAAACTAGCCTTGGCTGAGGTGGCAGATGAAGGAGGATTTAATGAGTGACAGCTGATTGACTCAATCTCTGCCACTGAGCTCCCATGGGACTGTGGGCCTGTCACCCAGTGTCCCCACTGTGCTGTGTCGTGCCATGCTGGAGGCAGCATGGGAGAGTCAAGGGTGCTGGGCGCTCCAGCAAGACAGTTGGAGGGCAGCGTGCTGCTCCACCCTCTGGATCGGGGTCCCCCACCCCAAACGGCAGGCGCACTGGGCGGGCTGACCCTCACATGATCCTCCTTCCTCGGTTGTTTTTCCACCAGATCTGGGCTGGAGCCAGCCCCCGCCTGCTGCAGATGTTTGGCAGGAGTCCGAGGGTGGGAGGCCAGGCGCTTCCAGCGCCCTGGCCACAGTGCTGCCGCTGCCACCAGCCTCCCTAGCTGTCCCCAGGCCACAGGCTGGGGGCTGCAGAGACCTTGCAGCAGGCTGTAGGGCCATGATGAGCACAGGGAACGTGAAAACCGGTGGTGAGGACCGTGTCCTGCTGCTGGCTGGGCTTGTCCCAGAGCCAAGCAAGGGGCTTCTTCCACGCAGAGCTGGTTCCAGCAGCGTGTCGGGGGTGGCAGCGAGGGGCCGGGGCAGCGGCAGGCAGCGTTGCCCCGGCTGGCAGCGGTGCTGCTTTCCCTCTGGCAGCCTGGCGCGGCATCAGTCCCGGGGCAACCTCTGAACTTTTGTTCTGGGTGTGCAATGGGAGGAGAAAGCAAAACAAGCTCCGCCAGGCGAGAGGCCCCAGCTCCCTGGCGCCTGGCTCCCCCCACGCCGCCGCCTCCGCAGCTCCACAGCGTTCGCCACCCAAGCCCCTGTGCTCCTGCAGGCGCTGTCCTGGTTTGGCAGCCACCTCTCTGCTGGGGACAGTGCCCAGCACCCCTTGGAGCAGGGACGGCCGCTCCCCAAGTGCCCCCGCACCCCCAGGCTATGGCTGCGGCTGCTGCCCCCTCCCCATCCCTTCCTCTCCCAGTCAGATATTTGCCCCCTGCAGAAATGCCCCTGGCCCATTGCCCCCCATCCAAAGGGGACAGGGGCACATGGTGACCTGCTGCTGCTGAGCACGGGAGGGCAGATGGGTGGCTGCTGAGTGCTGCTGCGCTCCACTCTGGCACAAGAAGCCCCTCCGAGTGCTCCAACTCCACAGGGATTTGCTCATCCCTGGGTCTTGGGAAGAACAAGCCCATGGTGTTTGCGAAGTGCTCCTGAAGACCCCACTGCAGCCGGAAGTGCAGAGGGTGGTTTGGGATCCCGTAAGCCTCCCTTTGGGGCCACAGGGCTCGTGTTTGGGTCCTGTATCAGCAATTGCTCCAGGCAACGCTTCCCCCCACAGTGCCCAAGATGTTCAGGGTCAGCTCTTGCTGCTGGGGCTCCTCACAACCTTCTTTATGAGCCACAGCGAGCATCCTGCATCACCCCCTCCCCACCGGGGCTGCCAGCACCCACCCCCCCAGCAGCAGCCCCCCCGGGCTGGCAGCCATTCCCACCATGTTCCAGCTCCCACCAGCACTGGCAGGGAAGGATCCCGGCAGATGCTGAATCACCCCGGCACCCGCATCGCACCGGTCTGCCGCAGCGTCACCGCTGCTCGACCCGCTCCCTAACGGGCAGGAAAAGGCATTTTTCCTCAGCAAAACACTGTGCAAACACCAGCTCCAAGCTCCAGCACTGTTGAGGCACCGAAGCCAGGGCTGTGAGGGGATTTAATTGTCTTGCTCGGTCCTGGAGGAGGAATTTCTAACTTGACAGTGCACATCTGCCAAGATCCATCCCCTCCATTTTCATACTTTAAAAATGTCCCGGCTTCACCCTGCTCTCCCCCCACTGCCATTTTACCCTGTGCAGTTTGTTGTTGTCATGTGCAAACCCGTCTTTCCAAGGCTTCGCAATGCCTTTCCTGGAAATGTTTGCCGTGGGCTTGAAACTTCCCAGAAAACTTCCACCATGAAAAGAAACCTCTTGCACCCCCCGGCTGCTTGTGGACGGGGCACGGGGAGGTGAGAACAGCAATCAGCCATGGCTGCAGGGACAGGGGGGCTTTGCGTGCTCTTCCTCGGGTGTTTTGCTCCAAACCAGGCTTTCTTCTCAAACCACTCCAATATTTGTGGTTTCTTCCCTATTCCTCTCATAGCAAAGCCACTCAGCTTTGGCTCCTGGTGCCAGAATCTGATGGCGGCCCCCACACCCGTCAGTGACCCCAGCGAAGGGACGCCGGGGTGGAGCATGGGGGGAGGCAGAGCCAGGGCTGCTCCCACCCAGCACAGCCCTAATCTCCTCCAGCTGCTGCTGCTGTGCCGTGCCAGCGAGGGAAGGGAAACAACAGGAAAATAACTGGTTATTTGCCTCAAATTCTGCAACTCAGGAGGGGATAGGGAGACAACAGCTCGAAACAGAAATTTATTTCTGGGCTGGCCAAGGAGTACATGTCCGCGCCCTCCCCAGCACAACCGCAGCTCCAGTGCAGGCGTTTCCGCTCCCCGGGGGCTGTGACCCTGCGCTGGGCTCCCTCCCCAGGGAGGGAGGCGTTCACCCAAGGCCCTGCTTCCCTGGGAATCGCCTGCCCCTCCAGCCCCAACACCAAAAGCAAACCCAATAGCTGGCTGCTGAGGATCAAGCTGCACAGGGATGGGATGCAGGGTTTCCAACATCATGGGGCTGCTCTTTGCAGCAGGGAAAATGGGATTTAAACAATTCCCATCAGCATCACCATAGCATTTCCCACATCCCATCCTGATTCATCTCATCATTCGCAACCTTTCCTGCTGTGAGTCACTGGGATGCCGGCTCAGCCCCAGGACTTCTGCCACACGCCAGAGCCCGGCACGAGGCTGACGGGGGAAGAGCGATGCCGGACGCCTGAGCGAGAGAAAAGCAGCTGTCGCTGCTGTCAGAAAGTCCCTGGGGATCCTTCCCTCTCACTGCCTGATGGATGCTGCCGCTCTCACAGACAGATCCCGGTTTGCAGCCCAGGAGCGTGGGGCCGGGCTGGCACCGTGTCCCTCCCGCAGGGCTGTGGCCAGCGGGCTCAACGGCCGGGCAAGAACCTTGAGGACCTTGAGCCAAAGCGGTGCAGGGGGTCAGTGCGGGGAGGGTTTCTGGAGAGGCTGCAAAGTACCTCAGATCCTGCACACGTCCCCCCAGACACCATCTGTAGCCTGGACAGAGCTACACAACACGCTCATGTGTAGAATAAATTCAATTTATTTTGTAGCAAGAGGCAATGTGCAAACTTACATGGTCTCTTGCCACTGCCTGGGCATGAACCCCTCTGCTCCTCCTGCTTTGCCTGCCCAGGCGAGGGGCACACAGACCCCCGCAGTGGAGCCGGCGTGCTGGGCGAGTGGTGAGAGCTCTCGCCATCGGCAGGAGCACCGAGCGCAGCCAGCATGCGAGCAGGAGCTGCCCATGCTCCTCTGCCTCGCAAGACCCAGAGGAACCGAGCAGCCCATAGGGTTTTTCCTGCAATTTCGGCAGTTATCTGACAGAGGAGGAGCTGGTGCCAGCTGCACGCCTGCTGTGCAGCCAGGACGGGCTCTGGCACCACTGTTTTTAGCTGAGTCTCCGAATGCACAACTAGAAGCCACATCCATCTTGCTTTGACCCTTCTTTCCCAACCACCCTAACAGCTGGAACTCCAGAGAAGAATAACTTTGCAGAGCATTTCCACTCCTTGCTGTTTGCCTGGGAGGAGATGGGGTTGCCAGTGAAGGAGAAACCCACCTGCCTGCTTCATGGCAGTGACTTGTTTCTAGCTCGACATATCCGCAAAGTCACACATCTCCCTGCTGGTGCCCAGGCTGCCATCTCCCCGACAGTCCCCGTGAGTAAGTCCCCGTTGGTAAGTAAACAGGAGGCAACGGCTTCACCTGGTGAGAGCCAGGTACACGAGCAGGTGTCTGGGTGCTGGTCCACCCCGACTCCTGCCCATCTCTCCCCAGCTCTTGGGGTGCACCATTGGGCCCTGTGGGGTCCCTGGCACAGGGTCCCACGGCTGTGGTCCCTGGCCCACAAGCCGGCCGTCCCTCGTCATCTGCGCTGCAGCTTCACACGATGCCATTGCGCGTCGGGTGAGTCCGTACCCGGTAGATAATGACGGCGGTGGCCGGGCAGAGCACCAGGGCTGTCATGATGAGGATAGTGGCCAGGATGATCAAGACAATGACCCAGATGTCCAGGATGTGCTTGGGGAGGGGAGCAGCACCTGCGGGATCAGGGAGGTCCATCCTGCAAAAAAGAGGCAGAGGGATGAGGGGGGAGCATCCCTCCCATAGCCATAGGGGCTAGAGAGCCAGAAAACCCCCTGTCACACTGAGCACCCCGCTGCTCTCCCCAGGGAAACTCCCACAACCACCTCCAGCCTTGGCCTTGGGCTCTTGGAGAACAAAGGGCTTTGGTAAAAGCTTCCTGCAGAAGCCCCAGGATTTATAGCATGCTTTGATGCAGCTGGATAAAAGCCCAGGAAAAAACTTCCCTGTTAATTGCTATCGCTGTTGAAGGAGCTGCTAAAGCAAAGCCACAACCAGGCATCCCACTGGTCACTCACGAGTGGGTCACCAAGTGGGGGAACGACTAGCAGTGGGGGAACGACCAGGGCAGCCAGAGCCCCTTTAGCTTTGGGGGAACCTCGCACCTGCCCCCCCCTCGGGGTGTCTCCTGCTGAGTCACGGCGTTAATCCCTTAATTAGCAGCAGGGCTCGAGGCTGAGGAGAGACCACCCCGCCGGGGGTCCCGCAGCTGCTGTCCGTCCGTCCAGCCGGGCTCCGGGGGACACGACCGAGAGCCCCCCGTCCCGCCCTGCCTGCAGCCGCCCCGGCCTCCGGCAGCCCCGGGGGGGAAGACGAGCACCCTCCGCGGGGGAGAGGCGGCAGCAGCGGTTCCCCCCCCGCCCGCACCCCGGTACCTGCAGCGCTGCCCGGCTCCGGCGAGATGCGGCGGCAGCGGCGGGAGCCCCGCCGGGGGAGGGACCCTCCGCCCGCCCCGCCCGGCCCGAGGGGGAGAGGAGGGGACGGGGAAGCGAGGGAGGGAGGGGGGAGGAGGAGGGAGGGCAGGACTTTTTTTTATGCACACGCACACTCCAGCTCATCCGCCCCAGGACGGGGTCCCACGGGGTGAGATCATCTGGAGCCAAACTTGAAGGTCTCGGGTGCCAGGGAGGTGCCGTGGGGACATTTCACAGCCCCCCGCTCCCCTCCTGGCCTCGCCAACAGCGGGGCTCTCTCGCACCCACTTGCCGTCGAGGCCAGGGGCAGGGTGGAGAAACAAAACCTCCACAAACCCCCCCAGTGAGGTGCCCAGCCAGCTCCCCAGGGCTTCGGGACTGGGGTGATTTACGAGACACAGCACAGAGCATCTCTGGGGAGGCGGCAGATCTCAGCCCACCGGCTGGGAATGATGGTTCCGATGCCCAGTGGAATATTCCAGCCCATCGCTGATGCTGAACGGCAAAGCCAGCAGCAGCTATTCCCAGCCAGCCCCGGGAAGCGAGTTGGGATGCTCTGATTTTCTTACTGGGACACAAGTCTGGTGTCACCTGCAGCAGGACCTGTGCACTGCACTTCACCCCCGCCTTTCCCGGGGAAACCTTGTAAAAAACTATTATCTTGCCAATATAATAGGCTCAGGCAGGATCTTTCAGCAAAGCATACTTTTATTAATGATTTTATAAAACTGGATGTTCTACCTCATGGTAAGCACACACCAAACAGGGCAAGAGCCGCTACTTATATTGCCCTAATCCCAGCCGCAAATTCCCTCCCCTGGTCCCCATTGGTTTGATACTACAAGGTTCACAGACTACCCGAGGCTCCCCAGATGCCTGCCTCAGTTTACCTCTCTCACTACCCCAGTTCTAACGACCCTCCCCTTATTTATTTCCATTTAAGGTACGGTTTCTTGGGTCTCTTACCTCCCCCCACCTCCCCAGCTTAACTTTTAACAACAGGAATCGATTTGCATTCTGTGATTAGTGCCACGAGACTTCATTTCACATTCAAGGTCTGATAGCTGGATGTCCCTCAGTCCCCACCCGCTAGGTCAGGCCTCAGACCCACAGCTGCAAAAACAACATTCCTCCTTCAATGGCTCCTTAAAACCTGCTGGGTTCCTGGTGGCAGAAACCACTACTGCTGCTGTCGGATAAAAAGCGCATGGCCGTTTTACCACAAGCGGCGGCAGATCCTTGCGGGACAGAGTTTCCTCTGGAGCCAAACAGGCAAGCAGCAGACAGAGCCCAGGGGCTGACAGCAAGTGCTGTGTGGGGACAGACACAGCAGGGTGGGGACAGGGGAGTGACAGGCGGTTGGGAAGCATGCCTGGGAGCGATCGGGAGGTGTTTGCTGATGCAGGCTGTCACCTCTGGGGACACAGCACAGCGTCCGCAGACGTCATGGTTTTCTGCAGGTCCTGCAATATGGGGATGTCTTCTAAGGAGCCACTGAAGGATGTTGTTTTTACAAAGCTGGGGACCTGGCACCTGACCCCAGCCAGGGGGAAGGACTGAGAAACACCAGAATCCTTAATGTAAAACAAAGTCTCTTTGAACTAATCCCAGAATGCAGGCTGATTACTTTATTTAAAAAGTTAAGCAAGGGGGAAGGGTAACTAAAGGGCCAGGAATCCATATTTTAAATAAACCAGTAAGGGGAGTGAGTTGTTAGATGAATGAGATAGGTAAACTGAGGTAAAGCAGGTGTCAGGTAGTCTGTAAACCCTGAAGTACCAACCGGAGGGGAACAGAGGAGGGAAATTGCAGTCAAGATGTGGGGGTAGATATAAGCAGAGGCTTTTTGCGCTATTATGTGTTCCTACCTTTAGGTAGAACACCCAATCTTACAAAATCGTTAACAATATGTGCTCTGCTGAGAGATCCTGCCTGGGCCTATTATATTTGCAAGATGATCGTTTCCTACAGTCTGTTGTGGTGGTTTGTCAGGATGCCACCTTAGCGACCGTGAGACTTAAGCGAAACCAGTTTTGGGGTATCAAGTTTGGCACCTTGTCGGTTCAGAGGTGAACGCGGGGAGCAAAGCGCGAACAAAGGCTCAAGGAAAAGACACAAGAGACCGTGTTACAAACTGCTCTGAGGTGTGTGGAGCAGAAGGGCTGGCGGCCCTGGCTCCGCTCCCCCGCGGGCACAGTGTGAGCGTCCAGCGCAGGCGACACGCGGAGCAGCGAGGGGAGCAGCGGCCTCCAGCACCGCCACTACCGATCGCCACTCGGTCCCGACCGCCGCCCGGGCCTCATGCCGCCATGACACGCGGCACGCGGGCAGGGCACGCGGCAGCCACAGCCCCTTCCGGCAGGGGTCACGTGGGCGGGGCAGCGCGGTGACGTCAGACGGCGGCGGCGCGGCGCCGGCCGCCCCTCTGTCAAGATGGCGTCGCTGCTGCAGTCGGAGCGGGTGCTGTACCTCGTGCGCGGCGAGAAGGAGATGCGGGCGCCGCTGTCGCAGCTGTACTTCTGCCGGTACTGCAGCGAGCTCCGCTCCCTGGAGTGCGTTTCGCACGAGGTAACGGCGGCCCGGCCGCGCCCGCAGCCTGGGTGGGACGGGACGGAACGGAACGGGGCGGGGCGGGACGTTGCCCTTTCTGTGCGTATCGATTGGGCGGCTCTCCTGCCGCTCACTCGCTCTCTGCCTTGGCATTGGTTGGTGGCGCGGCTAAGGGGTGGGCACAGTGCTGTTTCCGCGGAGCGGGCTGATTCGCAGCGGATGAAGGGAGGGGCGGTGCCTTGCGTTGGATTGGCTCTGCTCCCTTGTCCGTCGGCCCTTTCAGCTGTGATTGGCTGAGGCGCGCATGTCGCGTGGAGGCTGCGGTGAGGGGCCCGGCTGGGTGGGAGCGGCCCTTCCGCGGCGGGACCTCCCCACGGAGCCCGGCCTGGGGGGACGAGGACTCCGTCCCATGCACACACCCCCACGGGCCCGGCCAGGAGGGCAGGGACACCCACCGTCCCACGTCTCTCCATGGGGCCAAGGCCGAGCAGGGCCGGGAGCTCTCGCCCCTCTCCGGGGCTCAGGCCGGTGCTGTCTCACAGGGGCACAGCTGCTCTCTTTGTGCTGTGGAGGGTTTGTTCTCTGTCCAGGAATGGCTGGAGCGCTAAGCTGTAGGTTGTCACGCCGGGGCGATGATCTGCGGGGCCCTGCCTGGAGCGCTACTCTTGTTCCGAGTCTGGATCCCGGGCCTGCTCCTGTTACTGCACTCGTTATCGTAATAAAATTGGTTAAATTGATTTTGTAGGAGTCTGGGTGAATTAAGAAATGACAATAGGTCAGAAAAGCCTTAAAAGGATGGCTGTGCAACCCAGATCTCAGAAGAGGTATCTGTTCAGAAATATCAAAGCCTCTGAAGAGTAGAAAACAGATTTGTCATGAGGCTGCATCCGTCATTAAGTCTTTGTAGTGTGATGAGTGCAGTCATCATGCATTTCCATCTTTAACAATGTTTGTTTTGCTCTTCAATAATGGGTCCTCCTTGTCTTGGGTGTCATTTTGATTAGTAAAATTGGTTTGTGACAGCAGACAGAAGCAAAGCATTTTCTGAAATGTGTGAATTTCTGACCAGTGTAAGTACAAAGGCAGAATAAGGTTAGATATAACAACAGCATGTTAAAACTTGCTGTTAAAGCTGAAAAATGAAATTCTGGTAATCTCAAAAGGTGACTACTCAGTTGTCCTTTTCCCATTTAGTAGGCAGAGTAGTTTAGTCTATCCTGACTTAAGAAACCTTCTGACTTACATTATTGAATATCAGAATTTGGCTGAGATGTATTAAGATTTCAGATATCAAAAAACGTGTAAAGTCTTCACTGACTTCACCTGTCCGTTGCCAGACACAAAGCCCTGTTAAATCATGCAGCAGAGCTTCAGGCTGCTGCCAGCATGTTGTCTAGACAAATGTGTGCCAGGAAGTGTGATGTGACCGTCTCGTTCATCAGGTGGACTCTCACTACTGCCCCAGCTGCCTGGAAAACATGCCTTCAGCTGAAGCCAAGCTGAAAAAGAATAGGTAAGGTCGCTTTGTTGGTTTTTTTTTTTCCCATCAGGATTCCTTATTTTAAGCAGCTCCTTCCTTAATCAACAGCTCACTGGATCTGAAACAATCTTCAAAAAATACACTGCCTCTTGTTACCTTTTAGTCAGTTTTGGGGAATAAGTGTCTTTTCATTATGTATGATGTGCTCTTCACGTTCTAGTTTTTTTTAAGACCCACTTTCATAATACAAAAGATTTTTTAGTATTGCTCAGTATTTCTCCCTGTTGCCATTCTTATGTTGACTCTGCACCCCTCTTGTTTCTGTTGGTGGCTCTGTTGCCCTTTTTCCCTAATGCTGTTGCAAAGAGTGACAAGGTCTGTTGGTTTCATCTTGATGTGCTTGTTGAGAGCATTTTCCTTGGCCTGGGATCCTTGTCAGAGCGCTGTCTTATAGACCTTCCTCTCTACAGGTGTGCTAACTGCTTTGACTGCCCCTGCTGCATGCACACCCTTTCCACCCGGGCCACCAGCATTCCTGCTCCGCTCCCTGACGACCCGGCCAAGACTACCATGAAGAAAGCGTATTACTTGGCCTGTGGATTTTGCCGCTGGACTTCCCGGGATGTGGGCATGGCAGACAAGTCTGTTGGTAAGTGACAATCAAAGGCAGAAAACTGAGTAACAGCAGGAGCCCAGCATTTATTTTGAAAGTAACAGATAATCAGATTAGTTTCTGGCCGTACAATATGTATGATATCTGTCCAGGTTTTGAGTCACAGTTTGAAATTCACAGGAAAGCAGTTTGTTGCTGAAGTCTCATCTGAAGATCTGAGATGAGTTAGTGGAACATGTCACCCACTTCCATGCTCGTGTTACCTGACTAATGAGAAAGCTGTCAAACGAGGGGCTTTTTTAGTTGGTGCACCCTGCCTACGGTTGAGATCTTGTTTGTGTACCTTCAGAGACTTTGAAGCTGCTCAGTCTGACAGTGTAAACATCTGATTTATTTTCTGTCATTTATATTCAGTTAGGCTTATTCCAGGCTTGCTACTCAGAATTTGTACTTTGTTTTTCTCTTCACAACAGCACTGGAACAAAGCTTTCATCTATTTCTTGGTGCATAAGTCATGCAGAAAGTATCTGTCAGGCTCCAGAAATGGGGCTGAGTAGACCAAGCAACACTTCCAGTGTTGATGTGATGGAAGACTGGGAGCTGAAGACTCAGGGCTGTGGGCAGCCAGTAGTAAGAGAGTATTCTTGTAAAATCATGTACCTGCTGCTAAAGTGACTCCTAGGTGCCCTCCTGAATGTCTCTCAAGCAGCAATTGTCTAAAAACACAGTACAAAAGCTGGTGAAGCGCCTCCAGCCCAAACCTGCCAGTGAAAAGCTTTCAGAGGGGTGTATTTGTACAGGCACAAACCTAAAGAATTGCAAAGGTAAGCGCAGTGAAAATAGGGAATATCATATTCCATGAGTAAAACTGAGATAGTTTGCTGTTAGATGTGATTTCCGTGTGGAGTCTGGAAATCTTCTCCTGAAGACTTTGTTTTTTCTCTTTGTTGTGCAGCTAGTGGTGGCTGGCAGGAGCCGGAGAATCCTCACACACAGAGGGTGAGTGAAGCGGAAGATCATGCTTAAGCTGAGACACATCAGCTAGAAAAAGCTGTTAGAAGTGCTGGGCCCTCTCAGTCACTTTTTGTACATCTATATAATCCTTCAGATCAAGTTCCAGCTCCTAAACTCCACCTTGACTGAATGCAATGGAAGGAAGGTCTCTTAGAGGCTCTCTTGTGGATGTTGCAGTATAAAATCTTATTTTTCTGAAGAAACTCATTTGCAAACATCTTGTGTAATAGTGCTGTTAAAATGACACCGATGAATATGCTGCGTATGTATATGAACAAAGGCTGTTTTCCGACCAAGAGTGTATCTATGATCTGGAAAATAGAACTTCACCTTTACTTCCCTTCCCTGTCACCAGTTAGGGCTCTGAAGTAAATGTGATCAGCTTCGGTGGGGGGGAAAAGATGCTGTTTGCTCCACTAGTCCAAATTGCTCAGGTTTGGCCACATGACATGAGCGTCCTGTGGTGGCAAATGCATGTACAAAGTCTCAGTTGTCCAGCTGCAAAGTGAGAATTGGACACGGCTCTTTGACAGACGATGTTCGCAAAGCAGGGTCAGTTTGTCACCTGCACTGTGGGTTAAGACACACAGACTTCTTTGATGTGTGTCTTTCAAAATACAGCTGGTACTAGGAACAGAGTGAAACAAGTAGCAGGAACCCCAGCTTGTTCACAACAAAATACTGCAGCTGCTCTGGCTTTCATTCCCTGCTCACTGGGTGTCTGTTCCTTTTCACCCCTCCAGATTAACAAACTGGTTGAATATTACCAGCAGTTGGCTCAGAAAGAGAAGATCGAGCGGGACCGGAAGAAGCTGGTGCGACGCCGAAACTACATGCCCCTGGCCTTTTCAGTGAGTTGGGAGTTCTGTGTTCTCAGACCAGGAGAAGGGACGCACAACAGCCTGAACCTGAAAGATCAGATAGTTTTGTTAGCACGATAGGGCTACTTAGCTTTTTTTTATTGAGAACAACATGAAGAAAATGTGCTAGGGCACATGGGTTTCTTTAGGGACAAGTAGTTTTACACCCATTTTTGTGTATTATATTGCCTCTCTCTAATATTTCTCTCTGATAACGGCAGAAGAGTTTTGCCATGCAAAGAAATATGTTACCCCACAGTGAAATGCAGTGCAGCTGCAGTCACAATACCGCTGGTAGCTCTTTCTCAGGACAGTTATGTACCAGTAACAGTTAAGTCAGGATTTTGTGGCACTTTTCTGCATGAAGTCTTAACTGAAATTAAGACTTGATTGTGGCCTGATTGACTTGTTTATTGTAACTGGCAGGTAAATGCTTACGTTGTTTAGCTGGGTGACTCTGCATATGCTTGCTACTTCTCAATTAACTGTGCTTGCTCTGTGCCCTTGCTTGTGTCTTATGGCTGCATTTTTTGTCTCCGTTGCTACCTGCTGCTATTTTGGGGGCTCTCCACAGCAACACACTATACACGTAGTGGTAAGTCTTTTCACAGTTTCTGCTGGTGTTAAAGCTCTCATGGTACCAACTGAAGGGCAGTAACAGATTCTACTCTTCACCTTGCCTCAGGGCCTCTAACTTGGATGTATGTGAAGGCTAACTAGTTACAGGGTAACATCTGTTCCAAAAACCGTTTTTTATTAGTTTGCAAATAGAGCAGTGTCTTTGGGTAAGTAACATACACTTGAAAAGCAGTCCTTCACAAAGCTTGGCTGAGATGCAGCTCTCTGCCTGCCTGAGACAAATGGCATAGACGTCAGTCGTCTTATCTGTGAAAAATCACCACGGTAGGCTGATGCTCAGATTTCTCATTTGGTCAGAATTCAGGTTTTCAGTCCTGCCCAGAAGGAAGATTCCTGCTTGAAATTCAGCTGTAGAAAGCTGAGGAGTAGCTCAGCTATTCCTGCCAATTGGTGGTTCCTGGTGAGAGAGACCTGTAGGTAACAAGGCTTGTAGGAGGGTGAACCTTTCAGCTGTTTCCGGTAGTGCTGCAGAGCATTTCAGATGGATGCGTACCCACATTGACCCAGTTTTTTTGGCAGTTGAGCTCTCATTTTGGACTATTTGACACGCAATGGCTCTGAAGAGAAGATCAAGGGAAAATATGTCAGTAGTGCAGGCTGGTGATTTGAGGAAGGAGCAAAAGCTTTAGAAGCAGTAGCCACATCTGTCTCTCCCCATCTGCAGTGCAGTGATAGTTGTTTTCTCCTTACTAACAGTTTCAGCAGAAAAAAAACAACCTCTTGGGAAGCATCGAATACTTTTCCCTTTTTGCTTTCCTTTGCTTGTTTCCTTATGCTTGTCATGCAGCTCAAAGGATGAGTTTGCAGTAGGGCTTTTTGTCCCAGCAGGAAGCAGACCTGAAGGTGACAGTTCCTTTTTTCCCTCATAGGACAAGTATGGCTTGGGAACCAGGCTTCAGCACCAGCGGCCCGGAGCACCGATCAGTGCCCTCGCTGGACTCTCGTGAGTCTCGGAGTTGCGGTTGTCTTTGTGGGAAGGGCAGGAGGTGTAGACAAGAGAGCAATAAGGCAACTTCAGAAAGATGATGAACATATTGGCCAATAGCAGGGAAAGGAGCTGTCTTTGTAGCGTTAGAGAGATGTCAAATCCTTGGGCATCTCTGTGCAGCAGTTCCAGATGTTTTGCTTTTTCCTCATAGAAAAAAGTGACTACTCACGTCCTTGTGTAGTTACTATTGTCTTGCAATCTCACTTCTCGCTGCCTTCTGTGTTACAATGCAGTTAATGCTGGTGCCATAATTTATGACTGAGTTGTCCCTGACTTTGCTTCAGCCTGAAAGAAGGAGAGGACCAAAAGGAGATCAAAATCGAGCCAGCTGATGCAGTGGAGGAAGTGGAACCTCTTCCTGAGGATTACTACACAAGGCCAATCAATCTGACAGAAGGTAACACCTTAATATTCTGTCACTTTTTGCCCTTACATTTCATAACATGGGCAGTGCCTGGAAACTTGTCAGTAGGGTTCCTAATGGCCTGAGGTTTTAGTAATTTTTATGCTGGGATTAGAATAGTGGGAAATGTGTGACTTTTTAAATGGTAACTCAGCTTCATGTTGTACGTCGAAAGCTTAGAGCCAAATACGTCAGAGCTCTTAATGCTTGTTTGATTTTCTTGCTGACTTTAATTTCTCTGCATGTGAAGTGTCAACTTTTGAATGGAAAAAAGAGCTGACATAGTTTTTCAAATGACATTAGGGAATAAGGAAGTAGCTGAGCTACTGGGGAGTTTGAACCAAAACTGACCTGTTCAGTAACAATTGCCTGTTACTTTGACATCAGCTTGGAACAACTTGCGTACACTTGCCAGTTATTTAGCTGGCTCGTGATTTAATCAGCAAATATTGTAAACTGGCCAATGAAACTTGGGAGCAAATGGGATAAACCAGCAGGTACGGGAAGCGATGTGGACTTGTAGCTGAGGTGGCTCTAAGCAGAACAGATGTTCTCAATAGTCCTGCAGGTCTACAAAGTCTGCCAAATTGATTAATTCATGAAAGGTTTATGGAAAGGGGTAGTTCATCTTGGTCTCCTTTTCTCATGAGACTGTCAGCATTGTGAGAGCCTGATGCTGGTAAAGAAGACAACTTTCCTGGTTCCCTGCAGTGGGGGAAAGGCTGCCAGGTGGCTCACTGCCCGTTAGAGACTGGGAACAGTGAGGAGCCTGTTTTTTGGGACAAACCCATGGGAAGTTGGCTGCTGGAGTTCCTTGCCTTGGGAACCATGTAGTCACTAATTCTGTGTGTGAGTCTGAGTTATGCAAACTCCATGCTGAAAAGCTGTATATTGTACTTGTTCAAGACCCAGCTGTGAGGATTACAAAGCTGTGAAAACTCATTTTCCCTTAGTGGAGAAGAATTTTGTAATCATCTAGAAAATAGATTCTTTCTCCACCCCTGCTGAGCTTTAAATAGGAATCAGCATCCCTTGTTTCTCCTGGGCTGGCACTGATGTTGCGCTAGTGTCACCGTGCCCAGACAGAGCAGCCATTTATACAACTCTTACCTTCTGTTCATTGACTGCTGGAAACACTGATACTTGCCAGTGGCTTCTGGATTGTTGGGTGCAGGTGAAATTAAATTTCTTAGAGATTGTAGCATGTCTGTATACGTTGTGTGACATACTTGCTCTTAGGCCAGTGCGTATGTATGATCTAGCTCGAGCTTCAGTGCCTGCGTGAGACACTAATCTGCTCTTGCTTTCTGTCATGCTCCCAGTGACGACTCTGCGTCAGCGCCTGCTACAGCCTGACTTCCAGCCCATCTGTGCTTCCCAGCTCTACCCACGTCATAAGCATCTCCTGATCAAACGTTCACTGCGCTGTCGGGTAGGTAATTAAATACAAAAAAAGAGCACTTTTTCTAAGCTCGCAGAACTTCCCATTGTGGGAAATGGGTTGTGTATTTATTTTTAAAAGAAACTGCTCACATGCTTCTGGTTGTTGAAAGTTCTCAGCCAAATTACTAGTAATGGCATGAGGGAGCCTGTGGCGTCTCTAATGTGATGAAGATTGTGAAAGGGGGACAACATTGTCGAAAGATACATAAAGATACAAAGGGTCTATGTGCTGTGCCTAGCCAAGGAATCATAGAATGCTGCCAGTACAGTTAGAATTTTAAAATTTCTGCTATTCCTAAAGACAAAAATCAAGTCAGCAAACAAAATATTACCGAGAGACAGTGCAGAATTCTGAAGATGTCCTTAAGAGTGAAGGCAGAAATGGGATATTTCAGATAATAAAAGCAGAGAGCTGGAAAGTGAAGACTGTCAAGAATTAATCCAAGTTCTGCTTATTACATGGTCTTTTAAAAGCTGCTTTGTTTCTCAGTGAAACTGGGATGTTTGTCTAGTTCCCAGAGTAATAGAGCAATGTTCTTGTAAGTATTTAAGATACAGAATGCTTTACAAATGCAGAATATCTTCTCCGAAATAAGTAATGTCAGGCTCAGCCTGTATTTGAAGAGTAGCCTATGAGGAGATCAGTCTTGAATTCCAGCTGTTTGGTTTTTTTAGTTGATTCTGGAGTGTAAGTCAGAGGACATACAGGTATTTGTGCTGCCTTCCTGCTGCAGTCAGTGGGTGTCCCAAGTGTTTTTAAGCCAAGTTCCCCATCTCACATTTCTGAGATTGCACCGGTAGTGCTGGATATCATATTTTCAGAGTATCAACAACTTGACACAGTGATGGCTACACGCACCCCATGGTAGTTTTTATATATGCTGTACTAGAGGCCAGTGGTGTGGTTAGTGATGGTGGTGCTTGCAGCGCTGATCCTTTCGTGTGTGCCTGGATGCTGTCTTTGGGTGCTGACTAAAATGTCTTTGTCCCTAGAGATGTGAACATAACCTGAGCAAACCAGAGTTCAACCCAACATCTATCAAATTCAAGATCCAATTGGTTGCTGTGTAAGTAAGATACAGGGATTGGGGAGAACAACCATTTATCCATGCTTGGTTAATGCTTTCTATTTTAATTTCTTTTGTACTCTTGATTTGACCTCTTGTGTCATCTCTTAGGATGGCGTAATCACCTCTTTATATTTAGCTAACCTATAATAGGTTTGCTTTGTGATCTGCTAAAAAGTTTGTTGAAGATTTCAGCAGTTTGAAAAAAGGCACTACATGCTGTTCCAGCACCACACAGGAGTAAGAGTTTGCAGGATTAGGCTTATATAGTAGAAGGGCAATTCATTTTTGTTTAATGTAAGCTAAGCTCTAATAGCTTTGAACAAGTTTAGCTGATACATCCCTCTACTTCAAGAGATAGGTTATAGACAGCAACACACTCCCTCATGGTCATTTGCCTTGTTCTTGTTGCAGTAACTACATCCCTGAAGTGCGAATCATGTCTATTCCCAACCTGCGCTACATGAAGGTTAGTCCTTTTTTTTTTTCCAGAAATGTCTTGGGGTGAGGTGCAGCCGGGAGGTGTGGATGTCAGAGCTTTTTGGAAGGTGACGTGGTGTGATGATTGCTGCCTGAGGGCTTTGCTTTCTCCATTTAGAGGGGGTGCAAGGTGTAAGGGAGTGGTCAAAATACCACTGCATGTACTTGTCACTCTCCAGTAGTAGATTACTGTGTGGTGTGACGTCTGGCATCACAAACGAACGTCAATATCTGAAGAATAAAAGGTGTGGAGTTGAGATTGTGGCTAGATTCCAAAGATGTGTATCTCCTATATTAAGAAACAGTGCTGCATGGCATTGGCACCTTTCTTATGCACTGAGGGTGTTCGCTGTCCATGCCTTGAGTGTATGTGATGCGGTTTTTGAAGGTGTTGTCACAGAAGACAGAGTTGCTAACAGTAATGATGAATTTTAGAGTAATTGCTTCTTGAACTGTGATTCCTGAATCTCCCCAGGAGAGTCAAGTCCTTCTGACTCTGACAAATCCAGTGGAGAACATCACACATGTCACACTGCTTGAGTGTGAGGAGGGAGACCCTGACAATATCAACAGCACTGCCAAGGTATCGCACCCTCCTGCAAGCCCCTGTCAAGGCTTTCCACTCCCGTTTATCCTTCCACAGGTCCCGCTGTGAGTGGGAGAGAGCTCTCCCCTTCCGAGGGCTGCTTTGCTGCTCACAGTCGGTGGTGATCAGTGCTGAAAGGCTTTTCTTCGTGCTCTATTTCAGGTGGCAGTTCCTCCCAAGGAGCTGATTCTGGCTGGCAAAGATGCTGCAGCAGAATATGATGAGCTGGCAGAGCCTCAAGACTTCCAGGATGACCCTGAGTGAGTGTTGTGTGTCCTGTGGGATCCTGTCCCTTAAATACTTGGGACTTCAACCGAGTAACTTCTTCTCCTCTCTGGGGAGAATTATTTTTTTTTTTTGTGGAGGGGGTCAGATATCAGCAATGCAGATCTTTCTGCTTGAGGTTCAGACTATTCAGGAGACGTTTGTTCCCTTTGAGGCAAGGAGTGCTCTAACAGCAGTCGAGTTAGAGATGATGGTATTAATTCTCTCCAGGAATACTCTGTGTAATCCTTTCCTTTGCAAGCGGCGGGTTCACAGCAGCGGTGAAAACTACACGGTAGAGTGTGTGACATCATTACCTCCAGCCTTCAAAACAGAATACATATGCAGCTTCTTGCAGAGCAACTTGAGCTGTTTATTGTGGCTCTTCCCAGTTGCATAGCTGGGTACAAAACTCCTGTGTTCTGTTTGACAGGTGTGCCAGCAGCTGTCAGCTAAAAGGGGGCTACCCATGTTCTGCTGCTGAGGCAGGAGGGGCTGTGGGCCCCTTGCAAAAAAGAGCAGTGGGGAGTAAGCTAAAAAACGGCAGTTTTTCTAACAGGGCATATTCAGCCATAAAGTGAGCATCCCTGTCATGTGGTGTCAGAATTATTGTCTCGGAACAATTGTCTAAGAACTTGGCTGAGCCACCGTTCTTTTGTTTTCCACCTTACAGCGTTATTGCCTTCAGAAAAGCCAATAAGGTGGGAGTTTTCATAAAGGTCACCCCGCAGAAAGAAGAGGGTGAAGTGACCGTAAGTTTCAAGATGAAGCATGAGTTTAAAAACCTCGCTGCTCCCATCCGGCCCATCGAAGAAGGCGATCACGCCTCTGAGGTCATCTGGCTCACCCATCACGTGGAGCTCAGCCTTGGTCCGGTGCTCCCCTAAACGCTGCTGCCGCTCACGCCCCAACGGCTGGTGCAGGATGGATGGTCACGGTGAAGAAAGCACCTGGTGGAAGGTTCTGCGAGAGCTGCTTTGTGCTGTGTGGGTGTGAGCCACAGGTCCCAAGGAGCTGCCTGAGGGGGCCGTGGTTTTGGGATGGTTTGTTCTCTCTCCTCTTGTCGTAGTGGCCACTAAATACCGCTCTGCTTCCCCTCACTGTCACAGGCTAGTTTAACTTTGCAGCACGTATTTCAGCACAGAGAAAGGTCTCGCTTTCTCCAGATTTGCACTATGCCTGGCTGAATTTGGGTTTATCAAGAGAAAAGAACCCTTATTAGTTTTTCTTCATGTCAACCCACTAACTTGATGTTACATACTCAATAGTGAAGAAATTCTTCTTCACATAGAGCTATGCCCTCCCCATATTTTAGGATGTGGCCATGTCTGCTGCGTTAATGGCAAGTTATTGGCAGCAGCGTAACACTTTATTTTCTTGTTTTTCTCCTTCCTTGGATACACCAGCTGTGGGGGATTGGAACATACAGCGCTCCCACTCTGGGATACCTAGCTTGTTTAGCCAAGGTGATAGATGTGTTTTCACAAAGGAAATGACCCATTTGCCTTTAAACTCCAAACGTAGTGTTCTGTAGTGTTGGTGGAGTTGAATGGCATCCAAACCTGCCGTCAGCCCACTGTGGTGCGGGTGGATGTGGTAGCATGATGTGTGCTGGGAATTCGTGTTTTGCTACAGCTCTTGACTGAGGCAGAGATGCTCTGGAGAGGCTTCCTGGCAGTCTTTGGATCAATTAATGTGTGTTAATTTGGTATCAGAGGATGAAACCTGGACAGTTCGTGTTAGGTCTCGTGTACACACAACTCCAGAGGCTGTTTGAGTTCATACTCTGATTCCAGTTGAGGGGGTGGGAGGGAGGTGTAAAGGTAGCAAGACAGTTACATGTTAACTAGCAGACGCTGTACCACGAGGTAATTTATCTGGGGTGTAATTTGGCTGTAGTCCAAACTAAACCCAGCAATTAAGAGCAGCGTATCCAGGACACTGAATCACGAGTACCTGCAGAAGCTTAGTGCAAGCGGGTGAGGTCGCTCTTCCTGTGACACGTCCCCAGTTCAGACAGTTACCTTCCTTAATATTGCTGCTGCTGTGCTGGGAAGCGCTGGAACCCCAGCCGGCCATGGCTCTCACTCCATCGAGACGGTTGTGCCATGGTTGTGCCAGCCCGGAGCTGCCCGGCAGGGAAGTGGGGTTGCGGTACCCCAAAACACCTCCTGTAGCTCTAGAAACCTTGCCTTACTGCACTGGGGGACGCGTGCCTTGCAGCCTAGATCCTGTGGTGGGTCTCGAAGCAGTGAGGCATCACATTTACAACTTGGTGTAGGTTACACGCAGATGTACCGCATGAGTTTCAGACTTGAAGTTGGTATTTAACGTCTAGTCCTTGCGCCTTCTGCCGCTTCACCTGTCCAAATAATGAAGCACTTAACCTTTGGCCGTGACTTCTCTTCAGTAGCTGAAATAGCTGCTCCAGTTGTGACACTAACATGGAAAAGAGCCTTTCAGGGACGAGCTGGTGTCCCTGAAATGGTCCTGCTGGGGCTGCTGGCCACTGTCCCTGTGCTGGGCTGGTGCTGCGCCCCCCACTCCTGAACACTTGGTTCCTCACTGACAACAAAGTGCAGTGATTTATGATACTCTAAGTGGTCTCGTTAGCTCGGTGAGGTTTTTTCCCCTCCTCGTAGGTGCTTGTAGGCGATAGGAAAAGGTGTCGCCTTGTCTCCATGTCCGTCCCTGTTCTGTCTGTCTCACCCCTTCCTGCCAGGCGCCTGTTGCCGTTACTGCATGACGTCGTGTAGTGACCTTCAATAAAGCAAACGTGGCTCTCGGAATCTTTGCGCTGGTTCTTACGCTGCGGTTCATCAAAAAATAACTATAATTTTTTAAAAAATCGCTGAGCAGCCGTGCCGTCGTTCCTAATGGTCTCGTCCCGGTTCCCCCCATCCTGTGTTCGCGGTGGGTTAGCTTGCCCCGCCCATTCCCGCGCCTTTCGCTGAGCTCTATGGTTCTCCGTGCCTAGAGCGCCCTCCGCCCGTGCGGCGCGCTGCCATCTCGCCTCTTCGCCTCGCTGCTCGCTTCCTCGGTACGTCGCTAGCGGAAGTGGCGTCACTTCCGTCTCGGCCGCCTGCCGGAGCGGAGCGGCCGCGGCGCCATGTCCACATCACTGGGCTCCAACACCTACAACCGGCAGAACTGGGAGGACGCGGTGAGCCCGGGGGAGAGGCCGGGCCTTGGGCGGCGTGGCCTCCCGCTGCCGGGAGGGTGTCGGGGTGGGGGGCCGGACAAGGCCGTGGGGCGGCGCTCGGGGCCGGGCGGGCAGCGCGGGGGGATCCGAGAAGGGGCTGCAGCGGCTCCGCGGGACCAGAGGATGGAGCGCCCTGCCATGTTCCCCCAACTCTCCGCCGGGGCTCGGTGTGTCCGGGAGCCGGGGAGGCCTCACGGCAACTGCGGGGGTTGATCTGGGCCCGTCGGGCCGCGTTCTTTATCGCTGGGGCCGCTCCTGGGTGGGCACAGTCCACACAATAGATGCTGGGGGACGCCGGGGGCGGTGTCAGCTGCTGCAGTCAGGTCACTGCACAGCTGATGTCTCCAGAGGATGCTTTTGGTTGGTTTGTTTGTCTCAGTTTTGCTTCAGACTGGAACATCTGGTAAGTCGTGGGTCTTTCATAACATGGGTCTTGTGTCATGGCTTGTAGCTCTCCCAGGGGCTCGTTTTGAATGAGTCTTTTTATATTTTTTTAAGCAGTCTGATTAGTCTAGCTCAGTTCAGAGTGTGTTTTGAATGCTGTTACGATGAGAGAGTTTGTTGCAAATCCCTGTTTTTTTTTTCTTCTTGCTCATTTCAGGACTTCCCCATCCTGTGCCAGACATGCCTCGGAGAAAACCCGTATATTCGAATGGTACGTACCAGTTCGACCGTACAGTCCTTTCCTCTGCATCGGCCCTAGAACTGATGGGTTTTGGGGACTAAAATATGTGTGGCTACAGCAGGAGATGCTGAGGTGCACGTGCACTCCTCACAGTTGGTTCTGCACACCATTATTTGCTTCTGGCCATTGTTGGTATGCGATGTCGTGGCATTAGGTGTGTGATTTAAGAATAAATGAGTCAAAAAGGAGAGGGCGATGATACAGTCCAATGTCTGGAGTGTAGGAAATACTAGAAAACACAGCATTGGTACTGGTAAATCATGTGACATGGAGAACATTAAGCTGTTGAAATATTTAGTAGCTTAGCGCAATTTCTGAAATGTGAAGAATATGCGCTTGTAAAAATAAGTTAAAACTGCCTTATGAAGGCTGCCTGATGGTAATTTAAATCCTTGTGTGTTTACCTTGGTGTCCTTCGCGTAGGAGTCGGTCTCTTCTGTTGCTTTTCTCTGTGCTCAGTCCATTTGCATATGACCGACACTGGGATTATCTTCCCTTCACATTTCCATTCTACCAAGTTTGCTGAGAGAGACTGTGACATTTTTGTGAAATGTAATTCTGCTGCCAGTATAGGTGATGTTTCAAAAACTGCTTGTTTCATGCACTTACTTCGTGTAACATCATCTTTGCTTAAAAATAGCTATTACTATTCCATTTCATCCTCGCCTTTTATCTGTACCTGAGGTGAGACTTATAATACTGTGCTTTTAATTAAAGTTTCTAAATCAAAACTGGATTGAAAGCTTTTTAGGATTTTATTTTTTGTCCTGTTGACCTGCCAGTGTGTAAACCCAAAACATAGGGGTGGGTGAGTCTAAATGCAGTGTAATTAAGAAAAAAACCCTGTGCTATAACATGAATGATATGTTTCATGTTTTATGTTGAAGTAATGCTGGTTTATGTTTTCTTTTATTGTTTTTATTATATTTCAGACCAAAGAAAAATACGGAAAAGAATGCAAGGTATGTTTGTGGACTTTTGAAGAAAGAACATCTAAATTGGCACACATCTAAGAATAATAGATTTTAATGTTAAAAAAACCTGTTTGCTTCAGAAAAGTGCTTATCTGGGTTAACAACTTAAAATGTTAATGTAACTGCATACATTTTTAGGTTAGTCTACTGTGTGCTTTGTTAGACAGTCAGTTGGTCTTAAAATAATAAAATTACTGAAGGCTGTTCAGACAGACTTAGGATTTGCTCATGTTTATTTGACTTAGGTTTTGTGAATGTTGTACTAGACCTGAAGGTATTCCAGCATTTTGAATAATCTCATATTTTCTCTTGCAAGTTTGTTTTTACCCATAAGTGGTGCATAAATAACTGGAGTTTAGGTTTTGCTATGAATATGTTGTTCACGGCTACACAGTGGTTTGTGTTAGCTGGCTAACAAATAAGCCACGTTTATTTCTGAAAGAGCAAGAAATATTTAGTGTTAAATTAAAGGAGTGTTTTGCCCATTTTATAAGTTGCCATCTGAGGGAGGGAGAAGGCAGGTTTTGAAATCTTCCTTCTCCTCCTCAAACGATACCTGCAGCAGAAGCAGATACATCGTTCCAGCACTGGTCTCCTTCTGGACTAAAAGTCTCATAACCTCTCATTAGACTTGCCGCCTCTCACTGGTCACTTGCTGTGACCAATTTACTCATATTTGGTAATTTATCTCTAATAGCTCTGTACTGACATCACCTGGAATGAAGGAGAATTTATTTTTCTGTTGAATAGATCTGCTTTCAGCATTTGCAATATTATAAGAAATTAAAAAAAAACAACAAGAAAAAAACCTTTCTAAAATTTTCTCCTGTCAAAGGCACCAAATAGAAACAAATATTTCTTGAGATGTGAATCTTAGCACAAAGATGAAGAAGTTGTATTTACAGTTTAAAGATATTAGATGTGTTTGGACTTTGAGTTTCTGTGCAAGAGCCAGCACGGTTACTTCACTGCTGTGTGACAGTGATACAAGTGTTGACTTTCTGTCTTTCAGATTTGTGCCAGGCCTTTCACAGTATTTCGCTGGTGCCCTGGTGTTCGTATGCGTTTCAAGAAAACAGAAGTATGCCAGACATGCAGCAAGCTGAAGAACGTCTGTCAAACCTGCCTGCTTGACCTGGAATATGGTGTGTACCAAAAAATGCAAAGAGAAGCAGCTGGTCTTGCTTGCCTCTGAAATGAAAGTTGGTGAAATGTCTTCAAATGCGCAGGTGTAATATGGATTTGTTGGTGTTTTGTTTGTTTATTTGTTTGTTTGTTTGATTCTAGGTTTGCCTATTCAAGTCCGGGATGCAGGACTCTCCCTCAAGGATGAAATGCCCAAGTCTGATGTTAATAAAGAGTATTACACCCAGAACATGGAACGAGAGGTAAGAAAGCATAGTTGTAATCACACTGTGTGTGGATGTGTAAAGGGGAGGAATGACCTGGCTTATCTGAAATTGCTTGCTCTAATTCTGCACATTAGTTTTTAATGGTAATATATACATAATTATTTATGTTTTAACTACTGTTCAGATATCCAATTCTGATGGCACTAGACCAGTTGGTGCGCTGGGAAAAGCTACTTCTACCAGCGACATGCTGCTGAAGCTGGCTCGGACCACTCCTTACTATAAACGTAACCGTCCTCACATCTGTTCCTTCTGGGTAAAGGGAGAATGCAAAAGAGGAGAAGAGTGTCCCTACAGGTACAGACACAGCGTAAACAGTTAATCTGTTCCCTGCGGTCACACACAGCTCCCCGGGGCGTTCGTGGAAATGCTGCAGCAGACAGGAGCTGTAACACCAGGAGCGGGGTCAGTCAGTTGGCATGCGGCGCCAGTGAACGAGTCTTTGTTGTGGCAAGTTGGTTTGTGAGGAGTTAGCTGCCTGGTCCTGCAGTGTTTTGCCAAAGCAGTGACTGCAGCTCTTCTGCATAGTTCATTTTTTCCATTTGTGGCGTCATCCCCTCAATCAGAGATCTTTGTGTTTGAACAAGAGGCCATTTGAAATCCAGCTCTTGTGTTTTGTAGTGCTGAACGCTAAGCTGTCAGAAGTGCCATTCATTCAGAGCTCAAGGCAGAAGGCAGTCTTGGCTGTAATTGAAGTTCTCCAGGCTTTTTTTTTTTTTTTTTTTTTCCATTTTGGTGTGTTTATGTGAACAGGGTTAAGCATAGAAGCAAGGAGAGGCCTTTAGAGGGGAAGGCAGCGTTTATTTAACCCGATGCAGCTGTGACTGGTGTTATGAAATGCTCTGTTTTCTGAACCTTAGGCATGAGAAGCCTACAGATCCAGACGATCCTCTGGCTGATCAGAATATCAAAGATCGTTACTACGGAATTAATGATCCTGTGGCTGATAAACTTCTGAAACGAGCATCAACCATGCCTCGTCTAGACCCCCCTGATGACAAGACTATTACTACCCTCTATGTTGGAGGGCTTGGAGATACTATCTCTGAATCAGATCTCAGGTGTGTTGGTGAATTTGTGTTGCCCTTGCCTTTTTATTTGATGCCTTGATTACTGCTCATCTTAAAGTGGGGAAATTTCTGTTGCAAGAAAAGAAAATAAATCTTTTTTTTGTTTTGTTTTCCTTAATGGGAAACTAGTCGGTGGGCCAAGTGCAGAGTGATGCCAGCTTGTTGGAGAACAGATGAACAGGCACATTTCAAATTCTTCTTACAAGAAAGTCCCATAGTTTCTCTCTAGCTAGCTGCTGGGAAAAGCAGCTGCAGGGTTGTTATTGCTCTGTAATTGCATGGAGGGGCAAGAGACTTGATTTCTAATGGTTAGTCTGAACTTAAGATGGAGAAATGAAAGGATCTGTGCGTGTGTATTTCGACATATGATGAGGTCCTGCTCTGCTCTGTACCCCATGGCTTGGAGGAGTGGGGTTTCATAATAATTATTTTCCTTCCCCACAGAAATCACTTCTACCAGTTTGGGGAGATTCGGACGATAACTGTGGTGCAGAGGCAGCAGTGCGCGTTCATCCAGTTTGCCACCCGTCAGGCTGCGGAGGTGGCTGCTGAGAAATCCTTCAACAAACTTATTGTCAACGGTCGCAGGCTGAATGTCAAATGGGGACGGTGAGTGTTGGGGGAGGAAGCCTTGAGGATGCTGCCACAAGGTTCTTCACTCAGTTTATTCAGCCTTGATGGGCAGGAGTGGATGTTAAGTTGGAGCAGATACTGAGTTGGTAAATAGTTGGGGTCCTTTTACAGTTTCGTTTTCTTTCAGCAGTGGGGTCTGAGTTGGAGATTACACAAATTGTGTAATGGATATCCTGGTTCAGCATTATGGATGAGTTTCTGAAGTTTTGCTTCTAATCTGTCTTCTGCAAGTGCCATTTTCACACTTTGTACCAGCTGTCTCTAATGTTTTGTGTTTTTCACATTTGGCATGAGACATTTGATATAGATGAGGCAATGTGAAACTGTTGTGGTGTGAATCTTTGCTTATCCTGTTTTTCTCATTCTTGTTATTGAATTCTTGTTATTATATTCTTATATATTATATATTATATTATATATTATATTATATATTATATATTATATTATATATTATATATTATATTATTATATTCTTGTTATTATATTCTTATTATTCTCATTCTTGTTATTCTGTTTTATAGGTCCCAGGCAGCAAGAGGAAAAGAAAAGGACAAGGAAGGTACTACAGAATCTGGGATAAAGCTGGAGCCAGTTCCAGGCCTTCCTGGAGGTAAGGGAGTTGTTTCTATCTCTGAAATAACTGATGCTGACCTGCTTCCATGAGCAAGGCTGATGTTAAACCTCTGGGAGCAGTAACGAAGATCAGGACAGCAAAGGCACTGGTGAGCCCAGACCAGTTATGTACAGCAGATTTGTGGCAGATCCAGCTGGGATGGGAGGTGAGCTTTGTCTAGAAGCAAATGCTTGATCAAAAGAGAGTTCTTTATGTAATGAGTGAAAAGTTAAAGCTGAATTCAAGTTACTTAGGTCTGAAATACTGGTGACCCATGCTTTTCAAAGCTTGGTTAATGTTTTCCTAATCCACTGAGTGTTGTATGGTGGAAAAATCAAAGCCGGTTTTGAGTGAAGTGACTTCTGGAGTTTCAGGGTGGTCCTGCTTCTCACTCCGTTTCATACGTGCAGTAGTAGCAGTAGTTTGTGAAGGAGCTGACTGTGCCTCCTCTCTGAAGGCAGATACCTCTGCATATGTTGACTGAGAGACTTCCCATAACCACTGTGTGCTTTTCCTGCAGCTCTTCCCCCTCCTCCAGCTGCAGAAGAGGAGGCTTCTGCAAATTACTTCAACCTACCTCCGAGCGGCCCTCCAGCCGTGGTTAACATCGCCTTGCCCCCTCCTCCTGGCATTGCTCCGCCACCACCTCCAGGTACTCGTGTTTCCCCTTCAAGTGGGGGGGGTCTGACGTGGCGTTAGATGATCTAGTTCTCCTCACTCTGCTGCGCTGGAGCACTGACACATGCCCTGGGTTCATTTTCCTCGTCCCTGATCATACAATGTGAACTGATGAGCTAAAATGAGCTGTCAGCACAGTTTAATTACACTGAGCTGCCTCTCGTGGTACATATTCACTCACAAATTCTTAGGCACATCAGAGATCTCTGTCACTGGTTGCTGAGACCTACTTGGTGCTTTTGCTGGCTGTATAAATGCCACATGAATCTGAACTTCAAAGGGTGATTCTGCAGCTGTTTGAATGCCAGCCTGTGTTTGGCTGTGTGTGCACATCTATCCAGAGATGCCTTTTTATGTGGGACAGCAGACTTGTGGATGTGTTTGCTTTGCTCCACATTTGAGTAGAAAGCATTTAGATCGGTGTTACAGACACCTGTCCGGTCCCCCCACCAGCTTTTATCTGTGGGAACAGGTGCATGTTGGGTGAGGATTGCCCCCCAGCTATACTGAGAAGAGGGGGAAGAGTTGGGTGATTTGAGGAATCATAGGAGGTGTGCACCTTTCTAAGGCACAGCTGTAAGCCAGCTGTTTTCTGTTGATTCTTTTACATCTGCATTGCTTCTGAAGCTGCTGACTTTATTTCCGCAGGTTTTGGACCACACATGTTCCACGCCATGGGGCCTCCACCTCCCTTCATGAGAGCCCCGGGCCCCATCCACTACCCATCCCAGGATCCCCAGAGGATGGGTGCCCACGCGGGGAAGCACAGCAGCCCCTAGCACGTCCTGCCGCCCTCGTCCTTTCAGTAAATGTTATTTTATAGTTACCATGGTAGCGCCATTTGTTGAGCTGTGGGTGAGCTAGCGAAGCCTTATTTCCCCGCTTGCAGACACTGGGCGAGCTGAGCTCTGTGTCTCCGCTGGCTGCTGGGGTGGTTGATACATCCCAGGTTTTTCATTTAGTACAGGGGGGTGCTGGGGTGGGGGGCAGATGGAGAAGGGCTGTCGGGGCTCCATGGATCAGGTGTACCAGAATTACAGTGCTAGCCATGTATCCCCTTGGCCCACTTTTGAAATAAACTTCTGGAAAAACAAAAGCAAACCCTTTCCAAGCCCATTTGATATCCTCAGTCTGAACACTATGGACTGTTCAAATGTAACCAGAGGCTCTTTCTGTGTCACATAACGACTTATTATTTTAATGAGGTATTAAACCAGGACTTAATAAGAGCTGAAAAGCAAGCTTATGAGAGATGCCAGACCCATGGTTTTGCCTTTCTATTGCCACAGAATTTTCCTCCCTCCCTCCCTTTTCCTGTCTTCCTGCTTAAAAACCAAACAACGAAACCTTTTCTGATGCTTCACCTCTAATCCTGCCCATCCTGAGCCAGAGCAGCGATGGGTCATGCGAGCAGCCCCCGGGGAGTGTGGGGTGACATGGAGCTGCAGGTTGAAAATAAATCTGTTTGTTTCCCCTTCAAGTGTTGGCAGTTGCGTGGTTTTGGCGGTTACCTGGTTTCAGCGGTTGCTGGTTCTGGACCGGTGACAGTTCCCCCAGCAGCCCCCATGGCCTGCAGGGCTGACAGCTGCGGGGGGAGGACACGGTGCAGGTGCAAAAGCTTGTCCTGGGGATATTTGGAGCATGTCTGGGGCTTTTGAGGCCTGTGGATACAATCTCTTTAACTGTGAGATGGATCTCATTTTGTCCTACTTTGGTAAGACATGAAACTTCTTTTTTTCCCTGTGCTCCAACTCTAGTGTTTGTCCAGAAGCAACTGTGTCTTGCATGGAGCCTGCCATTGAATAAGATGTGTGTACACATGGCTGGAGGATTTTAAGTTTATCTGTTATGTCAGCTGCTTTCATAGCATGGATCTGTGGACACCTTTCTGTAAAGCAAAACATGATGGGACCTGTTCTGAAGCCTCATTTGCTTGTTTAAAAAAACCCTTTGCTTAGACCCTGCTTCCTGGAGCACAGTGTTTGAGCACTTTGTCAGATTTTATTTGGCTGCTGCCAAAGCTGAAGTGCAGAGTGCGCAAGGACAGCAGCTCCGCTTTTGGTTTTATGTGCTGTCCTGTGCGATGCCACTGTGTCCCACTGATGCTGCCAGGCTGTTGGAGGTGGCACCAGCGGCACGGCTGGCAGGCAGGCTGGCTTCCTCTGGAGAAAGCGGGGTTTTGGGTGCAGGTAGTTTAGTTTTTGTCAGATAAGAGCCATCCCAGGGCAGGGTTGGAGGGGCAGAGGCTGCGGGTGGATGGCGGGGGGCTGTGGTGTTTGCCGCTGCTCTGGCCCTGAGTCTGCGGTCGGGGCCCATGGGTGCTGTGCACGCAGATCTCAAACGCAAGCAGGCTTTACATTATCGCCGTTTATTATTTCTAGCCAGGTCCCCAGGGATACACGGGTTCTTCAGCTGATGGCCAAAGGGGAGAAAGACAGGTTTGGAACAGGACAGGAATTGAGCATCGTAAATACTTAATGTATAAGTAACAGACCTTTTTTCTTTCCATTTGCTTGCCGCCTCCTGCTTCTGTGGGAAGAACAGAGCAATGGAAGTTTCCTGCCTGAATGATGTGTTGTGGCCGCAGAATCCCTGTGTGGGATTCGTTCTGCACAGCGTTACAGACGCACTTCACAAGTGAGGCAGCCGTTAACTGCGTCTGTACCACAAAATTCACTTGCCTGGTTTAACCATGGTGGTGGAATAAGAAACTTTTATCCTAATGCTCCTGCTTTTGCAAGATTCAATAAGGGTAACAGCAAGCACCTGACAAAAGTAATTGTAGAAAGTCTGTATGAAGTTAAGAGATTTTTGTTTGCGCTTAGCCAGGTTTTCCAGATGTTCTGAGGACTCTCCCATAGCCTGGTGTTTGCTGCATGTCCCACTGTGTGTCACTGCTGAGAACGTTTCTATCATCGAATCCTTGCTACTGATTTATGCCTTCACGGGGAAGCCCGTGCTTGCCCTGGTGTCACAGCTGTGCTGCTTTTCCTTCCCACTGATGCTGCAGTTGCCAGAATACCTGATGGTACTTCCAGACTGGTGCGATTTTGCAGCGCAGCTGGTCCGGGCAGGGCCTGATCTTTATTGACCGACTACATGAAGCAAATCTGGCGTAAGTCAATCAAAGGGCTTGGGTGTTTAAGCAAGGCACGCAAATAGCAGTAGGAAGGGGAAAATATCAGCTGCCGAGTGCCAGCCAGTAGCCTGTGGAAAACGGGGCACAAATTTCCAAATCGCAGTATTCCTTTCCCATATCTCCTGGTTGTGCTGTGTTGGTAAATAGGCACATTCCCAGTTCCTCATTGTTCTTGGTCAGCCAAGTCCAAGGTGAATGTTTTTAACATGCCAATGCCTCTGGTAACTTGTTTTGCTGCTGCTCTTCAATTATCGCCTCCTCTGGCCGTCGTGACCGGAATGACAGGTGTCCTGAAGATGGAGTTTCTCTGCAAAGGCACCAGCTGTCAGAGCGGGTCTTGTGTGTCACTGAAGAAGCAGAGAGACAGCTCGCTGCGTTGCAGCAGGCAGTCCTGCCATCTTCTGCGAGGCCAGGAAAGAGGGATGTATGGGGTGTTTTGTACAGGAGCTTACGGGGATCTGCTCGCATTACCGATGAGAACTTGGCTGCTCAGCTCAGCATGAAATGCCCTTGTGACAATGGCTGGTATGGGGGGAATTCAACATGGTCCCAGACTTGAGCTTGTCCAAATCCCATTGAAGAGGATGACAACTGAGACCACACGCTTAGCTTTCACAAAGAATACTCACTCCTCTCTCCCCTGCCGTGCGAAGTATGTTTGAGTCTAGCATGAAAAGCATCCGTGGCGATGAGGAAGGGAGCACGTGCTACAGCTCGTCGCTCTCCGGTAGGATCCGCACCCAGCCTTGCGGGATTCTGTTGAAGTTGGGTCTGTGGGAAATCACCTCCAGAACGCTCAAGTGCTCCAAATCCATGGTGGGCACAGAGGACAGGTCACTGACCAGTGCCCTGTCAAATGGGGTGGGAGTCCTGCAGCACAAGAGAAAACAGACTTAGTATGTCAGGAGGAGAGGTTGTGTGTGTCAGAAAAGTGATGGAATAGGCAGGTCTGGATTTACTATGAGCGCAGCAGCAACCTAGCAATGCCTGTAGCAAATGACAACCCTCCTCTTCCTCCCCAGAGGCCATCAGAGCTTCTGCCACCCCAGTGAGGTGCTTCTCCTGTACAGAGCCACCTGCAACTCCGGCGTTGGCAGCCCTGGAGAGGAGAGTTTGGTGCCTGAGCATCAGTGACGATGCAGGGGAGGGAGGAAGCGTCTTCCTACCTTTGCCATAGTCTCTCAACGGGCTCCACCAACAGCAGCAGAGATGTTTTGTGCATGAAAGGGGTTAGAATAAGAGAGTGGTGATGGTGACAAACCCCCTGGCCTTTAGCAAGTGACTCGTACGCAGCTGATTTGTTCTGCAGAGGGTGGTGCTGCCTCCTGATCACTCTAGCACATGTGTAGGCAAATGTCTTTCTCTTGGCCCTGGCTCCACTTTTGCCTTTTGGGACAGCTTCTCTTGAACTGTGACTAACAGGAGGAGCAGTGTGGGGGCAAGAGCTGTCATCCCTTTCTGGAGTAATGTGGAAATGAACTGAGGAAGAGAGTGCTAGCCCCCAGAAAGCCAAGAATGTTGGTTTTGGAGCAGCATATGGAGGCTGAGCTATCAGTGAGGCATAGCTGGGAATGTTTGCTTTGGGAAGTGCTACTCGAACATGAATAACGTGGCACTGTTTTGCAACAGAGAAGAAAAAAGGGCGGGAAAGGTAAATGAGTTAGGTTTGTTCCAGAAACTTCCTCCCTTCTGGGAAAAGACAATCTTTTTCAAAACTTGGTTTTTACTCTTACGGCAGCACAGCTTAGCAAGATTGCTGAAGGTCTTTGCATCACAGCCTGAATGTTTAAACTTGAGAATAAATTGGTCTGCTTTAATGCAGTTGCTGTCGACATGGTGAACTTGCCCTGTGACTCGTGTGAGCTGTGCTGGGATTCACCTAGCTTCAGGCAAGAGCGCTGGCTTTTTGCTAGCTGCTTTGTTCCAAAAAGCTTGTTTTTCTGCAGTTTGGTATTTGATGAACTGAGAAGTGATTTTAGAGCCAACAGCTTGGAAGATCTTGAGAGGCCCAGTTAAAAGCAGATTGGCTCTCTGAATCTTCTTGCTTCAGTGAAGAA
Source organism: Pampusana beccarii (assembly GCA_013399365.1). Classification (NCBI taxonomy): domain Eukaryota; kingdom Metazoa; phylum Chordata; class Aves; order Columbiformes; family Columbidae; genus Pampusana; species Pampusana beccarii. Next base: position 1,142,445 of record VWYH01006719.1, on the reverse strand, counting down.
TTAGAGGAGGTGGCAAGAGGCTTGGTGTTAAATTAGCATCCATCTGTATTAAATAACAGCTCAACACTTTAAATAGAAAGGCAGCATGTGAGAGGGGAGAAATGGTACGGGGTAAACCATTATTCAGAAACATGCCCTTGCTTCCGTCCCTATCCATAAATAAATACTGAGGCAGGAGCATGGCTAAACGTTGAAAGAAAAGAGCCAAGTGTCTGCAGCAGCTCCCTGTTCTCCCCCTACGGCACCTCCTCGGATGTTGCTGCTCCAGGAAAGCTCACGATTGCTGAGGAACTGGGAAGGAGACCCCGAATGGCTAACACAGCCCCTCGGCTGCCCACAGGTTCTTGTCCCTCCTGTTAACCCCACCGTGTCCTCCCTCTCGCCCTCAACTCCAGTACAGACCAGTGTGCTGTCTCACTGTCGCTGCTGTGGGAGGGGAAACGCGAGTGGGGCTGAGCGCACAGCAGCCTCGTGCTGAGCACATTGCCGGGCTGCTGAGCACATCACCGGGCTGCAGAGCAAAGCCCGGGGGCTGAGGGAGAGGGGTCAGCAAAGGGATGGTGGCAGCATCATCTCCGGTGGCCGGGCTGGTCTCTGCCCTTCGGGACACCGTTCCCTCGCAGGGGAGTTGTATCTCCTGCAGCCCCTTCTGCCAAGCGTTCAAAGTGCAGCAGCCGTGTTCCCCCCCGCCTCAAATCCAGCCCTGGTGTGGGCTCAGGAAAGCTGCTGTCTATGGGACCCCAGCACTGTGGCAGCTGCTCTGATGGGGAGCAATGCTGTGTCCTCGAAAGGAGATCCAGTGGGGCTTGCCCACTGGAAGGTGACTTTGGCCAGGCCACCAAGGCTACTGTGCATCCATCCTCATGGGAGATGCTTTTGGTGAGGAGGAGAGCCAGGACCTTGGTTCGCAGATTGCCTGGGATGATGTTCAGCTCAAAGGTTCAGTTCTCATTGTTCTGCCTTGGGCTGCTGGTGCTTTGCCACCACCAGATTTCTGCCTCCTGAATCCCCACCAAACACCTTTCCAGAGTGGAGATTTTCCATGGTGCCCTCTGCTGCATGGTCCTAACCTTGAGCCCAGCGTGATTTGGGGGTGTGAGGACACACAGCAGCAATGCTCTGGTGGAAGCAGCCGCAGGGCACAGAGCTGCCCAGGCTGGGCCGACAGAAGCTCCCCAGCCTGGAGACTTCAATCTCAAGCAGGTGTTTGGAAGGAATCTGGTGACGATTAACCTTATACCCCCCCCACTTCCAGCAGCTGCTTGGATACCCTAAGGAAATGAGGAGAGAGACTTGGCAGTGTCTGGGCTGTTCCTGCACCCAGCCCAGGGCTGAGCCTGGCTGGGAACAACAGCGATTCCTTCTCCAGGACCACGTGTGTAAGAATTAGTCCTCCCAAATTTCAGCCATCATCCCTGAGGTTACCCCACAAGACCAAGCTGCGTAAGGCTGCGCAAGCCCAGGTGTGGAGCTGAGACGAGGTCTGGGAAACTGCTGGAGGCAGAGACCTTTGCAGAGGAGCCGCAGAGGAGCTCCCGAGCAGGAGAAGAGCAACCTGAGCCCCGCGGTGTACAAAGAGGGCCTGGACCATCGCGTTTCCTTGGCAGGACGGTAGGTGTTTCTTGAGGCTGAAGGGCTTGGCCAAGGGATGGACAGGCTGGCAGTGCCTGTTCCTTGGCAACCATTACCTGTTGAAGCTCCTGAAGTCCCATGGAGAAGGTCTCACGGGTGGCGGGTTCTTGCTGTGCAGAGCGTTGTCCTTGTCACCGAGGAGTTCCTGCCATGGGGAGCGGTAGCCCTTGGGGATGGCGGTGACGTTGAACTTCTCCGGGGGAACTTCTTTCAGGGGCCCCGAGTACCCTGTGTGGAGGGAGAGACGGTGTGGGCAGCCACAGCCAGGCTGGGGCAATGTCCCGAGCAGGGGACAGGGGGCTGGGAACAGCCGCAGAGGACCTGCTGTTATGGTTGGGATTACATACATGCAACATAAATATATCTTATATGTTTATACATTTTAAAAATCTAGGGAAGGGTTTTAGGGAGGACCCTTGGGCAGGCAGCAGCTCGCAGTGCCCTTGCGTTACTGACATAACAACTGTGTAGGCTTTGGGGCGTAAGGAGGTTTTACCTGGGGCCAGAGCGTCAGGGTTGAGGATTTTGCTCATCTGCAAGACTTTCTCTGTCTTCTTGGGCACTTCAGGGGGGCCACCCTGGGGCGATGCGGCCACATGGAGCTCGGAGTGGTAGTTCTGGAGCCCACCGTCCTCCCCTGCCTGCGGAGGGGAGAGTTGGTGGGCACAGAGAGCTCACCCTGCCCCGCTCGGGACTCAGAATTCTGCTGAAAGTGCCTCGGAGCTTCCTCCACCAACTCACCATCCACTCGTTTGCTGTTCCCTCCGTGCCACCCTTCCTGGTGTGGTGTGAGCCACCCGCCCCTGGGAGCTGCAGGTGAGGAGAGGGGTTAGTGGGTGCAGAGGGGAACAGCTCTTCGGTGCATGCTGAACCTGATGCTCGCCCATCTCCATGCCCAGCCTGGCCACCCTGCTGAGACCTCCCAGACCCACTTCCCTGCAAAGGCAGCGGGTGCTGGGGAAGGGCTGTCCCGCTGGGAGCGGGGGGTGAGCTGCAGACCCACCTGCCTGTACCCGCTGGGATGCTCGAAGACGAAGCGTTGCATCCGCTTCTGGCGCTGCTGGAAGAGCCGGGAGCCACGGTTGTTCCGCAGGGAGAGCTCCTCGATCATCAGGTCCTGCGGCGTGCTCACCTTCTTGCCCAGGTCCAGCTGGGGTGCTGGGGAGGCCAGGGGAGAGCACAGCCACAGCTGAGGCTGCTGAAACGCTGGGGACCCCTGTGCCCAGCACGAGGACAGCGTGTCCCCTCTCCAGAGTCCCTGTCGTGTGGCTCAGCCATGCACCCATGGCGGGAGCTGTGCTGGGGACCCGCATTTCCTCCGTGTGGGGAGTTGTCAGTGGATTATCTCAGCTCCAGAGGTTCGAACAGCCTCTCATGCCCCTGTGCATGGACCCTTTGACAGGCAATTGCTGCCCCTTAGGGCTGTAGTGCAGGAGGGGACCAAGCAAACACACACAGAGACTGGGGAGTGGGGACAGTGGCCTCAGCCAGAGCTGGGGACAGCCCCTAGGCAGGGGGGACAGCACTGCCCTGGGACTGGTGACACCCCCGCTCCCCCTTACCATCTTCAGGGCCTGGTTTCATGATGGTCATCACTTGCTGCCAAGCTCCTGGGCAGCTCTGTGGGAGGGGTTCGGATCCTGCCTGGCTGGAAGAGAGAGGCAGCCCCGGGGTGACACCCAGCATGGGGACCCACCAGCCCCAGGTGTGCCATGGGGAGAGGCCAAGCTTTACCGAGCATCTCCCCTGACAGCATCTCCCCTGACAGCATCATCCCTGTGCTGCTCTCCCTTCAACAAATGTAGGGAAATGTTCACACATGCTGCCCCTCAGCCCCTGCCTGTCGCCTTTCCTCTCTGCTTTTCTTTAGTGCAGAAATGTCCTTGGCTCTGTCCTCACCTGCAGTGAGCTGGTGTCCTCATGTCCTAAACCCCCTCGGAGTGGCACTCGCTGCCTGCAGCCTATGGGCGAGCGGGGGCCCTGGCTGCCCCCCCAAGCCCTCTGCCTCAGCAGAGTTATTTTCAGCCTCTGGTCCCGAGGGTGCAGGAGCACTGTCCCTGCCGGGGAGCCAGCAAGCCCAGCCGGCAGCAAGATGGGGCATGGGGTGGCTGGGCTGGGTCACTCCTTCGTGGGGAGGCAGCTGGACACCAGCACTGATCTGAGCCCCCCCCGCTGTCCCCCCACAGCATCACCCTCCTGTGCTGTTGGAGTATTCGGCTCTGCAAGTGCGAGGAGAGGGGTAGTGGCTCGGCCCTGTTTGGTGCCTCTGGCATCCCCCAGCTTGGGCTGGTGCTGTGCAGCATCCCCTAAGAACCCTGGAGAGCAGGGGGTCCCCTGGGGCCGTGGGTGCCTGGCACGCAGCTCCCTGCCAGCTCCGAGTTCAGCATTAACCATCTGCACAACAAACCTGGGACCTGTGCCCCGTCCTCCTCTTGACCCCATGCTGGGAGACCACCCCTGCCCACCCTGGTGGAAATGTCCCCACCGGCAAGGCTGGAATGTCCCCAAGCCCCGTGCACCCCCGCACCCACTGACCCCAGTGTGGGATCCCACCTTCCCTACCTGGCCAGGGGACAACCCAGATGCTGGGGACCAAAGATGTTCTCCTGCTGTGCTGGTGATGACGCCAAAGCCAGGCTGTGGGTGCCAGTGCTCGGTGGCCCCTTTTGGCCCTCCACGGCACCCCCAGGCTCCCTGCCGCTCGCCCCGACCCGTGCTGGGCTCCAGCCCAGACGCCAAGGGCCGGCTGCGGGACAGCAGCTATTTCTGGCTGAGAAAGGGGGTGGAGCACAGCTGACCCTTGGGGACCAGGACGCTGTCACCCCGGCACAGCGCACGGCTGACCCTTGGGGACCAGGATGGTGGCTGTGCAGCAGCAGCAAGAGGTGACCGCGTGCCACGTGTGTCCAGGCCACCTCGGGGACGGATGAGAGCCAGGCAGGGTGGGATAATGGCAGTTTATTTCTGAGCTGGGTACACAATGGTGTGGCAAAAAAGGGTCGTGGTGGCTGGTGAGCGAGGCGGGGGCTGTGTCCGGACAGGGACAGGCTGCAGGGCGGTGGGACCCTGAGGGACAGGGGTGGGCTGGGGACAACGGCGTGTCCCAGGGAAAGGGAAGAGGTGACAGAGGAACGTCCTAGAGCCCTGGCAGCACAAGCGCATCCACCTGTCTCAGTGCTGCTCGTACCAGCACCAAGGCTGTGTCCCCTGGCGGGGGGAGCTGCTGTCACTGCTGTAGCATCTCATGGTGTCCCGATTGCTCCTATTCCCCCCTGGCTGGGGACAAGTGCTTTGGGGACCCATTGCCCTCCCTGGGCACCCATTGCTCTCCCCAGGCTCTGCCACGGAACTGTGTCCACGCTGATTCCCTCCTCTCCCTGCCAGCCCTCAAGCCTCCCTCTGACTCTGCTACCCTCGGGGGGCCTCTGCCCATCGCCCCAGCCCCTTGCAGGGTGCTGGCCCTGAGCAGCTCCCCGTGGGGACACCAACCTGTCCCCAAGACACTCTCAGCATCGCCTCCTGCACTGACACCTCTGCCAAACCCTCTGCAACCTTTAGCTCTTCCTTTGCCCCGCACCTCAGTCCCCCATGTCCTCCTGCCGGCCCAAGGCTGCCACAGCAATGGCTGGTCCCCCATGTCCCTCCATCTCCCAGGGGTGGGGACAGGGATGGGGTGAGCCTGGGGATGGGGACAGTGACGGGGTACAGGATGGCTCTGTCACTCTCGTCTGGGCAGGGTGGGAGAGCACCTGTAAATGGTCCCCTTGATGTGGCAATAAATAACTTTGGCTCTCTTTTTTGGTCACTGGGGAAGGACTTGAGGGAATTTTTGAGAAGGGATCAAGAGTAAAAAAGAAGGCAATGAAGAACTTTGGGGTTGGGGGCTGGAATACAAAATTAACTTTCCCTCTCCAAAATCCGATTTCAGTTGAAACCAGACAGATCTGGAGGCTGGGAGAAGCTGGGAAAGGGTGTCCTGGCTGCAGCACCCACTCGGCACTGCCCACCCTGCCAGGGACACCATGACCCCATGGGCAGCGGCATTGGCCGTGCCACCCTGGGAAAGCAGAGCTGCAGTGACACCCTGGCTCTGGGGACAGGGGACTTGCAGGGGATCGCGGAGCCTGTCCCTGCTACATGGTGTGGGGCTGCGGAGGGAGGAACCCGTGCCAGGGGCTGGCTCACCCCCGCTGTCCGTGCTGCCTGTGCTGCCTATGCTGCCTGCTGACCAGGCACTCCTGCCCCGAAAGGTTAGGGTGGTAAAAATAGAGCAGGGCCATGGGATGGCGGGCAGGCGGGAGGCACCTGATCCCCCCAGCAGGCCAAGGGGACAAGGCAGGGAGCAGGGACACTGGTTTTTGGGGACCACAGCCCTGAGGGTTGGGGTGTTCCCAGTGTGGGGGTCAGCGGGTGGCATTGCCCAGGCTGGGGGGGTCAGGGAGGGGGTGGCCATGGCCAGGGCTGGCTCGTCTAGGAGGTGCAGGGGGCCCCCGAGGGCAGCCCCCCTGGCTTCAGGCGCAGGCTGCCGGTCCAGCCGCGGGGACAAAGAGTGAAGCTGTGGATGCCCGGGCTCTTGGCCCCCGAATCTTCGGAGTCCAGCGAGACGTCCGAGTCTGTTGGGGACCGGGAGGTGCAGCGCTTGGCCAGGGCCCGCCCGTCTGCCATGGGGGATGGCAGGGGGCTCTTGGGGCTGGGGGACAGCCTGGGGACAGGGCAGGAGGACACGCTGGGTGGCAGCAGGAGCTGGCCACCCTCTGCCCAGGCAGCTCGGGGCATCCCGGGGGAGGCACAAAACTGGGGGCCGTCTGCCCGGGGTGATCGCAGGGGGCTTTTGTGGATGGGTGAGGGGCTGCCCATGCTCCCCAGGATGCTGCTGGCAGCTTGTGGTGCCAGGGCTCTGGAGCTCTCCGGCCGTGCCAGCCGGGGGGACTGGGGCAGACTAGGGGGGCCGGCGGGGATGGGGGTGAACGGCCGGGAGCCCTCCGGCCCCACAGCTTTGGGAGAGGAGCTCTTCCTCCGGGCAGCGTTGATGATGTTCCTGGCGAGCCGCGCTTGCATCTGCCGGCTGGCCCGGGGGTCAGCGTCCTGCCGCAGCGGGGACAGGGACCTCTCGCTCCACGCTGGGGACACGGGGGGCCCCTCGTCCAGCTCGGGCACTGAGGCCGGGCTGGCCCAGCCGTCCAGGCTGCCCAGGCGCCGCGACAGCCGGGGCGTCCAGGTGGGTGATGCAGGGAGGGACGTTCGCCTTTCCTGGAGGGGGACAGAGAGCAGGTTAGTGCTGGCACCCCTGAGGGGGACAGAGGGGACAGAGCAGAGGGACAGGGGCAGGATGGGTGTCAGGGGAAGCTCCTGCTGGGTCAGCCCTGCAAGAACTGGGGGATGCATCCTTGTGCATTGCACCCCCTGCAAGGACTCCCCAAAAATGCATTTGCGTCTGCACCAGCCAAGGAGGCTGGGGCAGGCTGAGCCTGCAATTAATTATCCTTGCCCAAAATATGACCCAGGACCTCTTGCTACCTGCAGTTTCCCAAAGCCTCCCTCCAGGTGATGCATGGAGACCTGCCTTCAGCCACCCCAGGGGTCCGTCACCTGCTCCCCAGCCGCCAGGAAAGAGAAGAGCCGGGTCTGACAGCGCAGAGAGTGTATTCAGAGAGGAGAAAAAAAGAGAAAAATGCAGGAGAAATAAAAGCACAGTCAAAAGGCAACTCTACTGTGGGAAAGAGTGGCGGGAGCAAGGGACAGGCAGAGGCACAGCTGGACCACGAGCATCAGGCTGAGCATCGCCCAGCAGCTCTGCCCTCCTCTGCCCCACACATCCCTCACTCCCAGCCGTGCCAAACAGCGCTGCCCGTCCCCAGCCCCAGCACTGAGCATGGGGAGGGACAAGGACCCCATGGTGTCCCCAGTGCTGGCACCACAGGCTCTGTCATTCCCCTGGGGACATGGCTTTCCTCTGCGGTGTTGAAGCAAATGAGGACAGATCCCGAAGGAGCAGCAGAAGAGACAGGAGCGGGCACAGTGCAGCGGAAAGGCGGTGTGTCCCCTCCAGGTTTGCTTGGGTAGGAGGCTGATAGGAGCCGGCGGGACAGAGGGCAGAGCCGGCAGCTGCTGGCTGTGAGAGCTGGAAAGGCAGGAGACGAGGAAAGGATGGAGCCAGAGAGGTGATGATGCCCCATACAGTTTCCAGGTGAGAGAAGAGAGAAAGTGCTGGCAGCCCCATGGGATGGGCAGGCTGCGGATGGCTCTTTGGGATCCCATGGGTTGTACGACCCAGCTCCTGCCAGGACCCATTATTCTGGGGGCTTGCCCCTGTCCCAGCACTGCAGCCTCACAGCTACTTCTTTTTGCCTTTTTCCCCCTTTTTTTTGTGGTTGGTTCGGCTGTCGGCACACCCAGGAGCAGTTAGGGAGGACTCAGCCGGCGGAGGGAAAACATTCAAACCCCTGTGTTTTTCTCTCTGCCACCACTACTTGTAGTAAAAAGAAGGTCTCCACACCTGCGGCTCGATGCCGGCGTTCCTGGTGGAATAGGAGGGTCGGGGCGCCTGGAAGCCCCCCTTGGCCCGAGGTGGCAGCGGGCGGCACGGGGAGCCCAGCAGCGCCTCGGCTCCGGGACGAGTCAGGGGCAGAGCGGCGGTGCTGGGGAAGGGGCTGGAGGTGGTCTGGCCAGCGCTGTGCACGGCGGGTGGATGCCAAACGGGGGAAGGAGGCAACGGAGAGGTCGGGCAGGAGGTTTGCTGGGGGTAGGGGTAGGCATCGGGAGGAGAGGGTCTGGGTGGAGGCATCTCGCAGGGCGTGGATCTCATTGGCCCCTTGGATGGGGAGAGGATGAAGAGTGAAGACTGGAGCTGGTAGGGCTGGTGCTTGGAGATCTCTAGCTCCTTCCGGGAGACCTCATTCTCCGTCAGGTTACTGCCGTACAGAGAGGCTGGGGGGGTTTTGGAGGGTCTGGAAGGACTCTTGGAAGGGTGTCTGGAGACCATGGGTGACAGGCAAGCACTGGCATCGTACTTCCAGGAGGGAGGCAGGGACATGGTGGGCGACGGGGACCGCAGCAGCTCAGGCTGGGAGGGAGCCTCGATGACGAACTTCTCCATCCTGGACTGCCGGCGGGCGAAGAGCTCGGCTCCCTTCCCTCTGGCTTCGCTGAGGTTGTGGCTGGGCTGTGGCTTTGGCTTGGGCTGGATGGTGGGAGACTTGAGGCAGGAGGACCACGCCGGAGCATCATCGGCTGGCGGGAGGTGCTGCCCGCCCCTGGGCATGCTGTTGGGGACAAAGTTGGCGGCTTCAGCCCCGAGTGCAAAGGGCTCGTCCTCAGCACCGGGCTCCCCCTGCTCCTTCTGCTTCTTCCTGCTGTCTGCGCTCTGGACCAGGTCCAGCAGATCAGGGTTGGGGCTCAGCTTCGGCTTCTCAACAAAGGTGAACATGGACTTTTTGCTGCCTCTCCGGGCAGCCGACTCCTCCAAGATCCCTGTTTTGGGCAGGGGGTTTGGTCCGCTCACCCCGCAGCTCAGGGGGGGACCTGGCAGCATCTTCTGCTCCCGGAGGGGGTACAGGGCCGAGTAGGCAGGGGGTGAGCAGACACGGGTGAGCGGTGGGGGGCTGCTCAGGGTCTCTGCGTAGGTGGGCGGCGGGGGCAGCCTGGGGACGGGGGTTCCCTCTGTGGGTGGGCTGCTGGCGGGGGATGCCTGGGTGCCAAAGGGTCTGGCCGTCCGGTTCTTCACGGGCTTGGGCTTGGCCAGGGTGAGATGAACCTCATAGTACTGCCGGCCCTGCACCCCGTTCTGCCGCTGGCCAGCCGGGGATGCTCTCCCTGTGGCTGTCCCTGCCGGATCGTTGGGCACCTCGCTGGGCACCTCGCTGGGCACTTCACCATTCTTCCCCTCCTCGGGGCTCTGCAGTGGGGTGAGAGCCACTGTACTCAGCCCCGCGGGGGCTCCGGCATCCCTGAACCCCCCCATCCCGCTCTGCATCCCGCCAGCCGCCCGCTCCTGCGCGCCGTTGGTGGCAGCTGATGCCATGTTCTCCTTCAGGTAGATGCTCAGCGGGACCTGCTGTGCCTCGGCAGGCTCCCGGCACGGGGAGGTGTTCCCCTGCAGTCCCTCTCCTGAGGTGCCGGGCTCCGGCTTTGTCCCCTGCCCCTCGCCCTCCTCCATGGCCGCTTGCCGAGGCCGGGGTGCGGGGCTCAGCAGCAGCCCCCCGCCATGCCCGGCCCCGGTGAGCCCATCAACACGCTGCTTGCGGCGGTTGAAGAGCAGGACGCCCTTGGAGCTGGGGCTGGGTGCCGTGGTGAGCTGTGCCGCGATCCTCCGGCTCCGCGCCTTCGCCTCCTTCAGCTCCTTCTCGGAGAGGCTGGCGCTGCGGGAGAGGCCTGGGCAGAGGGGAGAAGGGGGTTAGGGGGGCTCAGCGGGGACATGGGACCCCAACCCTCCCCACCCAGGCCTGGCAGCCCTTCCACCATGTATCCCCTGGCATCCCAACCCCTTCCCCGGCTGCTGGGGGAAGGCAGGAGGGATGTTCCTGGGCTGGGATATGTGGGGGGATATCACAGTCCGGGGGTGATGGGCACCCAGTGCAGCCCCTGCCAAGAAGCTGAGCTGCAGTTCTGCAGACAGACAGCAAAGCCCAGGGGCACTTGGGAACTTTCCTCCCATCCCGCCCTCTATTTTGCTGGGCTCTGTGTGCCCACCAAGGTGACTGTATGGGAAAGGGATTTCTCCAAGGGCTTTGGCAGGTCCCAGGTTGCAGTTCACATGGTCTTGTCCCCCGGCTCGAGCAGGCAGCGGGCAGGGAAGTGGCCAGCACATGTGCCCCGGGCTCCTTGCCCCAAATCCCGGCACTCTCAGCAAGCAGGAGATCAAACCCAGTGTCCGCAGGGAGATGCCAGCCCGCCATAGCCTCATGGTAAGGCCAGTGGCCAGCCCCGTCGGGGGACCAATGTGTGGAGCAACACAAGATGGCAGCAGCCGACAGAAGCTGTGCAGATCCCGACCCACCGGCCACGGCCATGGCCACAGCCTGCAGCGCCGCACCAACCTCGTGCCTTTGGAGCCTACGCAAGTGCTAAAAGCAAAGTGCTAAAAGCCCCAAGAAAGCCCCACGGCAAGTGGTCGGAATGCTGCTGGGCTTCTCATGTGCTGGCCAAAAGGTCAGGGTGTCAGCCCTTCCCAGAGGCCAAAAGGATGTTGAGCTGCCAGGAACGCATTTTCTCGGGGTGAGCAATTTCCTACAGGCTTGCCCTTAAGCGCCCGCGGGAAGGGCAACATCCCCGGCCCCACCGAGGCCACTGCTGGGGGACAGACCTGGGTGTGGAGCATCAGCATCACCCCAGCACCCACCCAGCATGTGGCCCCCTCCCCAAAGGTGCTGCCGGGGCGGCCGTGACAGCGTGTCCCCGCTCCGGACAGGAGGTGGGTGGCCAGGGCTGCCCACCCCAAGCCCCACTCCTCCGGGCCCCACCAGCGCCCGTTCTCCTTCCCTTCCCATCCCTTCCCTTCCTTCATGTGTTTCTCATTTTCTTGCCTTCTGTGCTGCTTGGGAGCCTTCCAGGATATTTTCAGCAGTGGCTCAGCCTACCAGTGAGGGAAGGGATGAATGACTAAGCCAAATCCTTCCAGCAAGCCCACGGTGAAACAAGAGGGCTGCTGCAAGCTGGTCATCTCCTCTTCTTCACCCTTCATCCCTTCCACCTCCCTCCGCACCCAGGAAGTCGCTGCCGTGACCCCAGCACTGCCAACTCACGCAGGATGGCCCTGCCTCTCCGGAGGGGCCGGAGAGGAGGAGGAGGGCGGATGAAGCCTTCAGGCTGCCTGATGGGAGGGTTTTGGCTGGGCACGGGGGAGAGGAGGCAGAGATGCCAGTGGAAACTCTCTCCTGGAGACGAGAAGCCCGTCCGCAGCGGTGATGCTGGCGGCCAACGTCTCCCCCAGTTCGCGCCCGGCATTGTTTAACGCCCCGTTTCTATTTGCTTTGGCGGCGGCACAGAACGGGGCCGCGGCTTCCTCTGGCCGGGCTGGCTGGAGGGCGGCCAGCACCGCGGCTCCCACTCCGCGGGGTCACCCTCACCACCTTCATCTCTGAAGCAGAGGAGAAATACGGCCAAGGACCCATTGAGAAACAAAGCCACAGGCTCCAGATGTCTGTGAAATTCGTGCTCCAAGCCGAGCATCCCTGCTTCCTCGGAGGCTGAGGCCGCCTAAGAAGCCAAGCTCTCGATGGAGCCATTTCGCAGCCTCTCGCTCTTGCTACTGCCTTTTAACAGCAACCAAGGGGCCCTGGGGGATCTCCTCCGTGCTGGAGGGATGACTCAGCTCTTGGCCAGCCCATTCCTGCTTGGACTAGCTGCCGGATACGCTCCCGCACAGCCAGGACCAGCGCCAGGATTTGACCCTTGGGATTTTGCCCCCAGGATTTTGCCCCCAGGTATCCCCAGCCTTTGCTGCTGCCCTGGGCACAGGCGTCCCTCCAGGACAGGGAGTGCTGCAGGGTGGGAGCCCCCTGCCTGAAATCCCCTGCCTAGAATCCATTCCCAGCATTGCCTTGCCGACCCGCATCCCCTATGGGCTTCCAGCAGCCCCTCTGCCCTTCTGACCCAGTACCTGCTATTCCTGGACTGTTCCACCTCAGCCCAGGGAATCCCTCAGGATACTCATGGGGATGCTGGGAATAATAATTGCTCTTCACACCCAAGGTTTATCACAGGGATGGAGAGCACCGAAGCCTCCGGCAGGCCAGAGGAGAATGCAGAGAACAACCCAGTACACCACCCTGCTGGCACAGCCGCATACGGCCCAGTGGATGGACCGATGGACAGACAGACCCTGCAGCCCTGCAACCTGGCTCTGCAGGTACCGTGGCAAATGTGGCTCATCATCGCTTGACCCAGGGTGACATCTCATCCCCAGTCAAAGGGCAGGGAACAGCTCCTTCCCCTTTCCCCTCCAGCCTGAGCCGTACAACAAGGTTATTTGACCTGGCCCAAGAGCCTTTAGCCATCCGCTGTGGTGGCCAGGGGGACACCCATCACCTGGGGCAGCTCCTGCGCTCCTGCTCCCCTCCCAGCCGCAGGGAACGTCCCTCCATCCCTCCCCGCCACCCCCTGCCAGCCTGGGGGCCTCAGGGGGCTCCAGCGCTTCCCCCCGGCCCCAGGCAGTCGGGAGGGAGCTCAACACGCTGAAAATGTCCAGGTGCTGGGGAGGAGGAGGAGGGGTGTGGGGCTGAAGGCAGCCCGAGCGGCGCGGGGGGGAGGCAAAAACACAACTATGCAGAGCTGAGGGCGCCCGGGGCTCGCGCAGCACTGGAAACCGGCTTCCGCCCATTAACGGGAGCCCAGTCCAAAATCCGACGGGTGAGCAGCTCTTCTAGCGCTCTTCCACTCTTCCTTCCTTCCTCCTCACACCACGCACTGTCTCACCACTGCGCTGCCCTTCGGGAAGGAAACATCTCCCCTTTCCAAACGTCCCAGCTTCTTCCAAGAACAATGAATGCAACCCTGCCAGCACCCTCCGCTGCTGCCTCCCCGCTTTCGGGGGGTCCCCTGGCAGCCCCCAGCCCCATGGTCCAGGGTTGCAGGGGCAGGGCATGCTCCCTGTGCCCCGTAGCATCACCAGATTCCAGCGCATGTGAGCAAGCAGCCCCCGATTGCTATTTCAGTGCAATGCACTTCAGCTCTGGCCAGAGGAGCCTACAGATCTCCAGCTATATATTTCTATAGGCACTTGGTCTGTAGGTTTCCCATTGCTCTAGGGGCGACTTCCAGCAATATCCCGTTAGTGCAGGGCTTAACAGCTTCTTACCGAGCTGCCAGTCATCCTTCCCACAGCACGTACTGTGCTCTCTGCTCCAGAGCGAGGATGACAAGGGTGATGAAAGGCATTTTTGTTGCTCTCCCCTCCTGGTGAGATGGGGAAAAAAGAAATTCCTTCCAGCCCAGCTTTCTGTGCAAAGGATGGGTCCCCCTGCACAGTGCTACTGCAGAGTGTTTGAAGTCCAGCCAGCAAAGACTGGAGTCACTACCCAACCCTACATGATGGTGAAGGACATACCAGACCCTGCTTGTGGCCCACCCTGCTCTGACGTGGGCTCCAAGAGCTGGAATGAGACAAGGATTTGGCTCCAAATTGGAAGGAGAGATACCCCAGGGCTCTCTGAGCCAACAGATTCAGTGGAGGTTGCTGGTCTTGACGTGGCTGGGATGTCACATGAAGAAAATCAGCGACTTGGAGGCTGTCACCTTGCAGGTCTTTGTGGCTTCAAGCACTGAGTGCGGCGGTGAGAAGTCCTTGTATGGGGGAGCAGAGAGGTACTGGAGTCCCGGTGGGGCCAGTGGGATGCAAATCTTGGACTCAAGGCTGGCAGGTGACTCTAAAATCTATCCCTAACCTGCTCCTGGTTTGGATGTTCAGCCATCCCAGCACTGGTGTCCACCTTGGCCAGCTCACGGGATGATGCTCAGGACGTCCCACCAGTTCATCTGCCGGCCCCAGGGCTGTCCAGGGCCAGGCAGAGCAAGGACGAGAAACCCCAAATCCATCTTCGTACAGTGCAGCAGCCGCCATCCGTACCCGCAGGTGCTTTTCCCCCTTTCTGACCATTTCTTGGGCTGCAACGAGTCAACCCAAATGGTACCTCTTGCTGGCAAAATCCCACCAGCAAAACCAAGAATTAAAATGAAACAAACCTCATCCTGAGAGGGACAAATGCTGCTGCCGTGCCATCTCCCTGCCGCGAACCCAAACACACATTTACAGCAGGATGGTGCTGGGGAGGGGGGATACAGTGTTTTTCACCCAAACATTGAAGGCTTTGGACACTGAGGAAATGTAAGCAGGTCTTTTGGCAGAGAAGCCAACTGGCCTTTTGCCCCAACTACAGCTGTGCGGGATTTTTTGCAATGTGCACAAACTCACACACATTTAAGTGTGCACTTTCTTCCAGCTCCCAGACTTATCCCAAATAATCTACTGCTAGGAAAACAAGGAAAGTAGCACAGACGGACAGTCAAGCTAGCTAGGAACAGATACAAATCAAACATATGGATAAAAATATGACAATTTTCTCCCCCATTTCCAGCTTCCAACACTCCTACACCCCAGATAGAAAACCTCCATGAAGTTCTTATCTGTGCTGGCCCTGCAGACCCAAAAAGCCCCAGTTCAAGTGGTGGGTGCTGTGGTGGGAGCAGACCCTGCCTGCCTGGCAGGGTACACCGTGCTGGGCCTCTCCTCGCGGGTGCCTTTGCCAGTGACAAAATCTGGCACAGCAAGAAAATTCGATGCGCTTGCAAGTTTTCCCTGCACTCTGTTCACAAGGGCTTTGCTGGATTTGGAGCTGTTTGCCTCGCTATGCCTGCTGCCCCGCTCTCCTCCCGGCTCTCAGCCATGCCCCTACCTTGTCTGGCACCCAAATTCTGCCAAAAATGGCCCCATAGTCTCCAAGCACCAAGCCCTAGTGCATCAATTTCCCACCTGGGAGGAGGAGGAAAAGGGGCTGGGGGAGTTTTGCTCTTTAATAGGGGTTGGCTGCCCCTGCCCCAGCCCCGCTTCCCCGGAGGACGCCAAGCTGAGGGGATGCATCGAGCAGCCCCAGTTCTGTGTGCATCCATGCTGGGGAAGAAGAGGCTGCTGCTACCACAAAAGCAGAGGCAGCAACTTCCCCCAGCTGGCCAAAATTAAGCTTTTAGCTTTGCAAAAGGAGGCTGGAGCCAGGCAGATCTCCTCCAGGCTGCCCTGCCATCCACCCACCCAGCACACGGCAGAGAGCCAGCCCATCCTACAGCCAGGTACCACGGGGACCCCATCCCTTCTGGCAGGTGAGTCCCAGCCCCGCTGTGCCCGACGGTGCTCGGATTTGTCACGACACATCTTGGGTTAATGAGGCCCCAGTGACAGCCCCACCAGGCTGGTGTAATGAGCTGGAGGTGCTGGCATAGTGAGAGAAGGTCATCCGGCTTATCCCCGCTGGATGGACGGAGCGGGGAGGGGAGTGGGATGAAACAGGGCCTTCGGCTGTCCCTTGCACAACGCGTAAGGGATCCATCCCGCTGGCTGCCAAGCCGGAGGGACAGACCTCGTGTCTCCAGTGCTGGGTGGCATGGCCAGGGGAGATCATGTCCCCACTGTGGGGGACAGGGGACAGTGCCTGGGAAGACACTCTGCAGAGCTGGGAGATGCGATCCTGCCGAGCCTGGCGGGGGGCCCTCCACATCCCCCCACATCTCCCCACTGTGCCTCCCACACTCTGCAACCTGCGATGGACCCTGAGTGTGGGCAGAGGGAACTGACACCCACCTGGCTAATTTATACATCGAGAGAAACCCCACTCAGCCCTTGCTCTCCCCGGGCTGTCTGTGGCTCCACTCGCCAGCTCTTCGCCCACCATCTGCCACCCACGGGGGGGTCTGGGCATGCACTCCCGACCCCCGTGCACTGCCGGCCCTCGGCACCCCCGGACATACCCAGCCCCGGGACCTCCCTTGCACCCCGTCTGTGCTCCCACTCCACTTCTGCACCGCACACCCCGGCACCCCGTCCCTGTCCCGGTCCCCCCCGACCGGCTGCATCCCCCTCAGTCCTCCCCAGCCCCGCAGCCCCGCCCGGGGGCAGCCGCCGCCCCCCAGCCCCGGCCCTACCCGCGGTGCCGGTGCCGCCGTCGCCCCTCGCAGCCCGACTGCACCAGGGAGGAGGCGGCGGGCAGGAAAGTTGCGGCAGCTCCGCCCTCGGAGCGG